>CM061136.1:59961460-60561460 GCA_030789695.1 Scilla litardierei
TTTCTTCCTCCAATCGATTTCATCTTCCTCCTAAGCATCGAGCGCCTTCTTGGGGCGCTCCTCGTCGACTCGTTCATCCTCCTCATGATGGATCTACCTATCTCCTCTCCTGTCAAGAAAAATAGGACCCGTTATCACAAAATTTTTGGGCGAACGACTCAAAACACCAAAAATTTCTAAAACGAAAATAAAGAAAAAAGTAATAATAAAGCAAAAACCGTCGGGTTGCCTCCCGAAAAGCGCTCGTTTAAGGTCGTGAGCTCGACCCCCTATAATTTTCAATCAATGCGGGATGTTTGGTGCATATGAGATGCACCCATCAAACTTTCCGGGGAGCGTGCTTGGATTTGGATGTGGCGGCGGCACGTTCTCCCTCGGTGGTCTCCTATCTCGAATAGTGTTGGGGGGAGGCTCCCCCAAGCTAGCATTTGCTCCGGTCAACGGCTTTGCCGGTGGTGCCGATTTCCGTGCCGGCGGAGCTTTCTTTGGAGACTTTAGTTTCGAGAGCTTGCAGAGCTCTCAAATCCTTGCGACATCAGCGTCGCCTTCATCTTCTTCAGCGGAGAATTCGGGGGAATCATCTTTATTCTCTTCATGGCCTAAATCCGGGTCTTCTTCAAATTCTTCATCAAAAAGAGCGCCAATTGAGTGAGGAATCGCCTCCTCTATCACCTCATCAAGGAGGTCCATGTAGTCAATTTCCTCGTGATAAGGCATATGCTTCATAGCCTTAGGAATGTGGAGCTCCACCTCGATGTTTCCGACGTTTAAGGTTAAGGTACCTTCGCGCACGTCGACGATGACTCCGGCGGTGGAGAGGAACGGGCGTCCAAGTATCAATGAGGTGTCTCCCTCCTCCTTAACGTCCATGATCACAAAGTCACATGGCAAGCATATTCCACCCGGGACTTGAAGCGGTATGTCTTCGGCGATCCCCACCGGCCTTGTTATCCGTCCATCGGCTAATTGAATGCGCATGTCGGTGGGTTTCAACTTTGTCCCGGTGTTTAGCTTTAAGAACATGGAGAGGGGCATGAGGCTCACACTAGCCCCAAGATCAACCAACGCCTTTTGAAGAGGAACGCCGCCCAAGGTGCAAGGAATCCGAAAACTCCCTGGATCTTTGAATTTTACCGACTCCTTCTCTCTCTTGGTGAACCAAGAGCCCTCCTCGGCTAGCATGATCTTCTCCTTCCTTTTCCTCCCCGAAATCAAGTCCTTCAAAAATTTAGCATACGTGGGGATCTCGACGATGGCGTCAAGGAAGGGGATGTTAAGGCTAACTCCTCTTAGGTACTCGAGAAATTTCGCTAGCCTTTTCTCCATTTTCGCTCTAGCGAGCCTTTGGGGGAATGGGACCGGTGGCATGAAGCGCCTTTCCTCAATTAATTGCTCCGCCCTAGATTTCTCCTTGTCTTGTGGCTCCTTCTCCTTTTCAACTTCAACTATCGGCTCAATCGGCTCCAAGCTTTCCTCCACGGCCTCCTCGGTAGGAATCATAGCGGGGGTGGTGTCCTTCCCGCCTCTAGTAGTAACGGTAACTATGGCGTTGATCTGGCCGGTGTTGCCCCGTGGGTTTTGCTCCGGTTGCGCCGGCAATCGTTGAGTGTTCCGATTGAGCAACGCTAATTGCTCCGATATTTGAGCCACTACGGTATTAAGAGAGTCTTGCCCCGCCTTCAAAGTAGCATTCACCTTATTTTGCTCGACCATGAACGCCTCCACTCTAGTTTCGAAATCGGACCGTTGTGGAGCTTGCGGATGGTTTTGATTTTGATTCCTCCACCCTTGGTTGTAACCGGGCGGCCTATAAGGTGGAACTTGTTGCTTCGGTTGAAAGTTTTGTTGAGTAGGCCCCCTCGGTGGATAGTTTTGTTGTTGGGGTGGTGGTGGTCGAGCTTGTTGAGGTAGTGGTTGTGGCGGGTTCAAAGCTCCTTCATTGTTGGCATAGGAGAATCCGGGATGATTTCTTGCGGCCGGATTGGACCAATACCCTTGGTTCCCCGCAACATATTGTACTTGCTCCAAGGATCCTTCTCCTTGCTCTCCTCCCGAGTACATGGCTTGAGATTGGTCTTGCCAATCACACATTTGGTTGGTTGGAGTGGAGGTGGAAGGGCTTCCTTGGGGCTCCGTGATGAACTTCTCCAATCTCTCCACCACCTTGTGGAGAGAATCAAATTTGCTCGTGAGCTCCGCTACGGCCTTCGCCTCGTAAATGCTAGTTGGCTTTAAGGAGGACGTGGAGTGTCCTCGCTCATCGCCCCATTGTTGGTTATTTGAGGCTATCTCCTCAATTAGGGCCGTAGCTTCTTCGGGAGTCTTTGACAAGATTGCACCATTCGCCGCGGCATCAATAATTTGTTTGGTCCCCGGTTGGAGACCGTTGTAGAAGCTATGAACTAGCTCCCAATCTTCTATACTGTGGTGCGGGCATTGATGCTGCAAATCCTTAAAACGCTCCCAAGCTTCATAGAGCGTCTCCTGTGGTCCTTGCTTGAAGGACATGAGAGCGCTCCGAATCTTCACCGTCTTGGATGGCGGATAGAATTTGTCAATAAATGCACCCGCCAACTCGTCCCAAGTGGTGAAGACTCCGTCCGCCTGCGTCCTCAACCAATAGAGTGCCTTGTCCTTAAGCGTGAAGGGGAAGAGACGCAGTCTGATAGCATCGATGGAGACCCCCGGCATCTGGAATGTGGCGCACTTTGACAAGAATAATTGGATGTGGTAGTGGGGGTTCTCATGTGAGTTCCCATGAAATGGGTCTTGTTGCATCAAAATCACCAATCCCGTCTTTAGCTCGAAGTTCTTGTCAGCCGCCAACTGCGGCACGGCAATGGACGAGGTAGTAGAAGAGGTCTTAGGCCGAAGACTATCGCGAATAGAAATTATCCTCGCCATCCTTGCCGCCAATTCTTCAGGAGTTTCCGGGTTGGTCATATACATCCCTTCCGGATCTTGTCTTCTTTCCGCTCTAAGTCTCCGCGCGGTACGCTCGATCTCGGGATCAAATAATAAAGCTTCAGGGTCCGCCGTAGATCTCGTGTACATGCACAGGGGAAACAGAGTTTCAAAGAAATGGTTAGCACCGTGGAAGGGTTAGGTAAGAAATAAGAAATAAAAATAATGATAATAGTAATAAAAAAAGAATAGCTAGGGTGAGAAAGAATCAAACGCAATCGCCTCCCCGGCAACGGCGCCAAAAACTTGATCGCTCCGGATATACACCCAAAGAACGGTTGTAGTTTTACCGCAAGTGCACGGTGTAGCAGCGAGCGGGTATCGAACACAGGGAGGACGAATGACTGTGCTTGCTCCGAATCAACCTGGCTATTTGAGAACAGAGAAAATTTCCTTGGGCGATCCTGTCACAATCGTCAGACAAATGTGCGAAATATCAAATCAAATAAAGAACGTCTAGGGAATGGGGAATTCCCGCTACTCACCGTACTTCATAAATGTGGTTTGTCGGTATCAAAATTGCTAGAATGAGAATTCGGATGAACTAGTTGCAACTGAATGTAGAACCAAGCTCACGCTCTCGCACTGTTGCCGGTCTATCGCTATCCTAGGTTTGGGTCCAATCTCTTGCAAACCCTAGCCTAGGGAAGCTAGCATTAGGATCAACATCATCGTCCAATTGCGCACCGAGCCCAATCTCTTGCAAACTCGGTCCACAATCTAAATTAGGATAGTTCCTACCCGTCCAATCTCTTGCAAACGGGTATTGGCATGGAATTGCAATCGGAAATCCTGGTATCGGTCCAATCTCTTGCAAACCGATACTTCGAAAATCCGACTCCAACCCAATTCGGATTTCTAGGGCTTCCTATCAAATTGGGATCCAATCTCTTGCAAATCCCAATTGATATGAATTCCTAGCTATCCGTAGTAAATCGATCCCAATCTAATCCCTAATAGCAATTCTAGCTCAATTTCTACCAATTCATCACAAATAGGAAATAGGGCTTGTAGGGTTCATCCCCACGCCCCAAGACGTGGAGACTACTCACAAATCATAGCAATATCACAAAAATAATCAATGAAATAAGCAATAGAATTCATCACAAATATTGAGATAAACAATAAAAATAGGATTTTTAGGGAAGAGAGATGCAAACCAATGGAGTTCTTCAATTTAATCCAACAAAAATCCAAGTTTTTCCTCTTCTCCAATCACAATAATAAAGCTAAAAAGTAATCTAAAAAGCTGTAAAAAATCTAAGAGATGGCCCTCAAAACTAGGGTAAAAACATGGCTTAAATAGCCCCAAAAATCGTCCAAAAATCGTGACCAAAATACCCCTGCACAGCCTGTTTTCCGCAGTTTTCGCTACAGGCAGCGCATCGCACTCGGCCGAGTGACAAAAGTCGCTCGGCCGAGTGAAAACCCTGCAATTTTCCAGAAAGTCGGGGCTTTCAGGGGTCTTCAGTTCGGAGGCGGCTCGGCCGAGTGAGTTGTCGTCACTCGGCCGATGACTTCACTGCACTCGGGCGGACGGGATTCTCCACTCGGCCGAGTGGGTCTTCTGAAGTTCAGGCAGCCGAAAAACAGAAACTTCGATGTTTTGGAAGGGCTTCGTCTGGGCGCCACTCGGGCAGACGTGGTATCGTCACTCGGCCGAGTGGGTCTTCTGTGCTCGGCCGAGTGCACAGGTAACTCGTGTCTGAACTGGTCAGCCGAGCAATGTTTCGCTGGTCGGCCGAGTGGCTCCTCCACTCGGCCGAGTGGGACATAAAGAATGCCCAATCTGATTGTTTTGGCCTCCTCGTCGCTCCTGCGACGTCCATTCTTCTTCCGCTCCTCTCCAACAGCAAAATACCCCTCGGGGAGGTCGTTGGTGACCGTCTAGAGTAAGCGCATCTCGGGATCACTCCAAATCGCGCGAAATCACCTGAAATGCGACAAAAACAACAAATCGTGAAAAGCATCGCAATATCGTCGATATATCGTGAAAAACATGATTTGGGCGATCCAAATGGCATGCAAACATGCGGAAAAAAGGTGTAAAATAAGGAGTTCGGGCGAGTAGCTTGAGTCACTCGGCCGAATGGACTTACTCCACTCGGCCGAGGCTGGCAAAGCCACTCGGCCGAAGTGATAGCGGGGAGGAAATTTTCATTGGCCTCGCTCGGCCGAGTGACCACGTCACTCGGCCGAGTCGTAACTTTTTTATATAAAGGGCCGAGGGGGGGCGCGGATTTCGAAACGCAAAAACCCCAAACCCCCCGACGCTCCAGCTTCCCTCGCCCGAACCCCCCTCACTCTCGCCCTCACTCGCCCGACCAGCGCCGCCCCGTCGCCGCTCGGCCCGCCACCGCCGGCCGAGCACCTGCCGACGCCTCGCCCGAGTCGCCTCCGGCGGCCGACCGTCCGATCACCTCCGGTACCCCTGTTTTCGCCGTTTTCTCCTCTTTTCATGTATTTCTTGAGGATCCATGTGCTAAACGCCCCCCTAACCCAAATCAATTTCTATATCTATCCATTATACCCCTATTGCTCCATACATTTTGATTATTACTCGCTGATATCGCTTTTTCATGGGCAGGTTGCTTTTTGGAGCTTAGGGGAGCTCAGGGGAGCTTCTACGAGCTGTTTTGGACTTCGTGGAGGCGCGGACTTCGCACGCTTCCACTGCTTAGCACTCGCGGCGTGTTTGGGTATACTCTTTCCATTCTTTTTGCACACGCCACACTTTTCACGTTTTTCGGCGCGCGCTCGGGGCCGATATGCCGCCCCGGACACGGCCGCGGTCGAAGAGAGCTTCCGCCAAGCGGAAGCGGTCGGATGATGCCGGCCCCTCCCACGAGTTGGAGGACTCTCCTCCACCGCCCCCCCACACACCCCGCACACCCAGCACAGCCTGCAGGCCCCGCACACCTCGCACAGCCTGCAGTGCACCCACAGCCCGCACAGCCTCTCCCCGTCGACCCACTGCCACCACCACCGGCTCCACTGGTCGGGCCAATCGGGATTACGTTCCGAGACGACGCACACCGCGCCGTCTTCGAGCGTATCTCCCAGCGCTCCCATCGCTTGTCTCACTTGCCCCTCCCATCCCTTGTCTCTCGGTGTGCCACACTTTGCACATTGAGGACACTGTGCCATTTAGCTTGGGGGAGTGAGTTCTCACGTTCTTTTTCAATTTGCCACCTTTATTTTTATTTTTTCACACCATTTTTTTTTCGCTTTTGCACTTATTTTACATCATTTTTCTTTTATTTTGCCATGCATCACGTTTTTCCTATTTTCCTGTGTGCCGCACTGCATAGTTTCTATTTTCCCTTTATCTTTATTTCTTTTTCATCTCATGCTAGAGATGACTTTTCTGTGATGATGATGACGTTGGATTTAGCTTATTCTATATGCATGCTATATTTGTCATGTCTTAGGTTTTATTTCAGATATCAGATGCTATGACTTGCTTTGCATTTAGAATAGTAACCCACACCTTTTTCCGCATGAAAATGGATGTAATTTTGTTATTATCTAAGTCTGAATATTCATATGTATGCTATCACAGAAAACACACCAAGATTCACGCATTGAATGCTTATATCTGGAGTACTGACTTTCTTTTCCTATATCACTTCTATATGCATGAATTGTACACTTCACTTCAGGACGATTGAATGATGTTAGCTATGATATATCTGGATTAGTTAGCTTTTTTGTGATCGAAACTGAGTAGATTAGATTACCCTGCTGAAGTTGTCGTGCATGTCTTATAGAGTGAACCGAGAGTTATATTTATTTCTTTCTCCACAAATCTTGAACATCATTTCTCTACTTTTAAAATCATTGGTGAATCTCCCCTTAGTGATTCTATTTTATGGCATTTTCCCCCGCTACTAATTTCTAGCTCCAAATCTCTTATTCTAAAAGAAAAAAAAAGAGAGAAAAACATTCTTGTACATCATTATCTCTCTCTGAGTTGGGATCGTTGTGTATATATTGCTTATTGCAAAGAAAAAAAAAGAAAAAAAAAGAGAAAAAAAATCCTCAATAAAAGATCCCATCTCACCTTCTTTCTTTCTTCTTTCTTTTCGTTGCTTTTGGAGCTATATATAAAAATGGGGATGTAAATGTTTTTTATGCCACCACGCTTATAGATAAGCTTGGGGGAGGGGATCCATTGATGTGAGAGAGAGTGACTACTTGACATTGCACGACAACCTAGGCTAAGTAATATTCTATACTCGGTGAGATTATTTTTAGTTTTACGAAATCCAGAAATCTAAGCCTAGCGTTCATTTCATGAAACCATACTTTTCTATTCTCTCTACTCTATAGTGTGATACTCTTATACTCCAGATAGAAAGCGTTCAATTGAAAAGTGTGTGATCTGTGATTTGTATACCGCTTTAAATGATTCAGACGACGTTAATTTTAAAATTATTCCGTTTTTCATGATTATATCGTTTTTCGTGGGTTTTCTATCTCTATTTGCATTATTATACTATGATATCAAAATAAAATCCTTTGACATGAGTTTTTCATTCGGTGCATGCTATAAGAGTAAGTGAAACCCACGTCCTGAGAAAATGATCTAGCATCCTACCTCTTCGCTTCTTTCTCTCTTCTTTATTTTCACTTCGTTTTCATTCTTCTTCATTTTTTTTCATTTTTCCGTTTTTCGCCGTTTTCGTTTTCAGAATCCACCGGGTTCGCCTTTTACTTATCTTCCTCGAGGACGAGTAAGAGGCAAGCTTGGGGGATTTTGATCACTCTTTATTTTACACCTTTTTTCCGCATGTTTGCATGCCATTTGGATCGCCCAAATCATGTTTTTCACGATATATCGACGATATTGCGATGCTTTTCACGATTTGTTGTTTTTGTCGCATTTCAGGTGATTTGGCGCGATTTGGAGTGATCCCGAGATGCGCTTACTCTAGACGGTCACCAACGACCTCCCCGAGGGGTATTTTGCTGTTGGAGAGGAGCGGAAGAAGAATGGACGTCGCAGGAGCGACGAGGAGGCCAAAACAAGCAGATTGGGCATTCTTTGTGTCCCACTCGTCCGAGTGGAGGAGCCACTCGGCCGACCAGCGAGACACTGCTCGGCCGACCAGTTCAGACACGAGTTACCTGTGCACTCGGCCGAGCACAGAAGACCCACTCGGCCGAGTGACGATACCACGTCCGCCCGAGTGACGATACCACGTCCGCCCGAGTGGCGCCCAGACGAAGCCCTTCCAAAACATCGAAGTTTCTGTTTTTCGGCTGCCTGAACTTCAGAAGACCCACTCGGCCGAGTGGAGAATCCCGTCCGCCCGAGTGCAGTGAAGTCATCGGCCGAGTGACGACAACTCACTCGGCCGAGCCGCCTCCGAACTGAAGACCCCTGAAAGCCCCGACTTTCTGGAAAATTGCAATGTTTTCACTCGGCCGAGCGACTTTTGTCACTCGGCCAAGTGCGATGCGCTGCCTGTAGCGAAAACTGCGGAAAACAGGCTGTGCAGGGGTATTTTGGTCACGATTTTTGGACGATTTTTGGGGCTATTTAAGCCCTGTTTTTACCCTAGTTTTGAGAGCCATCTCTTAGATTTTTTGCAGCTTTTTAGATTACTTTTTAGCTTTATTATTGTGATTGGAGAAGAGGAAAAACTTGGATTTTTGTTGGATTAAATTGAAGAACTCCATTGGTTTGCATCTCTCTTCCCTAAAAATCCTATTTTTATTGTTTATCTCAATATTTGTGATGAATTCTATTGCTTATTTCATTGATTATTTTTGTGCTATTGCTATGATTTGTGAGTAGTCTCCACGTCTTGGGGCGTGGGGATGAACCATACAAGCCCTATTTCCTATTTGTGATGAATTGGTAGAAATTGAGCTAGAATTGCTATTAGGGATTAGATTGGGATCGATTTACTACGGATAGCTAGGAATTCATATCAATTGGGATTTGCAAGAGATAGGATCCCAATTTGATAGGAAGCCCTAGAAATCCGAATTGGGTTGGAGTCGGATTTTTGAAGTATCGGTTTGTAAGAGATTGGACTGATACCAGGATTTCTGATTGCAATTCCATGCCAATACCCGTTTGCAAGAGATTGGACGGGTAGGAACTATCCTAATTTAGATTGTGGACCGAGTTTGCAAGAGATTGGGCTCGGTGCGCAATTGGACGATGATGTTGATCCTAATGCTAGCTTCCCTAGGCTAGGGTTTGCAAGAGATTGGACCCAAACCTAGGATAGCTATAGACCGGCAATAGCGCGAGAGCGTGAGCTTGGTTCTACATTCAGTTGCAACTAGTTCATCCGAATTCTCATTCTAGCAATTTTGATACCGACGAACCACATTTATGAAATACGGTGAGTAGCGGGAATTCCCCATTCCCTAGACGTTCTTTATTTGATTTGATATTTCGCACGTTTGTCTGACGATTGTGACAGGATCGTCCAAGGCAATTTTCTCTGTTCTCAAATAGCCAGGTTGATTCGGAGCAAGCACAGTCATTCGTCCTCCCTGTGTTCGATACCCGCTCGCTGCTACACCGTGCACTTGCGGTAAAACTACAACCGTTCTTTGGGTGTATATCCGGAGCGATCAAGTTTTTGCCGCCGTTGCCGGGGAGGCGATTGCGTTTGATTCTTTCTCACCCTAGCTATTCTTTTTTTATTACTATTATCATTATTTTTATTTCTTATTTCTTACCTAACCCTTCCACGGTGCTAACCATTTCTTTGAAACTCTGTTTCCCCTGTGCATGTACACGAGATCTACGGCGGACCCTGAAGCTTTATTATTTGATCCCGAGATCGAACGTACCGCGCGGAGACTTAGAGCGGAAAGAAGACAAGATCCGGAAGGGAGGTTTATGACCAACCCGGAAACTCCTGAAGAATTGGCGGTAATGATGGCGAGGATAATTTCTATTCACGATAGGCTTCGGCCTAAGACCTCTTCTACTACCTCGTCCATTGCCGTGCCGCAGTTGGCGGCTGACAAGAACTTCGAGCTAAAGACTGGATTGGTGGTTTTGATGCAACAAGACCCATTTCATGGGAACGCCCATGAGAACCCCCACTACCACATCCAATTATTCTTGTCAAAGTGCGCCACATTCCAGATGCCGGGGTCTCCATCGATGCTATCAGACTGCGTCTCTTCCCCTTCATGCTTAAGGACAAGGCACTCTATTGGTTGAGGACGCAGGCGGACGGAGTCTTCACCACTTGGGACGAGTTGGCGGGTGCATTTATTGACAAATTCTATCCACCATCCAAGACGGTGAAGATCCGGAGCGCTCTCATGTCCTTCAAGCATGGACCACAGGAGACGCTCTATGAAGCTTGGGAGCGTTTTAAGGATTTGCAGCATCAATGCCCGCACCACAGTATAGAAGATTGGGAGCTAGTTCATAGCTTCTACAATGGTCTCCAACCGGGGACCAAATAAATTATTGATGCCGCGGCGAATGGTGCAATCTTGTCAAAGACTCCCGAAGAAGCTACGGCCCTAATTGAGGAGATGGCCTCAAATAACCAACAATGGGGTGATGAGCGAGGACACTCCACGTCCTCCTTAAAGCCAACTAGCATCTACGAGGCGAAGGCCGTAGCGGAGCTCACGAGCAAATTTGATTCTCTCCACAAGGTGGTGGAGAGATTGGAGAAGTTCATCACGGAGCCCCAAGGAAGCCCTTCCACCTCCGCTCCAACCAACCAAATGTGTGATTGGCAAGACCAATCTCAAGCCATGTACTCGGGAGGAGAGCAAGGAGAAGGATCCTTGGAGCAAGTACAATATGTTGCGGGGAACCAAGGGTATTGGTCTAATCCGGCCGCAAGAAATCATCCCGGATTCTCCTATGCCAACAATGAAGGAGCTTTGAACCCGCCACAACCACTACCTCAACAAGCTCGACCACCACCACCCCAACAACAAAACTATCCACCGAGGGGGCCTACTCAACAAAACTTTCAACCGAAGCAACAAGTTCCACCTTATAGGCCGCCCGGTTACAACCAAGGGTGGAGGAATCAAAATCAAAACCCTCCGCAAGCTCCACAACGGTCCGATTTCGAAACTAGAGTGGAGGCGTTCATGGTCGAGCAAAATAAGGTGAATGCTACTTTGAAGGCGGGGCAAGACTCTCTTAATACCGTAGTGGCTCAAATATCGGAGCAATTAGCGTTGCTCAATCGGAACACTCAACGATTGTCGGCGCAACCGGAGCAAAACCCACGGGGCAACACCGGCCACATCAACGCCGTAGTCGCCGTTACTACTAGAGGCGGGAAGGACACCACCCCCGCTATGATTCCTACCGAGGAGGCCGTGGAGGAAAGCTTGGAGCCGATTGAGCCGATAGTTGAAGTTGAAAAGGAGAAGGAGCCACAAGACAAGGAGAAATCTAGGGCGGAGCAATTAATTGAGGAAAGGCGCTTCATGCCACCGGTCCCATTCCCCCAAAGGCTCGCTAGAGCGAAAACGGAGAAAAGGCTAGCGAAATTTCTCGAGTACCTAAGAGGAGTTAGCCTTAACATCCCCTTCCTTGACGCCATCGTCGAGATCCCCACGTATGCTAAATTTTTGAAGGACTTGATTTCGGGGAGGAAAAGGAAGGAGAAGATCATGCTAGCCGAGGAGGGCTCTTGGTTCACCAAGAGAGAGAAGGAGCCGGCAAAATTCAAAGATCCGGGGAGTTTTCGGATTCCTTGCACCTTGGGCGGCGTTCCTCTTCAAAAGGCGTTGGTTGATCTTGGGGCTAGTGTGAGCCTCATGCCCCTCTCCATGTTCTTAAAGCTAAACACCGGGACAAAGTTGAAACCCACCGACATGCGCAATCAATTAGCCGATGGACAGATAACAAGGCCGGTGGGGATCGCCGAAGACATACCGCTTCAAGTCCCGGGTGGAATATGCTTGCCATGTGACTTTGTGATCATGGACGTTAAGGAGGAGGGAGACACCTCATTGATACTTGGACGCCCGTTCCTCGCCACCGCCGGAGTCATCGTCGACGTGCGCGAAGGTACCTTAACCTTAAACGTCGGAAACATCGAGGTGGAGCTCCACATTCCTAAGGCTATGAAGCATATGCCTTACCACGAGGAAATTGACTACATGGACCTCCTTGATGAGGTGATAGAGGAGGCGATTCCTCACTCAATTGGCGCTCTTTTTGATGAAGAATTTGAAGAAGGCCCGGATTTAGGCCATGAAGAGAATAAAGATGATTCCCCCGACTTCTCTGCTGAAGAAGATGAAGGCGACGCTGATGTCGCAAGGATTTGAGAGCTCTGCAAGCTCTCGAAACTACAGTCTCCAAAGAAAGCTCAGTCGGCACGGAAATCGGCACCACCGGCAAAGCCGTTGACCGGAGCAAATGCTAGCTTGGGGGAGCCTCCCTCCAACACTATTTGAGATAGGAGACCACCGAGGGAGAACGCGCCGCCGCCACATCCAAATCCAAGCGCGCTCCCCGGAAAGTTTGATGGGTGCATCTCATATGCACCAAACATCCCGCATTGATTGAAAATTATAGGGGGTCGAGCTCACGACCTTAAACGAGCGCATGTCGGGAGGCAACCCGACGGTTTTTGCTTTATTATTACTTTTTTCTTTATTTTCGTTTTAGAAATTTTTGGTGTTTTGAGTCGTTCGCCCAAAATTTTTGTGATAATGGGTCCTATTTTTCTTGACAGGAGAGGAGATATGTAGATCCATCATGAGGAGGATGAACGAGTCGACGAGGAGGGCCCCAAGAAGGCGCTCGACGCTTAGGAGGAAGATGAAATCGACTGGAGGAAGAAAGACGGAGTTTAGAGCCCAAACGAAGACAAACAGCAGAACACAAGGCTCACTCGGCCGAGTATACTAGTCACTCGGCCGAGTACACAAGTTCATCCGACCGAGCCACTCACGAACGAGGGAAGTCTGCTGTACCCAACTCTCTGTTTATTTTCTTGATTTCGATATAACTGCTACTCGGCCGAGTATATATGTTCACTCGGTCGAGTGAAACGGATACCCTCTTAGGGCGAGTCATGCCGAGTAGCTTGAGTCACTCGGCCGAATGGGCTTACTCCACTCGACCGAGGCTGGCAAAGCCACTCGGCCGAAGCGATAGCAGGGAGGAAATTTTCATTGGCCTCGCTCGGCCGAGTGATCACGTCACTCGGCCGAGTCGTAACTTTTTTATATAAAGGGACGAGGGTGGGGGGGCGCGGATTTCGAAACGCAAAAACCCCAAACCCCCCGACGCTCCAGCTCCCCTCGCCCGAACCCCCCTCGCTCTCGCCCTCACTCGCCCGACCAGCGCCGCCCCGCCGCCGCTCGGCCTGCCACCGCCGGTCGAGCACCTGCCGACGCCTCGCCCGAGTCGCCGCCGGCGGCCGACCGTCCGATCACCTCCGATACCCCTGTTTTCGCCGTTTTCTCCTCTTTTCGTGTATTTCTTGAGGATCCATGTGCTAAACGCCCCCCTAACCCAAATAAATTTCTATATCTATCCATTATACCCCTATTGCTCCATACATTTTGATTATTACTCGCTGATATCGCTTTTTCATGCGCAGGTTGCTATTTGGAGCTTAGGGGAGCTCAGGGGAGCTTCTACGGGCTGTTTTAGACTTCGTGGAGGCGCGGACTTCGCACGCTTCCACTGCTTAGCACTCGCGGCGTGTTTGGGTATACTCTTTCCATTCTTTTTGCACACGCCACACTTTTCACGTTTTTCGGCGCGCGCTCGCGGCCGATATGCCGCCCCGGACACGGCCGCGGTCGAAGAGAGCTTCCGCCAAGCGGAAGCGGTCGGATGATGACGGCCCCTCCCACGAGTTGGAGGACTCTCCTCCACCGCCCCCCCACACACCCCGCACACCCAGCACAGCCTGCAGGCCCCGCACACCCCGCACAGCCTGCAGTGCACCCACAGCCCGCACAGCCTCTCCCCGCCGACCCACTGCCACCACCACCGGCTCCACTGGTCGGGCCGCTCAGGATTACGTTCCGAGACGACGCACACCACGCCGTCTTCGAGCGTATCTCCCAGCGCTCGATCGTACCCTCCAAGTTTGCACACCTCGCTGACCTAGGACGCCTGGGGGTACTAGAGGGGATGCTCACGTTGTACGACAACGTGGGCTGGCGAGATTTTCTGCAGGTGTCGACTGATACTTTTACCCGCCCGACACTTGAGGTTTTGAGTTCGATCGCCCGAACCGATGAGGGATGCTCATTCCGGTTCATGGATCGAGAGTGCCAGGTCACTCTCGATATGATGAGAGCATTCTTCTCGTGGCCCGCCGTCCCCGGAGCCGATCGCGGTTACGGCCCCACCCATATCCCCCCACCTTCCTTCGACGCCGGTGCCTTCTGGGCCCGGATTACAGGCCACCACGCCGCCTTTGACCCTAGTAGGGCCAAGGCCTCGGCCATTGTCCACCCCTGCCTACGCATTGCCCAGCGCCTCATGGCGACCACCTTTTTGGCCAGATATGAGCCGGGAACGATGTCTACGCCAGAGCTCTACATGCTCTATGCGATGACACGTCCCAGAGCTCTATCTATGGATGGACACGAGCTTGTCCCCGCCGTCGTGATCGACATTGCGGCTTGGTTTTTAGACCGCATCATTGTATCGGTGGGCGCTCGCTCACCGATCTGCTGCGACGGTCTGATCACCCTGCTTACCATGATGACCGGCGAGGACCTACCTGACGACTTGCGACGCGTCCCGGGCCCCACTTCTCTGTCGATAGACGTTATGGCCCGGATGAAGATGCTTCGTCCGCATGGTGAGCGTCACTGGGTCTGGTTGCACGGCCCTTACGGTGCCGACTACATGATTCTCCCGAGCCCTGCTCGGACTCAGATTGCACCAGCCCACGTCGACTGGCTCCCGGTGATGGATGTTCTCATCCCTGCCGCCTACGTGCTCGAGGCCGAGGAGGCCGAGCAGGCCCACGCTGACCACGCTGCCCAGGCTGCCCCCGCAGACCCTGCTGCACACCCTGCCGAGCCTGCCGCCGACCCTGTTGACCCAGTGGCCCCTCAGCCCATACCAGATGTTTCCGCTGCTCCTGACACCGCTGTCGGTGTCGAGAGTACTTTTGCTGAGCCCACTTCCACCACTGTCACCACTTCCGAGGCTGTCCCCACCACTCCCACTGCCACCTCTGGCCCTCTGTCCGTGGAGCCTCTTTGCTCCGCTCTCCCCGAGCGCCCGCCGACCTTTGTCGAGAGTGGAGAGCCCTCGTTTGCTGCGGTCGTGGAGACCATGGCTAGCATGATCTCCGCTGGGGTTGCGCCTTTTGGTCCACACAGTTCCGCCCCAGCGGTAGTTACCTCTGTCTCCACCCCCGCTGTATTTTCCGAGAGTGTCGTGGCGTCTGTCCACACTTCTGTGCCACTGACCTCTCTGGCCGCCTCGTTGCCACCTTTGCACACTTCTTTCGCTGCCGCTGCCTCCACTTCCCACCAGCCGGTGCCCCGGCCTCACACTGAGGCCAGGCCCACATTTGCAGGCGCGGCACCTTTTGTCCCCTTCCCTGCTGAGCCCGTTACATACTCCACTCGCGTACGCCAGCCTCGCCCTGCACAGCCTAGACCGGTGCGACCCTCTGCACCACCCCCGCCCGACACTGTACTGCAGAGCATACGTGCTCTTGAGTTGGCGGTGAGTGGTCTTAGAGGTGACCTTAGGACCCTGTCCTCCACCGTCTCTGCGATGGCTGGACGCTTCGAGCTGATCCCCCAGATCCACTACTGCCTTACACAGGTCTTGGAGCGTCTCCCACGCGTACCCCCACCCACCCAGCAGGTTCCCACACACACTTCCACACACACTAGACCTGCTTCCACTTCCACGCCCACCCCAGCTCAGCAGCCTACACCACCACCACCACCTCCGCCTCAGGACGGAGACGGCGCAACACCACCTTCTTAGGCACCCTTGATGCCTTGATCAATTCCTGCCGTTGTGCTGCCCGTTTCTGCTGGGTCCTGTTGCACTTTTTGTCCGCCCCCCCTCCCCTCACTTATTTTGGTATTCTCTTTTTGATCATATCTTTTTATATCTATTTTGGGAGAGAGGGAGAGTTTTTGGTGACACTTATATCTATGTATTGCTCCTATCTGTGCATGCATCATGTCCGCATCATATTTTCATTTCTTTATTTTACCTTTTTCTTTTCATTTTTCCATGCATGCATCCTCACTCCCCCCTCCCCTCACTTATTTTGGTATTCTCTTTTTGATCATATCTTCTTATATCTATTTTGGGAGAGAGGGAGAGTTTTTGGTGACACTTTTATCCATGTATCGCTCCTATCTGTGCATGCATCATGTCCGCATCATATTTTCATTTCTTTATTTTACCTTTTTCTTTTCATTTTTCCATGCATGCACCATGTCCAAAAACTTGATCGCTCCGGTCAACGGCTTTGCCGGTGGTGCCGATTTTCGTGCCGGCGGAGCTTTCTTTGGAGACTTTAGTTTCGAGAGCTTGCAGAGCTCTCGAATCCTTGCGACATCAGCGTCGCCTTCATCTTCTTCAGCGGAGAAGTCGGGGGAATCATCTTTATTCTCTTCGTGGCCTAAATCCGGGCCTTCTTCAAATTCTTCATCAAAAAGAGTGCCAATTGAGTGAGGAATCGCCTCCTCTATCACCTCATCAAGGAGGTCCATGTAGTCAATTTCCTCGTGATAAGGCATATGCTTCATAGCCTTAGGAATGTGGAGCTCCACCTCGATGTTTCCGACGTTTAAGGTTAAGGTACCTTCGCGCACGTCGACGATGACTCCGGCGGTGGCGAGGAACGGGCGTCCAAGTATCAATGAGGTGTCTCCCTCCTCCTTAACGTCCATGATCACAAAGTCACATGGCAAGCATATTCCACCCGGGACTTGAAGCGGTATGTCTTCGGCGATCCCCACCGGCCTTGTTATCCGTCCATCGGCTAATTGAATGCGCATGTCGGTGGGTTTCAACTTTGTCCCGGTGTTTAGCTTTAAGAACATGGAGAGGGGCATGAGGCTCACACTAGCCCCAAGATCAACCAACGCCTTTTGAAGAGGAACGCCGCCCAAGGTGCAAGGAATCCGAAAACTCCCCGGATCTTTGAATTTTGCCGGCTCCTTCTCTCTCTTGGTGAACCAAGAGCCCTCCTCGGCTAGCATGATCTTCTCCTTCCTTTTCCTCCCCGAAATCAAGTCCTTCAAAAATTTAGCATACGTGGGGATCTCGACGATGGCGTCAAGGAAGGGGATGTTAAGGCTAACTCCTCTTAGGTACTCGAGAAATTTCGCTAGCCTTTTCTCCATTTTCGCTCTAACGAGCCTTTGGGGGAATGGGACCGGTGGCATGAAGCGCCTTTCCTCAATTTATTGCTCCGCCCTAGATTTCTCCTTGTCTTGTGGCTCCTTCTCCTTTTCAACTTCAACTATCGGCTCAATCGGCTCCAAGCTTTCCTCCACGGCCTCCTCGGTAGGAATCATAGCGGGGGTGGTGTCCTTCCCGCCTCTAGTAGTAACGGCGACTACGGCGTTGATGTGGCCGGTGTTGCCCCGTGGGTTTTGCTCCGGTTGCGCCGACAATCGTTGAGTGTTCCGATTGAGCAACGCTAATTGCTCCGATATTTGAGCCACTACGGTATTAAGAGAGTCTTGCCCCGCCTTCAAAGTAGCATTCACCTTATTTTGCTCGACCATGAACGCCTCCACTCTAGTTTCGAAATCGGACCGTTGTGGAGCTTGCGGAGGGTTTTGATTTTGATTCCTCCACCCTTGGTTGTAACCGGGCGGCCTATAAGGTGGAACTTGTTGCTTCGGTTGAAAGTTTTGTTGAGTAGGCCCCCTCGGTGGATAGTTTTGTTGTTGGGGTGGTGGTGGTCGAGCTTGTTGAGGTAGTGGTTGTGGCGGGTTCAAAGCTCCTTCATTGTTGGCATAGGAGAATCCGGGATGATTTCTTGCGGCCGGATTGGACCAATACCCTTGGTTCCCCGCAACATATTGTACTTGCTCCAAGGATCCTTCTCCTTGCTCTCCTCCCGAGTACATGGCTTGAGATTGGTCTTGCCAATCACACATTTGGTTGGTTGGAGCGGAGGTGGAAGGGCTTCCTTAGGGCTCCGTGATGAACTTCTCCAATCTCTCCACCACCTTGTGGAGAGAATCAAATTTGCTCGTGAGCTCCGCTACGGCCTTCGCCTCGTAGATGCTAGTTGGCTTTAAGGAGGACGTGGAGTGTCCTCGCTCATCGCCCCATTGTTGGTTATTTGAGGCCATCTCCTCAATTAGGGCCGTAGCTTCTTCGGGAGTCTTTGACAAGATTGCACCATTCGCCATGGCATCAATAATTTGTTTGGTCCCCGGTTGGAGACCGTTGTAGAAGCTATGAACTAGCTCCCAATCTTCTATACTGTGGTGCGGGCATTGATGCTGCAAATCCTTAAAACGCTCCCAAGCTTCATAGAGCATCTCCTGTGGTCCTTGCTTGAAGGACATGAGAGCGCTCCGGATCTTCACCGTCTTGGATGGCGGATAGAATTTGTCAATAAATGCACCCGCCAACTCGTCCCAAGTGGTGAAGACTCCGTCCGCCTGCGTCCTCAACCAATAGAGTGCCTTGTCCTTAAGCGTGAAGGGGAAGAGACGCAGTCTGATAGCATCGATGGAGAACCCCGGCTTCTGGAATGTGGCGCACTTTGACAAGAATAATTGGATGTGGTAGTGGGGGTTCTCATGGGCGTTCCCATGAAATGGGTCTTGTTGCATCAAAACCACCAATCCAGTCTTTAGCTCGAAGTTCTTGTCAGCCGCCAACTGCGGCACGACAATGGACGAGGTAGTAGAAGAGGTCTTAGGCCGAAGCCTATCGCGAATAGAAATTATCCTCGCCATCCTTGCCACCAATTCTTCAGGAGTTTCCGGGTTGGTCATATACCTCCCTTCCGGATCTTGTCTTCTTTCCGCTCTAAGTCTCCGCGCGGTACGTTCGATCTCAGGATCAAATAATAAAGCTTCAGGGTCCGCCGTAGATCTCGTGTACATGCACAGGGGAAACAGAGTTTCAAAGAAATGGTTAGCACCGTGGAAGGGTTAGGTAAGAAATAAGAAATAAAAATAATGATAATAGTAATAAAAAAAAGAATAGCTAGGGTGAGAAAGAATCAAACGCAATCGCCTCCCCGGCAACGGCGCCAAAAACTTGATCGCTCCGGATATACACCCAAAGAACGGTTGTAGTTTTACCGCAAGTGCACGGTGTAGCAGCGAGCGGGTATCGAACACAGGGAGGACGAATGACTGTGCTTGCTCCGAATCAACCTGGCTATTTGAGAACGGAGAAAATTGCCTTGGGCGATCCTGTCACAATCGTCAGACAAATGTGCGAAATATCAAATCAAATAAAGAACGTCTAGGGAATGGGGAATTCCCGCTACTCACCGTATTTCATAAATGTGGTTCGTCGGCATCAAAATTGCTAGAATGAGAATTCGGATGAACTAGTTGCAACTGAATGTAGAACCAAGCTCACGCTCTCGCGCTGTTGCCGGTCTATAGCTATCCTAGGTTTGGGTCCAATCTCTTGCAAACCCTAGCCTAGGGAAGCTAGCATTAGGATCAACATCATCGTCCAATTGCGCACCGAGCCCAATCTCTTGCAAACTAGGTCCACAATCTAAATTAGGATAGTTCCTACCCGTCCAATCTCTTGCAAACGGGTATTGGCATGGAATTGCAATCAGAAATCCTGGTATCGGTCCAATCTCTTGCAAACCGATACTTCGAAAATCCGACTCCAACCCAATTCGGATTTCTAGGGCTTCCTATCAAATTGGGATCCAATCTCTTGCAAATCCCAATTGATGTGAATTCCTAGCTATCCGTAGTAAATCGATCCCAATCTAATCCCTAATAGCAATTCTAGCTCAATTTCTACCAATTCATCACAAATAGGAAATAGGGCTTGTAGGGTTCATCCCCACGCCCCAAGACGTGGAGACTACTCAAAAATCATAGCAATAGCACAAAAATAATAAATGAAATAAGCAATAGAATTCATCACAAATATTGATATAAACAATAAAAATAGGATTTTTAGGGAAGAGAGATGCAAACCAATGGAGTTCTTCAATTTAATCCAACGAAAATCCAAGTTTTTCCTCTTCTCCAATCACAATAATAAAGCTAAAAAGTAATCTAAAAAGCTGCAAAAAATCTAAGAGATGGCTCTCAAAACTAGGGTAAAAACAGGGCTTAAATAGCCCCAAAAATCGTTCAAAAATCGTGACCAAAATACCCCTGCACAGCCTGTTTTCCGCAGTTCTCGCTACAGGCAGCGCATCGCACTCGGCCGAGTGACAAAAGTCGCTCGGCCGAGTGAAAACCCTGCAATTTTCCAGAAAGTCGGGGCTTTCAGGGGTCTTCAGTTCGGAGGCGGCTCGGCCGAGTGAGTTGTCGTCACTCGGCCGATGACTTCACTGCACTCGGGCGGACGGGATTCTCCACTCGGCCGAGTGGGTCTTCTGAAGTTCAGGCAGCCGAAAAACAGAAACTTCGATGTTTTGGAAGGGCTTCGTCTGGGCGCCACTCGGGCAGACGTGGTATCGTCACTCGGCCGAGTGGGTCTTCTGTGCTCGGCCGAGTGCGCAGGTAACTCGTGTCTGAACTGGTCGGCCGAGCAGTGTCTCGCTGGTCGGCCGAGTGGCTCCTCCACTCGGCCGAGTGGGACACAAAGAATGCCCAATCTGCTTGTTTTGGCCTCCTCGTCGCTCCTGCGACGTCCATTCTTCTTCCGCTCCTCTCCAACAGCAAAATACCCCTCGGGGAGGTCGTTGGTGACCGTCCAGAGTAAGCGCATCTCGGGATCACTCCAAATCACGCCAAATCACCTGAAATGCGACAAAAACAACAAATCGTGAAAAGCATCGCAATATCGTCGATATATCGTGAAAAACATGATTTGGGCGATCCAAATGGCATGCAAACATGCGGAAAAAAGGTGTAAAATAAGGAGTGATCAGTACAAGAGGAGATTCAATTTCAGAAAATCACCCAAATCAATCCACATTTTCCAATTTTCATGAATAACACTAGGATTGATTTTTCCCACCTCATCAAAGATGAGTTCAAGTTACCGAACCCCAAAACATGGCCTAAAAGGACTTTTAAATACGGGGTGGCATTGCTTGACGAGTTATATACACCAACGCTAATGATTACCCATTTAGCACAAGTTGGATACTCGTGGGTTGTGTATTAGCCATGAAGTGTATCCATTTTTCATACGGAGCAATTTTCATATTTTTTTTCATTTGTAATTTTTTTGCTCAATTTTAATTCATGGCTAAACACTTCATATCCCTTAGAAAATTTCAGAAATTAATCATTCCTACATTCACTTTCCATTATTCTTCAAAAGAATCTCCAAAAGTACTAAAAAGTCAAATATCGTGAAAGTGCAAATGTAGATGTAGAAGTCAAGTTCAAACCTTATGAGACATGTCATGGCTACTAAAAAGAATAATATCATGTTCATGTAGCTACAACAATAATGAATTGACTTCTGCAATGGATAGATTGATCATTCATACAATACCACTGAAGAGATTCATAAGAGGATAATCAATAAGCACAATTTTTTTTATTTTTTTTATTTTTATTTTTTTATTTTTTTTTCAGAAATAAAAACATTTAAAAATCATGCAAGCAAGCACACAAATCAAAATAAATCAAGCACACAAACAAATCTATGAATGTATGCAAAGAAATGCAAAGAGGGATAAAAATTATACCTTCTCGTCGCTTTTTGACGAAGGAGCTAAAAGAATGAGACATTAGATTTACCGCTCCTCGCCAAAACTCCATCACACCTACATGAAAGGTGTTAAGTGTGACCTTGGAATCCAACAAGGTCCACTAGTGTTAGCCAATATATTTTTAGGAACCCACACTTGTTTAAACTTGATATTTGTGTTCCTATATTTGCAATAATATGAAGTGTGGCCTACACTATCACAAGTAAAGCACTTTGCATACAAGTTCTTTGCAATAGAGGGTGCATTGTGGAATTTCTTGAATTTTGAATTTTCAACGTTTTTCAAACCGAATCCAAGTCCTCTTCTATTATTACCATATAATTGATTCTCTAAAATGGTATCCAATGATTGTTTTCCCATAGAGAATTTCTTAATGGCCAATTCAAGATTAGAGACTTTGGATTTCAACAATTTATTTTCTTCCACAAGCAATGTGCATTTACTTATAAAAGCTCTATTGTTTTCCTCTTCCTTCTTTTCAAAATCAATCATTTTTCTTTTAAAATCATTATCTAACATGCAAAATTTATCATTAAGCTCTCTAATCACATAGTCTTTTTCCGTTTCGAGCTTAATCAAATCAAGTTTAAGCATGCTAATATTATTCATCAAGGAAGGACAAGAGAGGCAAGGTGCTTCATCATTAAAACTGGACTTTTCCTTTTTCAAAGTGTCAATAGTAGAGTCACGAGCAACAATATCAATTTTGAGTTTTTCAATCTCTTTAGACATTTCATATTCAGATTGTTGCATTTCAAAGTTCTTATTTTGATAATCATCTATAGTGGATTCAAGCTCTACTATTTTATCTTGCATTTCTTTACAAAGAGTAAGGAGTTCAGTTTTACCAGAAATTACCTCATCGTGTCTTCCCATCAATGCCATGCATGAGTGGGCTTCGTGTTCCTCCTCCTCACTCTCAGCTTCGCTATCCATATCCCAAGTTAGCACCTTGGATTTTCCCTTTTCTTTAGCTAATTGAGCTGTCTCTTGTGGGCAATCCCTCATTCGATGTCCTCTTTTCTTGCATTTAAAACAAGTCATTCTATTAGTAGCAGTCTGGTCATAAGTTTGCTTAGAAGACTGAAACAAGTTAGAGCGATTAAACCTGGGTGCCATTTCTGTTCTTCCTTGCTTGGTCTGGACATACTTTCTGAAATTTCTGACCATTAGCGCTATGTCATCATCATCATCTTCGCTTTCGTCAGCTTTCAGAGCAAGTGGCTTTATAGCTTTCTCCTTCTCCTCAGGTTTCTCCCTTTTATCCACGTTTTGCAATTCAAGCTCGTGGGACATTAGATTACCTATCAAGTCCTCCACCCTCATCTGCGATAGATCCTTCGCTTCTTGGATGTCAGTAACTTTAGGCCTGAAAGAGCTTGGCATTGCTCTTAATATCTTTCTCACCTGCTCAAGGCTAGAATATGGCTTACCGAGCGAACTAGACTTGTAGACAATGTTGGTGAACCTCGCAAACATTTCTGATATGGTCTCTGACGGTAGCATGCGAAATCCCTCGTATTCCGTGCTCAGAAGTGCAAGTCTATATTCCTTCACCTGTGACGTTCCCTCGTGCGTCACCTCCAAAGTATGCCATATTTCCTGCGCAGTTAGACAATGTGAGATACGATTGAATTCAGATTTATCTAATGCACAAATAAGAGCATTCATAGCTTTAGCATTAAGAGAATAAAGCTTCCAATCACTATCATCCCACTTATCATCAGGTTTAGGCATTTCAATATTTTCAATTTTAATAACAGGTGATTTATAGCCTTTTTCAACAATTTGCCAAGCTTTATAATCAATAGAAATCAAGTAGATTCTCATACAATTTTTCCAATAAGCATAGTCTACTCCATTAAATCTAGGTGGTCGGGAAATAGACTGACCCTCAGCAAAAGCACTATCAATGTGGTCCATGGTCAAACTAGGCTAGATCTATTAAACTGGCTCTGATACCACTTGTTGGATCTGGATCCTAGCCTAAGGGGGGGGGGGTGAATAGGCTAATAAAAATAATTCGTGCAACCCATGAATAAGCACACGCAGTTATAGCAGTAGCAGGGTAAATAAAAAGCAGACACAGAGTACACAGCAGATTTACCCTGGTTCGGTCGACCCTTCGACCTACTCCAGCCCCCAAAGCAGAACTAGTATTGAATAGCGCAATAGGTACAAAACCACAAGTTAGAGCACGCTCAGAGCACCCTCTACGTCTCTACACTCGCCAGGCTCTCAGTACCCCACACACAGTGTTTCCTCTCACTATCAATCCTAGCAAAGCTCTCTACCAGCTAGTCCCAAACTAGCTGGGTCCCACTTGTCTAGTCCCAACTAGACAAGTCCCAAAATAGTCCCCAGAAATGTGTAAAGTTCCCCCTACGAAGATCTACAAACTACTACACAAAATAATGAACAGTAGAGTTTAGAAAGCTCAGTTTGTGTAGCGGCGTAGTCTTCGTCAATGAGCACGGGTCAGATCTCGTCTGTCGATGGTGTAAAATTGTCTCCTCTCTATAATGCAACTCAAGTTGCGTCAAC
The DNA here is from genome assembly GCA_030789695.1 of Scilla litardierei. Classification (NCBI taxonomy): domain Eukaryota; kingdom Viridiplantae; phylum Streptophyta; class Magnoliopsida; order Asparagales; family Asparagaceae; genus Scilla; species Scilla litardierei. The sequence continues at coordinate 59,985,790 of CM061136.1, forward strand.
TTGCTCCCCTCCTAGAATGTTTGGTACTGGATACACCTCTTGACAAGTCACGGCCTCGATGTTATTTTCCTTGCTTGTTACGGCCTTGGGTGACCCCTTTGATTGATTGCAAACGTGGATGCCTTGACTCTCTTTCAATATTGCATATGTTGATCTCTCTTTCCCAATTGTTTGTTTCTCAAAGATTTCGGCCTGCACACAAGCAACTGCCAATTTTTTTTGGTATTTGATGACTCCTCAATTTGTGATCAGCAGATCTTGGAGATTGCACACGTGCGGCAACCACTGAAGCACTTGGGTACCTGCAGTAACAAAAAGAATGAGTTAGTGATTTGATTTGATTTCAAAAAAAAAAACTTACATATGGTCTGGGAGCTATTTTGATTGGCTCTTCAAGATTTTGCCTGCAACCAAAAACGAACACACACGAACCAAAACTTCTATTTGTTGCTTTGGCCTAAGGTGCTTAATAAATGCTGTACAAATTTGATTTGTTTCGGCTATTGGAAAACCTAGGCACAACAAAAAAAATGCCGGCTCTTTTATTTGTGCAGGCTTGGCCGTTTGCAAAAAAATACCGGCCCTCAAAAATATCTTGCCCTCAAAAAAAATGTTTTGAAGTGAAAATATAGTCAAACATTGGACACGGGCTGTTCAAGTGCAAATGCTATCAGATAGTGGGTTTTCAAAAGAAAATTGTTTTAAAAACAATGTTTCGAAGTGCTTGGAGATCTTTTAAAAAATATTTTTTTTATAAAACAAACTAAAACCCCAACATGTATTTCTGTGATTTTGTGGGACTCTCAAACAATGTGGCCGGCCTGTGAGTTTTAAAGCAAAAAGAATGATGTGGGGTACGGCCTATGAAAAAAAGACAAAGCAAAAATGTTTCAAAGTCTGCAGCCTTGGTTTTTCTATTCAATGTTAATGCACGCACATGAGAATTTCTGAAGAGCACTTGGTTATTATTAAATGGGAGAAGGAACAAAAAAACTTAGCTTTTTTTGATTGTCCCCTTCTTTTTTGTGTGTGAATCTTTCCCCTGGGAATTTTCTGAGACTTGCACAGGCTTGGGAATATTTTGGTGCGGCGGTGAGAGGATGGAATAAATAATAATTGAAGAGCCCTTCACAATTCGGCGCGCAAACCTTCAACCCTAGAAGATGGGTATTTATAGGACAATGGTGAAAGGATTGTGCCAACTTCTTAGGGATTTGACCCAATCAATATGGGATCAATATGGGATTTGATTAGCAATTCAAACAGGATGAGATTGGAATAGGGAAAAAATATGATTGGAATAAATCTCTAATTGATTTGACCAAATCCTAAATAGATTCCATCTCCCTCAATATTGACCAAGTCAAATCGCTTTGTGTATAGCACTTTGACCAAGTCCATTAGCTGTGTAGATAGCAAATTCTCCACCGGCATTTCTGAAACACACTTAGCACACACGTTAAATAGTTCGCACACATTTGTCATCATCAAACCAAAGATCCTAAATCGTTGCGTCCAACAGTGTGTGCCAGCTAGAGATATTAGAGAGGAGTTGTTAGTTGAGGCACACAGTTCGCTGTATTCTGTGCATCCGGGTGGCACCAAGATGTACACGGATCTTCGTCTGAACTATTGGTGGCATGGTATGAAGAGGAGTGTGGCTCGGAGTGTAGCCAAGTGTCTGGTTTGCCAGCAGGTAAAGGCGGAGCATCATCGTACGGCAGGGTTGCTACAACCTTTTCCGATTCCGGAGTGGAAGTGGCAACACATCACTATGGATTTCGTGACTGGACTGCCTCGGAGTCCAAAGCAGAATGACGTGATTTGGGTGATCATGGATCGATTGACCAAATCCATGCACTTTATTTCATTCCAAGTAGGACAGTCCACTGAGGTGCTAGCGAGGAGATACATGGAGGTAAATTCTTTTACTCTCCGTTTCTATTTCCTTTTTCCTAGTTTATATAGTGATGTAACGTGAATCGTGCAGGAGATCGTGCGTATTCACGGAGTCCCCGTGAGTATCGTGTCGGACAGAGACACGAGGTTCACATCTCAGTTCTGGCAGAGTTTGCAGAAGAGTTTGGGTACGCGTCTGAGTTTCAGCACGGCGTACCATCCACAGACAGATGGCCAGTCCGAGAGGACGATTCAGATCTTGGAGGACATGCTGAGGGCGTGCATGTTAGATTTCAAGGGTTCGTGGGAGGACCATCTACATCTGGTGGAGTTCTCTTACAACAACAGCTTCCAGGCGAGTATTGGCATGACGCCTTTCGCCGCGCTGTATGGGAGGAAATGTCGATCGCCATTGAGTTGGGATGACGTTAGTGATCGGAAGCTGTTGGGACCTGAGATGATTGTGGAGGCCGTGGATGTTGTCAGGAACATTCGGGAGAGGTTGAGGATTGCTCAGGACCGTTTTAAGCATTGGGCGGATGCTAAATGCCGTCCTTTGGAGTTTCAGCCAGGTGACCACGTGATTCTGAAGATTTCCCCAAATCGTGGTGTGATTCGCTTTGGGAAGCGAGGGAAGTTGAGCCCGCGATACATTGGACTGTTTGACATTCTGGAGAGAGTTGGCGAGGTAGCTTACCGCTTAGCCTTTCCACCATCTTTGGAAGGAGTTCACGATGTTTTTCATGTGTCGCAGCTTCGTCGATACATTAGCGATCCATCTCATGCTGTGGATTTCTCGGAGATTACCGTTCGCCCTGATATGACGTATGACCAGCAGCCAGTGCAGATTTTGGACAGGCGTCAGAAGTCACTTCAGAACAAGGTTGTCAATCTTGTGAGGGTGATGTGACGACACGGCTCGCCAGGAGAGTCTACTTGGGAGAATGAGGATGAGATGAGAGAGCGCTACCCACTTTTGTTCCCGGACACGTGAGTGTTGGGAAATTCCGAGGACGGAATTTTCTTAAGTTGGGGAGGATGTAACGACCGGTTTTCATGTATTTGGATTATCTATATTATATATGTGTTTTGACGGATTTTCTCCTTATGTGTGGTTTCCGTCTCCGTAGCTTTCGTTTTCGTTCATTTCGTTGTGATTTTCTAGCTTCTTCCTTAGATCGTCGAGTTTTGGAGTAAGTCATTCGTGACGAGCTTCATATCGCTCATATCTTAGAGATAGGTCGATCCTAGAAGCCGTAGGAATCTTCCCGGAGCTTCGTGCTTCGATTCGACACTTTCCGTGCACGTTAGTTGGTTCAAGAAGGGGAACCAACCGACTAGATTCCAATCTAGTCGGTCAGGAACTCTTCTCAAACCGACTAGTTCATTAAATCAAAAATTCAGAAGTTACTGTTTATCGTTAGTCGGTCTAAGAATGTTTTTCGACCGACTAGGTTACAAACTAGTCGGTCAGCCATTGTTCTTTAACCGACTAAATCATTGACCATTTTGACGACCTGAGTTACTGTTTGGTGTTAGTCGGTTACAGTTGGTCTACCGACCGACTAGTTCTCGAACTAGTCAGTCAACCACTCTTCTTTGACCGACTAATCGCTGTCGTAAACCTAGGGTTTGCCCAGCCGCCGCAACTTTTCCTATTTATACCCCAATCGTTTTCTTTTCCTTCTTTCTCTTCTCTTGGCCATTTTCTTTCCCCCTAGACCTCTGATCTCCCCCAAACTTCCCCTAGCCATTCCTCCTTCCTCAAGAGCCCTCTCACCCTCCATTAGGCCGGCCTCCATCCTCTAGGCCGTCGACAAACCCCCAAAAACCCCAAATCTTGATTTCTCCAGATTTTCTCCCCATTTCCAGATCTGAACCGTAGTTCTTCGGATCGTTCTTCCGTTGCCGTGCTTGCTCAGCATCGTTCTTCCGCTACGGTACGGTAGTAAATCGATCCTTAATATTCTCTAAACCCACTTTGTGATTTTTGTTAAACCCTAATAAAACTAGGTTGGATGTTGTTCTAATATTGTTTTGCCATGGCAGCGATCCCATCCACCGTAGTTTAACATTTTGGTGGCGTGCCTCGTTGATCGTCATCCTCAGTGCTAGGCAAGTGAAACTTGCCACTTAGGGTTTTAGGCCATGCTTTAGGCCATTGCTTGTTTTAGCGTAAAAGAGACTGGGCAGTAAAAGGATAGCTGCCTAGACGCCTTTGATCTAGCTTGACAACGAAGCTAGATCCGTCACCTTCATCATGCTTGTATGTCATGTTTAATTTCAATTAACGGTTCGCGAAATACTTGTTCATGTCATTGCATACATTGATCGTTCATCGTGATTGTGTAGCACACGCTACTTTAAAATGTAAGATGTGGCGAGTAGGATTTTGACTCCTACACAGTGATCAGGCTAGGTGCACCCCTATGCCAAATACACTTCCTGGCTCATGATCCAGAAGCGAGCATAGTGTGTTGCTAATCCCAACGCTCGATACACGTGGAGGGGTAGGGTTAAACGATCGCTTGAGCATAGAAGCTAGCCCGTACAGCTACTTCAGCCAAAAGACGGAAACTCTGAGCACAAAGTGAAAATAGTGATAAGTGATTCGTGATTAGTGACTTGGTAGCTTTTGCTACATCGTGCGTGCTTGTCTTTTCTTTTAACTATTACAACATACTTAACTGCCATGTCATTGCATCTTATTATAACTGTTAGGTTGTTAGTTTACTTTCAGTTTCCTTGCCCAAGTCTTTTTAGACTTGCTGACATGTGCCCCTTTCTCTTTTGGGTGTCACATGTTAGATCCTGAGTCTGAGGTTGCTGCTGAGGACGAGGTGTTTGCGGACGCCGAACCCGAGCCTGTGTTTGACGAGGACTTCGTGGACACGGGTGATCAGTCGTAGAGACTGTTTGTGTTGTTGTTTAGACTGTTGTAGTTGTCGGTGCGTAGCACCAATACTTTGTTCCGTGTTGGCTGTTGTTGGCCTTGTTCTGGGCCTAGACTCTTTCTTTTAGCCTGGTGGCTTTTCTGGATGTTGAACTTAATTTTAATGTGGGACAATGCTGAGATTTGAGATTTTATTTCTGTATCTCTTGTGTTATTATCTTTGTTCTGTTCGTGGTTACAGGGACCTGCTTACGTTTTAGTGACGCTTATCAGGCGGCAGCTTCACAGCTCCACGTTTGAGCGGACCTTCTCACGCCTCGCCTCCATTTTAGGGAAGCGGGGCGTGACATTTTATTTGCAACAGTTTTATTAAATACACTATTCACCCCCCTCTAGTGTATTGATCTATACAGGCTAGAATTACAATAGGTATTAATGAAAAACCCAAGGCTAGCTATTTACAATATTTCCACTCAAGCTTCAACGTTGCATAGTTTAGCCATTTGGGCTCGTTTTCAGATCTTCAAAATCTTGTGACTTCCTCGTCGTCTCCCCCATCATCCACGGTCATATTTGATATTTTACGACGTCACGGAAATGACCAAATTGTTGTTTTACGCCCAAAATGCCTTTTTGATTTTCCGAACTCTTTTTAACCTGAAACACTTAGCACACACATTCGTTAGTTGGTACATGTTTGTTATCATCAAACTAGAGATCCTAGATCGTTGCTTCCAACAAGATGTACGCCCAAGAAGACCATGTAATCAAGCTATTTGAATGTCTCATACCTGAGTAGGAAAGAAACGTCACATCTATATAAGAAGGGAACGCCACTTCCAAACTCAATTGGAAGAATTGATTGCAAATCTCACAGCATACGAGAACCGTCTCCAACAAAAGAAAGACAAGGAGGAAGCCAATAAGAAAAAGAGTATGGCCCTCAAAGACAGATCAGAAACAGAGAAATCCGAAGATGACATCGAGGAGCAACTAGCTCTCATTTCCAATTGTTTTCGAAAATCTATAAATGCATATACGTTTCGAAACTGATAACCCAATTATCTCATGATTATATTTGTTTGGAATGCAATAAGCTAAGGCATTTAAAGAGACATTTCCCATTAGCAAAAAGAAACGGAAAAGACAAGATGAAAGTCAAGAAAGCCAAAGAGGAAGGCCTTTGCCACGTGGGATAGGAGTGATAAAGATGGAAGCTCCAATTCTTCATCTTCATCCTCATCCGAAGAAGAAAAGGAAGAGAGTACATGCATGTGGTTCATGACCAAGGATGACAAAGCGGTAAAATATTATGACTCACACTCTAGTAGTCGTGATTCTAGCGATGATGAGTGTGATTGGGAGGAAGAGTATCGTAAGCTTTATGCCGAGTATGAGAGAAAACTAAGAGAACTTTTTACTCTCTTAAAGCACATAAAGGTTGTAATGCTAATTATTCTAATCTTGATTTAGAAAGAGATTAGGAAAGAAAATGTAAAATTGGCTAGAAATAATAAGGAATCAAAAGACCTGAATATGAAGCTTAGTGTAGAGTATAAAGACTTTAGTGATAGGTTAAGTGACTTAGACAACACTTTGACCTCCATTACTACCAAACAAGAAGATCTGGGAAGGAATGTTGCTAGATTTAACAAGGGTAAAGAAAAATTAGGTGATCTAATTAGCTTACAAGAATCCTCAAATAGCAAACATGGCCTACAATATAAGACACATCAAAATGTTAAGTCTACCCATCATCCTAGGGTTCGTAAAACCACAAACAGATTCATCAAAGTTTGGGTACACAAGAAAGGGACCATATACATAAAGGACGAATACGTTTATGGGTTTATGAATGATGAGTGGTTATTTACATATATATAGATATATATATATGTATATATATATATGTACTAGTCATACCCCGTGCCCGCGGGCACGGTTCAGTTAAGATTTTCTCCCGCGAAATTTTTGATCCCAAAAAATTATTTTCGCAGCCAAAATTTAAAACAACAACAAATTAGCATAGAAATATTTAGCGGCGCGGAACAACAAATTCGACACGAGCGTCTTCGACGCGAAACAACAAATTCGTCGTGGGCACCTTCGTCACGAAACTACAAAGTAGCGGAAAAAAATTTGGCGGGCACCCGCCTTCAGCGTGAAACAACAAATTAGCGGAAGAAAATTTAGCTGACGCAGGCCATTCAGTTGAACAAAAATTTACAAAACACCCACGCAGGTTCATTTAAGATATTACCCCCCTCAAAATATTTGTACACTCCAAAAGTAAAGCACAATAATTGTTATTTCAAACTCTTTAGTCGCACCAGTATTTTCGAGCAATTCAAAAAGAGGCAGTCCCACAATACATGGTTCAGTGTTTAAATATCTTTCACCTATTGATGCCAAGCCTTCTAGTGAATTTGAACATGACCCTCGTTTGAGGCAAGAATCTTGAAGCGTAATGAAAATGAACTTGACTCATGTGAGGCAGAAATATTAAAGCTCATATAACAGTATTCAAGATAAGCATTTAAGTAAATGTATCAAAAATTGTTTTATTCTTGCAATAGTTATCAAATCAAATGTTCTTTTGAGGGGATAAATCTTATAGTACATATAAAAATATGTTAGAAAACATCAAAACAGGATGTATCATAAATCGTTTAATTAGTGTATTGGTAGTAAGAATTTCTTTAAAAAAAAGAAATGCCGGAATCATTTTAGGATGGAAACTGAAACAAATTCTACAATTGTATGATGCTATTACACAACATTATGTTCATATTTCTTTCCCTGAACGAATGAATGATGACCTATTTCAGATTAGGTGGATACATTTGGTTTTGGGTGGAGTATTGGATATGTGTATTGCTATAAAAACAGAGCAAAGTTCTGTCTATGGCTCTTTGAAACATCCAAGTTCTATTTAAAGCCTCCTTTGCTTCCATCAAATTTGGTGCTTATCATTTAATGATAACAACATTAATCTTGATACCAGAAAATATTACACATGTATATCCAGTTTTACAAAAAGAGAAAAGTATCACATAGAGTCAAGGAATTTAAATCAGATTATAGACTGCTCAAACAACAGACCATGTTACATTCAAATCTTTCTATGACTCAAGCTAAGCATATCAGATTCGTGGATCTTTACAAAACAATGGTGTTGCTTATGAAGAATGTTATTACACTGAATGCATTTATATAGCTAGTACATTCCTACAATTTTTTGAGTAGATGATACCATATGCCTTGTCTCCTTTGGGGAAGGACTAAAAATTAGGCTAAGAGCCTGACTTATGCAAGGAGAGCAGTGATTGTAGCGGAACTATGCGACATTTAGATAATCCTGCCAATAAAAGAGGCAGCGGCGATGGCCTGGCTAAGTCATATGTTGAGCAGATCTCACAATGCTTGGCACCATTGTTGACCTTTTGAGGCATTCTTTGGCTCTTGTTGGAAATGCCTTGGAGTTTGCACCTGAGGAATCCATATTACATTTGGAAAGTTTGCTTTAAATTGAATAATAATTTTCATGACTTGCATCTCAAAAAACAAATAATAGTATATAGTTCTTCAACATTTAACCAAAATCCAACATCCTTCTGATTATAGAGCTAGCATTATGAAGATAATAGACTTTTGAAGCAATTATGGAGCTGCTAACTATATCGAAGGTGATGTCTATGTATCAAAAAAAAGGAGTCGAATTCCTTAAAAATGGTCATTTGGGATAATCCATGCATCAAATAATACAATCTCCATTAGGTAACTACATATCAAATGAGTATAAGCATTCAGCATATCATCATGCGTGAAATCTGAGAAAGTATTAGCACCAAAAAGAAAATTTTAGAATGCTATTGAATGCATTTGTTAATAGAGTACATTTCAGATAGCACATGCCAGAGAACGCTGATGAGATAGCTAATGATATGCTAAATTCAGGAAAAAGATTCATGTAGGTAACAACAAAGACTTGACATCATGACAAAATTTAATTTTCGTTTTATCATGTACACAACTTAGGCATGATTGAATTATTAGCATGAAAATACTGTTAAGGTGAAATCATGTTATGACAGTAAAATAGCTCTGAAATACATTTAGGCTGGCTCGCTACCCAAATTTGACAAACATGAATCGAACTCCAATCTAAATACAAAAATAACAGTAAAGAAAGAACCAAATTAATTTGTAGACTACACTTTTAATTAAAATTGTTAGAGTTCTAAGAGGAAATAACTTTGGAACCAAATTAATATTGTTGTTTATTAATATTGCATCTCCCTTAAGCAATGAGCTCACTGAAGTATGTGGCTTAGTTTGGAATCAAATTTAACTAACAGCTTCTATGTAATGGAAGGACACTAACAAAGCTTCCACATTTACAGTAAGCAAATGGTTAGTCCATTTCTAATAAGGCTGACATTAAACAAATGAACATTGTTAAAATAATAAAAGTTCCATAAAATAATCTGACAGTAAGCAAATGGCAAGCAAACCAATCTGACAAATGAAACATGAAACATGAAACATGAAACAAAACTGACAAATGAAACATGAAAGAAACCAAAACATATTTTCCAAACCACATTCAAACATGAAAACAACATGACAACTGAAACATGAATCCAAATATGCATATTAAACCCCAAAATATGCATAAAACTGGCAAAAGTGTGTCTGGACAAACTATGCAAATGAAACATCCACGACCTGAAAAAACACCCTCTCTCCACTTTTAAGCCCATGCAAATACAAATTATATAACGTAAATTTAAATGATTGGAATTCGGTTTATTGCTGCAATTATAAAATTTGAAATGGCACACCATGTGTTTGGGTGCATGTTTAATTAAGAACACAAAACTCTGCAGGTTGATACCCGAAAGAACACAAAACAAAAATATAAAAAATATATGAAACAAATCAAAACATATTTTGCAAGGAAGAAGTAAACCAAAACCAGGAACCCACGTATGCTTACCAGCTTTTTCCAGTGCAAACGCAGCTTGTTGCCCTGCAAACACCACTGTTTAGCCGAGAATGACCTGCAACCACATATTGGCCAAGTATTGCACCTGAATAAAGTTACAATCAATATTTTCCCTGCCAAATCATAGTGGAGAATCTATATATGGGCTTATAGTTAGATTTTTCGGTGAAGATTTGGTCATGGTTCAATACATTCAAGGGTTTTACTGGTTTTAGACTAAATATTAGAAATTGGAGGCAACCAACAACCTAGGTTGGTCTACATAATGCTTGAGGCTGACTGTGTTATAGTAAGTCTCTTGCTCCTAGTTCTGAGATTACTAAATGGGTTGTAAGAATAGGTTTTGTATTGGCACATATGTATAGAATTTGATACATCAAAGCTTTTAGAAATACATCAAAAGATTAGAACTTGATACATCAAAGAAAAGAACATCAAGTTGGATGTTTTAAGACTTTTTCATCATGTATTATGCAAGTTAGATAACAGTTTTTAAACAACAAAGACATCCCCAACAAAAAGGATGTAATTTTTAGAGAGTGAATGACATGCATATTTAAATAGTTGCATATTTAACAATTTGCCGAGTGAATGACCTGTAAACTTGAATATTTAAAAAATGTTTTAAAGGGTTTCTAATAAGAGTGAATGACCTGAATATTTAAAAAATGTTTTAAAACGTTAATGACATGCATATTTAACAATTTGCAGAGTGAATGACCTATAAATTTGAATATTTAACAACTTTCATAGTGAAAGACCTGTAAACTTGCAATGACCTGTAAACATGACCTATAAACTTGCATATTTAAAAAATGTAAACATGCATATTATGCAACCTGTAAACTTGCAGTAAACTCTCTAGACTCTAAATGACATGTAAACCTGCCTAATTAGATACTGTTTTTTGTTGGGGATTCTTTGTTGGGGATGTAAGTTGCAGCTCAAGTTGCAGGTCATTCACTCTTTAAAACTACAGATCATTCACTTTCTAAAAATATGCAACAATGCATATTTTTAGAGAGTGAATGACCTGTATTTTAGAGAGTGAATGAGCTACAAATTGGGATGTAATTTTTAAATATGCAAGTTGTTGAAAGACCAACAAATGGGATGTATCTTTTTGCAATTGATCATGTGGATTAAAAGTGGATCATGTGGATTTTCAGCGTATCTATTTACACAAAAAAATCCAGCGTATCTGTTACACAAAACAAAAATTAAAATGCAAACAAAACCTAACAAAACTGTTTGCCAACAAAACCATATCTGTTTACACCATTTCTGTTTGTAAACAAAACTAAGCCAAACAAAATTAAAACCTGTCAATTTGTACTATGTTCTGTTTGCCTGGAGAGACAGGGGTGAAGGAACTTAAGCTATCACCTCCAAAATTATCATCTTCCCAAATGACCAATCCTTGTAATCAGTTTACTTCTTTCTGCATATATTAGAACATTGCTAGCTGATAATTTAGAACATTGCATATATGCAAAGGTTAGCCTGGGGTGAAGGCACTAAACACAATATATAAAGTGAGTGAAAACTTAGGCACCATAGGTAAGATAATGAAAACAGACCGATGACCAGCGGTGAACTTGAGTCACAATAGATAAGATAATGAAGTCGGACCAATGATAATTACAGAATGCAAATGCATTCATGAAAAATAGTAAAACGAAAAGAATCAACTTGGACGTACTTATGCAAGAAACAAAGGATACCATTTCTAATACACTCAGATTGCAAAACAATGATCTACACTTAATCTATGAGACTTCCTAATTTAACAATGCTTTGACAAACAATGATCTACACTTAATCTATGAGACTTCCTAATTTAACAATGCTTTGACAAACAATGATCTACACTCAGGTTGCCAAGGCCCCTGTTGGTAGAATGGCAAAAAGGTACTATACCATTTTTCAACATGATCTGATTGCAATAAGAATCTTTCCAGTTCTTGGCAGCGACGTTGTACGGTCCCATGGACCTTTGTTTCTGCTTCATACCTAAAAAATAATGGGTCAATTAAATTTTAGTGTACAACTGTAATCAAGGTCCAGTCAAAAAAGAACAACCATATGCTTTTTGAAACATGGAACAGAGAATGTATCTTTTACAAAATTTCAATTAACAAATATGTGGTATACAAACTTTTCTTTCCAATGTGTTCTAATGAAGTACTGAACTTTAGGTGAGAATTTGAACAAAATGATATGATTTATGATTCATATGTAGAAATTAATTTCCTGTTGTTTGCCTACATATGTGTAAAGACCCATTTCTCTCTATTTGTATGTAGAGACCAACAAATTAATTTCATGTTGCATTTGACATTTTCTAACAGACCAACAAAAAAGAAAAGGGATACTTGAAGCTTTTAAAAAACACGACGACAGGAAAACAAAGAAACCTGTATCTACATATTACCAGTTATCAAAGCTAAACTGAAGATTTACCCATGTCCAAATAAATAAAAAAGCGCTCAAGTTAACATATAACATAACTAAAATAGCAAAAATTACACCCAAGGTGAGATTTTACAGATTACCCATTAACCAGTTATCCAGAAGAAATCATTAACCACAAATGCAACAAAAACTTTAAAAGAATTTGTTGTTCGACATGTCGGAGAACAAAAGTTTTGGAATGCCGGAAACATCTCTAGATGAGCACCCTACACAGACATGCAACCCAATAAAAAAATCTACCCGATCTTCTTCTTAGGCCTTAGCTGGTTGCTGCAACCACATTTCTTCTTGCGGCAATTGGCAGCCCTGGGGTGCAGCCTTGCATAGCACTTTCGACAAATCATTTTGTCTTGGTTGTATTTCCTCGCAAGAGTAATCAGAGAGGGCTCGATGATACCACCCCTCAGCCTCAGCACCTGATGCAGAGTCAACTCCTTCTAGATGTTGTAATCAGCTAGGGTTCTCTCATCATCCAGCTGTTTCTCGGCAAAGATGAGCCTCTGTTGATCCGGCGGAACCCCTTGTCCTGGTTTGGAAGCAAAAGTGGCCATGGTCAAATTAGTTATCATATGATTTATTGCAATTTGTGAATTGAGATTACAAACCATTAGACCATAAGTTGTGCGTCCCTACAACAACAAAAAAGAGCAAAATACAAAGTGGTATGAACTCAAATTCAAGCAGTAGAAATTTATCAACAAATTCATGTAACAAACTGTATTGTAAAACTGAAGCTATGTAAAACTCAAATTCATGGAGCCATGCATCTATATTATATAGTTAGGACATATTGTTTTTTTATTAATTTACTATTTTAACTTAGCAAATACCCAAATCAAGGTAAAATTACTTAAAATGAAAAACAAAATCAAAAAACAAAAAAGATGTAAAGGTTGAGAGATTTACCCATTGAAATACAACATGATAGGTAAAAAGCAACCCAAAATTTAGTAATATACACCAACTCCCTCCTCTTTATCTTTTCCTCCATACTTCTTCAGATTTTACCCAATACTGACCCTTAATCACTTGTTGACATCCATGTCCTTTGGAGAATTGGGTTGCTCGATATCATTTCCTATGTATGAGAAATGGTAATGTTATTTCCATATATGCCATTTGGAGTATTTGCTAAAGGATTAATGGCCGAGGTGCCACTCATGGCACAAAGACCCCCATACCCTCCATATTCTCTACTGCAAACATTATCCTACAATCAACATGCAGTATGGATCACTGACCTACAGGTGGAGTCAGACGATGAGCCCATGAGCTCTATGCCTGTGAATTGTTTAAAGATCAACTGAAGAACCTGTGAATATCCCCAATAACTGTAATAAAATGAAAAGTGAGTCACACCAAAAGCAACATCAAGATTAAAATATGGGTAAGAACAAACCACAACCAACTGCAAGAAGTTGACCTGAATGAAATTAGAAAGTAAGCAAATATCATTTGAAAAAACATAGCATCCCACTAAATAGAAAATGGTCTACTTAAAAGATGTATGAACTTAGTACTAATCATATTAGAGCCACCCATCATTTGGCTTAAATAATTCAAGAACTAAGAAACCACATGACTCAACTAAAGAAGCTATGAAACCAAGACGCCAAAGCAACAAACTAACAATTCAAGTGAGAAGAAAAATATAGAAAAATTAATTAAAACAAAAAATTTCTTACCCAAAGAACAACCACCATATCAGAATCAGAGAGCTTCTCCTCCTCTTCCAAATCAAGCAACACGTCAAAAAAATTCCCTATCCTGCCACTAACTCCCATCACCACCCTCCTCTTCTTGTGCTCCTCAATGATCCTCCCAACAAAAACATTCACTTTTTAACCAACTCCCTACACCTCCTCCCAACTCCTTGCAAGTCCAACCTCCCCAGATGTGGAAAGTGATCACTCCAATTGAACAGCAGCTATTGATGCATCTTTATCCGCGCAGAATGGTATAGTTGTTCTTTTGAGCATTTGTACAGACATTTGGTGTGTAGATTTTGGTGTGCAGAAAAAATCTGCAGAAAATATTGAATTTGAGATAGATCAAATTTCTGCAGATTTTGGTGTGCAGAAAACATTTGGTGTGTATAGATTTTGGCCTCTCCAAATTAATTTCTGCAAAAAAAATCAAACCAACAAAAAACGAAATTGAATGGAGCAGGAAAACATCTATACAGGCCGGTCCACAGTTTTTAGACATAGGGCTTGAGGGTGGTGTGGGAGGCGATGTCCCTCGATGAGTACTCCTCTATGATTCTGAAGTCGTATCGGTCTGCTTCTGATGTCGCAGCTTTTTGATGTTGCTTTGATGGCGAAGATCGAAAGAGGCATGGATTTAATGGTGGAGGAATCGAAGGAGACGACGTTGTTGTTGGGGGAGGAGAGTCGAAGTCACCAGAGGATGGCGAGAGGAGAGGGCAACAGCAAAGGGGGATGATTTTCGTGGGAGGCAGAATTTTTTGGGAGGATGAAGATGCATGAAACGTTTGTTTTCAAATTTTTGGGGTGCAGAATTTTTGGCATGGACAGGGCGCCTGAAGTCTTGTGATTTTTTTGTTTTCAAATTTTTCAAAAGCCCTCCAAAACGTTTGTTTTTCAAATTCAAACTTCTAATTTCAAAGAACCTAACTTATGGTTTCCCCTCCAAATTCAAACCTCATCCCAACTTTTGTTCCTTATCCAATTTCTCATCTACCAATTTCTCATATTCATTCTCTCATACAAAATACAAAATGTACTACCCTACATATACCCAATTACCCAAATTCTCTTATCCATATTCTCTTATCCAAATTCTCTTATCCATATTCTCTTATCCAATAACCCATGATAACATCCCTGTTTTATAATATAGATGTATGTATGTATATATATTTTTAATATATGTATGTATCTATGTTGTTATTTCTCTTTAAGAGCCGTCAGAATTGGCTACATCTGGGTGACAGAAATTCTAAATTTTTCTACTCTGCGATGAAAACTCAGAATTCTCGCAACAGCCTCAATCACATGGTCCTTTCAGATGGGTCTAGGAATCTTAATCCCGAGCAGATCAGGGATGATGCTTCCTCTTTCTTTGAGAAGCTTTATAATCAGGAAGACTACTGGACTGTTTTTCCTAATCTAATTCCGAAATACAAACTCACTATTGATGCGGCAAATTGGATGGATAGGAGTATTTCTGTATCTGAAATTAAAGAGGCTGTATTCCAGATTGGTAAAGACAAGGCCCCTGGTCCTGATGGCTTTAATGCCTCCTTTTATCACCTACATTGGGATATTATCGGTGCAGATGTCATCCGTGCAGTCACCTCCTTTTTCGTATCTGGTCGTATGTTGCGGGAGATAAATCATACTTTTCTCACTTTAATTCCGAAGAACTCAAAAGTATCTGGATTGGGGGATTACAGACCTATAGCCTGTTGCAATGTTATATACAAGATTATTAGTAAAGTCCTATGCAACAGGTTGAAAATGGTAATCAACGAGCTGATTTCATCGAACCAGGCTGCTTTCCTTAAAGGTCGTCTCTTATCTGATTGCTCACTTCTTGCACATGAGCAGATACGGGATTTCAGTAATCCCATGGGATCTCGTGCCTGCCTAAAATTGGATCTCCGCAAAGCTTTCGACAGTGTAAACAGAGGTTTTGTGCTTTTCATTCTTCATCAGATGGGCTTTAATAATAGGTTTATTACCTGGATTGCTGAATGCATCACTACCCCAACCTTCTCTGTTCTAGTTAATGGCTCTCCTGCGGGCTTCTTTGGTTCTAATAGAGGGCTTAGACAAGGGGACCCCCTATCTCCCTATCTTTTCGTCCTTGTCATGGAGTGTTTCTCTCTTTTGTTTGCCAGAGCTGAAGCATCACGATCCATCCATCCTATGAGAAGATCAGGATCTGTATCGCATCTTCTTTTCGCTGATGATTTGCTGGTTTTTTGCCGGGCTAATCAGCACTCTTTTTCGGGGCTTTCTAGTTTGCTGAGCACTTTCAGTCTATTTTCTGGTCTTCAAGTCAATTGGGATAAAAGCGCCGCCATCTTTAGCAAAGGCTCTAGGAATCCTTCTTCCCTTGCTTCGTTTCTCGGGATTAAGAAGGTATCCTCCCTTTCTGTCTATCTTGGATTACCGCTGTCGGCTAAATATCCTAAATCTATCAATTATGCGCGCCTGATTGATAAATGTAAGAAGCGGTTGCAAGGTTGGACCTCGTCGCTACTTTCTATTTCTGGCAGAATAGAGCTGGTGCGTACTGTCATCTATGGTATGGTTTCTTTCTGGATGTTCTCCTTTCGTCTCCCGGTTTCTGTTCTACGTAGTATTACGTCTATGTGTAAAAGATTTATCTGGGGGAAGCATCACTGTTGGGCCTGGAAGGATTCCTGTAAACCCAAAAAGGAGGGAGGTGTTGGCCTAAGACTTTTATCGGATCTTAATGTTGCCTCAGGAATTCGTCTCACTTGGAGGCTTCTTACTTCTATTGGGCCTTGGGCACAGTTTATGAGACGTCTTTACTGCTCTTCTCAGAATCACTTTTTTAGTGCTTCACCCTCGCCTTCATCCTCTGGCACCTGGAAGTTCCTCCTCCGTCATCGTAGCACTTCTCATCGTCTTATCAGGCGTGTTGTTAGGGATGGGTCTTCCACTTCTTTTTGGTTTGATAACTGGCTGCCATGTGGACCACTTGCTTCTCTTTATCCGGTTCCCCCAGGCGAAGAACACCGTCTTATTTGCCATTACTATTCGGATAATGGGTGGGTGAATGACCCCCACATTACACCCGTACTTCCTCTTATTTCTCACTTCCGCTCTTCTCCAGGATCGGATAGTTGGGACTGGATTCCTGGTGGGAATTGTAAATTTCGGGATGCTTGGAGTGAGACCCGGACCAGAGGTATGATTTTTCGCTATTATCATGTAGTCTGGTATCCTCGGCATATTCCAAAATGGTCCCTTACTCTTCTCCGAGCATTTCATGGCAAGCTTTTAACCAAGGATATTCTTTGCAAATGGGGCGGCAACTATGGACCGAAATGTGTGCTTTGTGATGCTGATGATGAAAGCTTGAAGCACTTATTCTTTGAATGCAATTATAGCCGTTACATTTTAACCAGAGGGCTTCTTAAGCTGAATGTTTGTGCGCCTGTCCCGCTTACTCTTGCTGGAGTAGGCGATCTATTCCTTAATTTGTATAGCAAGAAAGACTGTGTTGGAGTTCTAGCTAAAACTGCTCTTGCATCGATGGTGTGGCACATTTGGAAGGAGCGCAACAACAGAATTTTTGAGGGGAAAGTGGCAGGGAGAACTGCCCTCTTTGGAGCTATTAATGCAGATATTCTTATCGCCCTTCATGACATTGAGCGCGATCAACCTGCGACGTCTATTCCTTTTGACAATTGGGGTTTCAGCAGTGTTTGACCATGTTCTGTATCTCTACATACTTGTACATTATTGGCTTAGTGGCACTTGTTAGTGTGGAGTTAGTGGTGGGTGACGGCGCTTGTGCCCTATCCCCACTCTTTCTACTCGCTTCCAAAGCCCGCTAATTGCCTAATTGTAACATCTTGTATTGTTCTTCCTTAATAAAATTTTATCCTTACCCGTCAAAAAAAAAATATATAGATGTATAGATGTATATACATATAGATATACTAGTCATAACCCGTGCCCTAAGGGCACTGTTGAGTTAAAATATTCCCCCCCTTAAATTCTTGGTGCCCCTAATTTTTAATAAACATAAATAATTAAAGTGCAATAATTGTTATTTAAGGCAATAATTTTAGTCCCCCCAAAATTTAGTCCTCACAACAGAATTTAGTTTCCCCCGGAAATTTTAGTTCTCCTGAAAATTTTGTTCTCTCTAGATTTAACACATCCCTCCAGTTTAACACATGCCCTAAGAGTACGATTCATTTAAAATATTCTCCCTCAAAATCTTGAATCCCTAAAAATGAATAGAAAGAATTAAAACGCAATAATTGTTCTTTAGTATCCCAAAAATTTTAGTTCCCCAAAAATTTATTTCCATCCAGATTTAACACGTGTCCTAAGGGCACGATTCATTTGAAATATTCTCCACTCAAAATCTTGGATCCCTTTAATTTTCAACAAAGAACAATAATTAAAGCGTTATTTACTTCGCCTAAAAGATAGACATTGATCATAGGGTATTACCAGCACTATGTGTAGACCAATTCTTTTTCCAGCCTGAATGTTTGGAACGTTGTCATCAAAGAAAATCTGCACACAAAAATTTGACCCAATTAGTTGTTGCAAGACAATAAAAACCAAATTTTGATACAAACAAATCTAGTTCAAAAATGGACATCTACAGTTCTCTGAGGGATAATGTCGACGATCTTAAGAGCCTGAATCAACTCATCATCATATGGTTTGCATAGAATTGAGGACTTGGGTAGCTGCTCATTACTGGAATCTAATCCAGAGTAGTGCCTAATGAAGTCAAAGATTTTAGTTTAGCAAAAATTTAAAAAAAGAAAAGATAAAGAATTTTTTTGATGTTCTCCTCCACTTAAGTACCTAAAACCAAATCTAATTAATGAAACCTCCTCTGCCTCATCCTATACATCGATCTGCAGCAAGCAAAAAAATCCAACCTTTAAAAATATCCTCATCAACAATCCTAATCATTAACATCATTAATTCAAAAAAAGTTTGGAAAGAAAAAACATGTTGTGAAGACGATATCCTCGTTTGTATAATAAATGTCCTCGTCTTTTTAGTTTTTCCACATTTTCAGTAATGTGATTTCTATTTCTTTCACATTCCCAGGCTCACGCACAAAGATTGGGGACTTATGAGTGGGTGCGTGGAGCTTCACCTAGGGCTTTTCTATGGGTTGTAGTGGTATTAGTGTTGCCATGAAGGGGATGCTCATTGTCACTAATATCAGTGCATCTGTCATATATACAGACAGTTAAAGAAACACATGTATGTATAAAGACACTTGCTATCTCTTCTATGTCTATATTTATATTTATACAGGGTTTGGGTTGCTATACTTCTTTTTCTCTTCAAATTCTTCATCTACTTTCTTTGTTTGTCCCTTTTATTTCTCAATTATCCCCCATGCTTTTCTACTGAATTTTTTGTTTGATCTACTATCTATGAGCTTTCTACTTAGCATATGGACTTAACATATTGTTTGTAAGGGATATGCAATTATTCTTCCCAGTATTATTTCAGGTTACTATAGTAGCAAATAATGAATTAATGATACATTATTAAGTAGCACAAATTGTGATGTTAACATTTAATTCTATTAAGTAATAGATCTGTAAATTCTAAATTAATTTGATAGCATGAGTAGTAATTGTGATGATAATATCAAATTTGATTCTCAGCTGCCTTGGTAAATAATTGTTGCAAAAGTGGTTCATACCACAATTTAAACCATATATTGAATTGTTTTCAATATACCAATATCCATGCTATTACTAATATTCATGATCTCATGTAAGAAGCTTGACCATTAATAATTTTTGTAATAACACCATCTTATTTTTAAATAAGATAGAAGTAAATAATTAATAACTATATATGGGCATACATACCGTTTATGTGACGAAGGCGATGAAACCACCAAGCCTGCTTTATTCACGAAGTTCAGTATTATAAGAATATACAAATACAACATGCTAACATCAGTTCCTAGCCTCCTTCCATGATATATGTATTCAGAATACAGTAGCCTCACAAACATGAAAATTTCTTCACAAACATGATATAACCTCAAACATGAAAATTTCTCCATATATATATATGTATGTATGTATGTATGTATGTATGTATGTATGTATGTATGTATGTATGTATGTATAGTTACATGCGGCATAACGCATATGAACACAAAGAAAGATGAAACAAAAATAGAAGTTGACCATATCAGAGTCTGTCAGGCATGGCCTTCTTGGCAGGAGCCTGTTGTTGCTTGTAACCAAATATCCAAACATCTGGCAAACTGCTGCAAAATTTCTTTATGTATAATATATACTATTATATTTTAGGCGACCTGACCTGAAATGTCTGCACTCGTTATAAAAATCCAACACTCATGCGCTGTTTAGAGCCAATATTCCATGGTTCACTTACAGGTATGGAAGTTGACAGATTGGTGTGCATGCACGAATACATGTTCTTCTTCGGTACTAAGCTTGCTTGATTGAACACCCAAATACCGACAGCTAATTTAAACTTCTTATCATTCATTAAATAATTATTGTTTCATAGTTATAAAATGAATTAATATGGGTCCATTTTGCCAACAGTTACTACTTGAACTAAAAGATCAGCCTGCACAAAACTATAGAATATCTTGGCTTACATTGCTCTCAAAGTCACTCGGTTCTCCATCAATAAATCCTTGTCCAAGAAGAAGAGTCTGAAACAGTAGACACTTGTTTAGGTTCAAATAGCCTACTCAACTTTTGATTGATACAATGATATGCATATACCTGAAGATGCCAAGTGACGATTTTCGGGACTTCGAAGATGACGATAGAAGGCCTCCCTCCAGCAACTGAGCATTACCATCATCGCCAATTGCACCGTTGCTGAATTTAGCCAAGCTGGCATTGAAATTTCTACAACTATATAATAGAATCGAAGGACCATGTAATGAACATCACATCCAAACTTCCTATACTCAAAATAATAACATGTTCAAGAATAAAAGTAAAATAAATTGACCAAAAAATAAACTAAATGCTGATATTAGATTCAAAAAAACGAAGTACTTACACTTTGGATGCATGCCTTTTATTCAAATACTGCAGCATCTCAGCATATACCCATATTGCAAGCATAGTCAATCCGAAATCCGATATCTATTTACAACACGTAACCAAATATCCAATCGAAGCATGCGGACTGGCCGAAGACGATGTTATGATGATGTCCATTGTCCCAGGCTCCAAATCCATGATCACCACCCCAACACCAAGCTCCAGCTACATTTGGCTCCAGAATGTGAGGTAGAAGTACTTGCTAACACTCTGCACTTGGACCCCACGCACACCCCTGCACTTGTATCCAGAATATGAAGGATCTCTCTTGAGCTTGAGGAAGAAGACAAAGAGAAAAGAGAAGGAGAGACAGTTGTGGGCTTTTACAGCGAGCTTGACGGTGGGGCTTATGTAGCATTTTTGGGGGAGCTGTGGCTTTGAGGAGAGGGGTCTTGGAGGAGCTGGGGCATACACATTGGGCTTGAGGTGGGGGGGGGGGGTTGAATTTTGAAAGGGACACAACAACATATTGGTTGTGTGCTCTCTAAACACATAATCTAATTCATTTAAACATCAAACAAAAAATAACAAAAATTAATAAAAAATTAAAGATTAGTTAGTTAAGCACATAGAACAGTAAATAAATAAAATTAAGTGAGAAATTAGTGGTATCTCAGCATCAAGTAACTAAATCAATCTAAGAACTCATCAAGTAAATTATTTTTTCACTAAACGATCAAAAAAGATCAAAAAACAATATGGAAATACATGCATTAATTTGGTTCCTTGGAAATAGAGGTTAATAAAACAATATGGAAATACATGCATTAATTTGGTTCCTTGGAAATAGAGGTTAATAAAACAATATGGAAATACATGCATTAATTTGGGTTCCTTGGAAATATAGGTTAATGAACAACAAAACCATGTACAATAAAACAGACAGTAAATTGGGTTAGGACAGAATTTGTGCATTTTAATAGAATGTAAAATTTGATACCTTCAAGTTAATTATAAACATAAGAAGCTGCCAAATAAGAAGAGAAGATTTATAGGCACCCTTTAATACAAACATTGTGACACTAAAAGAATGTAACCTTCTTATTGGACATATAATATATGCGCATTTTTCGGTTTGTGCATCACCCATAGCTTAATAGAAAGAAGTTCAAACTCCAACTTTTTATGGGGATGAGCTGCTCGTGAAACATTAGGAATTGGCAAGTAAAGAATCAAGAAAAGAAATTGTCCCCCGGGTTCATATATGTTAAAGCAATGGTCCATTTTTACAAATAGAAATTTGTACCTAGCTATGCAAGTAAAGACTAAAGAGCAAAGAATATCAATAAAGTAACATCAAATTTCTACCGCCCAATGCACCTTAGAGATCATATTTTTAACTTGTATTAATCATTCTACATTCATTCAAAGTTGGGCAGATAGTTACTTCACAGTGAACTTTCTTATCCATAAAAAAATTACCCAATTTCTTCTGTCCTCATTATAAAAGTTAGATAACTTGGTCCATTCAATCTGATTTAGCCATCATAAATTGTTAAAAGAAAATGCATATGTAAACCCTGAGCTTCTGTTATCTCTTGGCTGAAATTCATCTACTCTCTGCCAATTGTTTCAGGATAAAATAATAAGATGTTAAATAAATAAAACAGAAAAGTAGCTATCAATAATTGAGTTAAGTTCCTAAGATATGTTCATAGTGCTTAGAACTGGATTTTTATGATAATGAGATTCTCATTGAATATATATCTGCTACTTCCATAGATGAAAACTTAACTAAATCAAATGGAAAACATAAAAGATGAAATTGACAGAATATAAAAAAATTGATTTGAAGAGAATGAACAAATTCTAGTAAAACACAACATGAATGGCATTTGTTAAACAAAAACTACCGATGAACTGAACAATATCTTTTATAGGATGAAATATTCAAAAATAGACAGCCAATATAAGTTGACTAACCAAAAACTAACACAACACAACTGAGAAAGTACATGTAAATTACATTTTTGGGGGGTGGGGGTGGGGGTGTGGGGGCACTGCATCATGCATATAGAACAAAAGAAGAACAAAATAGATGGTAGACTATAACCAACTCAACATGATAAAAATTAATTAGAATTTTTAAGAAGCACATATGACGCTACTTTCAAAGATGATACAATGCAAGTTGCAATGTATGCCAGCAAGAACAGTTAAATAATTTAATGGGTGTGTGTTATGTGTTTGATGCGGTGTAATGATCTAAACATATTACAATCTCTAAACTGCATACCTGATGCACCAAGTTTTTCTGCAAGCTTCTACAACAATTTGATGTTATCTGCACTTTTCAACCTTCTTCCCCCTGTCACAACCACATGTGCATTTCCAAGATCAGGGCGTTCTGTATCCTGGCTTGTAAGTTTCAACCTCTTGATTTCCTGAAGGTCTCTGTATGTAGCAAAATAAATTCATAAAGTCATGCAGAGACTCAAGCACATGGAATCTATAGAAGTTCAGTTTCAAGATTGTAGGGCGTTCACTTAGTGCTATAATTCTTAATCACTCTTGATGCTTGAGCCATAATGGCTGCCCAAACACAGCCCATAAAGAGGCCGAAAACAAATATGGCTAGCCATCCAGATCCTTCAGAAGTTCTGCATAATTCCAAAATACTTAGGAATAGGAAGAGGAACAGAAACCTAGGAAGCCGCAACAGGACATGAGCACGGTAAAAGGGAGGTTATCAAGAAAACCATCCAAGCTAAAACAGTAGCCACAATCCACATTGGCTTCAGTCAGTGATGAAATTTTGTGAGGTTTTGTAGACCCATTATCTGCTGGGTGCTTGGACCTGCACAAACCGTGCTGACCGTTCTTTCTGTAATAAAAAAACGAAAACGAAAGTAAAAAACACTTGCAAGTGAAGACCCCAAAGACACAAATTATAGCATGTCAACCTACACAAACATAATTCAAACAGAAATTCACTCATGTAATAAATTTACTCAATATTCTCGTACCCATTGTAATTCAATATATCCACATCATAAATTCCGCCAAACACCCACCCATCCTCTCTCTCCATGTCTCCATCAACCTTCCAATCTCAAAATTTCAAAAGATAAGGGCCCAATGTTCCAGAAATAATATCAAAGAGAGGCTCCAAAAAATATAGTCCTTTTAAATTTTAAAGTAAGGAGAAGCCCAAATTTTGTATGAGATTAAAATTTTTGGCAATTTATTAGATTTATCCAAACATATTACAATCCAATGTCGTCGTTTTTAAAGAAAAAATTAACAACAAAACTTCAAAATATCATATTCTTCCAACAATAACACATCCCTTCAATGATCGTATTAATTGAGATGTATCAAATTTTTTTTCCATAACAAACTAAAATAAGAAGCCTATAGACTTTAAGATTCAAGCCTAAAGCTCGAGATTTCAAAATAGACAACTATGATAAGCCCCCAAACACCAAACTTCATGATATTATTCACCTGCACTCTCAAAGTTCAAAAGATTGCAACTTCAAGCTCTTCACTTCAGTAAAAGTAAGGAGAATCCCAAGTTGTATCTGAGACCATATCTTTCTTCCACTCGGCTCAATTAGAGACCATATATTCTCTTATTTGTTCTCACCTCAGACCAAAATTAGAGACCATACATGATAAATTTACCATATATTATGCAATATCATCCCAAAGTAATATCACCTCAGTCCATACATTCTAATTTTTGTAACATCACCTCAAAATAAGTAAAAAGCAGAATATAATTTACCAGAAAAGGTTTTTTTTTCACTATCAAAGACTTACGTGATCTCCAGCTTCCCATTTTGGTGCTGACCACATTCAAAGAAGACGTCAAGGTTTGATGTGGATGAGATTGGGAGCTCGGGCTAGAATTTCATATCTACACAATTTACAGATAAAAAAAACAGAATTCAAACCTACAAAATTCCAATCATCCCCATCTACAGAATTGCACATATGGGCAACATACCGCTGGCATATGTATGAAAAATACAACATCTCTTTCAACTACTAACTTATTAAGGAAATGTTTAATTAACCTAGCAAGCAGAAAGGTCATTGCTCTTTTCTTTCACAAAAGCATTTTACATTGGAAAAAAAAGGAGAAAGTGAGAAAAAAACAATCCACAGAGGAGAGAGCTTAGTTGACAAAGCAAACTTACAGAGAACATCCCCTTCTTTCTCTCTGAGAAACATACAACATTTTGGGTAGTGGGCTCTGAACATTGAGGGGGGAAACTCTGATTAAAGCCTTGTGCTCATAAAGTAGTTGTAAAGAGGAATGTATGTTGGCTCTTGTCTTCATCACTTTAGACTGAATAAGGAGGGGACTCATGTGCATAAAGGGTCCAAATAAGTACCAAAAATTGACACCCGATGCAAGAGCTTAGAGTTTATTCCAAGTTCCAACATGAAAAATGAAAAAGAACGAATAAAAATACTTTAAGCAATTTTTCTCTAATAGCTTGAATATGTGCATGACTTTCTTGCTAAACATTATGTAAATTTATAAGACATCCTAGCAGCAATATATGCAGTCCTGACACTTAGACATTATTATGAGTTTACTTGATTTAATATATGACACCACCTTATTGCCATTTAATATATGCACTCTGCAAGAGATCAACACCATTGCTTCGAGCAATTTTTAGTGTAGATGCTATCGACATGAGGAAAGGCATCTACTTCTTAGAATGCAATGCTCCTTATCCTAAAAAGAAACACATCCAACATCAACACAATTAGATTACTCTTATCCTAATATTTTCATAAACACAAGTAATCCACATCTTAGTGTGTGTGGAGTGTCGACGTGTCATGTTAGGGGCAGCCGTGTCCGTGCAATTAAATTATGGGCACCATGGACTGTCTGTAGGTATTATATTTGCATATAGTTCCACTGATATTTCGGTGATATGTAAAGGAAATGGGATGATCATATCTCTCACCTGCAAATTGACATCCGGTCCCGTCCGAAGGTATGGAGCACTCAAGACCTGAACATTATTCCATCGAGCTTATCAAGAAACCATTACACATTTGATATGAGAAAATGAGGGGTGAAGAAGAGATGTACCTGAAGTTGATCATAAATAAATTGTAATTTCCGGTCGAATTACAAACTTTCTCCTTCTTTCGGCCGTTTCCTCTCCAATGGGAGCACTGTAAAATGTAATTAACATTATGCCTAGAACATTAAACAAATTCATAGCTTTCTAATACTAAATGACATGGTTGCAGTCTTGCAGACATTGTTCTGGCCGTTCAAGAAATTTGGTTTAAATCCTTACTCATCTTGCCTTATGAAACTTTAACGTTTTTAAGGAAAACATTGGAAAACTTTACATAAGATAATTTCTAAATAGAATGTTTCTTAATTGGGAAGATTTTTTTGAATATAGTAAATCAATTAAACAATTTAGAGTAAACTTTAAATCATAAGACCCTTTCATTTGACTGCAGTTTGCAGACAAATAATTTGCATCAGTTTGCAGAAAAAACCCAGTTTACAGAAAAATAATTTGCATCAACTGGGGTTTTGTCTGCATAAGCTGATCCAAATACAAAATGCAAACTGAAAACAAAAAAAATTCATTTGACTGCATAAGCTGATGCAAATTATTCTGGCTAAAATTCATTTGACTGCATAAGCTGATTTTTTCAAATGGATCAGTCAAATGGATCAATCCTGCATTTGACTGCATTTGACTGAACACAGATTGACTAACCCTACATTTTGTCATTTGAGACTGATCCATTTAAGGACAAATCCAGTTTGCATTTGAAAAAATTCTTTGTCATTTGAAAAAATAAACATCCAATTTAAGGACAAATCCAGTTCACTGTTTGCTATCCTTAAATGGATTAGTTCAGTAAATATATACATTCACTGTTAAGCATTCTCGATGTTGGACATATCTGAACAAAGTTCAGGACAATCTCTTTTTAGTGCATGTATGGTTATTGTGTGTGCATTTGCATCAAATTTTAGTGCATGTATGGTTACTTTTTTATGGTTAAGGTGTTGTGCACATTAAAATGGCAAGCTGAACATGCATGTTCTAAAGCTAAACTCATTCATTCCCCAAAATAAGTTGAAATAGCCTAAGATAACTCAAATGACAAAACTAACACAACTCAATTACTTCTTGCTATCTGAATGATTTGCTAAATGTGCTAGCTTTAAAATTTGTTAGGCATTTCATCAAACATGTCGTGTGCTTTTTTCTCATAAAAATTTCTCTAACACTTGATAACAAAGATTTCATGAAACATGCTTCAAAGAAATTAAATAGAGAATGTAACTGGAAAATATTTCTATGAAAATATCAATATAATCAATAAAAGTTAATAACATGCAAAGAACCTAACTTCAGTTTTGTTTTCACAACATAGTCCAAACCTAACTCAAATTTGATGCTGGAGGGTCGTTCTTTATCCTCACGATCGCAAAGACCCAATTGCCCAACTTTGCCCAAACCCCTGCAAACAGAAACAATTGCCCATCATCAAGCACTATTCTTATTCAAGTCAATCTCCAAATTTAAATCTCCAAATTGAAGGCATTCTCCAAAATTTTCAGCATTAAAGCATTAAAGGCAACTGAAGGCAAGAACAATGCTGGATGTATTCCAACATGAACCCAAGTAACAAAATTGAATCTGTAACATGAAAAATACTACATTTGCTGGCTGAACCTTTGGGTGTATAATATGATTTGCAAATGATGTTGGATTTCAATATAAGTTTCTTAGGATTTTGGCTGGTCTTACAACACCAGAAGAGAGTGCAATATATCAAATTGTATGCCTACACATGAAAATACTACGCATTGTTTACATTCACTAAAGTTTCACTGAATTAGACTCTGTATTAAAAGGATCATCATGTTCCTTCACCCCACACAGAGACAACGTCAGATAAAATTGAATCATCTTTTGCTGGATCATCCTCCACTGCAAGATAGAAGTCCTCTGGGAATTCTAGGATTTATCGTGAGCTAGCATTCATCCTCCACCGCAAGCTTGCTGGATGCCTGTGCTGGATCATCCTTTACAATAACCCATGAAAAAAAATTCATCGATCTTGCAAAATCCTAAAGAAGCTATCATCAGAAGATAATCCCAAAAAATACCAACACAAATCGAGATAAAATCAGAAGATCATCCATCAAGGATACCTCAAGTCCAGTACTCGGTGTAATCGAGAGCTCTGATAGCTACAGTTACATGATTAGAAATGAAATGTTAGAGAGAAGGTGGGCGGATTTCTCTTTGTCTTTTCCGATCAGCTTCGATCAGCGTTCGTTCTCTTCGAATTCGATTAGCTTCGGTCCAAAGAGAGAAAGAGAAAAGACTTTTAGATAGAGCTAAAATATGCTCTCTTTTAAAGAATAGATATATGTATGTATACATATATATACATACATACATACACACACACATATATATATATATGTATACATATATACATCTATACATATATACATCTATACATATACATATACATATACATACATACATATATATATATATATATATATCTGTGTGTGTGTGTGTGTGTGTGTGTGTGTGTGTGTAGATGTATGTATATATATATACATATACATACATCTACACACACACACACACATACATCTATACATACATACATACACACACACACAAATATATATATATCTATTATACATTTGACAGTGTTTTTTGAATTCTAGGGCTGATTA
The DNA here is from genome assembly GCA_030789695.1 of Scilla litardierei. Lineage (NCBI taxonomy): Eukaryota > Viridiplantae > Streptophyta > Magnoliopsida > Asparagales > Asparagaceae > Scilla > Scilla litardierei. Next base: position 60,014,588 of record CM061136.1, read on the forward strand.
GGACAAGATAAAGAGTAGCTGAGATTTGATCTTGGTAAATCAATGGTTGAGATTGGATTTTGTGAAAATTTTAGTGGAAGAACTTAAATTTTGGGGGAAAAATTGTCTTGGGAACCAAAACTTTAAAATTAGAAGTGTCTTGGGAAAGATTGTAGGGATTAAATTAGGGGGGAAGTGCCTTGGGAACCTAAACTTTGGAATTAGAAGTGCCTTGGGAAAGATTGTGGAGATTAAATTAGGGGGCAAATTGCATTGGGAACATAAAGTTTCCCTGCACCGAAGGCGCTTAATTTTTTTACGCTAATTTGTTCTGCGCCAAAGACGCGGGTACCAAATTTGTTGTTCGACGTCGAGTTTGTTGTTATGCGCCGAAGGCGCGGGTACCACATTTGTTGTTCGACGTCGAGTTTGTTGTTATGCGCCGAAGGCGCGGGTACCACATTTGTTGTTCGACGTCGAATTTGTTGTTACGCGCCGAAGGCGCCTGCATCGAATTTGTTGTTCCGCTAAATTTTTTACGCTAATTTGTTCCGCGCCGAAGGCGCAGTTACCAAATTTGTTGTTTGACGTCGAATTTGTTGTTCAGTGCCGAAGGCGCCTGCATCGAATTTGTTGTTCCGCACCGAAGGCGCGGGTACCAAATTTGTTGTTCGACGTTGAATTTGTTGTTAGGCACAGAAGGCACCTGCATCGAATTTGGTGTTCCGCGCCGAATACGCCCGCGCCGAAGGTGCCTATACCGCTAAATATTTTTACACTAATTTATTGTTCTGTTAAATTTTGGCTGTGAAGATAATCTTTCGGGAAACAAAGATTTCGCTGGGGAAACCTTAAATGAACCGTGCCCACGGTCACGGGTTGTGACTAGTATATATATATATATATATATATTTTTTTTTTGGAGAATATGCTTGCATCTTTATTGATACTGGGTAAACTGTACATGCCTCTATGGAGGAAGAAGGAAGCTTGTAAGGTGAGATGAGAGCACACGCGCCCTCACCCCCAACCTAGACAAGCCCCTTCCGCTACCCATCCGAAGCCAAAAAGAATAACAAAAAATACATGATATGCACACTCACTCTAGAAGACCCCAATTTGCAGGAGGGCTTTGATCATCTTCCCGATCCCACACCACACTTCGCATAGCAATTCGGACATCATCAGCAATGTTATCAAAGAGCATCGTTCTTATCTGGCAACTATCTTCAAAGATTCGTCTATTCCGCTCCCTCCAAATATGCCACGTCATCATGGCCAAAACAGTCCTAGCCAACCTTCCCGTGCTGCCCTTTTTGAAATGAGATAGAATCAGATCACCCACACCAGCTAAGTTGGACGGCATGGAGGAAGCGACCCCCATTTTAAGAAAGCTCCTGTAAAGGATGTATTTAGTATAGTTACATTCAAAAAACAAGTGATCCATACTTTCAAGAGCATTATCAGCACATAAAACACAAAGAGGTGAAGTAGGGACTCCCCATTGTACGAGCTTGTCACGGGTAAGAAGTTTCCCGTGGAAAGCTCGTAATAAAGTAATCGCCGTCTTGGGGATGTGCCCCTGAAACCAGACCACCTTGTAGAAGGGGAAGAGGGGTTTTATGGCCCGCGAACCTTCCCAAGCATTATGAAGAGTAGGAGACTTAGTTACCCAAGACCAAGAGTCGCTGCCCGTAGATAAGGAAAACGTACTGAGAAGATGACGGACAGGGAGCAATGAATTATTATCCACCCACCCTTCAGAAGACCAATAATCACCGACCATGCACCCCTCCTCCCCTGCAGGGACATCATAGGTATCACAAAGGGGACCACAAGGGAGCCAATTATCATACCAAAAGAATGTAGAGGTGCCGTCCCGAACATCCCGTTTGATTAGATTTTTGGTGTGCTCACGGCATCGAAGGATAAATTTCCAAGTTCCAGACTGCATAGGGTGGGCTTTGGCTTGCAAAAACCCAGTGTTAATAAGATACTGATTCCTCATATGAATAGCCCATATGCCCCTATGAGTGAGCATACGCCATGACATTTTAACACCGTAAGCAGTGTTGAGCTCAGTGAGATTTCTGATCCCCACTCCCCCTTCATGTTTGGGAGCACACATATCATCCCAAGCCCAGCAATGGTTCTTCCCCCAAATGAATTTTCTGCATATGGAAGTAAGGGAATTTAGAACAGACTGGGGCATACGGAAGGCCTGCATCCAGAAACTAATCATGCCATATATAACAGATCTGACGAGCTCAATGCGACCAGCTATGGATAATAATGATGAGGACCACCCCTGCAACCTGCTCTTGCATTTATCAATCAAACGCCCATACATGACAGCATTAGGATACTTAGGGGTCAAAGGGAGGCCAAGATACGTGGTTAGGGACTGAACACGCCGGATACCCAAAATATCGGCAAGGCTGCCAGGCCCCTTGGCCCCCTTACTGAATATGCCAGCACTCTTAGACCAGTTAACCTCAAGGCCAGTGAAATATTTGAACTCAATGAGCAGGTTTTTAAGACCCTCAAAAGATTTAGAATTAGCCCTACAGAAAACCAGTAGGTCATCAGCAAAAAGGAGATGAGTGACTGCCCCAACTCTATTCATCGGCATGATAGTATGTGCAGCATTGGCCTTGGCCATGAGGAGGGAGAAGGCCTCCATAACAATCACAAAGAGATATGGGGATAACGGATCGCCCTGCCTCAGACCTCTATTAGATTGGAACATACCATGGGGAGAACCATTAACCATGACAGAGAACGAGGGGGTGGAAATGCATTCACATATCCAACTAATAAACCTGTGTTTGAACCCCATCTGATGCATGATATAGTAAACAAATTCTCTATTGACACTGTCAAAGGCTTTACGTAAATCCAACTTGAGGCAAGCTCTAGCTCCCATGGGGTTAGAGAAGCCCCTTATATACTCATGGGCAAGTAGAGCACAATCGGCAAGCAACCGATCTTGAAGAAAGGCCGCTTGATTAGGCGATATGAGCTCAATAACCGCCCTGCTCAGGCGATTGCACAGAACTTTGCTTATGATCTTATAAACAACATTGCAACATGATATAGGTCTATAGTCACCAAGACCGGAAGCGTTGTCATTTTTAGGGATGAGAGTGAGGAAGGTATGATTAATCTGCCTAAGAATCTTCCCCGATTTGAAAAAGTTAAGAACAGCCAAAATCACATCTTTGCCAATGATATCCCAAGAATGTTGATAAAAGTAGCCATTAAAACCATCAGGCCCCGGGGCTTTGTCAGCCCCAATTTGAAAAACGGCCGTTTTGACTTCCTCAGCACTCACAGGCCTTTCAACCCAATCAGCAGCATTCCTAGTAAGAACTCTTTTTGTGATAAGGCGAGGGAAAACCCTCCAATAGTCATTCTGATTATATAAGCTAGAATAGAACTTAGGGGCATCAACCTTAAGCAGATCAATAGCATTGTTGTGAGACCCATCACTAGAGATGAGGTGCCCAAGATTGTTATGACTTTGTCTGGCTCTCATAGCAGTGTAAAAGAATCGGGAGTTACGATCCCCAAGATGTAACCAATCTTGCCTGCTTTTCTGCTTAAGGATGGATTCTTCATTATCCATGGCTTCAGCAAGCTGACTGATGAGCCTACGCTCAATACTTTGTAATTCAGCACATGAACACAAACTGGGATTATTCTGGATATTGTTTAGATCAACACGAATTTTGTGCACATCGTTTTGTTCTCTAAAATCCGCCCCAAACGATCTAAGCTCATTTTTCAAGTGCTTTAGTTTATTCACCAGCCTAAACATCGGGCAGCCATCAACCCCAATTTGCCAGTTCTTCTTCAACATGGTAAGAAACTCAGGGCTACGCTGCCAGGCATTAAAAAATTTAAAGGGCTTAGGATCCGATCCCCCAATACGATGGGTATGGATAATGAGCATAGAGTGGTCACTAGTACCCCCCGCACAATATTCACAGTAAGATGCAGTGAGGACATTCATCCAATTGCTATTGCATAAAGTGCGATCCAAAGTAGCCATAATGCGCTTTTGACCCACACTGCGATTGGTCCAGCTAAGAGTATTACCAACTGTTTTCAGCTCAAAAAGGGCACTAGCATTGATACAGTTGTTGAAATCATCCACCATGTGCCCATCAACCTTTCTACCACCCATTTTCTCCATAGTGTATCTGATACAATTGAAGTCTCCCCCTATGATCCAAGGGATATTGCAATATTTTTTAGAAGAAGCTAGAATATCCTTCCAGAGAAGTCTGCGCTCAAGATAAGAATTGGAAGCATAGACGATAGTAGCCATCATAGAAAACCCCGCGGTGTTAACACATTCTATGGAAATATATTGCTCAGATAACCCATCAACCTTGCAAGTCCAAACATCAGGGTTAAACATAATGACAATACGCCCATTATGGTGGGCGGATCGATTGTCAATAGGTATCCAATTCTTAGGAAAGCACTCGTGAATCCTATGAGCATTATTGCTAACCACCTTGGTTTCAAGAAGCCCGACCATAGAGGGATTATACTTGCGAACTCGGAATGTGAGCTCCCTACGCCTAGGGGCGTTATTGAGCCCCCGAGTATTCCAAATTAGTAAGGACATTAATTTGCTGGGTGCTCTATATCCCTACGGATTCTAGAGCTTTTTCGAGTGCCTTTAACAGATTCCCCCTTGCTCTTTTGCTTTTTCTTTTCTTGACTTTTATGTTTTAAATCTTCTTGTTCCTCATACCAATCTTTGTTGATAATAGTCATATCCTCTGGCTCCTCCCCAGACTCAATGGCCGAATCATTAATTAGCGAAGCACCTAACCGAGGATCATTATCGTGGTTAAGGATGCTAAGTTGGTCACTGCCTAGCGTGTTTTCTCGGGGGGCCATCGTGGCAGTACGAGTTTGGGATTGGGGCTTAGCGAGTGAGAGCCCCGGAGCATCCAGTATCCCCTTCCCTTCCCCCCCTTTTCCATTAGATGTTGTAGTACATGGGACTTCCTCCCTGCTGTTACAATATGGGCTCTTCGAAACCCCCTCAATACCAGTCGCAACTGATATATTACATGTATCATACTTCTTCATCTTATTGCATACAGACAAGCTATCCGCTCCTGCGTCTTCAGCCTCAGAGCCACCTGATGCACTGCCCCCCTTGCTTCCAGATGCGATGTCTCCCTTACATGTATCATACCTCTCCTTATTACTCACAGACAAGCTGTCCGCTTCTATGATTTGATTAGCCTCAGAACGCCCTGCTGCATTGTCTCCCTTGCTCCCGCTGCTTGCCTTTAGGGGTGGTTGGATGTCTCCTGGAGAAATATTACAATCACCTTGCTTACACCTCTTCATGCTACTGGACGCAGCCAGAGACTTCCCATCCCGTCTATCCCCCGGGCTATCAACAATATTATTTACATCACCCGAGTCATATCTCAGCTGAACACTAGCATTACATGCCTCTTTAGGCTTCTTATCTACAACATCAGTCACGCCATCCCCAAAACCCCTTACAACTTCCTCATTACAGCCCTCACCAACATTAGAATTACATGTCATATCACATGAGATGATCTCCCCCCCGTTATCAGCTGTTTTACACGCCTCTTTAGGCCTCATAGCAGCAGCGTAAACAATCACACCACCCCCTATACCCCTAACAGCATCATCAGTACAACCATCCCCAGGGGTATTCGCAAAATTACAAGACATTTCTCTACTCCTCTCAGCATGCCTATTCACAATGTTGCTACCCTTAACCAATTTCTTATCCTGAGCTTTACTGCCAAAATCAATAGCAGTTTTCTCCCCACCTCTCCCCAGCAACCCGTGACCATCCACCATACTCGAAGAAGGAGGAGAGAAATGAATCAATGGAGAAGAAAAAGTAGGGGCACTTACTTTTGGTTCTCCCACTATCGCACCAGATTGCATCTTCTCTCCAGACTTCTCCTCATTTGAAGAAGAGGGCACCGCAGGATAGGAGGTCGACGGAGCAGCCTTGGCATTTTCAGCTCCTATCTTCTCAGCACATTGCTGAACAAGATGCCCGAAGCATCTGCAGTTAACGCATCTAGGAGGAGACCCTTCATATTTAACTGCAACTTCAAGAGATTCGCCATCCTCAACTTGGACCATCACCGATAGAGGAAGCTCATGCTCCGCTGATACCTCAACTAGGCATCTGGCATAGCTCATCCTTTCCATGGTCGCCGTTGCCCTGTCCAAACAGATCGGAGTGCCGAGGACACTGGCAATTATATTCAAAATCTTTAAGGACCAGAACTTCAGCGGTAAATGAGGAAACTGGATCCACAGAGGAGCAGTGGAGAGCATATCGCGATCATATCCCATGTCCGGAGCCCACCGTTGGATTACGACGAGGCGGCCGTCGAACATCCATGGCCCCCCATACAGAACGGCTTCGCAATCAACTTTGTCCTTGAAACGGAAAAAAAAGAATCCATTATCCCGCGAAAAAATCATCATACCTTGCTTCCTCCAAGTTCTGAGGGCCCAAGCTTTCAGTTGGCTATAGAACGGCGCATCACCAAGTATGTAAACAACCAACGTGTTCTCCCAATTTTTTGCTGCTTCTTCAATGATCTCTTGGGGGAGGAAAGCCATGGGAATCCCATCCTCATCGAAAGCTGGCGGGGAGTAGCTCATCTCCAGGGCATCAGCAATCTTACGCTTGCTCGTGCAGACTTCCAGCCACGATTGTTTAGTAGCAAGGGGATTAATCTTAATCTCGACTGGAGGCCTCGCCATTCTCCTTTCAGCAACCTTCCTAGTCCCAGGCTGACGAGCAACCTCATACGGCGGACCACCCTGCGCCCGGGATCCATATTCTCCTCTCCCACCCTTCCCCTTGAACATAGCGTAATTCGGCCTTCTTTTCACAGTACGCCAGTCACCTTCATTGGCATCAGCAGGGCCATCGGAGTTGGTCTCAGCCATGTCAAACAAGAAGAGAATCAAGCTTGGAACAAGAATATAGAAGTGATTTTTAGAGGGTGTTCACTCACCCACCGGATCAAGAACTCCTTCAGAGTTCCCGATCCGATCGAATAGTCCGCCAGCAACTTGATCTCGAAAGCAATGGATCTTCAACAAGGAATTCCAGATCCAGCACCCAGGCCACGATCCTTAGCCAATCAATCCAGTCTCGATTCACCAGCAAAGCAAAACGAGATCAGATCTGGAAAAAATTTAACAAGAAGATAGTGAGGGAGATCGGGACTCACCGCCGGATCAGGATCTACTCCTAGATCCCGATCCAAACCACCGAAGAGTGAGCAGCCTCCCAACCGTCAATCCAAGCACCAAGTCGCTTGAATCGAAGCACAGATCTGTATCGAAGTGAAGACGAGATCGACTTCTCAGTCCCACCGCTCAGATCTGGAGTGGATCTGATCAGATCAGAGAGCTACGAAGCACGGTCGTCGCTCAGCTCCGGAACAGGATCAGCGTTCAGATCCGAACCACCGAGAAGCTAGCAGCCTCCCAAGACGTCGATCAGAGCACCAAGACACTTGAATCGAAGCACAGATCTGGATCGAAGACGAGATCGGCTTCACAATCCTTCACAGCTCAGATCAGGAACAGATCTGATCAGATCTGAGATCGACGAAGCACGATCGCCGCTCAGCTCCGGAACTTCAGATCTGGGGTCAGCGAAACGAAACCGATCACCAACTACCCAAAACTTCCTCACAAGGATACGATACTGCCTTCACGGAGCCGCCGGAGGGACGGCAGACCACCGGGAGACCCCGCTTCCGCCGCGGCCAGCCGCTGAAGCGGCCGACGAGGAGACACAAATCGGAGCTCTCAAATCGCCAGTGCTTCTCTCTGTAGTAGAAGATCCTATATATATATATATATATATATATATATATGTATGTATGTATGTATGTATGTATGTATACATCTATACATATATATATATAGTATATACCCGTGCCCATAGGGCACGGTTCATTTAAGCTATTCCCTTAAAATCTTAGTTCCACCAAAAAATTAAAGCATAATAATTGTTATTTAGTTTCCATAAAATTTTAGTTCTACCTAAATTTACTTTCCCCTGAGAATTTAGTTCCCCAAAAAATTTTAGTTCTTTCCAAAATTAAGTGTCATCATAATTTAACATGTGCACTAAGAGCACGGTTCATTTAAAATACCTCCACATCAAAAACTTGGATCCAATAATTTTAAACGAACAGTAATAATCAGAGTTATATCATTGAATCAATACAGTATATTTGTGTGCGTATATATATCATTATAAAATTTTAGATAGTTAAATTTATTGCAAAAATATTTTTTTGGCTAATTCAAATCATAAATTATATGATTAATAGCCAGACGATGAATGATTGTATATGATATTATATTTCTTTTACTGATGTTATATGCAAACAATTTTTGCGGATGTCGTTGCGAGTTGCTCGTGTTTGGAAGTTTCTAAAGCATGTATCATCCATACTTTGATAATCATCAAAAGCATGTATCATCCACACTTTGATAATCATCAAAAGCATGTATCATCCACACTTTGTTCTTCAAAATTATATATGCAAAAGATGTTGCATATAATGTTATACTGCTTTGCTATCTAAGTGGTAGTAAAAATGTTATATTGCTTTGTAGTGACCCTGTGCTATGAGGAATAAACAGTAGAGGGGGGTGAATAGTGTTTTATAGAATTATAAGGAATTTCACCAAATAAAACCATACTTAACCAACAAATGCGGAATATAAGAAATGATCAACAACACAAGCAATAATGCAATGCTAACATGCAATCTACCCTGGTTCGGTGCCACCCAAGTCTTCCCGACTTGTTATCGGTGCCCTACTCCAGCAACACCCGGATCCCCTCCGGATACTCTAGCAAACCGCTAGAGATTTCCTTTAGCCCACTTGCAGAAACCCCACAAGTGCAATCGACCTACAATCGATGTCCGTGTATCCCACAACCCGGGAACACACAAAAACCTTAATCCCACAACTTGGGACTAAGCACACTCTCACAAACCGAGAGCAAAACGAAATCTTGACTTCCACAACTTGGGATCAAGCCAAACCTCTCACCACCGTGAGTATACAACAAATTTGAAGTATAAAGAATGAAATATAAAACTTCTTACCACAAAATTCTATGCCTTGAGAAATACTTACCAATATAGGACAAGAATGGATTTTGAGGAAGATGAGATCACCAAACCCTAGCTCCACCAAGATGAGCAGCAATAGATGGCTAGGAAGAAGTTGGTGACGTGGATTCAAGCTCTTAGCTTGAGAAGCTCATAAGGAATGAGAATCTCTCTTGAGGAATTAGTGCTCAAAGAGTGAGAGAGATTCTTGTGAGATGAGAGAGCTTGGAATTGGAGTTGAATGGCTCTTCTCAAAGATGTGAAAATGTCTCTAATTTCAGCCTTGAATCCCTGGTTTGAAGCACTCAAACTTATATAGGGAAGAGAGAAAACGGTCACAAAATTCGTGGCATTAAATGCCCCAACGACTCTATTCTGAAGCTGCTTAATCGGTCTAAGAAGGATCACTGACCGATTAGTTTGGAAACTAGTCGGTCGGTGAACCTTCTTGGACCGACTAGAAGGAAGACAGCGAAGAACAAGATATGAATAACTAGTCGGTCTAAGAAGAAATGCCAACAGACTAGATCATCATTTAGTCGGTCGGTGAACCTTCTTGGACCGACTAGAAGGTTGACAGCAAAGATAGTGAATTCAAGAGATATAAGAACTAGTCGGTCTAAGAAGACACACCAACTGACTAGTTTGAAAACTAGTCGGTCGTTGAGCCTTCTTGGACCGACTAATCAGTCAACAGTAAAGAAGTCGAATTTCACTTAGGAGAACTAGTCGGTCTGAGAAGAGACACCAACAGACTAGATCGTCATTTAGTCGATCGGTGAACCTTCTTGGACCGACTAATAAGTCAACAAATAGGCTTGAATAGATTAGGACAACTAGTCGGGCTGAGAAGGATTTCCAACCGACTAAATCGTCATCTAGTCGGTCGGTGAACCTTCTTGGACCGACTAATTGATCAACCGTGAATGGGCTGAATCAAGCAAGGATATCTAGTCGGTTCAAGAAGGATTTCCAACCGAATAGATCGTCATCTAGTCGGTTGGTTCTTCTACTTGAACCAACTAAGATGCATACGAAGTCGAGAAATGAAGTGATAAGCTACGGGAAAGTTTCTAATGGCTTCTAAGGGAATCCTAGAGATAAGATATGAATGTTATGAAGATTTCTAGGCAAGTACTACTCAAGGCTTAACATTCTACTAAACCGAAGCTAGAAGTCAATAAAAGTAAACACGACGAACCGTCTTCAAAGCTTCAACATGGAGAGTCCGAATCCCTTGACTTCATGAATACTCCTTGAGCTTCAACGAAGCTCCAGGCACAACAATCACGCGTTCTGAGGAAGTCTTGGGACGTCACTTGAGATGAACAAATTACTTTGGCGACGATCTCCATAATTCTTCATGGACTTGAGTCTTTTAGTTGAATGACTTGAATATCTTCAACGTCATAGTGTTCAAAGCTTTTGACTCATCCATTCCTTTCTTCTCTTTGGATTGAATCTCTATTCATTTGTTGATGCCATTGGCTTGATGATTGAAATAGCCGTTGAATTCTTCAAGCCAATGCTTCACTTTTGTTGATCTATCAAGTCCTCCACTTGAATCAACACATGTAGTCACTTTTGATCTTCTAGAATCTGATTGGTGACTTTATAGCTAACTGCAATCACAAGAGTTAGACACAATGATTTGTGTTTGATCATCATCAAAATCAAGGTGGAGAGTCCAATACTCAACAGTCTCCCCCTTTTTAATGATGACAAACCAAATATAAGCAAAACAAATAATTATGCATTAAATATACTTACTCCCCCTGCAATGATGCCAATCAAGTTAATATCAATAATCAATAGCATCATTCAGCAGTTAATAGTGTGTGTATCACATGAGGTTGTGTACATATCGCATGAATGACCAGAAATAATATGCGTACACAATACAAATCATATAGGTGATACACATCATAAACATGAGCATGATTGCCAACATATATATAATGTAATCAATATAAACCAAGGTAATCACCAATGCTCCCCCTGAATCATATACATGAATGACCATACATAAAGTTTATATGATTCAAGTTATTGTTTAACACTCAACATTTAATAAGCACATCTTGTTTATTTCTCTCCCCCTTTGTCATTAACAAAAAAGATATGGGTGGAAAGAAACGACAAATGCAACAATAGAGTGGAAAACAAAAAGGTATATCAATTGGAAGGTTACCAATTGTAAAGTTCTCAAAAGTAAAGTTACCAATTGAAAACTAGATATCAAAATAAAGATATCAAATGCAAGAGCACATATCCAACAACAACTCAACTACCCTCAATTATCACAAGAAGATAAGCAATAAATATATGTGATAAAAGATTACAATAGATACTAATAGTAAAGAGTGATGTGAGCAGTGTTAGAAAAGTGACAATAGCATAATATGATAGACTATACTATGATACCAGTTGTATACTTGGTCAGACATATTAAGCATGATTTAGTGCATTGAAAACAATTCTATGTTTTCATACAAGCAAATCTATTTAATCAATATAATCATCGAGCAACGAAGTAAACAAACATGACTATGGAAATTCTTAACCATGTGTACAAAGTTATGTTATAATAACACACATTTAAGTATAATGACATGAGAAACCAATTGTAGACATACCAAGTCATCTCCAAAAGTATCTCCAGCTAAACTCCACAGAGCATCTCCAAAATTAAGCATACCAAATATTAGTGAGGTGTGCGATGTGGGGTGACAAGGTGATACAATGAAAATGAATATCAAATATCTATATAACACAAAAGTGTTATGCCAAAATAGAGATAATAACTTCATAAAACATATGGCATACACAATTCTAGCACCCTAGGAAACTAATTGAAACAATGTTCAATGGAACCATAGTACTAGCATGCATCCTAGAAAAGATACTCACATAATGAGTCAAAGATAAGTATGGAATGCCATGAGCATAAGGAATATAAGCACTATATCATAAGCTCAAAACTAGCATCAAGCAAGATCATGTAAAGATGATACCCAATATCAATAGTCTAACAATTGTAAATATGATACCAAATGTAAACATGATATGTAGAGATGATACCAATTGTAATCTAACAAAGTATGTAAAGCAGGCAGATAATGTCAAGATCATGATATCAATTGAGAAAGACACCAAGTGAACAGATAGAGACATGATCTCATCCTAGCTCAATTATCACAATGGATACAACATGAGGCATAATGTGACAAAACATCTTTTGAGCAAAGGCATGAAGATAGTCGACGTTCAAAGTCACAAGGTAGAATATAAACGAATAAAGTTATCATGAAATCGCATGCATGCATACCAATTGTGCGAATAGAATAAAAACTTGTGTAAACACAATATAATCGGAGGTAGCATCAAAGTAGTCATAGTGCATCAAGATATATTCATGGAAGAATATCTATGACAGAATATACATATGATCAAACACAATATAAAGCTTATGTGATCATGTAAAGCACAAGTTATCTCTAACATCTCATCAAAATAGCATAAAATATGAGCATGAGATGAGAGATGACATAGTGAGAAATATAGCTTGAAGATCACTAACTAATATGAATGAATGTTATGTCACTTGTGAAAATATCATACATGAAAGATTTAGCTATAGGCATGACTGATTTCTTGAATAAAATTATAGCTAAACAACAGTCATGAAGTAACTAAAAGGACAAGTAACATACATTGATCACCCCAAATCATATCAATACGTATCATAAAGATAATCATACAATCCATAGGAAAAGTATGAGATGTGTGGTGATACAATAAACAAATACGCATAAAGATCCTAAAGCATTAATCTTATACATGGCATGAATTATGTATAACGTGATGAAGTATAGCATGCCATAAAGAAATGAATCTTAAATGAAAGAATTGAAAATTTTCAATGAAGATTAAGATCAATCTATTAAACAAACAAGCATGTCATACACATCAGTTATCATAACCATAACATATAACAATCTTCACACAGAAGCATGCATGTGAGGAATGCGATGTGTAATAACAACGTGTTCCAAAGATATAAACAACAATAAAAAACTAACCAATTCATTATATGAATGTTATAGCTACCATGATACATGAGTCGTAATAAGACATATATGACATACATGAACATGGCAGTCACATAAACAAACAATCTTCATGAGGGTGTGACAAGAATGAGCTAATGAAGAAGTATGCTATATTACACAAATTCAATATATTAAAATACTAATTGTAAACATGATAGTCAAAACCAATATATTAACATACCAATTATGCAAAACACATACTTACAACCATTTAGCTCTCCCTATATGTGTGCGTTTCCAATGCACCATCCTTTCCTTTGAATTGATCCATCATTTCCAAGGAGAGTGTAGAGTAGGCATCTTGCACAACAATCTGACAATTCAATAATTAGTGGTATCCAAAAACTTTTTGGATCCAATAGGTTAAGGAACAAAATCAAGTAGTCCAATAACCAAACATTTACCAATTGTAAATAACACTCATCAATAGAAATGCATGACATGCATTAATAGGAGTTATTATAATCACGAAAATCATACATATAAGGAATTAACAATTCTAAATCATTAGAAATTAGAAACACCTAGACTAATAATTTCTATGCATATGATTTAGTCAAGCAATTATCATTATGAATACACACATCTAATACAATAGTGTGTGTAAGAAAGATTCCGCATTCAATATGCATGTGTGCACAAAATAAACATTCACGTTACATGCATATTGAAGGAAGGCATGAAAAGTAATACCACAAAGAGTGAGCATGAAAAGCATAAAGTATTAATTTTCATAACCAAATTTCTCTTTCCTTTGGCCTATCAACAAGATAGAAAATCACCAAGGGTTAGAGAAATCAACTAATCTATATGCACAACATAAAATGAGAGAAATGTAATGGCATATAATGATGATGGGGGGGGGGGGGGGGGTAGTGGACGAACTCAACTAATATGATACCAAATGTAATGCCCTATAGCAATAAAACATGTCATACTCCCTCAAAATCATACAAACTATGCAAACTTGGGAGTGGTGGACGACCTCACATATATATGGGTACAAAAAGTAATCATACAAGCATGGTACCCAAGCAATGAAGTGCAATAAGAGTGAGTTAGCAAGGTGGAAATCAAATAAAGAATGTGTTTGATTTTTATATAAAGTCGCATGAGAATATGTCAATCCTAATATACGATTCTATATGTGTGTTCATACCATGCCTAGAAACAATCTTAGGAATCCAAAAGATAGTGATTTGGGATTCTTAAGCAGAGGTTGTGTAGTGGCATGAGTAGAAAGTTGGGATGCACGCTTGTGAAGTGGAACATAAATATTAGCGTGTCCCGTGTGTGAAACATGCAAATGAGCATTAGTTCTATCATGAAAGTTTTTAAGCCACATGTTATAAATAATCCTCGAATAGACATATGAGTAAGGATTATGAATACACAATGCACATAAGTCAAGAATTTGACACACATGAAATGCATAGACATGAATGACATACAAGATATACAATATGCAAACATAGGATATGCATGAGATAGTCTCGGACACAAAGTGACATCTACATGCATCCAACACACATGGATACCAAATGTAAGAATATACTTACAACATTAAGCTCCCCCTACTTTGGTGCATCACTTAAGCACCATCAACTCCATTTGAATGAAAATCTTTGCAAATCAAAGAGTTGGTAGGATTGGTATCCCAATGTGGATTGAACCTAGAAAACATCATTTTGGTATCCAAAAACCTTTTTGGATCCTATGGGTTAGGCAACAAGTTTAAAAATACTAAATTCAAATAATTGTAACCCATATCCTAATGTAATCATATACAATATTTAAGAAACATGCAATCATGTTACAAGATAAATATTTAACCAAATACATTCATATACCAATTGTACCAAAAATAAGTATATATATATTATAATCCAAACGCATGACATGTATCACTTGCAATAAAACATGAATATGAGCCAACGCATGTGTTGCAAGAAGAAATATTAAATATTCTAAACATGAAAATCATAAACACAATGATTTACAAATAATCATGCAATGGAAATCAAATTCAATATGAATTTACGTTTCTAATCACACATGAGCATCCAAGACCAAAATGCAAACAAAAGAGTAAATCAAATCTTAACACAAATGCATTGGTACCCATAAAATGACTATAAACATATGGTACCAAGCAAAGAAGGGTCAAAGGAAACTAACCCTTTGGAAACCAAGTCCAAGAGGACCGTGATTTCCCAACATAATCATCATTCAAAATAATATCATTAATATAAGATTGCACATACATATCCTTAGCATGAATGCTAGTGTTCTTAGGACCCCAAATAGTGTACGATTTGGGAATCCTCTTCCTAGTGGTTGCATGCACAAAAGGTTGATCTCTACGTGGTGCATGTGGCCTAGGAACATGAGATCTAGCAAGAGCATGAGGAACATTGTGTTGTGCTAAAGCATGATGATGGGCACGTGATCCATGGTGTGGTGTTGCATACATACATGGATGAATATGAGGTGAGTATGCATGAGGATGATCATGAGAATAAGCATGCACATGTGGATGTGATGTGTGATCATAAGCATGTGAAGGTGCATGAGCATGAGTACGTGCATGAGAGTGTCTCAAATGAGTGTTTGCACGTGCTCGTGGGTGTGGAACATAAAAACCATCATTCGTGTGAACATGTGGAGTAGGAGGTGTGTTCCTACATGGCATAGTATTGGTGTACATAAATGCATGACCCTTCTTTGGAGGTCCACCCAAAGTGGGTTTCTTTCCAAAGGAGGGAGGAATAGGAGTGGTGGTTTCCTTAGTAGTAGAACTACACAAGTTGTTATAGACACCACTCGTGGATGCACCGGAGGATGGCCTCACAAAATCTATAGTTACTTCACTATAGGAGGTGCGTGCATTGGATGCACTTGCCTTAGAATAACCAAGGCCAACACGATGGTTTGCCGGTAGTTGATTCTTTAGCAAATCATCCAAATTGTCCTTTCCCTTGTTGAATCTCTCAACAATGGAGGACATGAGCTCATATTTCTTCGAAATTGAAGAAATAGTGGCATCCAAGGTGGATGCACGTGTGGTGAGCTCGTGCACTTGGGATTTGAGATCCTCATTCTCAATGCCCAAACAAGTGTTTTGAGATTGAAGATTTTCAATCTCAAGATCGTTACTATCCATAATGGAAACACGATCAAGTTGAGATTTGAGGGACTCCACCTCATTTCTCAACATGCCATTTTGAGTAAGCAAACTTGCTTTCTCAATAGCGAGTGTCTCAACAATGGTGTCATTGTTAGAGGTGCTACATGTAGATGTGTTAGTGAGACTAGCAATTTTATACCTAGCCTCACCATATTTCCGTATAAGCTTTTAATGATTATCAAGTAATTGTCCAAATGCAATTCCAAGATCATCATTTGTTACCTCTTCATCGTCGCTATCGCTTTCACTTGAATCGCTTGATTCATCACTAGAGTCGTCCTCTCGTGCCATCAAACCCATGAATGAATCTCTTTCATGATTTGAGGAAGAACACTCCGAGGTGGATTCTTCTTGCTCCGCTAGCATGTGCCATATTTGATATGCCGTTGTTGCCTTGGACACATGCATAAGAATGTCATAAGTTAAAAAATCAAGCAAGATATTCATTACCTCTTCATGTTTCTTCACCAATTCTTTTTGCTCATTAGTCCACTTATGTACGGAAGTGGTAGGTGCGTGAAAGGGCTTCTCCACAAGCTTCCAATAATCCTCATCGATGGATTGAATATGGGCCTTCACCTTTACACACCAAATTTGATAATTGGGCCCAAGGAGATATGGTGGAAAAGACCTTCGTGTGTTGTTGTTGTTGGTTTCCATAGCTATAACCTTGCTTTGATACCAATTGTAGTGACCATGTGCTATGAGGAACAAACACTAGAGGGGGGGGTGAATAGTGTTTTATAGAATTATAAGGAATTTACGCCAAATAAAACCCTACTTAACCAACAAATGTGGAATACAATAAGTGAACAACAACACAAGGAATAATGCAATGCTAACAAGCAATCTACCCTGGTTCGGTGCCACCCAAGTCTCCCCGACTTGTTACCGGTGCCCTAATCCAGCAACACCCGGATCCCCTCCGGATACTCTAGTAAAACCACTAGAGCTTTCCTTTAGCCCACTTGCGGAAACCCCACAAGTGCAATCGACCTACAATCGATGTCCGTGTATCCCACAACCCGGGAACACGCAAAAACCTTAATCCCACAACTTGGGACTAAGCACACTCTCACAAACCGAGAGCAAAACGAAATCTTGACTCCCACAACTTGGGATCAAGCCAATCCTCTCACCACCGTGAGTATACAACAAATATGAAGTATAAAGATTGAAATATAAAACTTCTTACCACAAAATCCTATGCCTTGAGAAATACTTACCAATATAGGGCAAGAATGGATTTTGAGGAAGATGAGATCACCAAACCCTAGCTCCACCAAGATGAGCAGCAATAGATGGCTAGGGAGAAGTTGGTGACTTGGATTCAAGCTCTTAGCTTGAGAAGCTCACAAGGAATGAGAATCTCTCTTGAGGAATTAGTGCTCAAAGAGTGAGAGAGAGATTCTTGTGAGATGAGAGAGCTTGGAATTGGAGTTGAATGGCTCTTCTCAAAGATGTGAAAATGTCTCTAATTTTAGCCTTGGATCCCTGGTTAGAAGCACTCAAACTTATATAGGGAAGAGAGAAAACAGTCACAAAATTCGTGGCATTAAATGCTCCAACGGCTCTATTCTGAAGCTGCTTAATCGGTCTAAGAAGGATCACTGACCGATTAGTTTGGAAACTAGTCGGTCGGTGAACCTTCTTGGACCGACTAGAAGGAAGACAACGAAGAACAAGATATGAATAACTAGTCGGTCTAAGAAGAAACGCCAACCGACTAGATCGTCATTTAGTCGGTCGGTGAACCTTCTTGGACCGACTAGAAGGTTGACAGCAAAGATAGTGAATTCAAGAGATATAAGAACTAGTCGGTCTAAGAAGAAACATCAACCGACTAGTTTGACAACTAGTCGGTCGGTGAGCCTTCTTGGACCGACTAATCAGTCAACAGTAAAGAAGTCGAATTTCACTTAGGAGAACTAGTCGGTCTGAGAAGAGACACCAACCGACTAGATCGTCATTTAGTCGGTCGGTGAACCTTCTTGGACCGACTAATAGGTCAACAAATAGGCTTGAATAGATTAGGACAACTAGTCGGTCTGAGAAGGATTTCCAACCGACTAGATCGTCATCTAGTCGGTCGGTGAACCTTCTTGGACCGACTAATTGACCAACCGTGAATGGGCTGAATTTAACAAGGATATCTAGTCGGTTCAAGAAGAATTTCCAACCGACTAGATCGTCATCTAGTCGGTTGGTTCTTCTACTTGAACCAACTAAGATGCATACGAAGCCGAGAAATGAAGCGGTAAGCTACGGGAAAGTTTCTAATGGCTTCTAAGGAAATCCTAGAGATAAGATATGAAAGTTATGAAGATTTCTAGGCAAGTACTACTCAAGGCTTAACATTCTACTAAACCGAAGCTAGAAGACAATAAAAGTAAACACGACAAACCGTCTTCAAAGCTTCAACATGGAGAGTCCGAATCCCTTGACTTCATGAATACTCCTTGAGCTTCAACGAAGCTCCAGGCACAACGATCACGCGTTCTGAGGAAGTCTTGGGACGTCGCTTGAGATGAACAAATTACTTTGGCGACGATCTCCATAATTCTTCATGGACTTGAGTCTTTTAGTTGAATGACTTGAATATCTTCAACGTCATAGTCTTCGAAGCTTTTGACTCATCCATTCCTTTCTTCTCTTTGGATTGAATCTCCATTCATTTGTTGATGCCATTGGCTTGAGGTTTGAAGTAGCCTTTAAAGTTCTTCAAGCCAATGCTTCACCTTTGTTGATCTACCAAGTCCTCCACTTGAATCAACACGTGTAGTCACTTTTGATCTTCTTGAATCTAATTGGTGACTTTATAGCTAACTGCAATCACAAGAGTTAGTCACAATGATTTGTGTTTGATCATCATCAAAATCAAGGTGGAGAGTCCAATACTCAACAGTCTCCCCCTTTTTGATGATGACAAACCAAATATAAGCAAAACAATTATGCATTAAATATACTTACCCCCCCTGCAATGATGCCAATCAAGTTAATATCAATAATCAATAGCATCATTCAGCAGTTAATAGTGTGTGTATCACATGAGGTTGTGTACATATCGCATGAATGACCAGAAATAATATGAGTACACAGTACAAATCATATAAGTGATACACATCATAAACATGAGCATGATTGTCAACATATATATAATGTAATCAATATAAACCAAGGTAATCACCAATGCTCCCCCTGAATCATATACATGAACGATCTTACATAAAGTTTATATGATTCAAGTTATTGTTTAACACTCAACATTTAATAAGCACATCTTGTTTATTTCTCTCTCCCTTTGTCATTAACAAAAAGATATGGGGGGAAGGAAACGACAAATGCAACAATAGAGTGGAAAACAAAAAGGTATATCAGTTGTAAGGTTACCAATTGTAAAGTTCTCAAAAGTAAAGTTACCAATTGAAAACTAGATATCAAAATAAAGATATCAAATGCAAGAGCACATATCCAACAACAACTCAACTACCCTCAATTATCACAAGAAGATAAGCAATAAATATATGTGATAAAAGATTACAATAGATACTAATAGTAAAGAGTAGTGTGAGCAGTGTTAGAAAAGTGACAATAGCATAATATGATAGACTGTCCTGTGATACCAGTTGTATACTTGGTAAGATATATTAAGCATGATTTAGTGCATGGAAAACAATTCTATGTTTTCATACAAGCAATTCTATTTAATCAATATAATCATCGAGCAACGAAGTAAACAAACATGACTATGGAAATTCTTAACCATGTGTACAAAGTTATGTTATAATAACACACATTTAAGTATAATGACATGAGAAATCAATTGTAGACATACCAAGTCATCTCCAAAAGTATCTCCAGCTAAACTCCACAGAGCATCTCCAAAATTACTATATATGCCATTCATACTCTCCCAAAATTTTCAGTCATATTCAAAATGGCTTAAATCTTTCATATTGAGAAGATTTAAAACATTCATATACTTATATGCATAAGTAATTTGCAGATATATATAGTTAAATATGAAAGATTTAAAACATTCATATTGAGAATGGCAAGTAATGGTAAGTAATTTGCAGATATTCAAATATGAAAATTACTATATATGCCAAGTATGAAAGATTTAAAACATTCATATTGAGAATGGCAAATATGAAAGATTTAAAACATTCATATTGAGAATGGCAAGTAATGGTAAGTAATTTGCCGATATTCAAATATGAAAATTACTATATATGCCAAGTATGAAAGATTTAAAACATTCATATTATGAATGGCAAGTATGAAAGATTTAAAACATTCAATATGAAAGATTCAAAACATTCAAAATGCCAAGTATGAAAGATTTAAAACATTCATATGTATAAGATTTAAAACATTCAATATGAAACATTCATATGAGAAGATTTAAAACATTCATATTGAGAAGATTTAAAATCTTTCATACTTGGCATATATAGTTAAATGTTATTACAGAGTATGAAACATTCCCAAAATATGAAAGATTCTGTCATAACATTTAAAATCTTCTCAATATGGCAGACTTTAAAATCTCACCCTCCCAAAATTTGCAGTCGTATATAGTTAAAACATTTAAAATCTTTCACTCCAAAATGTAGGATTTTGTCATAACACATGCCCTTAAGAAGCAAAACATTTAAAATATTTCACTCCAAAATGTAAACCACATCCAAAAAATTTCCCCCTAAAAATTTCAGCCTCATTCAAAATCTCACTCTCCCAAAATTTGCAGTCATATTCAAAATCTTACCATCCAAAAATCCTCGCTTACAGCCATCCTATCCTCGCTTACAGCCATCCTATCCTCGCTTACAGCCATCGCTTACAGCCATCCTATGTCTTCACTCTCCCCTACAGCCATCAGCTTCTCGTTTATCTCCACCATCCTATCTAGTTTCCTTTTGAACTCAGGATTCACAACGTCAGGGATGGCCGGGAAAAATCCTCGTTGTAGTGCGGTTGGTCTGCAGTCAATTAATTGATTATTGTCAATTGAGAAGTTCATTAATTCAACACATACAGCTGGCTTCCAGTTACTATCGCGTACTGAAAATTTTACATGAAGATCACGAAATGGGAGATTAGTATGTCCATACACAATAATAAGAAGCAATGACGGCATGTCACTAATATGATTTAATCATGCATAAGCAGATATTGATTCATCTTTGGAGTCCTTGTGGTATGCTTTAAAAAATCTCAAGTATCAATTTTTTTTCATGAAGGGACAATCTTTATAGTTGGCCATCAGCAACTTTCTGGAAATTTCAGGGAGAATCCTTCATTTTGGACAAAAGAAAACTAAGAAAACCACTTTCTATTGCAAGTTCTCTATTCTCATGCTATTATTAACATTTTTCATTTCCCATCATACAGAAGCTATATGGACTCAAGAAAGGGATTCTTTCTCTAATGCATTGAACATTATTTGCAAGAAATTGTGGCAACCATATAGCGCCAATGGAGCCTTTTAATCTGATGCATAAATCTTGAGATGATATTTGTTCAGTTGATTTGTCAGTAAAAAAGATCTGCATGTAAGTTGAAATAAACCCTTCTCTGAAAGTAGTTTATTTGAAGTAGAAATGTTTAATGATCGGATAGCAGTAAACCCTTCTCTCTCAATATCCCTCTCTCTCTCTCTCTGAAACTATTTAACTTAAATCCTCTTTTATTTGATAAATAATCAAAAATAAAAACATCACTTTAAAGAGTAGAGACAGAGAGAGAGAGAGGAGATTGGGAGAGAATCATAAGGGAATTTTCCATTTCTAAGGGCTACAACTTCTACCTGGAGTTGAACCATATCCTGCTGCAGATGATACTACACCAATAAAATTGCTACTCACATGTAGTTGAAACATATTCATATTCTTAATTATGTATAAGTAAGCCTCCATATACAATCCTCTTCAGTAAATCCGAGTCATTGTCTCTTCTAGATTCTTCTCGTCCATGTACACCCATTTTGATATGGGATTCAACTGGTGTCTTAGGACCACCAACGGTTTGATTATTTTCAGCAATACTTCTTAGAGATGTTAGTTTAATCCTACTAATATGTTTGTTAATATTATTCCATGCACATATAAAAATAACTAAATGAATAAATAAATAGGTTTAATCTCACTTTCAACAACACTTAAAACTATAGAACAAATAAAGAGATATCATAAAAAATATACATTACAGAAATAACATCGCAAAGGACATTGATCCAGGAAATCCGCTTTCGTGTACCTTGAAACAACATAGTTTATCAAAATCAGACCTTTTAATTTTGAGGTAAAAAAATCAAAGATTTCAAATTAAAAAAGAAAAAGTGAAGAAAAGCTTACACTTTGTTGTGGTGCTTGTTCCTCTTTTGTGTACCTTGAAACAACACAGTTCATCAAAAAAGTTAGTCAGACATGAATATACAGGAATCCATCCAAACCTACAACACATATAAATCAGAAAGAAATAAAAAAGAGTAAATAAATGGAAGTATAATGACAAAAGTTCAACTGGCCATTTCTGAGAAAACCCCTCTCATGGGTTATTCGGCCTCTTTTATGAGCAGAAATGGTCGGCTCGGGATGCAGAATTTAGCTCAGACTTCACAGAGAAGAAGAGGAATATTATGTTAATGACCAATTTTATAAAAGGATAAAAAAGATAACACTGGCTATTTCAACAGCAAAAAAGAAACAATGCAACATTTCTCTTACAAAGATGCAATCTTTGCACCGAAATCCAATCGTTATCTTCTCCAAATAGCTACAAAGAGTAGATGAAAGAAGAAAGAAAGTAAAATCAAAATACTTGAATAACCTGGATGCATTGCTAGTTTGATAGATAGGTGATCAAATAAGATAAATTCAGGTTCCTTCTAGAAAAATTCAAATTTGGAAAGAAATACATATACTCGATACTTCAGAAGTCCTTTTAATAAAAAATTTCGATGGAGTGACAAACCAATTGGGTTGACAAAATGTGTTTCTTGTTGTGAACGGTTATTTAACCGTAGTTGGGTGAGATTCTGGGCTATCCTAGAGATAGGCCCATATCATTGTAATAGGCCCATATCATTGTAAGCCCATATTTGTATTCCCCCAATTGCCTATAAATAAAGAGCTGGGGGCTCCTCCCCCAGCAGTCGATTAATAACACGTTATCAGCACGAGCCTCTAAATTTTCTTTTTTCCACAAAATTTTTTTTTCCGTTCGTTGCGAAGGCGAAGGCGGGAGATCCACGAGCGCGGTGCAAGGCTTCCTCAATCGAGCGTCATCATCCGCGTAGGGCTTCGAGCAAACGTCGCTATATCCGGAGGACGGATATAGAGGTAAAAACTCTAAAAACAATGTTTTCAATCATACGTATGATTGCCCCTCCCCTAGATCTCGCAAGATCGTCATGGGGATTCATCGTCGCCTTGAAAACGACGGACTTTTCATCCCAAAAATCAATTTTTTTAAGGGTTTTTGGATTTTTTTTAAAAATCAAACCCTAAATCAACCCCGCCGGCGGCCTCGCCGCCGGCCCTCCCCGGCCACGCCGTCCCCCCCATAGGGGGGCAGCAGCCGCCGCACCCCCCTGCAGGGGGGGCGGCGACGGCCCCTGCCGCCGCCCTCCCCTGCAGGGGGGCGGCCGCCGCCACTCCCCCTGCAGGGGGGAGCGGCGGCCCCTGAGGCCGCCCCCCTCTGCAGGGGGGCGACGGCCCCCGCGCCCGCCGTCCCCCCACAGAGGGGGGGCGGCGGCCCCCCTGGCCGCTTCCCCCTCTGTGGGGGGGGCCCTGGCCGCGCCCCCCTCTGCGGGGGGAGCGGCCCCCGCCGCTCCCCCCGCAGCGGGGGGCGACGGCCCCCTGGCCGCGCCCCCCCTCTGCCGGGGGGTGCGGACCCTGCCGCTCCCCCCCCGCAGCGGGGGGCGGCGGCCCCCGCCGCGCCTCCCGTGCAGGGGGGCGGCGGTGGCGCCGCCCCCCAATAGAAACCCTAAACTGTAAAAAAAAGATAAGATAAAGTCTGTGGGCATGAAGCCCACAGGCCGGCTGTGGGCTTCAGGCCCACAGGCCAATTATTTCTTCAAAAAAAAACCTATGGGCCTGAAGCCCACAGGCCGGCAGTGGGCTTCAGGCCCACAGGCCGATTTTCCTTATTTAAAAAATAATAATAATAATTCTATGTGCCTGAAGCCCATAGGCCGACAGCGGGTTTCAGACCCGCAGGCTGTTTTATCTGAAAAAAAAATGGGGGCGGTATAGGCTATTAACATGCCTCAAAAGGCAACTTGCTAGCCTAAAAAATTATTTTAAAAAGGGGATTTAAGGGCAAAATATTCGTGAAAAATCACGGTAAATTACGGGACAAATATCAGGCAGGCAAGGACTTTTTGGGGATTTTTGGGGGGCTTTTGGGATGATGAGGGAACCTGCTTTCCTCTGACAAAGAAAATGTTAATTTTGGGTTCTTAATCAATTTAATTGATTAAACCCATTCGAATTACAACCTTTGCATTGTAATGATTTTTTCTGCAAAAATCATATCTACATGCTTTGCATCTCTGGTATATTCTGTTGGATATTATATGCGTGGTTGTGCATTGTATTTAAAACTTAATAATTAGGAAGATCCTGCGACCGCTCTGCCGTTAGTAACCTAACCTAACGGTGTATGACGTTGCCCAGTGGTCTAATAATTATTAAGTGATTAAATTATTTATCCATCTCTGCGAATATTTGATGCATTTGATGAAAATGTCTGATGAAAATGTTGATGAGCACAATATTTCTGCATGAATTGCTAAATGTGGTTTTTGGATCGGCCGTTTAGTCCCACAGTTCATTTCCCGCACTTTTCTTTTATTTTTGAGAGAAATTGTAGTGAGGAATTTATGTAAATGTCAAAGAAAGAAGACCAACTTCCATGGAGACGGAGGCCACGCTTGAAGATGGAGATATCATATGGGACCCACGGGGTTTCCAAAGTTGTATTTTCATTTTCGTTAAGCTGCAAATTTGTATAATTTGGACTGTGGACTTTTTTGGACTCTTTCTTGTGGGACTGGCCGATCCACACATTTAGCTTTTTGTTAAATATTGCCTCCGCATGAAAATGTTTTTTCTGATTAATTATTAATTCATGCATGTTTGTGCTCTGCTAGATAAATGGCTAATATTG
This sequence comes from Scilla litardierei, assembly GCA_030789695.1. NCBI lineage: Eukaryota > Viridiplantae > Streptophyta > Magnoliopsida > Asparagales > Asparagaceae > Scilla > Scilla litardierei. Next base: position 60,040,228 of record CM061136.1, read on the forward strand.
CAAGCGTTAATTTCGAAGTACTGGAAGCATCAGGTAGAAACTATCTAAGCTGGTAGCTAGATGTAAAGTTTCACCTGCGGGCAAAGTCCCTCATCGCTGCTGTGACTGAAAAAGAAAATGTTAGCGATATAGAGAAGGCGCAAGCCATCATCTATATTCGCCGCCATGTGGACAAGACCTTAAAGGCTGTATACTTTACGGTCGAAGATCCACTTGAGCTATGGACTGCCCTTGAGGACAGGTATAAACATCAGAAAGATGTTATACTCCCAAGGGCACGATATGTAATGCCCTACAAGCTACTGCACAAGTACTAGAGGGGGGGGGGGTGAATAGTACTTTAAAAATAACAAGGAGTATAATTCCAAATTATAGTGCAAACAACTACCAAATCAATTTGCGGAAGCTTAAATTGAATGACAAAAACAAAATTAACAATGCTAACAAATGATGTTAATGGGTTCGGATCCACCCAAGTCTCCCCGACTTGTTCCCGGTGATCCTACGTCCCAACCACCCGGATCCCCTCCGGATACTTAGGTTAGAAACCCTAACTTAAGATTTCCACTATGAATATCTTGTGAAAAACCTTCACAAGATCAAATCATACAACAATGGCAATAGTGAATCCCACAACCCGGGATCACAACCTTCTCTCACAACCGAGAGAATCAACAAGCAATATAAATGAGTTTATATTGAAATAAGCAAACTTACCACAAAATCCTATACCTTGAGTTTTTCTTACCAAATAGGTGAAAGGAAGGATTTGAGGAAGATGAAGTCACCAAGTCCTAGCACCAAGGAAATGACCAGCAATAGGTGCCTAGGAGAGATTTGGAGACTTGATTCAAGCTAGAGCTTGAAGGGCTCACCAAGAACAAGCTTCTCTCAAGATGGATTCTAGATCTAGAATGTGAGAGAATGGGTTTCTTGTGAGGAAGAGAGCTTTAGAAATGAGTGAGAATGGCTATCTCTTTCTTTCTCAATGAATCTATTAATGGCAGCTGTCCCCTAGATAGAAATGACCTAGGTTCGTATTTATAGGGTCCCATAAAAACAACTTAGGTCAAATTCCAACGGATAGAAATCTGGGAGAATTAGTCGGTCAAAGAACAATCACTGACCGACTAGTTCATCAACTAGTCGGTCAGTCAAACAACATGGACCGACTAAGTGAGGAACTGAGAAGAGATAGAATTTCAGACCTAGAAATCTAGTCGGTCCAAGAAGACTTTCTGACCGACTAGTTTCACAACTAGTCGGTCAGTCAATGAACGTAGACCGACTAAGAGGCAAAATGAAATAGTCTGAATACAAATTGACTTAGTCGGTCCAAGAACAAAAGTTGACCGACTAGATTGTCAACTAGTCGGTCACCAAACGTTCTTAGACCGACTAACGATAAACAGTAGCTTAGGAGAATTTAGTATGAACAGTAAGTCACAACTAGTCGGTCAAAGAAGCATCACTGACCGACTAGTTCACAAACTAGTCGGTCGGTGAGTCAACGTAGACCGACTAACTGTAAACAGTAAAGTCCAAGAAATTAAGGAATCAAACTAGTCGGTCCAAGAAGAGTTGCTGACCGACTAGATCACCATCTAGTCGGTCAGTACTTCTTCTTGTACCAACTAACATGCACAAACAAGTCCGAATCGAAGCGCGACGCTTCGAGGAAGTTAGAATGAACTTGTACTAAGATCCTAGAGCTACGATATGAGCGTTATGAAGATAGAAACGTAAGATATACTCAAGGCTTAACATTCTATTGATCGAAGCTTAATAGACTATAAATAAAACCTTAATAAACGGTCTTCGAGAGCTTCGATTGATTCTTCATAACTTCCAAAACGGCGCAAGAGCTTCAACGAAGCTTTAGGCATGAATACGAGCTTTGAGAAGCGTTGAGATGTCGCTTTGAATGTTCTCGTGATTTTTGCGACGATCTCCAATACTGCGCTCACAAATTGTTAGTTCATGAATTATTTATGTTTGCTCATCATCAAAACCAAATCCGGGGAGTCCAATATTCAACATTCTCCCCCTTTTTGGTGATGACAAACCAACATAAATAATAATCAAAAATAATGATTCAAATGTAAAATACTTACTCCCCCTACATTGATGACATGTTAATTCCAAAATGAATATATATGAATTGCATCAATGAGACGAGTAAGATAAATAAAGAGAATCGATTTTTGAAATATCGGATTTTGAAAATCCTTATATATATCTTAACTCCCCCTGAATCTAACATATCAAACTAGATTCTTGGAATTTGAGTTAAATTTTCATTTGACCTATTTATTATCATTATCTCTCCCCCTTTGGCATTATCCCAAAAATGGGGGGCATACAACGACAACAACTAGGAAATGGAAAATCCAACATCGAGAGTCGTAGACAATGACGATGGACCTAATTGACACCAAGGGAAAAATGATGAAATCAAATCAAGGTGTGCCAAATTGTCCATTATCAAAAAGCGATAATCAAAATCATCAAAAATACCAAATAATTGTTCATTTCTTGAATAAAGAAACATACTCTTCAATATTCAATATTCTTGGTTAAATTTGTGCAAGGAAAACAATTCTATACAATTATAGAATTTCAATCTATTTAACCAAGTTTTTAAATCGTCGAGCGACGATTTTACATAGCATGGACATTGAATGAGAATTAATGTGCACGACGAAGTAAATATCACAACATGAACATCGATGTATATATAGATAGAAACATCATGAGTACATCCAAAAAGATATCGAATACAAGAAGTACATCATATCAAGTACGACACGTCATCTATATAAACATCAAAAAGTACAACATCATCATCCACATCAAAATATAACACCAACATCAACATCATCCAAAGTACATCAAAATATCCAACACCGACATCCAGAAAACTCAAAAGTACATCAAAACAACCCTCAAACTCCATCCTAACCCAAAATACTCTCAATAAGATATATCATCCAAAGAGTAGTGGAGAGTCCTCGGAACAGACGATCATGAGGAAGTGGCTGGATCTGCAGTCTCCGTGGGTCCAGTCGACGGAGTGGACTCAGGCTCTGCAGGGAGGAGAGGCGTCTCAACAGATGGGATCATCGGGGCAGGTGTGGAAACGACGGGCTCAACAGCTGGGGTCGCAACAGCAGGGGTCTCAACAGTAGGTAAGACAGGAGCAGGCTCATCAACAGGGACAACAGCAGCCTCAGAAGCCTGAACTACTGAAGCAGAAGGCTCTGGAGCACCGGAAGTGGTGCCAACTCCAGGAGCAGAAGTGGTAGCAGCAGCAGCAGCATTGGCCTCATCGCCACGAGCCAAGGAAGTGACAAGATCGTCAATCTCCTCATCGTCCATCTCCTCGGCCTCAGAAACAGAAGGAGGAAGATCAATGCCCATCATCTGAGCCATACGGCAGACGACCTCCTCGGTACGAGCCAAACGCGACTCGTGCCGACGAAGAAGGCGTACGCCATCATCTAATGTAGCAGGAGGAGTGGGGGAAGCAGCAGCTGAGGGAGTGGCCTGGGAAGCAGATGCGGTCGACCTCTGCAAGTGACGAAGCGCCGCTAGAGATTTCTTAACGGCCGTCGCGTTCAGAGGAGGACCCAAGGGACGCTCATCGTCAGGAGGGAGAGGGACTCGGAAATGACGGAAAACCAGGGTCAACAGACATGGATAAGGGATATGCGCAGATTTATTGGTCTTACGTATACACTCGAAAGAGTCCATCTTATCGAGTAAAACGCGAGCCCAATTAATCTCGCAACCCAAGAAAAGAGAGTAAATAAGCTTCAAAAATGGCTGGGAAGGAAGTGAAGATGAGCCGTACTTGGGAAGTAAGCACGACTTCAGAATGAGATTCAGTACCCAGGCATTTGGCTTGAATGACTTCGAAGGAACTCCAATAAAGGCAGGAGGGATCACATGGAAGATGTCAGAAAGAACGGACTGATCCAAGGAGGCGATATCATCGACTGAAATGTCAGAAGGAAGGAGACCAGACGACGAACAGCCAAGTATCTCCCCCAAGATTTCTGCCGTGAGAACTATAGGAGTTCCCAAGACAGTAGTCTCGATGGAGTGACTCGCATCGTACTGGCCTCGGACACGATTGGCATAGAACAATTTTACCAGGCGAGGATATGGTTTAGGGTTGGCCTTAAGATCATAGCGTAGATAATCAAGTAGGCCACTATAGGAGAGGAGGTCAGCTAAGCCAAGGAAATCTGAAAACTGAACATAGTGCTCCAATAGCATCGGGCAGTGTTCAATACGGTTGTAGGCTGCGAGACACATAGGGTCGTCGCGACACAACGATATGTCAACACCACCCGCTGGTATTGGGCCCTTTCCCTTTGGCTGGCGAGTCCTAGGACGAAGTGGAGGAGTAGGTTCCCTATGGCCAGACTCATCCTCAGGGATAAACTCAGTATCGGAATTAGGAGGAGTCGAGGGAGAGTGGAGTATGGGCTTTTTAGACTTAGATTTTCGGGGTTTGACCGTCGCCGTCCTCTGCTTCTTCAGAGGAGGCGAAGACGGAGAAGCTTAGGTAGATTTAGCACGACGCTTGGGCTTAGACGGATTCCTAGGGTTAGAAGGCTCTACAGACATTGGGGCCCAGATGAAGTGACAGGGATCCGCGTCTTTGCCATGGTCGTGGCACGACGAGTACAAGCAACCAAAGCTACGAGCTACACAAACCCTAGAGATCAAACCCTAGAAGCACAATCAACAAACCCTAACACACTTCGGAAAATCCGAAACCCTAGATCAACTAGGAGAGAAATCGAGCTAGATCAACCCTAGAAAGATAAAACACGATCTAGGTAGGGGGGTTATACCTAGGAGAGAGGGCGACGGCGATTGGACGGCGGGGATGGCCGGAAATCTGGCCGGAAATCGAGGGAAGACGAAGGGTCTCCAAGGGGGTTTTGGGTTTTTGCGGGCTGGAGAAGAGAACAACCGACTAGAAAGAAGTTTAGTCGGATGAAAATGTGTTTAAGTCGGTCTGGAAATCGAAAAGACACATTTGCCCTAACCCACTTAGTCGGTCACAGTTCAAGCACTGACCGACTAGATTACGATCTAGTCGATCGGTCAATGAGCTTGAACCGACTAAGTCGAAACAGAGGCTAACAGGGATTTTTAGGGCTAGATTTAGTCGGTCGCAGTATACTCACTGACCGACTAGTTTTCAATCTAGTCGGTCGGTTAGTGTACTGTGACCGACTAAAGAAAGAAAATGATAAGAGTTAGATAAAAGCTTGATCTAGTCGGTCTGAGTTCACTAGCTGACCGACTAGATGAGCATCTAGTCGGTTGATTAATGAACTGAAACCGACTAGAAGAGTCCAAAAATTGATAATTGATTTCTCTTCACAAACCACTTGGATGAAACATCTTAACACTCTCATTTGTCATCTAAATTACCCCATAAAACGTCGAAATCTTAAATACGACATTCAAAGTAGAATTCGAGAAAAAATTCAAACATATCACATAAAATTCCCAAAAATCCAATAAAGCTAGCATGAACGAAATATCGCGAAATCGAATAGCATGCAAGACAATTGAATGAAATATGAACCCTATATCTCGGATTCACCCATAATCCCCAATTCTCGACGCAACCGCACAAAGGAGTCCTCCTTTAGGGGTTTCGTGAAAATATCGGCGATTTGCTTTTGGGTTTCAACGTACACTAAAATGATGTCCTTTTTAGCAACATGATCATCTAAAAAATGGTGTCGGACATCTATGTGTTTTGATCGGGAATGGTGCACCGGATTCTTCGAAAGACAAATAGCACTTTGGTTATCCACCATGATAGGGCTAGTATCACAATGAATACCAAAATCCTTCAAAGTGTGTCTCATCCAAAGAACCTGGGCACAAGCGGCACCGGCGGCAATATATTCCGCCTCGGTGGTTGAAAGTGATACGGAATTTTGCTTCTTGGAAAACCAAGAGACAAGAGAATTTCCTAGAAAATGGCAAGTGACACTAGTACTTTTCCTGTCGGATTTGCATCCCACATAATCGGCATCACTATATGAGACTAACTCATATGTGCTAGATTTTGGATAAAGTAATCCAAAATCAAGTGTATAACTTAGATAACGGAAAATACGTTTTACCGCTACTAAGTGAGACTCCTTAGGTTGAGACTGATAACAAGCACATATGCATACGGCAAACATAATATCGGGCCTACTTGCGGTAAGATAAAGTAAACTACCTATCAAACCTCGATATAGACGAATGTCTACATCCTTACCGCCCGTATCCTTGTCAAGATGCGTAGTCGTGCTCATTGGAGTCTTTTTCCCGGAAGCACTCTCCATTCCAAATCGCTTAAGCAACTCCACCGTATACTTCGTTTGGTGGATGAAGATTGCATCGTTCAATTGGCGAATTTGGAGACCTAAGAAATATTTGAGTTCGCCCATGTGGCTCATCTCAAATTGTTCCTTCATAACATTAGAAAACTCTTCGCAAAGAGTGAAGTTAGTAGCACCGAAAATGATATCATCAACATAAATTTGAACTAATAAAATATCATTATTCGCATGCTTAACAAAAAGTGTAGAATCGGCTTCGCCCATTTTAAAATTCAAATCCAAAAGAAAATTCTTTAGGCGATCATACCAAGCTCGAGGAGCTTGTCTCAAACCATAAAGAGCTTTCTTTAGTTTAAAAACATGGTTTGGAAATTTTTCATTTATGAAGCCCGGAGGTTGAGAAACGTAAACTTCCTCAACAACATCTCCGTTTAAAAATGCACTTTTAACATCCATTTGAAATAACTTAAAATTTTTATGGCATGCATAAGACAATAAAAGTCTAATTGATTCTAATCTAGCTACCGAAGCGAAGGATTCTTCGAAATCGATACCTTCCTCTTGGCGATAGCCTTGAGCAACTAACCGAGCTTTGTTCCGGACGACGACTTGATTTTCGTCGGTTTTGTTCTTGAAGATCCACTTTGTCCCTATGACGGTGTGGTTCTTCGATGGCAAAGGAACAAGCTCCCATACCTCATTCCTCTCGAATTGAATGAGTTCCTCCTCCATGGCAAGGATCCAAGCGCTATCTTCGCAAGCTTCAACTATATTCTTTGGCTCTATCGATGATGCAAAGGCACAATTGGCGAAGTGGTGGACTTGCGATCTCGTCTTGACACTATCATTAATATTTCCAATGACTTGATCATGGGGATGGTCGCGAACGGTATGAAGCCGCTTGGGAATACCTTGATCACTAGGCACATTCTCAACAACTTCATTAGTCGGGTTAGTCTCAATAGAATCAATTAAATCAATAGACTTAGAATTTTCAAACGAATCACATAAAACATCCATAGAATCATTATCATTTGAAATTCTAGAAGTAGTAAAATTCTCATTAAAAGAGACATGAAGTGATTCCTCGATCGTAGAGGATCTTTTGTTGTATATCCGGTAGGCTTTGCTACGTGAGGAATACCCAACAAATATCCCCTCATCCGATCTCGGATCAAACTTGTCCAAATTATCATATGTGTTTTTAATAAAACATTTTGCGCCGAAAACACGAAAATGTTTAACTTGAGGCAATCTGTCACGACCCGCTTCCCTAAAATGGAGGCGAGACGTGAAAAGGTCCGCACGAGAGTGGAGCTGTGAAGCCCCAAACCCGATAAGCGTCCACAATACATAAACAGGTCCCTGTAACCACAACAGAATAACAATAATAATAAAAGGAGAAACTGAAATAAAATTCCACATCTCAAACATTGTCCAACAAGAAAATAAGTCCAACATCCAGAAAAGCCACCAGGCTAAAAGAAAAGAGTCTAAAGGCCCAGAACAAGGCCAACAAAAGAAACAACAACAACAAAGTATGGGTGCTACGCACCGATAACAAAAACAACTGTCTAATAAAAGTAAAACACAACGAAGACACTAGGATTGGTCCCCAGTGTCCACGTACTCCCCGTCAAACACAAGTACGGGCTCGGCGTCAGCAAACACCTCGTCCTCAACAAGTGACTCAGGCTCGGGCTCTAACATGTGTCACCCAAAAGAGAAAAGGGGCACATGTCAGCAAGTCGAAAGACTTGTGCAAGGAAACGGGAATAATGGTAAACTAGCAACCTAGCAATTAGAACATGGTGCATGGCAAGTAAAGTACGGCGGTAACAAGTAAGGTAAAGGAGAGTACAAGTGGCAAGTATCAAGTGGTAGGGGTGACATGTAATGTCAAGTAACAAGTACAAGTACAAGGGATCACTCAACGAGTGCCCTATTGCCCGCAGGCTGTATTCAAGTATCAAGTACAAGGGATCACTCAACGAGTGCCCTATTGCCCGCAGGCTGTGATGAGCTCGTCTTCTGGAACACGAGCCAGAAAGTGTATTTGATAAGTATGGCGTAGGGGTGCACCTAGCCGGAACAAGTAACACTAGTATGTAGCGATGCTACGCAATCACGATGAGTATTCAAGCATGCAATGACATGAGCAGATAATTCGCATACCGTTAATTAAATTAAACGTGACAGGCGAAATGCAATGACATGAACATATTCGCGTACCGTTTATTTAAATTAAACATGGCAGTTAAAATGCAATAACAGTTAAGGATGCATGGATGACATGAACAGTTAATACGCGTACCGTTTAGGGAAAGTAAACGTGACATACAAGCATGATGAAGGTGACGGACCAAGCTTCGTTGTCAAGCTAGGTCAATGGCGTCTAAACGGCTATCCTTTCACCGTCTAGTCTCTTTTACGCTAAAGCAAGGTAAATGGCCTAAGACATGGCCCAAATCAAGAGATGCAAGTTTCACTTGCCTATCACCAGGGAGAACGGTTACGAAAGTTCGTCTCCGCGGATGCTAGCCTACGGGGAATCGCTGTTATGGGGAACAATCATCAAAACACAAGTATTTTATTAGGGTTTCATAAAAATTACAATAGGATAAGAAAACAACGGTAGATCGATTTCTTACCGAGAGGAGGTGGAAGAAACACTCCGGGGAACCCTAGGACCAGATCTGGAAAAGATTGGAGAAGTTTGGGGAAACTAGGGTTTTGGGGGATTTGGGGATTTTGATGGGATTTGATGGAGATTTGGGGAAGATGAGAGGTGGATGGAGTGAATGGTTGGATTGGATGATGGATTTAGGGCTTAGAATGGAGGGATGAAGCTTGGAGGAAGATGGGGGATCAATGGGGGTGATTTTAGGGTTTAGGGTCGAGTTAGAGGGGAAGAAAACGTTTGGGTTGGGTATTTATAGGCTAGGCTGGCGGCTAGGGCAAAACTAGGGTTTACAGCACTAGTTAGTCGGTCAAAGAACAACCACTGACCGACTAGTTTGACAACTAGTCGGTCGGTCGACCAACGCAGACCGACTAAGTGTAAACAGTAGCTACAGGTGAAATTAGGATTCTAGAGTTAGTCGGTCCATGAACAAATACTGACCGACTAGTTTGGCATCTAGTCGGTCGATGAACGTTCTTAGACCGACTAAGAGTGAACAGTAACTGATACAAAAATAATTTGATGAGTTAGTCGGTTCAAGAAGCATTGCTGACCGACTAGTTTGCAACCTAGTCGGTCAACCAACGTTCTTAGACCGACTAACGATAAACAGTAACTCCTGAGAAATTTAGAAAGCTAACTAGTCGGTCCAAGAAGGATTGCCGACCGACTGGATCGTCATCTAGTCGGTCAGTGGCCCTTCTTACACCGGCTAATGAGCACAGAAAAGTACCGATACAGAGCGCGGGGCCCCGGGATCGATTCCTAAGACTCCTAGGCTTGATCTAATAGTTAGATACGACCGTTATGAAGTCCGTCACGAGTGACTTACTTCGAAATTGACAATCCTAAGGAAGAAGCGAGAAAATACGACGAATCGATCGAAAATGAAATCTACGGAGACGAAAACCACACAAGAGGAGAAAATCCACCAAAACATATATTATATATATAAAATCCAGATACATGAAAAGCAGTCGTTACATCCTCCCCAACTTAAGAAAAATTCCGTCCTCGGAATTTCCAAAACTCACGAGTCCGGAAACAAAAGTGGGAAACGCTCTCGCATCTCATCCTCATTCTCCCAAGTAGACTCTCCAGGTGAACCGTGTCGCCACATCACCCTCACAAGATTGACAACCTTGTTACGAAGCGATTTCTGACGCCTGTCCAGAATCTGCACTGGATGCTGGTCATACGTCATATCGGGGCGAACGGTAATCTCCGAAAAATCTACCGCATGAGACGGATCGCTAATGTATCGACGAAGCTGCGACACATGGAAAACATTGTGAACTCCTTCCAAAGATGGCGGCAAGGCCAAGCGATAAGCTACCTCGCCAACCCTCTCCAAAACGTCAAACGGTCCAATGTATCGCGGGCTCAACTTTCCACGCTTCCCGAAACGAATCACACCACGATTCGGGGAAATCTTCAAGAACACATGGTCGCCCGGCTGAAACTCCAAAGGACGACGTTTAGCATCCGCCCAATGCTTAAAACGGTCCTGAGCAATTCTCAACCTCTCCCGAATATTCCTGACGATATCCACGGCCTCCACGATCATCTCAGGTCCCAACAACTCCCGATCACCAACGTCATCCCAACTCAATGGCGATCGACATTTCCTCCCATAAAGAGCGGCGAATGGCGCCATGCCAATACTCGCCTGGAAGCTGTTGTTGTAGGAAAACTCCACCAAATGTAGATGGTCCTCCCACGAACCCTTGAAATCCAACATGCACGCCCTCAGCATGTCTTCCAAAATCTGAATCGTCCTCTCGGACTGGCCATCCGTCTGTGGATGGTACGCCGTGCTGAAACTCAGACGCGTACCCAAGCTCTTCTGCAAACTCTGCCAAAACTGAGATGTGAACCTCGTGTCTCTGTCAGACACGATACTCACGGGGACTCCATGAAGTCGCACAACCTCCTGCACGATTCATGTTACATCACTATCCAAACTAGGAAAAGGAAATAAAAACGGAGAGTAAAAGAATTTTACCTCCATATATCTCCTCGCTAGCGCCTCAGTGGACTGTCCCACTCGGAACGGAATAAAATGCACTGATTTGGTCAATCGATCTACGATCACCCAAATCGCGTCATTCTGCTTCGGACTCCGAGGTAGTCCAGTCACGAAATCCATAGTGATGTGTTGCCACTTCCACTCCGGAATCGGAAGCGGTTGTAGCAACCCGGCCGAACGCTGATGCTCCGCCTTCACTTGCTGGCAAACCAAGCACTTGGCTACACTCCGAGCCACGCTCCTCTTCATACCATGCCACCAATAATTCAGACGAAGATCCTGGTACATCTTGGTGCCACCAGGATGCACAGAATACGGCGAACTGTGTGCCTCCACCATCAGCTCCTCTCTGATATCCCCAGCAGGCACACACAACCTGGCTCCAAACCTCAGCGAGCCATCCTCATGAATCAAAAAGTCAGTCCGCAGACCGGCTTCCACCTGCTCCCGAATCCTCGCCAGCTTCGGATCCTCGGCCTGGCCAGCCTTAATCCGATCCACGATCGTCGACTGCACCTGCATGTACATCAACGACGAAGCCTCTCCAGGAAGAACAATCTCCACACCAGACTCGCAAAAATCCTGCTGCAGTCTCCACTGCGAGGTCAAAATCATCACCGCTGGCAGCCTACTCAAAGCATCCGGAACCACATTCACCTTGCCAGGGTGAAACTGCAAATCAATATCATAATCCGCCATAAGCTCCAACCATCGACGCTGTCGCATGTTGAGCTCCTTCTGAGTGAAAATATACTTCAAGCTTTTGTGATCGGTGAAAATCTTCACTTTCTCACTCAGCAAGAAGTGCCTCCAAATCTTAAGAGCAAACACAACGGCAGCCAACTCCAAATCATGCGTCGGATAATTCTTCTCATGAACATTAAGCTGACGAGACGCATACGCCACAACATGCCCGTGCTGATGCAACACACAACCGAGACCCTTGCCAGAAGCATCGCAAAAGATCTCAAATCCACCGCTGCGATCAGGCACAACAAGAATAGGGGCACTCGTCAACCTTTCCTTCAGAACACCAAAAGCACCCTCACAATCACCCGACCAAACATAAGCAACATCCTTACGCGTCAACCTGGTCATCGGCTCAGCAATACGAGAAAAGTCCTTGATGAATCGCCGATAATAACCAGCAAGTCCAAGAAAACTCCGAATCTCAGACGCCGACGACGGAACAGGCCACTCCCTGATGGCCCGAATCTTCTCGGGATCCACTGAAATACCATCTCCAGTCACCACATGCCCGAGAAAAGCAACTCGATCCAGCCAAAATTCGCACTTCGAAAACTTAGCATACAACCGATGCTTCCTCAAAATCTCCAACACCGTCCTTAAGTGCGAGGCATGCTCCTCCTCCGACTTCGAATAGATCAGAATGTCGTCAATAAAGATAACGACAAACTTATCCAAAAAGTCGTAGAAAATCAGGTTCATCAGATTCATGAAAACTGCGGGCGCGTTAGTCACGCCGAAAGGCATAACCACGAACTCATAGTGTCCATACTTCGTCCTGAACGCTGTCTTTGGAACATCACCCTTCTTCACCTTCAACTGATGGTAACCACTCCTCAGATCCAACTTAGAAAACACCCTCGAACCCCCAAGCTGATCGAAAATATCATCGATGCGAGGCAACGGGTATTTATTCTTAATAGTTACCGCATTCAACTCCCGATAGTCCACGCACATGCGACGCGAACCATCCTTCTTCTTAACCAGCAACACCGGTGCTCCCCACGGAGACACACTAGGATTAATATAACCCTTCAGCAACAGCTCATCCAACTGCTTCCGCAACTCCTCCAATTCTGCAGGTGCCATACGATACGGCGCCTTCGAAATTGGCTGCGCACCTGGAACAAGATCGATAGAAAATTCCAAAGCTCGATCAGGTGGCAAACCAGACATCTCCTCGGGGAAGACGTCGCCAAAATCTCGCACCACAGCTGGCCACTCCAGCTCCATCTGCATAGCCACAGCCTCCACCGGCCTGGCCCGAAATCTGACAGGACCAAGCGAACTGCTACCACGACTGAACTCAAACACTGGATGTCCGGGGATCTCGAACACCACCTTCTTCCTCCTGCAGTCGATCGTAGCATAGAAGCTCGCAAGCCAATCCATCCCAAGAACTGCATCATAGTTGATGATGTCGTGGACAATGAAATCAGCACAAAGCTCACGTCCACAAACCACCAACGAGCAAGAATTGCACCCACGATGCACCGAGATCACACCGTTCCCTGTGACGATATTCCAACTCTTAGGAAGAGGGGACGTCGACAAGGAATGCTTCTCCACGAAGCTCCGGGCCAAAATGCACATCGATGCACCAGAGTCAAAGAGGACTCGTGCAGGAAACGTGCAAACCAAAACCACGCCTAACAAGCAATTAACAATCAAATCCTAGTCTAGCAAACAATCATGAGCAAGCAACCAATATAATCAAAATTTCAAACTAACTAAGGAAGATAAATAGCTAGAATGAGCGTCACCTGCAATAACTTCATCCACGGCCATGCTCTCCTCCTCAGTCATCAGAAAGGCCTGCCCTCTCGGCGGAACAGCCTGCCGAAAAGCCTGTCTCTATGGAACAAGAGGCGCTCCACGTCCAACGGGCACAGGAGCGCGCTGCTGCAACGGCTGTGCTGCAATAGGAGCCCGCCAAGGCTGCCTCGACTTCGGACACTCCCGGATGGTGTGGGTAGGATCTCCGTAGACAATGCACTGCCCTAGAAACCTCCTACACTGATCCCTGAGGTGTCCAGTCTTGCCACAGAAATGGCAAGTCTTCAGAATAGGCCCTCCTGGCCTCTTGAACTGCACCGGATGACTAGGCTTGAAACCAGGCCTAACCACCGCCCTGGCCTGCTCCATAGGCCTCTTCCCAGCTCCAGAAACATGTCCCTTCCTCTGATTCAAATTTAACTCTTGCCGCCTCGCAGCAATCAGAACCTTCTGATATGTCTCCAAGTCAGAAGAGGTCACAAAGCTCTGAAGCTCCAAGGCAAGTCCCTGAAGAAATCGCTGAGCTTTCTCATCGGCATCCTGCACCATCTTAGGTGCAAACCGACTAAGCCTCGTGAACTCCTGGTGGTACTGATCCACCGACAAGCTCCCCTGCTTCAGATCTATGAAGCGCTGCAGCATCACCTGTCTAGCAGCCTTCGGGAAGAACTCTCCATCAAATCTGGACTTGAAGGTAGCCTAGACGATCGGCTCCACCAGCATCTTCTCTTCAGCATCCCACCAATTCCTGGCGTTATCCTTCAGCTGCCTCTTAGCCAGATCAACCCATCCAGCCGGGTTAATCTTCGCCATTGCCAAGTTATCCTCAATGTTCCTTATCCACTCGTCGACAGCCAGAGGACCCTCAGAACCATCAAAATATGCGGGACCCAGCTCCCGAAATTGCTTCGCTCCTGGCTCAGAGCGAGGGGCATCCGGAAGAGCCCGGGCAGCTCGAGCAGGTGGAGCATTCTGGACTTGCAGAAGCACGCCCTGCTGCACTTGCATCATCTGGATCATCATCCGCATCATCTCACCGCTGGTGGGTTCCCGCTCAGGCTCCTCATCATGAGGGAGCGCACCACTACCACCACCACGGGTGAATCGTCTTCCTGCCATCTAGTGACACAGAAAACGAATCAGATTAGACTCATAGCTTATGACTCGGACGTCGAACTTAATTTATTGGACATTCTAATATTATTATCGCTATTCCAAAAATCGCAGTTACAGAAGGACCTGCATGGGCCACCACTAAAACCTGTCACGACCCGCTTCCCTAAAATGGAGGCGAGACGTGAAAAGGTCCGCACGAGAGTGGAGCTGTGAAGCCCCAAACCCGATAAGCGTCCACAATACATAAACAGGTCCCTGTAACCACAACAGAATAACAATAATAATAAAAGGAGAAACTGAAATAAAATTCCACATCTCAAACATTGTCCAACAAGAAAATAAGTCCAACATCCAGAAAAGCCACCAGGCTAAAAGAAAAGAGTCTAAAGGCCCAGAACAAGGCCAACAAAAGAAACGACAACAACAAAGTATGGGTGCTACGCACCGATAACAAAAACAACTGTCTAATAAAAGTAAAACACAACGAAGACACTAGGATTGGTCCCCAGTGTCCACGTACTCCCCGTCAAACACAAGTACGGGCTCGGCGTCAGCAAACACCTCGTCCTCAACAAGTGACTCAGGCTCGGGCTCTAACATGTGTCACCCAAAAGAGAAAAGGGGCACATGTCAGCAAGTCGAAAGACTTGTGCAAGGAAACGGGAATAATGGTAAACTAGCAACCTAGCAATTAGAACATGGTGCATGGCAAGTAAAGTACGGCGGTAACAAGTAAGGTAAAGGAGAGTACAAGTGGCAAGTATCAAGTGGTAGGGGTGACATGTAATGTCAAGTAACAAGTACAAGTACAAGGGATCACTCAACGAGTGCCCTATTGCCCGCAGGCTGTATTCAAGTATCAAGTACAAGGGATCACTCAACGAGTGCCCTATTGCCCGCAGGCTGTGATGAGCTCGTCTTCTGGAACACGAGCCAGAAAGTGTATTTGATAAGTATGGCGTAGGGGTGCACCTAGCCGGAACAAGTAACACTAGTATGTAGCGATGCTACGCAATCACGATGAGTATTCAAGCATGCAATGACATGAGCAGATAATTCGCATACCGTTAATTAAATTAAACGTGACAGGCGAAATGCAATGACATGAACATATTCGCGTACCGTTTATTTAAATTAAACATGGCAGTTAAAATGCAATAACAGTTAAGGATGCATGGATGACATGAACAGTTAATACGCGTACCGTTTAGGGAAAGTAAACGTGACATACAAGCATGATGAAGGTGACGGACCAAGCTTCGTTGTCAAGCTAGGTCAATGGCGTCTAAACGGCTATCCTTTCACCGTCTAGTCTCTTTTACGCTAAAGCAAGGTAAATGGCCTAAGACATGGCCCAAATCAAGAGATGCAAGTTTCACTTGCCTATCACCGGGGAGAACGGTTACGAAAGTTCGTCTCCGCGGATGCTAGCCTACGGGGAATCGCTGTTATGGGGAACAATCATCAAAACACAAGTATTTTATTAGGGTTTCATAAAAATTACAATAGGATAAGAAAACAACGGTAGATCGATTTCTTACCGAGAGGAGGTGGAAGAAACACTCCGGGGAACCCTAGGACCAGATCTGGAAAAGATTGGAGAAGTTTGGGGAAACTAGGGTTTTGGGGGATTTGGGGATTTTGATGGGATTTGATGGAGATTTGGGGAAGATGAGAGGTGGATGGAGTGAATGGTTGGATTGGATGATGGATTTAGGGCTTAGAATGGAGGGATGAAGCTTGGAGGAAGATGGGGGATCAATGGGGGTGATTTTAGGGTTTAGGGTCGAGTTAGAGGGGAAGAAAACGTTTGGGTTGGGTATTTATAGGCTAGGCTGGCGGCTAGGGCAAAACTAGGGTTTACAGCACTAGTTAGTCGGTCAAAGAACAACCACTGACCGACTAGTTTGACAACTAGTCGGTCGGTCGACCAACGCAGACCGACTAAGTGTAAACAGTAGCTACAGGTGAAATTAGGATTCTAGAGTTAGTCGGTCCATGAACAAATACTGACCGACTAGTTTGGCATCTAGTCGGTCGATGAACGTTCTTAGACCGACTAAGAGTGAACAGTAACTGATACAAAAATAATTTGATGAGTTAGTCGGTTCAAGAAGCATTGCTGACCGACTAGTTTGCAACCTAGTCGGTCAACCAACGTTCTTAGACCGACTAACGATAAACAGTAACTCCTGAGAAATTTAGAAAGCTAACTAGTCGGTCCAAGAAGGATTGCCGACCGACTGGATCGTCATCTAGTCGGTCAGTGGCCCTTCTTACACCGGCTAATGAGCACAGAAAAGTACCGATACAGAGCGCGGGGCCCCGGGATCGATTCCTAAGACTCCTAGGCTTGATCTAATAGTTAGATACGACCGTTATGAAGTCCGTCACGAGTGACTTACTTCGAACTTGACAATCCTAAGGAAGAAGCGAGAAAATACGACGAATCGATCGAAAATGAAATCTACGGAGACGAAAACCACACAAGAGGAGAAAATCCACCAAAACATATATTATATATATAAAATCCAGATACATGAAAAGCGGTCGTTACACAATCTACCAAACAACAATTCATAGCAAGTTTGTTTGGTGCCGGGCCTCAAAAGTATTCTATTAAACACATAACAAGCGGTGTGTACCGATTCCGCCCAAAATTGATAACCAAGTTGACTATCTTCGAGCATAGTGCGAGCACACTCCACAAGCGTTCTATTCTTCCTCTCAACAACACCATTTTGAGGAGGTGCGCGAGGGAAAGAAAATGTGTGAGTAATTCCAAGATCATCACAAAAATTTGAGAAAGACTCATTCTCAAATTCACCCCCATGATCACTACGAATAGTGACAATGGTGGTTCCGATGAGATTTTGTACTTTCTTCACAAATATTGTGAAGTTTTCAAAAGCTTCATTTTTATTACATAAGAAAAATACCCATGTAAATCTTGAATAATCATCAACGATGACTAGTCCATATCTTGCATTTCCTAAGGAAGCAACTCTAGTTGACCCAAATAAATCTAGATGTAATAGCTCTAGTGGCCGTTTCGTAGAAATGCTTTTCTTAGGTTAAATGAAGATTTAGGAAGCTTGCCACGTTGACAAGAATCACAAAAACTTTTCTTTTCAAAAACAAGCTTAGGAAAACCTTTAATGGAATTTAATTTTGAAAGCTTATAAAGTGTTCCAAAGTTCACATGTCCAAAGCGTCGATGCCATAAGTGTTGTTCACTTGTGTTGGCAACGAGACATTGTTCATATGACTTAGGAAGATCCAAAATATAAATATCTTTATGGCGTGTGCCGGAAAATAATAATTTAATCATTTGAAATATGACACAATCCTTTCGCAAAGCTAACTTTGTAACCTTTGTCACAAAGTTGGCTTATTGAAATAAGATTATGATTTAAACCATCAACTAGATAAACATCATTAATTAAGGGTTTAGACGGGTTACCCACTTTACCAACACCGACGATGGTTCCGCTCTCATTGCCTCCAAATACGACGCGGTTTCCATTTGCAATGGGAACTATTCCGGAGAGCAATTGAGCGTCACCCGTCATGTGTTTTGAACACCCGCTATCGAGTATCCAATTCCCTTTGGAGCTAAATTTAAATTTGTTGCTCCTTTTCCTTTTCTTTTCCTTGAGTACCTAAAGATAGAAACATTCATATCGGGGTACCCAAGGTCATTGGGTCCTCAAAAGTTAGACCTTTGGAAGCC
This sequence comes from Scilla litardierei, assembly GCA_030789695.1. Taxonomy (NCBI): domain Eukaryota; kingdom Viridiplantae; phylum Streptophyta; class Magnoliopsida; order Asparagales; family Asparagaceae; genus Scilla; species Scilla litardierei. The sequence continues at coordinate 60,058,677 of CM061136.1, forward strand.
AAGTCCAATTGGACTTAGACTTCCCCACATAATTTCTACTACGCACAACATCCGAAAAATAAGCATTCATATATACTTGTTTTTCTTCCATGCTTGTGTCCTTTGGGCTCCAAATAGTGAAAATTTTGGGAGCCATCATCCTATTGGGTGCATGCATGCGTTGTTGGTTTCTACGTGATGCATGTCGTGGATAGGCATAAGGAACATGATGGAATGGTGCACGACGAGAATTATTCATATGATGAGGTGGGTAAACATATGCATGTGTGGGAACACGTGCGTGAGGGTGTCTCACATGGTGTGCACGTGCCCGTGAACGTGTAGCATAGAAATCATCATATGTGTGAAACGGTGGAGTAGGACGTGTGTTCCTACGTGGCATGGTATTTGTGTACATATAAGCATGCCCCTTCTTTGGAGGTCCACCCAAAGTGGGTTTCTTTCCAAAAGAGGGTGTGGACGATGTGGAAGCACCATTGGTAGATGAACTACCAATAGAGTGTTTGCTACCACTCGTAGAGTCACCGGAAGTTGGCCTAACAAAGGTAGTGGCCGCTTTGGATGGACATCCCATCGTATACCCCAAACCAATGTGGTGATTGGCCGGAAGTAAGTCACTTAGGATTTTATCCAAATGGTCCTTACCCTTATTGAATTTATTAATTCGGCCTAATGTGTTCTCATATTTCTCTTTGAGAGAACGCATAGAAGTATCCAAAGTAGATACTTGCGATGTGAGCACATAAATACGAGATTTAAGATTCTCATTCTCAATACTCAAAGTCGAGTTTTGAGAAGTCAAATCCGCTATCCTATGTTCTTCCGGATCTTCAATGCTAACATGTTCAAGTTTAGATTTGAGATTAACAATCTCATTTCTTAACTCTTCAACAATGGTGTCGTTGTTGGTGATGATAGTCTTAGGCGAGGTTTGAATGCTAGCTAGGTCATCTTTTACTTTAGTATATCTATTTACTAATTTAGTGTATTTAGACCATAAATGAGAGTTAGCATCCCTAAGATCATCCATAGTTACCTCATCACCTTCGTCGTCGCTATCATCGGAGGAGGAAGATCCTTGATCATGCTCCTCTCTTGCCATGAAGCACATGTGCGCTTGCTCCACTTTCTCATCGTCCGACTCTCCGCTTGAGGAATCCTCGGAGTCGGTGAATGTTGCTCCGACAAGTCCCTTTTTGTACCCCTTTTTGTACTTCTTCGACTTGTCGAACTTCGGCGCCTTCCACTTCTCCTTTTGCTTGTTTTGAGGACAATCCGCTTTGATGTGTCCTGGCTTATTGCATTTAAAGCACAAAGGTGGAGAGGCGTTAGTAGAAGTAAATTTAGATTTTTGTTTGAAGTTACCCTTTCGGAAGAAGCGATTGAACTTCTTTGCCATGAGTGCAATGGATTCCATGTCCATTTCTTCTTCCGAGTCCTCATCATCGGTAGAGGTGGATGAAGCCGCCTTGAATGCAATCGCCTTTTTCTTAGGCGCGTCTTGGTTCAAATAGGACTTCATCTTTTCTTGTAACTTCACCTTGCTATCTTTGCGTACCTCGTATGACATCAAAGTACCCATCAATTGAACTACGGTATACTTATTCATGTCATTACCTTCCTCGATGGCGAAGGTACGTTTCTCCCAAGAAGAAGGAAGTCCTTCGATAAGCTTTGAGCACTTCTCCTTTTGAGTGTAGGACTTGCCGAGGGCCTCTAACTCGTTTATTATGTCAACAAAGCGAGCGTAATATTCCTTCATCTTCTCGCCCTGTTGCATATGAAACATTTCGTAATCATTGTTTACGACTACGAGTTTAGAGTCTCTTACCCTACTCGTCCCTTCATGAAGAATGAGGAGGGAGTTCCAAATTTGATATGCACCGTTACATGTGCATATCTTATTGAAGTCCTCGGGCTCCAATGCGCATTGCAAGGCGTTCATTGCCTTGGCATTGCTTACCTCCGCGGCGATCTCCGCGGTAGTCCATTTCTCAAAGTCTTCTTCTTCGGGCTCTATGTATTCCTTCATTGTAGTCCTCCATAAGGATGCACTCCGGAGGAAGGTTTCCATCCGGCATTTCCAGTACCCGTAGTTGGTACAGTTGAAGAATGGAGGCCTCGTAGAGGAATGTCCTTCCATCACCGAAGATGCTCCTTCACGGTTCCTGAAGGTGTCATAGTTGGAAGGTGGACGCACGGTCTTGTTGTCGTTGGCAGACATAGCTAAGTATCTGGCTCTGATACCAAATGTAATGCCCTACAAGCTACTGCACAAGTACTAGAGGGGGGGTGAATAGTACTTTAAAAATAACAAGGAGTATAATTCCAAATTATAGTGCAAACAACTACCAAATCAATTTGCGGAAGCTTAAATTGAATGACAACAACAAAATTAACAATGCTAACAAATGATGTTAATGGGTTCGGATCCACCCAAGTCTCCCCGACTTGTTCCCGGTGATCCTACGTCCCAACCACCCGGATCCCCTCCGGATACTTAGGTTAGAAACCCTAACCTAAGATTTCCACTATGAATATCTTGTGAAAAACCTTCACAAGATCAAATCATACAACAATGGCAATAGTGAATCCCACAACCCGGGATCACAACCGAGAGAATCAACAAGCAATATAAATGAGTTTATATTGAAATAAGCAAACTTACCACAAAATCCTATACCTTGAGTTTTTCTTACCAAATAGGTGAAAGGAAGGATTTGAGGAAGATGAAGTCACCAAGTCCTAGCACCAAGGAAATGACCAGCAATAGGTGCCTAGGAGAGATTTGGAGACTTGATTCAAGCTAGAGCTTGAAGGGCTCACCAAGAACAAGCTTCTCTCAAGATGGATTCTAGATCTAGAATGTGAGAGATTGGGTTTCTTGTGAGGAAGAGAGCTTTAGAAATGAGTGAGAATGGCTATCTCTTTCTTTCTCAATGAATCTATTAATGGCAGCTCTCCCCTAGATAGAAATGACCTAGGTTCGTATTTATAGGGTCCCATAAAAACAACTTAGGTCAAATTCCAACGGATAGAAATCTGGGAGAATTAGTCGGTCAAAGAACAATCACTGACCGACTAGTTCATCAACTAGTCGGTCAGTCAAACAACATGGACCGACTAAGTGAGGAACTGAGAAGAGATAGAAGTTCAGACCTAGAAATCTAGGCAGTCCAAGAAGACTTTCTGACCGACTAGTTTCACAACTAGTCGGTCAGTCAATGAACGTAGACTGACTAAGAGGCAAAATGAAATAGTCTGAATACAAATTGACTTAGTCGGTCCAAGAACAAAAGTTGACCGACTAGATTGTCAACTAGTCGGTCATCAAACGTTCTTAGACCGACTAACGATAAACAGTAGCTTAGGAGAAATTTAGTATGAACAGTAAGTCACAACTAGTCGGTCAAAGAAGCATCTCTGACCGATTAGTTCACAAACTAGTCGGTCGGTGAGTCAACGTAGACCGACTAAATGTAAACAGTAAAGTCCAAGAAATTAAGGAATCAAACTAGTCGGTCCAAGAAGAGTTGCTGACCGACTAGATCACCATCTAGTTGGTCAGTACTTCTTCTTGTACCAACTAACATGCACAAACAAGTCCGAATCGAAGCGCGACACTTCGAGGAAGTTAGAATGAACTTGTACTAAGATCCTAGAGCTACGATATGAGCATTATGAAGATAGAAACGTAAGATATACTCAAGGCTTAACATTCTATTGATCGAAGCTTAAAAGACTATAAATAAAACCTTAATAAACGGTCTTCGAGAGCTTCGATTGATTCTTCATAACTTCCAAAACGGCGCAAGAGCTTCAACGAAGCTTTAGGCATGAATACGAGCTTTGAGAAGCGTTGAGATGTCGCTTTGAATGTTCTCGTGATTTTTACGACGATCTCCAATACTGCGCTCACAAATTGTTAGTTCATGAATTATTTATGTTTGCTCATCATCAAAACCAAATCCGGGGAGTCCAATATTCAACACGATATGAGTGGGAGAACCTGAGACTACATGACTTTAAGTCCATTGCTGAGTACATCTCAGCACTTTTAGCATCACCTCACGCCTGCAGTTGTGTGGTGAAAAAGTCTCAGAAGATCGCACGCTGGAATAGACGTATACGTCCTTCCATGAAAAAGATGCGATACTCATGCAGCAATACCGTGAACGTAAGTTCACCAAGTATTCTGAGCTGCTGTCATGTTTACTCATGACCGAGCAAAACAGAGAGCTTCTCCTTGCCACTCACAATATACGCCCTCCCGGCACTACCCCTCTACCAGAAGCTCACCATTCCTCTTCCTTCAAAAAAGAAGAGGGATAATAAAAGAAAAGAAAGACCACAGAAGGGGGGTCAACAGAAAAAAAGCCAAGGGCCTTGAACAACAGCAGCGAAATAATGAAAGTAAGCGGAAGTTCACGAGGCACAGAAATAACAAAAATAGAAATGATATACCCCCACCCAAGAGGGAATGGGAAGACCAGTGCCAAAATTGTGGCATGAAAGGCCACTGGTCCAGAGTGTGCCGAATTCCGCATCATCTCCAGGATTTGTATAAAGAGAACAAGAAAAATAAAGCTGAAACAAACCTGATGACATATGATGCTCCAGTTAAGTTTTTCAGCTGACGACTTCGAAAATAATGACATGCTTGACTAGCCTTTACTTTTATCTTAGCAAATTGTTTAGAACATCTCACGTTATGAGAGCTTTTGTATTACGCAATCTATTTTGATTGAAAAATTTTAGTAAACAATAAATGAATATGTCTATCTGAATATGCATGTGCCTTTATGTTTCATCTTTTGAAACTGCTCTCATAAATAATTAGTAGACAAAAAACACGTACGATCTCTTTCAATACAAAGCCCAATATCAGGGCTATATTGAAGATCCAGGGAATGCAACACGGTTGCCCCCAAACGACACAAAAATAAAGGATGCACTAATCCCTCCGAATTCCAAAAGAAACTTTCTAAGTTTCAAGGACATCCGTTTCAACGGATTCCACTTGGAAACAGCAAATGTAAATGAAAAAAAAATTACCGTATGCAACGTCTCAAGAAAAAGGAATAAAATCCACACTTGAACGTTTTGAGAGCCTTATAGGCCTCCACCATACGAAGATTCGGAGAAAGGAAGCAGAATTAAACGGAGCACCTGAAGTGCCCGACATCAGCCGAGTTTTTACTCCGGCATGATGGACTTGGCCACCCTGGATTTGTGATGATGCACTGCATCTCATCCCATGGGTATGACTTGAAGAACCAGAAGATTCTTCAGAAGGGAGAATTAATTGCAAGGCCATCTCCACAAAAAGTTGAAAAAGAATCTCCACGCTTCCTCAAAAAGAATACAAGGAGATAGATGTGGATAAAATCCACCACCTCTAGTGGGCTATTTCGGTACTTTATTGTACTGATAAATGCATCCTCAGTATATTCGTACGTGTGCCAACTACAGACCCGCAACTTAGCTTTTCCAAAGCTATTGGCACAAAAATAAAAATGTTGCGGGCACATTTCCCAGACAATAAAATACAGAAAATAAGCCTGGTTAATGTTGGGAAATATACCTCCCAGTCTTTTCAAGAGTACTGCCAATCAACGGGAATTGAAAATGAACATACAAGTGCCGCATGTTCATACCCAAAATGGGTCGGCAGAGTCACTGAAAAGTAGACTCCAATGGACTGAACGTCCATTAAATCCCGATTGCCTATGGATGCATGGGGACATGCAAACTCTGCATGCTGCATCGTAAATGAAAATAGACCCTCTGGAGGTCAGAGTCTCCAATGCAACTTGCATATGGAATGCCACCGAACATTTCTCATCTGAGAATCTTCGGTCGCGCAGTCTAAAATCCCCATTGCACCACCAAAGAGGACCAAACGGTACTCAACGTCGCCTAGGTATCCATGCAGGGTTTGACTCACCCTCACTTATAAGATACCTAGAACCCCAAACGGGGGACGCATTTAAGGCACATCTTGAAGACTGTGATTTCGATGAGACGAGTTTCCCAAAAATAGGCCCAGATACTAGAAAATCTGGCGCGAAGAAAATTATAACGTGGGATACAAAAAGGTTTGACCCACTATGATCCGGTAACAATACAATGTGTAGATGAGATCCCGAAGATCCTCCACATACAGAACACTGTTTACCAATTACCGGAATCATTTATTGACAACCAGAAGATTGTCAGATCACACATCCCTGCTGCAAAAACTCCAGCTAGGATTGACATCCCCGAGAATGCATGCAATCCACCAGCAGCAGAAGTGGCTGATCCTCAACAGAAAAGAGGCAGACCACCAGGCTCCTAGGACAAGAAACTCCTGGAGACCTTAAGACAATACTACCACAGGACAATGAGCTCCTGTCCACACCATCACCCTTCCCGGAATCCACTGCAGAGGAATTGCCGGGAAAAAGTGAAATTAAGTAAATGTTGTACGTATTGGGGAGGTGTTGGACAGATAGAACATAAATTGTCGACAATGTATTCACGTATCATATTGCCATATACATCGCAATGGCGATGATGTTTATAAATTATTGTTCCACACTCCGTTGCTAGAAGGCAAACGTAGAGATTGGCCAAACGTGGAACGTGGTAATAAAAGATGAGCTGGACTCACTTATGAAACGTGAAATGTTCGGACCTGAAGTCCAGACACCAAAAGGTGTCAAACCTGTGGATAAAACAAAGTATTGCAAACATAAGAAAAATAAATACAAAATCGTATGCTATACGGTACAACCTATAGCCCAAGGAAAATTTCGCTGAAACTAGGGATCGAACAAATTCAAATGAGCATGTCTCATAAATGATGCATCAGTCTCCCTAAGTTATCAAAAGCGAATACCTTACGATTTGGAGAATGAAAATTTTGGATATGCTGTTATTGGATGTTATGACGGCATACCTTCGTGGATATCTTGTAAAGATAATTTCCACATTTCCTTAAAATGCCTGAATAGACTTCGGGACGTCTATTCAAGAAAAACAATAAGTATAATAAATAAATGTACAACCAAGAGAATCACTTGACAAGTCAATGATTCCTACTGAAGGTTGTCTTTGCATCTGTGCAAAGAACAGAATTAGAGATCATAGTTGGAGACAACTAAAATCTCACCGGATCTCCTGAAGAGAAAACCGAACTACATGAACAAGCCTGACTTTTAAACATGAAATAAAAAGACCTAGGCAAATATAAAGTCATGGCTCATAGAATCCTGTTACAAACGCCCAGAAGTGCGTTGGAGATATTAAAAGGACCATTGTCATCCAAAGTACACCTACGGTGGTACACTTACTGGATGAACAAAAAGAACCCTTCCGATCGCTGGAAGAGGGGGAGGATATAACTGGTCCTAAAGTCCCTTATCTTAGTGCAATGATGCACTCCTGGCTAACTGCATGTGTCCCGGTATAGCAATTGCAGTAAACTCATCAGCCAGAGATAGTTGGCACCTAAAAAGGGCCATTAGACCTGAGTTAAGCCTTCTGCGCTTCCTCCAAGGGTCGAAATATTTGGACTTACAAAATGTAGTAGCATCCTCCAATGTTTATGCGAAGCAGGTTACAGGTCCGGTCCCTATACTGAGAAATCACAGAACAGGTACCAACAGTGGGATGACCATATGCAAAGCAACTTATGAAGGCAACATCATCCTATAATTCCGAGATCCTCATCATTCCAGAATCACACCAATGGGGCGCCTGGTGGTACATCATATCCCAGTGACGACTGGGATAGAGGCTGGTTCTGTGGAGCTGACCATATAGTCTGAAGACCACATCAGAGGCGACGAAACTTAGCACATCTCTCCAGAGTTTCTGGATTCAACAGCTGCTTGATGGTGATAAAATTTGTAATCTGTGTACATTTTCGGAATATTGTAAATAGGAGTGATGAGATAAGCCTAAGAGATCTGAAAGCCTAAGAGCTTTTACAGATCAGGGGGAGTTGAGGGAATTTGCACTCTTTTCCCTTAGCTATGGTTTTTCCCACTGGGTTTTCTATAGCCAAAGGTTTTAACGAGGCAAATCAAATCAACTCTGGATCCCGAAGTATCCACCCCTCTGTGACGCTCAGAATCCAGAACTATTCATGAGCAGAGTCACTTGTACAAATCAGGGGGAGTTAAAGAGCGTTTGCACTCTTTTTCCTTAACTATGGTTTTTCCCACTGGGTTTTCCATAGCTAAAGGTTTTAACGAGGCAAATCTCACCAACTCAGGATCCTGAAGTATCCACCCCATGTGAGACTCTTCTACGCTCAGAATCCTGAAGCATTCACGAGCAGAGTCCACACCTATGGCTGGATAAGAGGGAGTGTTGTGAACGGTTATTTAACCGTAGTTGGGTGAGATTCTGGGCTATCCTAGAGATAGGCCCATATCATTGTAAGCCCATATTTGTATTCCCCCAATTGCCTATAAATAAAGAGCTGGGGGATCCTCCCCCAGTAGTCGATTTATAACATTTCTCAGTTTCAATAAGAACATAATGGGGAAGCACCCAATCGGAATCTTACTTCAGAAGTCCTTTGAATAAATTTTTTGACGGAGTAACAAACCAATTGGTTTGACAAACTGTGTTTCTCAGTCTCAATATGAACATAAAGGGGAAGAACCCAAGCAGAATATTTCTCTTGTTTGAAAATTATCTACAAAATCTCAAAGAGATACCCATCATAGGAATTTCATGTGTTTCTCAGTTTCAATATGAACATAATGGGGCAGCACCCAAGCAAAATTGTTCTCCTGTTTGAAAAGTATCTACAAAATCTCAAAGAGATACCAGTCATAAATTTTCATAAAATAATGGGTAGTATAAAAAACATAGAAAAAAGTTCCCAATTTTATGGCACCATCAACTTCATACAACACCAAAGGGGATACCTTTACAGAGTCTACAAAAATGAGCTCAATCAAAATATTGCACTTAACTTGAAAAGGAGATTATATGCAACAAATCAATCAATTAGCAACACTAAAAGATAGAAAAGTAAAAGCCAGGCTAGGAAAATAATTAACTGCATAACAAAAAAACAAATCTAATTAATAAACAACAGAATCCATCCAAACCAACAACACATATAAATCAGAAATAAATAAATGGGAGAAATTATTTTACTACTTAACTGAATGAGCTTAACTTGCCTAATCAACCAATAAGGTACAGCTTATACCAACCAAATGGATCATTAGGTTTTATGAAAAGAAGATCTACTTGGCCATAGTCACATTGTTTAGTATTGTAAACAGGAACAAAATTGATGTTGTACATCAAGACAAAACCAGTTTATATTTTTATGAAATTATGCCTTCTTCATATGATGAAGGTGCAAAAGAAGTTCCTATTCTGATGGGAAATGATTAGATGACAAAAGTGCACTATGGTCTAAAAGCACATATTCTCGTGGAAATTCTCCAAACTAAGCTACCAAAAATGCGACAAAAGGCTTGAAACCTGTAAATATGCATTTATGGTCTCAAAAAATCAAGAACAACATTCCTTTTTGGGGTTGGGTGGATAGGGAATTATTACTTTCTACTTTTATGTCCGAAAGTTAATTTCTAAGTTCGAATCCATGTCAAGATTTATATTGTTCACATCACACAATGTTCCAAGTACCTCTTGTATAATGCTTATCATTTTGTATATATCTATCAGGTAGCTGATTCAATTCACTAATGTTGCTAACCAATCGAACTTTCTATTACAGAAATGACGTCCATCCAATTATTCCCAGCCACCAACATAGGGACAATTCAACAGCTTAGTTTTGTATTAAGGACCACCATGTTAATAATCAAATATATAAATCCCACCAATTGCAAGAAATAAAAAAATAACTACATGAATTAGAATAAAATAACTACAAAAAAATTGTTGCAGGCGAATGTTTGGCATTATTAGTTATTGCAATAAATTGTTGTAGATATCTGAAATATGAAGATGGAACTAATATCTGAATGGTGCAGTTTTGGCATAGTTGGCATTTATATATGATTGGTGTAGTTTTGGCATTTATATATTCGAAATGGTGTAGTTAACACCACATTTATATATTTGGCATGATTAGTTTTCAGTTCCATGTTTGGCATGATTCAGAATGGTGTAGATATCTGAAATCATATCTCCACATTTTAGTTATTGCAATAAATAAAAAAACATCTTAACAAATGTTTGGCATGCAGTCAGAGTTAACATCATATTTGAATCAAACACCAAACAGAGTTAACACCAGATTTGAATCTCTGATTCATACCCTGAAATGTATTTGATTATTAAAAGAATGATGCGGGAATTGGATGATACCTCAGGAGGCAGTATCTCCTCATACTCACAGGCAATATGAAACGCGCTCATGCCAATAAGTTCTAATCGGCTCCCATGTAATCTCTTTATAGAAAGGTACCGATCGATTAAATGGATAGTAAGGTACATGGTCTTCGACCTCAAATCATATTTGTCATGAACTGCGACAATCAAGTCAATGACGCATACTCTCATCCCCTCACTGACACCCACCTGATGTTGCATGTAGTCCAGAGGCCGATCAAAGTTCTGTAATGGGTTAAAACGAACATTTTAGTACGTCTCTAAAAACATCGAAAAGTTTAATGGTAGTATTGAGCAAAACATAATGATACATCATAGTACTTGTAGAATTTGTAGATTTCATTAACATACTCCACTACTGCAAGGAGATCGCTTACATCAGCTGCCTGAATATTGAATGGACTCATTGCTGCCACGATCAATTTCTCCTACCATCAATCAGGTAGGGATTAGTGTAAAGCAGCAAATTGTATATAATCATGATAACAATGAGATGCTGACGAAGTTGAGTATTGCAATTATTATTTGAATTGGTGCTTTTGTCTACTGAAATGCTCATATAACACAGAAACCTCTCTTTTATAATGACCCGCAGGTGAGCCCAGCCTCGACACCAAATCGAATTCTAAACAAAAAATCAACATCAACAAAATACAGAGCAAAATTAGAAATTAAGCAAACTCTCAGTTAGTTGCATGAGCAGTTGAAATTAAACAAATTCAATTAAACAAATAAAGTTACTACGTAAATAGATCTTAACAGATGAAATTGAAACCCTAAAAATGATCGAAATCAAGAATCAAGTTAAGGAAAACAAATAATGTTATGGATCAAATCTTTTATAGATCTAGAGTTTCGATTTATGCCATTACGCAAAGGGACTGACGAAGAAATCAAGTCGAATGGATTGGGATTTAGAGGGGGCGCTGCATCATTGTCGAAGAAATCAAGTGGTGGCGCTGCATCCTGTCATGGCGCTGCATCATCGTTGAAGAAATCAAATCGTGGCGCTGCATCCTGCTTTTTAACAACGGAGAGAACCGAATTTTTCGGTTGAAGACAGGAACGAAGAGAGAGAGAGAGAGAGAGAGAGAGAGAGAGAGAGAGAGAGAGAGAGAGAGAGAGAGAGAGAGAGAGAGAGAGAGAGACGATGGGAGCACTTCGATGTGGGCTGAGTTCTTTTACAGTGGGGAGAGAGGTAGGGAGAGCACTTTTCTTCCCCCCAAAATTTAAATCCCCCAAAAAATTTTGTTTCAAACTTAAAATTTTAAACCTCATATCAAATAGTTTCCCTCCAAACTCAAGTTCCCTTCTCCCAATTTCAAATTTCAATTTCTCTTCACTTATCCAATTTCTCTTATCTTATCCAATTTCTATTAATAACATCCCTCATTGATACCCATTTCTCAACTCTTATCCAATAACCCATGATAACATCCCTATTTTATAATATAGATATATAGATATATGTATATGTGTATATAAAAAAATATGTGTATATAATTAAACAAATTCAATCAAACAAATAAAGTTACTACGTAAATAGATCTTAACAGATGAAATTGAAACCCTAAAAATGATCGAAATCAAGAATCAAGTTGAGGAAAATAAATAATGTTATGGATCAAATCTTTTATAGATCTAGAGTTTCGATTTATGCCATTACGCAAAGGGATTGACGAAGAAATCAATTCGAATGGATTGGGATTTAGAGCGGGCGCTGCATCATTGTCGAAGAAATCAAGTGGTGGCGCTGGATCTTGTCATGGCACTGCATCTTGTCATGGCGCTGCATCATCGTTGAAGAAATCAAATCGTGGCGCTGCATCCTGCTTTTTAACAACGGAGAGAACGAATTTTTTGGTGGAAGACGGGAACGAAGTGAGAGAGAGAGAGAGAGAGAAGATGGGAGCATTGCGATGTGGGCTGAGTTCTTTTACAGTGGGGAGGGAGGTAGAGAGAGCACTTTTCTTCCCCCCAAAATTTAAATCCCCCAAAAAATTTTGTTTCAAACTTAAAATTTTAAACCTCATATGAAATAGTTTCCCTCCAAACTCAAGTTCCCTTCTCCCAATTTCAATTTCTCTTCACTTATCCAATTTCTCTTATACAATTTCTATTAATAACATCCCTCATTTATACCCATTTCTCAACTCTTATCCAAAAACTCTTATCCAATAACCCATGATAACATCCCTATTTTATAATATAGATATATGTATAGATGTATATATGTATATGTGTGTGTGTGTGTGTGTGTGTGTGTGTGTGTGTGTGTGTGTGTAAATGTGTATATGTGTATATGTGTAAATATGTATATATGTATATATGTACATATATACACATATACATATATACACATATACACATATACATATATCTATATATCTATCTATAAATTAAAACAAAACTGTTTTTGAATTCTAGGGTTGATTAGGACAAGATAAAGAGTGGCTAGGATTTGTTCTTGAAGAATGGAAGGTTGAGATGAGTTTGAGAAAATTTTCGGGGGAATCAATTTCGTTGGAAAACTCAAAATTTTGAAATTTTTATGGAAAAACGCAACATCCAATGGCACATCACACATTATCCAATGGCATTTGTAATTATGTAAAAACGCATCATCCAATGGCAGGGAAAAAAGTTGGGGATTTGAGTTAGTTGGAGCCGAATACAACCTTTTTTTGAATTCTAGGGCTGATTAGGACATGTTGATAGGGATAAAGAGTGGCTGCGATTTGACCTTGGAAAATGAACGGTTGGGATGAGGTGTTGAAAAAATTTGAGGAGAAATATTTGAATTTTTGGGACAATGAATTCCCCTTCAGACGCCGGTTGAATCCACGATCAATTCGAATTTAAATGAACATGGGAACCCGCGCCGAAGGTTGACCCCAACACAACTGGTTGAGGGGTTAACGGACCCACCTAAATTTGATATCGTAAACAATTTTGAGGAGAACAAAGCTAAAATGTACATGGGAACCCTTTAGCTTTTTAAATTTTTTCTGTACAAATTAAAAGGTAGGTGGGTAGCACGATAATGCAAAAGTTTGGCAATCATTGTGGGGACTACATTCTTTAATAAATATGATTAAAGAGCGATGATTAACTACCCGTTCCGAAGGCGCCTGCCCCGAAGCTAGATTTTTGTTCGTTTAGATTTTGGATGTGAAAATAATTTTTGAAGAGAACAAAGATTTTGAGGTGAAATCTTAAATTAACCATGCCCGAGGGCACGGGTGGCACGCCGAAGCTAGATTTTTGTTCGTTTAGATTTTAGAGGAGGAAATAATTTTTGGGAGGAACAAAGATTTTGAGGGGATATCTTAAATGAACCGTGCTCGAGGGCACGTGTCATGACTAGTGTGTGTGTGTGTGTGTGTATATATATATATATTAAAACAAAGATGTTTTTGAATCCTAGGGCTGACTAGGACTAGCTGACTAGGACAAAAGGGTTGATAAAAAGAGGGTCAGGATTAAATCTTGGGGAACGAACGGTTAGGATGAGTGTTTGTGAAAAATTTGGGAGGAAAATTTTTGTTTTTGGAGGAATTTTGGGAGCGAACCAATATCACGCACTTCTTCATTTAATTTCTCCTCCATTTGTGAGCTCTCTCTGGAACTGAGCAGGCTCTGTACGCGTGTGTTGGACCCAATAACATCCATTACTTAATTAAACCTTTATTTTTATATATACATCGGAAAGAAAAACATTTATTTTTTTGGGTACATCGGAAACCACTAGCCTTTATCAAGCCCCAGTCAACAATTAAACCTTTTTTAAATTACACAACGGCATCACCCTCACTATGGGGCTCTCTCTTGATGTGGAATCTTTAGGGGGAAAATGATGAGGCACAAGGGCATTGGGGAAAAAGATATCACAATATAATATCATACTATAAAATCAATGTAAAGTCACTTAAAACCAATGAATCTATATTGCATGCACATGGGCATTGGAGTAATCACTACCCTTCCAAAACATACAACAAAGCTTCAAATTTTTTTAAAGGTGTCGAGATGAATTGAATTTGGTCCATCCTAGAATTATTCAATTAATTTAGCAATTAGCACATTAGTTTTTACACAAAAATTCGATGATGTGAGACACGAACACTAAAATTGCATTAATTGCGTGAATACATTGCAAGGATCCCAAGAAGAAGAAGAAGAAGCATTCCATCTTTTACAAGGGACAAATTGGCTAATTTCCAAACAACTATCTTTATGTTCTGGCGTTTTTCTCAAAATAATATCATACCAGCTAAATTTTTTTACGTTAATTTGTTGTTCCGCGTCGAAGGCGCCCGTTAAATTTTTTTACACTAATTTATTGTTCCACACCGAAGGTGTCCGCTAAATTTTTTAAAGCTAATTTGTTGTTCCGCGCCGAATTTATTGTTCTGCGCTGAATTTGTTATTCTGTGTCGATGGCGCCTGCACCGAATTTTTTGTCCCGCGTCGATGGCGCCCTTGCTGCTAAATATTTTTTCGCTAATTAGTTATTCCGCGTAATTTTGGTTGTGGAAATATTTTTGTGGAAACAAAGATTTCGCGGGGTAAAATTTTAAATGCACCGTGCCCACGGGCACGTGTTATGACTAGTATATATATATTACACTCATTTCATGCATGTTTTACTTTATTTTATCCTCCATTCCATCATAATTTTCCCGCTTTTGTTTCATTTTACTCTATTGGGACTATTATTTGTGTTTCAGGTCAAAGTGAACGAAATCAAGACTTTGGAGCTTGAAAAAGGCGAGCGAGGAAGGCGAGAAAGTGCGAGGAAGGCGAGAAACGGGAGCTTGAAGTACGCAAGGGAAATAAGAAGAACAAATCACACACGACCGCGTGGTAATTCCACACGGTCGCATCACCAAGACACCTCAGCTGCCCTAATTTCCACTTCGACGTGGTCACGCAAAGAACTCCAAACGGTCGCGTCAACCAAGAAGAGAAGAAAAGAAAATCATATTCAACGCGGTCATTTGGTGAACGATCCAAACATGTCATGATGAGGGCAGATGAAGCCAAACAATCGCTTGACATGACCATTTCGATGAAGAATTGAAGGCCAAAGCTCCAATTCGACGTAGTGGCGTAGCTCCACCATGCGGTCGCGTCACTGATAGCATCCCAGCCCCATTTTACACACTTATGCGATGCGACCGCATCGTATTCGGCGTGATCGCGTCCAATTGGGCCCCCTATGGTTAGTTGGGCGCTGTCAGGGGTAATTTTGGGTCTTTTGGGGAACTTTTTGAGGGGTATAAATATTCTTCTATCTCCCTTGTGTCCAAGGACGCTTTTTATTCAATTTTTCAGAGCTTTTGTAAAGTTCATCAGGTGTAATCTTCTTTTATTTTTTGCAATTTTGATTATTCCTTTTGTTACACTCTATTTCAGATTTATTTTAGGTAATAGACTTAGTTTTCTCTATTCTTTGTTATTGTGGATTCATGGGTTGTGAAATTCTATATTGAATTTATTCACATGGCTATTATAATTGTTCTATTTATTGAGTTTGCACCCATGGATCGTGAGTAGTTCACCATCTAGGGCCATGGGTTGAACCCCATTGGAGTTGGCCATTAATTGATGAGATATTGATTGATTGATGGATGATTGATGATTTGGGATATGTTAGGATGTTAATTATCAATGCACATTGACCTCCTCCATTGTGGTTAATTAGATTAGCCGTCGGCGAGAGTCGGGACTAATCTTGGATTTGTAATCCCTACATTAATCCATATCGTCGATTCAGCTGATGGGAGTCAGGCACCGATTAGAGTCCTCCTAACATAGATCCTAATCCAATCCATGAGAGTGTTGTGGAGAAAGATTGAGGACATTCATTGGATGTATTGCACCTAATGTATATCAATGCATCGGCGAGAGTTGACATCAATATAGGTCAGGTAGTCCTATAATAGTGTCACGAGAGTGGGGGTAAGGATAACATAAGGGAATATTCAATCATGCACCATGAGATTGGGGGTGGAGAATGCCCTCAGGTTAGACGATCTCTCCCGAGTCCTATGAATCCAACGATTAGTTAATATATAATCATAACCTCAATTCAATGGTGGTGATACCAAGTCCTAGAGCTTTTATTACTTGATATTTTCTCGTATTATTCACCATAGCCTCATATTGATTGCATAGCTTTTAAACTTAGAAAGAAATTGGTATTCAACGACTGCCTCCCAGAGGACGACCCATTAGTACCACAACCTTGCTTACGGTATAAATATAAAATGATCAAGAACAAGTTTTTGACGCCGTTGCCGAGAAGGCACAGTTTGATATTAATTTCAATCTTTGTTGATAAACTGCGCATTTTTCATTTTCTTTTGATTTTCTTTTGCTATTGATTTTTGGTGATATTGATGTCTTCCCTTGGTTTAGCCCTGTGTGTATGCACATGACATCACATGGTAGTGAGGATTTACTTTCTATAGACCCCGAGATCGAAGCCACGACGCAATGCCGTAAGGAGAGGAAGCTAGCACTAAAATCAATGGAAGAAATAGACAATCCACCCAATAATGATCAACCTCCTTCTAGATCCCTCATGGATTTCTATATGCCCTTCAATGGGTCGACATCAAGTATATTGAGGCCACCGGTAGAGCCCAACAATTATGAATTGAAGCCATCATTGATTAGCTTCATCCAGCATGATCAATTTGGGGGATCACACATGGAGAATACCAACGACCATCTGAACACTTTCCTGGAGAAGATGGACACGCTCAAGATGAATGGCGTCACCAACGACGCCATTAGCTAAAACTCTTTCCATTATCACTTAAGGGTAAGGCTAAGGACTGGCTTAGAAGCCATGATCCTAACACTTTTGCCACATGTGATAGTCTTTTACGTGCTTTCGTAACCAAGTTTTTCCCTCTAGGAAAGACCGTGAATATGCGCAACGAGATCACCTCATTCTCCTAACTGGACCAAGAGTCGCTATATGAAGCGTGGGAGAGATTCAAGGACATGCAAAGGAATTGCCCGCATCACGGAGTGCGGGATTGGCTTCTAATCCAATCATTTTACAACTGGCTTTCACGAGAGGTGAAGATGACTATCGACGCCACCGCTAATGGAGCGATAATGAGTAAGACTCATGAGGAAGTCAAGAAGCTATTGGAGGACATGGCCGCCAACAACTATTTATGGAGCAATAAGAGAGATACTTCCAGGAAGGGAGGTAAGTATGAAATAGACGACGTTTCCATGCTTTATGCTAAGTTTGACGCATCGACCAAACAATTATCTATGCTTGGAATCGGTGCTGCTAATCTACATATGGTGGCTTCATATGAAGTATGTGGTGTGTAGGGACACCCAGGAAATGAATGCCCATCTGCTCTAGCAACACCACTGGGTATGATGATTGAGCAGGCAAACACATTATATGGAAATAATCCAAGGCAGCCTAACAACCTGTATTCCAACACCTTCAACCAAGGGTGGACGAACCATCTGAACTTCTCATATAGGATGCCGGGGTTACAACCTCAACTGCCATACCCACAGCACCCCCAGCAATTCCAAGCGTCGCCTCAAGCGCCAATGCAAAATTTTAACCAAAAACCCCCTACTCATATACCCTCTTCTTCTAAATCTAACTTGGAGATACTAATTGAGAGTCATATTCTTATGCAGGGACAAAGAAATGAGTACTTCTAGTCGTCCATCCAGCCACTAATGACCACCACTCAACAAATAGCCACAAGCCAAAAAGTGGTGGAAACTCGGATAGCGTAGATGGCACAACAACTGTCGCAGATAGCGAGGCCACATGAGCAATTATCAGGGCAACCTGAACCAAACCTCGAGGAAACGTAAATGCCATTACCCTTAGGAGCATGAGGCAAACAAAAGGCCCCGCTATGCCCACTGTGGAAGAAGATGGTGCAGCTGAGAAGGAGCCCCACGTGAATGTTGAATTTAAATGGAGCGTGAGGTAGCACCTCTGTCATCTGAGCCACCAAGGGAGGAGAACTTTGATATGAAATAAGGAGAGCCCACTGAGGAGTCTCCTAGAACCTACATCTCCAAAGTTCCCTTTCCATCGAGATTAGCCAAGGCTAAATTGGATGAGAAGTATGGAACGTTCTTCGACCTTCTGAAACAACTCAACCTCACCATACCCTTCCTTGATGATATCTCTAATATCCCGACCTATGCTAAGTTTCTGAATGAAATCATCACAAAAAAGGGTAGGCGGGAAAAGATCGTACTTTCAACAGAGTGTAGTGCAATAGTCCAGCAGAAGGTGGTTGAGAAACTTGAAGATCTGGGGATCTTTTCCATCCCATGCAATGTCGGCAATATAGAGATCAAAAGAATGCATTGTGATCTAGGAGCAAGCGTAATCTTGATGCCTTTATCTATTAGCGAGAAAATTAAGATGGGTGAGCGACAACCAACGAACATGTCCCTCCAACTGGCTGATAGGTCGATTAAGTACCCCTTAGGCACAATAGAGGATGTACCGGTGAGCGTTTGAAAGATTTTGGTTCTAGGCGACTTCGTGATTATGGACATGCCCGAGGATGCCCGTATACCTATAATATTAGGCCGTCCTTTCTTGGCCACTGCGGGGGTGTTGATCGATGTTAAGGGAGGAAATCTATCCCTCGATATCAGTAAGGAAAAGGTGGAGTTTGACCTTCGGAAAACTATGAGGGAATTCATGGAAGATGATCACCATCAACAAGTTAACCTCCTCAAAGAAGTCATTGAGGAGACTGCATTGGAGGATATGCTCATGAGCACCACAGAGGAGATACGACATGAGAATCCGAGCCACGCAGTGCAGCTGGGAGAACTGGCCATAGCAAGGACATCCAAGGAAGCTCCAAAGGAAGGGTTCGAAGATGAAACTCCACGATCACACCCACCAGACACCAAGGAGCTGAGGTTATAAGAGCTACACAATGTGATTCTAAAAAAGGACATGAAGAAGCGTAGAGAGGAAGAAGTTTTTAAGCTCTCACCCCCGAAGCCACCATGACCTTACTAAAAAAGGAGTCGAGCTTACGACTATAAATGAGCGCTTCTTGGGAGGCAACTCAAGTTTTGATTTGCTTTAGTTTTCATTTTTAATTTTCAAACTTAGTTAGATTAGCTTATATTTGATTGAATATAACCCCAAAACCCCAGAAATAATCCTACGTTTTCAATGCAGGAGAGGAGTTGAACCAACATTTAAAACGGTCGTGTGGGATACACCACGCGACCGCATGGAGAGGTACTGGAGAAGAAATATATATATTTGACGCGGTCACGTCATGCTGATACACACGACCACGTCGCCAAAAGCAAAAATGGAGAAGAGCTGGAGATAAGAAATCCCTAATCGACACGGTCATTTAATACGAACGATGGGGTCGTTTAGGGTATATGACCCAACTATCAATTTCAGCAAAAAACCATTTCCCTGAAAGATTGACACGGTCGCTTAACTTTTTCCAAATGACCACGTCAATCCCATCCCAAGGATAAATTTTTCACTCACACCCTAGCCATCATTTACTCGGCTGTTTGGACCCAAATGACGCGACCGCGTCCTTTTAAAAAGTCCAAAGCCAAATTCCTATCAAAATACCATTATTCAACGCGGTCGTTTTGTCCAAACAACACGGTCGTTTAAGGTATGCCACCATACTGATTTTTCAAGCCAAAATTTCCCAAAACCTTGCCAAAATGACGTGGTAGCGTCACTTTCCTAAACGACCACGTCGATTGACTTCTGGAGCACTAATGTTTCCATACGACGAGGTCGACATGCCGCTGATGCGACTGCGTCGAATCACTGCGTCGAATCGACTTATATTAAACCCTTTGACCCTTCATTCTTCAAATGACATGACCACTTGTAAAATGACGCGACCATTTTGCACAATCACGTCACTGGCCTATTTAATCCCTAATGCCCCCAAAACGATCGCTTCACACTCAAATATCCTCACCATTTCAACTTCTTCTCTTCATCCTCTCCACCTCTAACAATCTCCGATCAATCAAACACTTCCAATCTCTCCCCCCTCCAAAATCATCCACAACCCACCACTACCCTCAACCTCGTCTCCCACCATCAACCTCTAGTCGAAACAATCGACCCAAACCCTAACACGATCACGTTGAAGGTTTTTTTTGGAAATTTCACTCATGCTAGGGCATATTCAAGGAATGGAGACTATTGTTGAAGCTCGGGGGATCTTGATGACGTCTATAGAAGCTTGGTGCATAGCAAAATCGGCGAGGACCATCTCAACTTGGGTATACTCTTTCCTCTCTCAAAATTTTAATTTTCTCATTGATTTATTTGAATTGAGTGGGACTGAAACTCTTACACACTTTATGGCATTCACACATTGCACCTACGATCATATTTTCATGCCTACATCATGCCTCCAAAAGAGCGTAGAAAGCGCCATTCACCCCCCACGTGCGAGAACACCCTGAGGGAGCAACACACGTGCACGTACTTCCACTGGTGTGGCTTCCACATCTACTGATGCACCAGTAGCACCATCCATGGCTCCTCCACAGATATACACCATAGTGATCATTTTTGTTGACGAACGTCAATGCGACACTTTCACGGCCCTTTCCTAACGAGTCACCGTACCCACAAAATTCCCAAGCGTACTCACTTTTGACTCTCTAGGACTCGTTGAGGGTGTCACAAAGATCCTTCATAACATATGTTAGGAGGGGTTTTTAGCTTGCGAGGCCCATACTTATAAGATACTCACCTTGGAGTTTCTTAGATCTCTTAGGCATCAACCATCGGGGTTCTCGTTCAACTTATTGAACAAGGACTACGACATGTCCACCCAATCCCTGAACTCCCTCTTTGAATGGCATGTAGCTTTCGATCCCGATGCCTTCATGCATAACACTCCATACCCTGATGAGTACGATCAGAACGTATTCTGTAAACAGATCACTGGCATTTCTCCTTTTCCTATCACCTGGTCGAAGGCCTCTTGCATTGTCCACTCATGCCTTTGCCTGGTCCATCGCATTATTACAAACTCCATATTCTGTAGGTATGAGACAGGCTAGGTCTCACAGGATGAGCTCTTCATTCTTTGGGCCACAACCCAACCTCGTTTTGTTCATGATGACAGCAGTACATAATCCTGATACCTCATTCATCCCGGCTCTTAGTTGACCCAAATATTTTTCCACACCCTCAATAGCCCACACTCTAGAATATGTTGCAGAGGGTTCATTACCATTATCGCCATGCTCCCTCCTGTTTCCATCAAGATCCCAATATACATGACACCCATTCATGGCCCTACTTCCCTAGACCTCTCCATCCTCACTAACATGCATATGATCAAGGCCATTGAGGACGAGAATTTTACTTGTGTTCATGGGATCCTTCACACCCCTTACCCCATACTTTCGAATCCCATTTGCTTTCGTGTCGAGGGTGTTGTGCTATGGATATTTCCACCTGACCTTGATTTTGCCTAGCCTGCATAGGCCCAGCCTCAGCCTATTCAGGACTTAGTCATCCCAGCTGCTACTGCACACAGTTAGGCCCCGTCAGCCTCTGCCCCTTCGACATTTTTCCTGGAGATCTCGCCCACATGGTGAGGGTACTAGCCACACTCCTCATCCCCTATCTACTCATAAGAGACTCATATGAGTGTAGGGGGCCGTTTATGACCTCAAGAAAACCATGAATAGCTTCCTGACCACACTCTGGTCCTCGGTAGACGGCCTCACGTCCATTGTTACAACCTACAGTCGCAGTTTGATGTCGTCTACCACTACACTCAGGGACAATATCCAACTGATGTACCTACTCTCCTCCTTATGCCACCACCATCTCAGCCATCGACGTCTGAACATCCTTCCACTTCTACACCTCATACTTCCACACCACCACTATCACCACCACCCTCATCTGGAGCACCACCATCCCCTCCACCATCCACATATATACCTTCACCCCCACCATCTACGGTTGCTCCATCCACTTCACCACCACCCAAAGATGTTGCAATCCCACCATCTTTCGACGCACCACCTCCAACATCATCTCCTACACAGCCACCACCTAACGGTGGCACTACTTGATTGGATGTCTCCTACACTCCCCCAAATCACTTGGCCCTCACTCCCACTCACTTCCATATCTAGGTCACACTTCGTCTCAGAATGGGGGAGATTCACCTCATCTTTTCCCTCCCTCACATTTACGTCCTCACTATATTCCACGATTATATTGCATCGAGGACACTGCTCAGTTTATCTTGGGAAGGAGCATTCACACTTTTGTTTTTGTTTTTTTATTTATTTTCCCTTTCCAGATTCATTTTCCACCTTTCTCTTTTTCCCTTTTCCTTTTCCTTTTTCTTTTTCCATGCATCACGTTTTCTTCTCCTTATGCATTCAAAAACAATAAAAATTTAAAAATTTAAAAACAACAAAAATACTCGCATTTGCATCACTCATCCCACATCATCATGCACTCATATGTATATATTTGCATTCGCCTTGAGAATTTTTCGAAATCGAGTTTTTATATGCATGGAATATCGAATTGAATCTCGCTTTCTATCTTCTATGCTCGATTTCCTCGATGTCGATTAGGGTGTTTGATTAGAATGTATTTTTAACTCCAAATCCCATTTAATATGCCAGTTATGACCACCCTCATAAATCTCTAAGATAGAAGTAATTGAATCCGACCTAGCTCGAACTTTTCTTAGGAATCCACTTTATGCTTGGACCGTAGAACCGATAGTTGAGTATAATGGTTTATAATCCTTCGAGACTTGGATAATGATGTATTACCTAGTACAGAGGATTGATCTTGCTCAAGCTATTCATGCTTTCGAAAAACATATATGTTTGTGAATAATTGAAAAGAAAAGTATATAAAGACATTAAAAATAATATGTGAGCCGTTCTCCCAGCGACTCAAAGTAGCCAGATCCCCATGCCTCAGGAAGCATCGGTGCCTTGCGCTGAAAGGTTTAGCCTAGGAGAGTGCTTATGAATAAAGATTATGCTTGGTTTGAGCTAGTAGGTCAGATGGGTCCTTTTTGGCCCGATGCCCTAAGGTCGTCTGACCTGCGAGTCATCGACACAATGCTCATTACACAAACAATTTCAATCCAAAAAAAGGAAAAAAAAAATGGAAGCATGAATAAAACATAGCAACATCATGAATCAAGGAACGTTGATACACTGTGAGAGCCACTTCCTCAATCGACCAATAACCCATTACCCAATACTTATCCTTCCTCGACCATTGCATAACTTCGATTCCTATCCTTTCGACCTAAGGACGGGTTAGATGAAATATCTTAGGATATGAGTATGACCATAGTTTAGTATATTGCTTGAGGATTTGGGTTAGAAACGACACCCTAGGATTATATTCTACTTGATGGAAAGAAATCATGGTGTTAAATTTCCATGAATTTGAGATTTCCATTCGTCCACGTATATAAATTCGATCTTGTGACATTCTCAATGTTTCATGTCATCATTCGTGTGCCTGCTTTCAAACCTCTAATCTTCACTCTCTCTTATCTTCCTTCAGGACAAGGAAGAGTTTAGCTTGTGGGATTTTGATGAGTGGTGTGTGTGTGTGTGTGTGTGTGTGTGTGTGTGTGTGTGTGTGTGTGTGTGTGTGTAGACAGTGCTTATGCCAATGCAGCACCGACAAAATCGAAGGCTCAAAAAAGAATGGTTCCACTAGTCACTCGCTCTAAGGCGATGGCGACCACCTCTGCATTTGCAGGGCTTTCACATTTAAAGCTTTTAGTTGGGATGCTTCGTGATTAGTGGTTTGCTTGGTGCACTGGATGAGTGGGGTGGTTTCTTTCTTCGCCTGTCTTGGTGTATGGTGGATGCTTATTTATGGGCTGTAGGCCGTTGGCCAAGTCAGTTTGTTTAGGGGGGGTTTGTGCATTTTGTTTTGGGTCTCCCATATTTAGTTATGATGTTTGGTGGCTGGTGCTTGTGCCTTGCCCTGCTTTTGGGGTCTTTCCGTGTCTGCCTGATTGCGAGCGCCTGGTGACTGCTTCCTGGCCTCTCCTATGTCTGCAATTAGGTAAGACGGATGTGATGTTACCGTACTTTGTGCATATCAACATATATAAAATTACTTACTTTTCAAATACATACATACATATATAGATATAGATATATATATATCACTCATTTCACACCCATTTTACGTAATTTTATCATTCGTTCCATCACATTTTCCTTGCTTTTGTTTCCTTATACTCTTTTGAGACTATTATTTGCGTTCAGGGCAAAGTGAACGAAATCAAGACCTTGGAGCATGAAAAAGGTGAGAAAGTGCGAGAAAAGCGAGGAACGGCAGCTCGAAGTACACAAGGGAAAGAAGAAGAACAAAGCGCACGCGACCGCGTGGCAATTCCACGTGGTTGCGTCACCAGGACACCCAAGCTGCCCCAATTTTCACTTCAACACGGTCGCGTAAAGAACTCCAAATGGTCACATCATCAAAGAAGAGAAGAGAAGAAAATCGCATTCGATGAAGTCGTTTGGTGAACGTCGCGACCGCATCATGACAAGGGCAGAAGAAGCCAAACGGTCACTTGACGCGACTGTTTCGATGAAGAATTGAAGGCTAAAGCTCCATTCGATCCGGTCGTGTGTCTACATCATGCGGTTGCATCGTTGATGGCATCTGATCCCTATTTTAAGCACTTATGCGACGCGACCGCTTCATATTCGATGTTGTCGCGTCTAATTGGGCCCCCTAAGGTTAGTTGGGAGCCGCCAGGGGTAATTTTGGGTCTTTTGGAAACTTTTTGAGAGATATAAATATTCTTCTGTCTCCCATGTGCCCAATGACACTTTTTATTCTATTTTTCAGAGCTTTTGCAGAGTTCATCAGGTGTAATCTTCTGTTATTCTTTTTGCATTTTTGATTATTCCTTTTGTTAAACTCTATTTTAGATTTGTTCTTGATAATAGAATTAGTTTTCTCTATTCCTTGTTATTGTGAATTCATTGATTGTGAAATTCTATATTGAATCTATTCTCATGGCTATTATAATTGTTCTGAGTTTGCACCCATGGATCGTGAGTAGTTCACCATCTATGGACATAGGTTAAACCCCATTGGATTTAGCCATTGATTGATGAGATATTGATTGAATATTGGATGAATGGTGATTTGGAGTATGTTAGGATTTTAATTATCAATGCACATTGACCTCCTCCCTTATGGTTAATTAGATTAACCGCCGTCGATAGTCAGGACTAATATAGCGTTTTCAATCCCTACATTGATCCATACTATCGATGCGGCTGACAAGAGTCAGGCACCAATTAGAGCCCTCCTAACATAGATCCAAATCCTAATCCATGAGAGTGGTGTGAAGAAAGATCGAGGACATTTGTCAAACGTAATGCACATAACGTATATCAATGCATCGGTGAGAGTCGACATCGATATAGGTTAGGTAATCCTATCATAGAATCATGAGAGTGGGGGGTAGGGATAACATAAGAGAATATCCTATCATGCACCACAAGAGTTGGGTGTGGGTAGGAGAATGCCATTAGGTTAGAAGACCTCTCCCGAGTTCCATGAGTCTAACGATTAGTTAATATAATTCAATCATAACCTCAATTCAAGGGTAGTGATACCAAGGTCCTAGAGCTTTTATTACTTGATATTTTCTCGTATTATTCACCATAGCCTCATATCGATCGCATAGCTTGTAAACTTAGAAATAAATTGGTATTTAATGACTGCCTCCTAGAGGACGACCCGTTAGCGCTACAACCTCATCGGACGCTTGCGGTATAAATACAAAACAATCACGAACAATGAACAATGTTTATTATAGCAATAATTATAGATTTTCATATGATAGGAAATCTAAACCCAAATGGGTTTGGTTCTCTAATATTTGATATCATTTTTTATTGCTAACCACGTGGACTCGAAAGCAAAAAATACCAAGAATTTTGATTTTTAGGTACTCAGATATATTTGTGGGGATTAGAAGATTGCATGCATACCTCCAAAAACTTAAAATTTGCATAATTTCAGGGGGATTAAAATTAATGATCTTATTTGTAAGGAGAACTAAGCTTTTTCTAAGCATTTTATATAATTAGTTTTTATGCTTAACACGTAGTATATCATCATGCATTCTCTTTTAAATATTGAGTCACACTCTTTCTTTAGACTCATGCATATATTTAGGAGGAGAAATTGGCGTATATGGGAGACTGCTTTTAAAAGATTATATATTTTTCAAAATGGGAGAGAAAACTTTTATTGAATGGTTTTTTGTTGATAACAAAAGGAGGAGAGATATTAGGTACCATGCATAATTACATTTGTTTGCAACACTTACACGTGTTATATTTGATTGCTAACAAAATATTGTGTTGCGAGATAGGTAAGTAGTTTTTGTTTTTTACGCATGCATTGTTTGTCATATCAAAAAGGAGAGAATGTTGAGATATTGAGTCTCACTTCGTATTATTTTGATGATGAACAAATGTTGCATCTAACTATTGAATATTGTATTCCCCAATGTATTTTTGATGATAAACAAACATAATCAATTGTGACTAATCCCCATGTTTTGCAGTTAAGGAGAGCATCCTCAATACCGTTAAAGTCATATCAAATTAAGATGATGCCGTAGATAATTGATGCAATGACATCAATCAATGAAGCATGGAAATCAAGGAGTGAACACAAGGAAATCAAAGATTTGAACTCAACAAGCTCAATGGCTATCAAGGAGTGATCTCAAGGAAGTCAAAGTATTGGACTTCACAAGCTCTATGTAAGTCATCAAAGCATTCAATAAGAAGTGAAGGGGATAAATATGTAAACCTTCGTTCTTTACTTCTTAGTTGAACTAGCATGTTAAGCCTTGAATAGACTCATTAGAATATCACTCATAACACTCACAAAACACTTTAGATCATATATCATTGAGTGTCATAGGGTTAGAACTTGCATAAACTCAAAGAAGAGTTTTTAGCCCACCCAGACGTCTCGTGCTTTGCCTCCAGACACCCGATGCTCATATGCATTTTTGATCTCCAAAACCCAATCATGATCAGACGCCTGAAGTTCTAATTCCAGACGTCTGAACAAATCATCAGACGCCTAGATGATGAACTCCAGATGTCTGAATAATTCAAGCAGAAAGTCCAGTAACTCGGCCTCTGATGACTGACAAAAACAAATGTCTGGATGATATACATCAGGCGTCTGGTAAATTAGTGCAAATATTTCCAGTAGCTCATTTCTACAGTCAGTCGATTGATTAGGTGTCTGAAGTTGTATTACCAGACATCTGAACAGTTGACCAGACGTCTGGATGATGAACATCAGATGCATGGGTAGTCGGACCAACTATATTCATGTAACCAAGTTGCTCACTGTCTGTATGATCAGACGTCTGATGCCTTTGTGCCAGATGACTGAGCAGTGGACCAGACGTCTGGGAAGTCTTCATCAGACATCTGGTATATGTCCGTTTGACTGCATTTAATGCCCAGTCAGAATAGTACACCAGTCGACTGGTCGTTCTTCTTCAGGCGACTGGTGACTAGGATTTCTGCCCGTTAAGAGCCATTTGCAGCATTAAATGCTTGGTGCTTTTAGCTGTTTGTGAGCAGATTTCAGTGGCTTATAAATAGGGCTTTAATGTCTTGACTTGAGAGGTTAGCTAAGCATCTAAGACTTCATTCAATACACTCTCAAGTGATTCAAAATCATTAATTTCATTCTAGAGCATTCAAGAGCATTCAAAGCAATTCAAGCTCAAGCTCTAAAGATCAACTTGTCTCCAAAGCTTTCAAGATCAGCTTCTAGCATTCATTTCTACACATCTTGAGACAAGTTAGTAAGTGCTCTCACTCTCATCATTTAGACCACATCACGCACACCTTTATTGCCTCATTCTTAATAGTATTATTCAAGGCATATGTTGTAAAATTGTTTCATATTTCGTTCTACATCTTCTATTGATATTTGAGAAGTCCTCTCGGTTGTGAGAGTAGTCCATTTCCAAGTTGTGGGAAGTGGAAGAAAGGTTCCTCTCGGTTGTTAAAGTAGTCCATTCCCGATTTGTGGGAAGTGGAAGAAAGTGTATTGGTTTTCACTTGTCAGGTTTTGACAAGTGGGTATTAGTGGATCACTAATCACTAGCAGGTTTGCTAGTGAGTTGCTGGAGTAAGATTTAAAGGAGTCAGTGAGACTCAGAGTCGGAGAGACTCGGTGAATCCGAAACCAGGATAAATCCAATATTTGCATTTTATTTTCGGTGTTTGTTGCTCTCTCTTTTCATTCCACACTAGGGTTGCACAAGGGATCATTTAAATTAGGCGTAATTTCCTTATTATCTTTATAATGCACTATTCACCCCCCTCTAGTGTTTTTCTCCCTATAGTTTCAGATCCTACACTAACATCTTTGAGTGCAAGAGCTTAACAGAAATCAAATGAAACACTGAATGGATTAGTGATGAGCTAAACAAGGCAATGGACCTATGGAGCAAGACAAACAGCTTGGAAAGTAAGAATGTATTAACCGGACTTCATTGAAATAATGTATTTGATGTATTTTTCTTTCTTTTGTCTTAAATTGTTAAGACCTTGCTAGAAGATCACGCACATGTATAAACAGTTTAAAAAAGATTTCAAAATGTTTTAAAAATATTTTCATTAGTTTTTAAATAATTTTCCATATAGTTGTTAGATAGTCGACTACTCATTGAATAGTAGTCGACTACTTTTCGCTGGAAACTCATTGTCCCATGAAATAGTTGACTATAGTTATGTTGGGAGTTGACTACAGTTGTTTTGAGAGTCGATTACCATTTGTACAGTAGTCGACTGTCATCAACCCAACAAATAGAAAATACAGTTCCATGATTTATGGAAAGCTGTTTTTCCCTTCGTTGGCGGGCGGTGTTTGGAAATGATTTCCAATGGTTTTTCATTCCTATATATGTTGATTTTACTCAGGCTTTTAGCAAGAAATTCATGATCAAAAATTAAATTTTAAATATTATTTCTAAAGCTCTCTCAAACGTCTTTAATTTCTTCGCCTATGTTTTGAAAAGAGAATTTCAAAATCTTTCTTGGCTAATATTTCTTGATCTTCCAAAGCTTTTAACTTCATCATCCTTTGGAGATCAACATTATAGCCGTCATGATCTATATAAGGCTTCAAAGCAAGGCTATATGTAAAAGTGTATTCATTCTTCAAGTGTAAGTAAAAATTCTCAAGTGTGGAGGTGGTAAGTTTTTCTCTTGAGACGAGAGGTGTTGTAAGAAATTCCTCTTGGGAATAGGGGATGTATCTGGTGAGTATTGGTGTTTCATACCAATATTATTTTGATGATGATCACAACATTATGTTTTTGCTAATGACTCTCTTGTTTTAGTC
The DNA here is from genome assembly GCA_030789695.1 of Scilla litardierei. Lineage (NCBI taxonomy): Eukaryota > Viridiplantae > Streptophyta > Magnoliopsida > Asparagales > Asparagaceae > Scilla > Scilla litardierei. Next base: position 60,088,525 of record CM061136.1, read on the forward strand.
TCATAGTTAACACTTCAAGAATATCATTTTTGGAGACTAAACATTTGGTGCAAGGATGGACATCGAGAGGAGCAATGCCATAACTTGGACTCAAGGGGTGCCACAGCTTGGAGATGATGGAGAGTATCAAGGTTGAAGCCATAGACTCCAATGGAAGCAATGTAATCCATGTAATATTTTATTTATTGCTTTTCTCTTTTTTTGAGTCTATGTTTAATGTAATGCCTTGATAGATGGATTAACTCATTCATGCATATGCATTTTCCATCTTAGTGAGCCTCATGATTATCATGGAAATCATCCTAATAGGTTCACCATGCCTTAAACTTAAACTGGAGTTTTGGGCACTCCAACAGGCGACTATTGAAGGTCTTACAGGCGATTGGGTGATTCCAGGCGCCTGTCGAGCCTTCTACAGTCGACTGTAGTGTACTGCTCAAGCCAAACTTTTATTGACTCTTACTTGAGCTTATGAAACAGTCGACTGAAGGTCTATTTACAGTCGCCTGTCTTCTAACAAGCGCCTGTGAATTGTTCTACAGTCGTCTGTGCACAACTTGCATTTTTGGGGCTTCATCCAAATTTGCAAGTCAGTCGAATGTTGCAGTATTTACAGTCGCATGTCTATTTTACAATCGTCTGTACTCTGGTCATTAGTCATCTGTATACATACAGTGCATAAGTTGCATCTCTCTATTTTATTTCAATCCCCTGCAGCAGTCGCCTGTGAAATGATTTACAGGCGCCGTTCCATTCTACAGTCGCTTGTGCTATCTTCTACAGTCGCATGTCCAGGCTCAGATTATAGCCGTTGGGATTTATTTAGCCGTTGGTCAGTCGACTGTCAGATGATCATCAGTCGACTAGCGTTGACGTTTCAGCCCAAATTCTAATCGTTACAGCCTTTTGTTTTTGGCTTTATCCTTGGGTTTTGAGAGTTCATATATATATATATATATATATATATATATATATATATATATATATATATGGCAATCTTCGGGTGCGAAAAATCCCGTGCGAAAGCCGTGCGAAAACTTTTATTTTATTTTTTTGAATTTTTTTTTTCAAAAATTCTTTTTTTGATGTTTAATCCATACAATTATATACCCCAGGGAAAATAATGGGTGAACCCGTTGGGCATTAGAGCACCCATCCACCCGTTACAAATTTAACGGTCTCAAAACGTGCGAATTTGATGAAATGGCTTGATCGAAGACCAAATGACATTATTTCTCAACCGTTATTTTTTGAGGGGGGGTATACCAACATATAATGAGGGAGGAAAAAAGAATTTTTGAAAAAAAAAAATTTCAAAAAAAAGATAAAAACATTTTCGCACCGTGCGAAATGTTCTCATTTGAAAATTTTCCTATATATATATATATGAGAGGGCTAAGTTTATTAGAACTTCTTGGAACTATTGCAAATCTTTAGAGATGGATTAAGCCACTCTTAAACTCTCTCATTTCTCTCTTGGAGCTCATTCTCTCCTTCATGCATTGAAGTCAAGCTCAAGGGAAATCATCCAAGTGCATTTCAAGCAAATCTCATCACTTGGAGATCCTCTTCCATGACTTTTATTTATTAATGAGTAAGTTCATCTCAAGGTATAGGTAAGAGTATTTGTTTTACTTTATTATTTCTTTGAAACCCTGGCTTTCTATGTTAGAGTATGACCTTTTGTGTGAGCGTTGGTTGTGATCTCTCCCTGTGTGAGAGTTTGAGTCTCTCTATGTGAAAGCAAGGATTTCTCTGTGTGAGAATCCAAATCCTTTGTGTGAGGTATCTCTGTGTGAGATTGTATCCACTTCTCTGTGTGAGAATTATAGTGGATATTAGTGTGGCTGTACGTACCCATGTTTGGGGAACCAGTGTAACATCTTGTATTTGCGTTTGGATTTTTTTGGTGTTTAAGTTCTTCTTGCATTTATAATTCCGCATTTGCAAGTTTAAATTTTAAATACGCAATTTGTGCCATTACACTATTCACCCCCTCTAGTGTGTTGTTAATACTGCAGGGGTAAGTCGATCCTTACAATTGGTATCAGAGCAAGGTTATAGCATAATGCAATAATGGCATTCAACGCTACATCCGCGTCTCATGAAGAAGGTCACTATGCCGTTCGACCCTGACTCGTCTCAACATGTGTGAGTGCTACTCCCAAGTGTAGGAGATCGAACAAGTAATAATCTTGGTGAGTCTAGGTATCGTATCCACGGGACAACTAACTTGCAAAACCACAAATTTCAGTTTATAAAGAGTACTAATATGAGAGAAACAACCACCTTTCGAAGGAAAAATAATCGTGTAAGGGTTTTAAATACGAAAAAGAAATCCTACGATAACTACGGGGAAGGCGATATTGGGGTATCAATATGGAGAGTATGTGCTGGTCGTGGTTTCGTTAGGGTATGAGAACGTCGGAAAATATAATGATAAAAGACCATTGAAAAGTGCCTTAAGTATTGAATAAAGTACTAGTTTCATAAGGAAAATAGGCTAATGTGCCCGCAAGGGTCACAACAATGTCCACAAGGATCACGCCACGAATAAGTCCGCAAAGATCATATTCGATCCAAGTACACCAACGATAATACTTGAACAATACGTGTAGAAACTAGCAAAATACGTGATATAACGTGCAAATTAAGGCGAAAAGATATTAAAATCAGATATTTCAGATATCTAACTACATCACAACCAGCACATGATGGTATTAGCCACACATGGAGAGAAGAGAATCAATATTTATAGACAAATACATCATCAATACTCAAAATACACGCTAAATACGCCAAATACAAGAGTAAAGTTTAGAATTTTATCAACAAATCTCTACAGTTGAACCCCAAGCTCCTTCAGATGATAGCTCTGGCCTCTGTCTGCAGGGCCTCCAAATTTCACAGCCAAATACGGCTCCTAGAGCCCCAAACATGCCAGAATACCCCCCCAAAACCCTAAAATACGCTTATATATAAGGTATTGTGGGGTTTGGGGGCTTATTGGGTTCAAACCCGCTCCAATATGCTTTAAAATCCAAACCCACAGACCGGCGCATTTCTCAGCCGTAGATCGAGGCGGGATCGTCCCATGAGCCGACGCGTGTCCCGCGCTTAGCGAATCTGTGCCCACCTCCACTTGTTTGAATCTGATCTGCCTTCGGGCTTGAATGTCCACCGTTGGATTTTGATTGAGCAGACTAGACGATGCCACGTTGTCGCTCCAGTGCCTTGAATCATCGCCGTTCGATCTGGCAGGGGAAACGAGGCGATCGCGCCACGTGTCCAGAGGAGTTCGATCCGCTACGCTGTGTTAGGCTGTCATCGACCGTTGGATCACATCTTCGCGGCTGAGCTTTATCCGCGTCTTCTGCCGTCTGATGCTTGCGTGGGCTGTCTGGATGGTGCCATGTGACCTGCACGGATCGGTGGGTTGCGTATGGCGGCCATATTTTTGTATTTTAGGCCGTATTTCGATCGTATTTCTCCATTTAATAGGAATTCTGCATTCAATAAATCATAGTAATTAGCACAGATCTCAGAAAAATACAAATAAATAGTCATTGAAATCGTGAGATCGAGATCTTCACATGAAAAATACTAAAAGGGCAGAAATACTCAATAAAATGCTGTTTTATGCTTAAATCAAGTGATTGCTTTAATAAATGACGATGTTCAAAATATGATTGTATTAGAGACCAAATACATATCATATATGCATAAAATGAGGCTAAATGAGGTGTTAAATATGCAATATTCAACCCAAATCACACCCCAACTAGCGATTTGATAGTCCCTAGCAAAAATAGCGATGAAGTCAAATGATTAATAAAACAATAAATTCTATCAATCGCTTATGGCATGACACAATAATACGATATCCAACATGATTTCGACTATCAATATACTCAATCCATGAATAAAATCAAATCACATGATATTTTCTCTAATTTAATTTGAATAAATAACATTCAAGCATCGTTTTGTGCAAGCGAAAGTATATCACGTCGTTATATGCTAGTTTTCTTATTTCCAAGGAATTGGCATCTCAAAAAGATCGTTCAAATCATGGGTATTGAAGTTGCTTAGTTTATTCACCATTTCTTTTTTTGACGACTTAGAATGATCCATATAATGAGCTTTCAGTTAATGACTCCTAGGCTAGACGACCTTCGGGCACTAGGCTTAGAAGAGCCCCTCGAACTTAATAACTCGAATCGTCTAAGTTTTATTTTCTCTTTTGTTGAATGCACTCCCCATTCATCCATCTTTCGACGTGAATCTCCAATGCTTCCTGAGGCATGAAGACCCAACTAATCAATGAACTCAAGGGAACGATGCATTTTTTCTTTTTCACTTTTTTTCAGCAACTTAACTTCCTTTAATATGAACATAAACATTAGTTACAAAGGCCAAATTCCTCTTCAACTTGAAGATTATTCTAATAAATTGTGTATACTTAAGCTTTTGCATCACAATGGCATGCATGAAATAAATTCAAACTATTTCGAGATATTAATCATGACAATTGAAAGTTTTCATAAATATCATATTAATGAGTAATTCCATGAAGAAACAAAAATTAATTCAAGCCATAAACGATTTTTAGAACTCAATCAATGCATAATCATCCGCATTTGTTGTATGTGAAGGAGTTTTAAATGATGAGAATTGGTGATTTATTCTTTTCTCTCGCTTTACTTTAAAAAAAATCCTAAGGCCTCATACACTCCCCCAAACTAAAGATGGACATTGTTCTCAATGTCGAAAGGGGTACGAGTTTATTCAAAAGCAAGCATCCTAAAAAGAATATAAAAATCTACGCTAATGGAAAGAACACACCATGGTCAAATGGCGGATCACAGATTTTTAATGGTGGAGGAAGTTGTTCGATCTGCTCCTTGCGCTTTTCGACGAGTATTCTTCCTCCACTCGCTTCCTTATGGTTAAGCATTGAGACAACCCATCATATCTCCTCCATGTGTGTATATTTTTCCTGCATGAGATACGTTGTGTCAAATAAAGATGGACGAAATTGATTTTCCATGAAAGCTTGCCATAATGGGTCGTCATAAACGATAAAAGATTTTAAAGCTAATTGACGACCATCTGAATCTAAAAGATTTGGAATTAAAATTTGAGATTCAGAACCAGAGTGTATAGGTTCATGAGAACTTCCCTGAAAAGGATCGATGTACTTGATTTGGTACTCTGCCTCAGGAGGACGTGGAGGTGGCTGCAGAAATATGTCTAGAGGGCAAGACAACTCAGGCTCAGTGTAGGTCATCTCGTAGTCACTTTCGTTTGCTCTACCCTCTTCGTCAGTAATTGTAGGTTCTGTCGGCCTCTCGAAACTTTGTGGTTCTTCCTGAAGGTCTTCATGGATGATGGTTTGGTGCACATCCTGAGGTGAGAGAAATAATGGCTACTGAAACAAACCTGTGGGGACGTATGGCTCGGGCTCCAATGTAGTCGTAGGCTCTCTCCCTCGCTCATATCTTCCTCTTCATAGCAGTGATATCCTGTAGCAGTCCATCCGATGTACTCGTACTCCTCAGGTGGGGGAGATGAATCTGAAGGAAGACATGGTTCAGGTTCAATGATTTTACTCTCGCCATCACTTGTCTCCACCCCATCTTCATCTTTGTCAATATGGAAATGCATCGTGTCACCCTTATAGTCCACATGCATCCCATCACCCATCTCCTCATGCTCTTCCAAGTCTCCCCGCTCAAGTTCCTCTAATTGGTTCTGATGCTCACTCTCGTATGATTTCTCTTGCTACTCCATAGGGTCACATCGATAATAACTCCAAGGTAACTCCTCAGACTGTCCCTGGACTTGCTGAAATGTGTCCTCGAAAGGAATGCTCTGGCCATCATCTTCATATCTAGGTGATTGATCTTCAGATGGCATAGCTCTCTCATGCACTGAAAGGTCCTGCAAGTACCACCATGCATCCTTTATCGTATATGAAAGGAATTCTCCATTACAGCCCATCTGCATGAAATCCTGCGTAGGAGGGAGTAATCCTATGTAAGATCTGCAGGAGATGATCATCGTGGAAGCTATGGGGTGGGCACGCAAGCATTAAATCGTTGAACCTCCTCAAAGCCTGATGGTAGGCCTCCCCATCAGCTTGGATGAAGTTTGCAATCTATTTCTTCATATCTTGCTGCTCATGTGCTTACTGCACGAAAGGAGGCAAGAATCTCTTAAGGAAGTCAACCTGAAATGATAACCAAGTAAATAATGAGTCATGAGGCAAAGTATTAAACCAAGATATAGCATTGTCTCTTAAAGACTACAGGAAATATTTAATACATAGTCTTTCAATGTGCTCAAGCTTTTTCCCATGAAACAATTGGTGGCATATCTTTTCAAACTCTTGCACGTGTAAATATGGATTCTCCTCTTCCGTACCATGGAAGACTGGTAGGATTCAGGTCAAATCAGAAATAAAGTTTAAAAAGTATGCATCACCATCCATATTTTTTTTGATTTTCTTTTTTCAAAGAAAACAAAGATAAAAAATATAAACTATAAGGTAGAAGGATCTCACCGAATATTCATCTGAATAAACTGAAATTATAGTTCACAAATACCGTTATCCTTAGCAACGGCGCCAAAAACTTGACTCGTCTCAAAATGTGTGAGCGCTACTCCCAAGTGTAGGAGATCGAACAAGTAATATTCTTGGTGAGTCCAGGTATCGTATCCTCGGGACAACTGACCTACAAAACCACAAATTTCAGTTTATAAAGAGTACTAATATGACGAGAAACAACCACCTTTCGAAGGAGAAATAATCGTGTAAGGGTTTTAAATACAAAAAAGAAATCCTACGATAACTACGGGGAAGGCGATATTGGGTTATCAATATGGAGAGTATGTGCTGGTCGTGGTTTCGTTAGAGTCTATGCATTCAATGATTATTAATATCTTTTCTATAAGTCAACGTTTCACACCGCAAGGGTATGAGAACGTCGAAAAATATAACGATAAAAGACCATTGAAAAGTGCCTTAAGTATTGAATAAAGTACTAGTTTCATAAGGAAAATAGGCTAATGTGCCCGCAAGGGTCACAACAATGTCCACAAGGATCACGCCACGAATAAGTCCGCAAAGATCATATTCGATCCAAGTACACCAACGATAATACTTGAACAATACGTGTAGAAACTAGCAAAATACGCAATATAACGTGCAAATTAGGGCGAAAAGATATTAAAATCAGAGATTTCAGATATCTAACTACATCACAACCAGCACATGAGGGTATTAGCCATGCATGTAGAGAAGAGAATCAATATTCATAGACAAATACATCATCAATACTCAAAATACGTGCTAAATACGCCAAATACAAAAGTAAAGTTTAGAATTTTATCACCAAATCTCTACAGTTGAACCCTAAACTCCTTCAGATGATAGCTCTAGTCTCTATCTCTAGGGCCTCCAAATTTCACGGCCAAATACGGCTCATAGAGCCCCAAACACGCCAGAATACCCCCAAAACCCTAAAATACGCTTATATATAAGGCATTGCAGGTTTTGGGGGCTTATCAAGTTCAAACCCACTCCATATGCTTTAAAATCCAAACCCACAGACTGGCGCATTTCTCAGCCATAGATCGAGGCGGGATCACCCCACGAGCTGACGCGTGTCCCGAGTTTAGCGGATCTATGCCCGCCTCTACTTGTTTGAATCCAATCCGCCTTCGGGCTTGAATGTCCACCGTTGGATTTCGATCGAGCGGACTAGACGGTGCCACGTTACTGCTTCGATGCCATGAATCATCGTCGTTCGATCTAACGAGGAAACAAGGCGATCACGCCACGTGTCCAAAGGATTTCGATTCGCTCCGCTGTGTTGGGCTATCATCGACCGTTGGATCATATCTTCGCGGCTGAGCTTTATCCGCGTCTTCTGCCGTCTGATGCGTGCATGGGCAGTCCGGATGGTTCCACGTGGCCCGCATGGATCGGTGGGTTGCGTATGGTGGCCGTATCTCGTATTTTAGGCCGTATTTCGACCATATTTCTCCATTTAATTGGTATTATGCATTCAATAATTCATAGAAATTAGTACAGATCTAAAAAAATACAAATAAATAGTCGTTGGAATCGTGAGATCAAGATATTCACATGAAAAATACTAAAAGGGCAGAAATACTCAATAAAATGCTGTTTTGTGCTTAAATCAAGTGATTGCTTTAATAAATGACGATATTCAAAATACGATTGTATTAGAGACCAAATACATATCATATATGCATAAAATGAGGTTAAATGAGGTGTTAAATATGCAATATTCAACCCGAATCAAACCCCCGCTCTTCAACAGAACCGACTATCCAAGTTGGAAGATCAGGCTGATGATCTACATGGAGGGTCAAGACCTATGAGACATCACGGAGTTGCCATTTGAGAAGCCTACTACACCCGCAGCTTCAAGGACAAAGGCGGAGAAGGACTCGATCAAATTCAATGCAAGGGCTATGAATGCATTCCATTGCGCCCTCACTACAAATGAGTTCAACCGCATCTCCATGTGGAAAACAGTCAACGAAATTTGGCCTACTTTGGAGATATGTCATGAAGGGACTTCAAAGGTAAAGAAATCTAAATAAACTATGTTTAGATCTAAATATGAAATGTTTAAGATGCAGGAAGGAGAAAACATTTCAGAAATGTTCGCAAGGTTCACATACATCGTGAACGTTTTCGAAGGACTTGGGATGGTGATTTCCCAAGAAGATCGTGTAAAGAAGATCTTTGACTCACTTATATCTCAATGGGAGTCAAAGGCCAACGAGATTTTGGAGTCAAATGACATGTCCAAATACACCGTTGAGGAGTGCATTGGGAATCTCATGGGATACAAAGTGAAGCTTCAACACAAAAATGATATTCAACCAACCACGCCCGAGAAGCAAAAGGAGGTTGCATTCCATGCGAAGGAGGAGCCAATCAAGTGGAGGAAGAAATTCCATCGAGAAGCTCCTAGTGAAGAAATAAAGAAGATGAGGCTAGTGGAGATAAAATCGGGGAGCTTGCCAAGCAATTAAGAGCCTTCCTCAGAAGCTTGCAGGGTAAATCTTCTTCAAAGTTTGCCTCTAATTTTAACAATCCGATTTGTTTCAATTGTAGAGGAAAAGGTCATCTCTCCACTGAATGGCCTTCCAAACCCACCAAAGAGACTTACAAGGGTAAAGGAAAGAAGCATTGGAAATAAAGTCCAAGTTCAAGAACCAAAAGAAGGGGATTGTCAGGACATTTGATGACTCTAGTAAGGATACATCAAGTGACGAAGAAGTGGATGACAAGGAGAAAGCTCACATGTGCTTTGCGGCATTTGATGTCTCTTTGCCAATCTCCTCTAGCTCAAATGAAAGAGAAGTAAAGGCGTCGCTCAACTCCAATGAGTAAATGCGCTTCATGGCAAATGAGGAAGAGTCGTCGTATAGCTCTAGCAAGGAAGAAGACGATGAGGAAATCGAGGAGGAAAAGATATCACACGAGGAGCTCGAATATCGTTTCGACGTGGTCTCCAAAGGGGCTAGTAAGTGCATCAACTCTTACAATAAATTAAGAGTGAAATACAAGGATGCTAAGAGTAGATTGCATGAACTAGAATCTTCTAGTGTAAACAATAATGGTATGCATATTTATGACAATAGTGAGAGAGATAGACTTCTCTCTCAAGTTAAGGAATTGAGCACATTGAATGATAATTTAGTAGCTCAAATCCTTAGCTTAGAAACTCGCATTCAACAACTTATGTTGAAATACGAGGAGGAATCCAGAAAGCTCAAAAGCTTTGTTTAATCTAGGGATTCACTCCACAGTTTGCTTGAAAAACAACATCTGCCAAACCATAGAGGATGTTTGGGGTATATTCAAAATATGGTACCCAAACCACCTCTAATTTCTCTTATGGTGCAAATACAAGAAATATTGTAAAAGCACCTAAGAAGTATCACCATGCCTTCTTGTATAACAATAACACCAACAAGAAGCATGCAAATCACAAGGTGGTGAGGAATAATGAAAATCCTTCATTTTTTGCTAAAAAGCAAAATCCTCACTTAACGCATGCTAAGAAAATATTTTCTACACCTAAGCATGCCACATCCACCCCTCTTGCAAAAGCTAAACCATTATCTAGAAAATCCCTAAGTCTTTGGATTCCTACTAAGGTTAGTGTGAAGAGAGGGATAGATACATCAACTCTCTAATTAGGGATGTAATCACCTTATGTGATTACATTATGAAATCAAACTCCTTTTGGGTTTGGTGCTCTAATGTTTAGGTTCATCACACATATGCATATTGCATGGATATTGTGCTTAAATGTTTATTTTTAGCATACCCAATGTTTGTGTGTGTTTCATGATTTTGAAAATGTTTTCAAATTTATCTTTCATGAAAATGGGAACCTTTGGGAATACACTGGCATATATGCATTTGTTGATACATATGTATGTAAGTGGGGGAGTTAATATGTTATGTGTTTAAAATATTTTAAAACATATTTTAACTCTCATTTCGGGTTGTTTTGATTGGGATCATTGTTCCACAATGGTGTCCTTTTAATAATTGGTTATTATTGGTCTCAAATTCAACCATTGGATATTGCCAACATGTTTCACGTTATTTTTTGGTGATGTCATGTGTATCAATATGATTGATCTTTCCACATATATTCTTTGATACACTTAGGACCATGGCTCTAAGTATGATTAACAATTGGTAAAGAAGATTATCTTTAAAGATATTTTATCTCTTTCTTTACGTTTGGTATTAAATTCTAGAAGTCAAAAATTTGACTATTTCTATGATCTAGGGGAGCATGTGATAGTATTGATACCCACTAAATTTAACAATTTGGTATCATACATCTCTTTAATTCTTGTATATTGTCACATCTTTAATTAGAATGACAAGGGGGTATATTTGATATCCACCTTTTTGACAATGACAAGAGGGAGAGATATATGTATTATGTAAAGCATGTTTATCATACATATGCATTTGGAGAGAGATATATCTATGGGGAGAGATATGTGGGATTATGGAAACCATTTATGTGTGCATGTTATATACTTATTGCAATTGGTTTATGTAATTCATGCCTATTATATGTCACCATTGTCTCTCATTATTTCAATTGGTATAATGAGTATGTACAATTATGTATCTCATTTTACAATTAGTGCATATAGGTAGGGGAGCTCATTAGCATTGTGCTTTATATTCTTTATGTTTACATAATGTGTGTCATCATCAAAAAGGGGGAGATTGTTGAGTATTGGTGTTTCATACCAATGTTATTCTGATGATGATCACAATATTATATTATTGCTAATGACTCTTTTGTTTTAGTCTCATAGTTAACATTTCAAGAATATCATTTTTGGAGACTAAACACTTGGTGCAAGGATGGACATCGAGAGGAGCAATGCTATAGCTTGGACTTAAGGGATGCCACAGCTTGAGATGATGGAGAGTATCAGGGTTGAAGCCATAGACTCTAAGGGAAGCAATAAAATCCATGTAATATTTTATTTATTGCTTTTCTCCTTTTTGAGTCTAGGTTTAATGTAATACCTTGATAGATGGATTAACTCATTCATGCATATGCATTTTCCATCTTAGTGAGCATCATGTTTATCATAGAAATCATCCCAATAGGTTCACCATGCCTTAAACTCAAACTGGAGTTTTTGGCTCTCCAACAGGCGACTGTTGAAGGTTTTACAGGCGACTGGGTGATTCCAGGCGCCTGTCGAGCCTTCTACAGTAGACTGTAGTGCACTGCTCAAGCCAACATTTTATTGACTCTTACTTGAGCTTATGGAACAGTCGACTGAATGTCTATTTACTCGCGCCTGTCTTCTAACAGGCGCCTGTGAATTGTTCGACAGTCGTCTATGCGCAACTTGTATCTTCTGGGATTCATCCTAATTTGCAAGTCAGTGGACTATTGCAGTATTTACAGTCGCCAGTCTATTTTTCAGTCGCCTGTACTCTGGTCATCAGTCATATGTATACATACAATGCCTAAGTTGCATCTCTCTGTTTTATTTCCATCTCGTGTAGTAGTCGTCTGCTGAAGGATTTACAGGCGCATGTCTATTCTACAGTTGCATGTGCTGCCTTCTACAGTCGCTTGTCCTGGCTTAGATTATAGCCCTTGGGATTTATTTAGCCATTTGTCAGTCGACTATCAGATGATCATCAGTCGACTGTCGCTGAAGTTTCAGCCCAGATTCTAGCCTTTACAGCCTATTGTTTTTGGCTTTATCCTGAGGTTTTGAGAGTTCATATAGGGTTCCTATATATATAAGAGGGCTTAGTTTATTAGAACTTCTTGAAAATATATTTAGTACCTCTCAAGTATTTAAGTATGTCCTTTATAGCAGTCCAATGCAATTCTTCAGGATTTGATTGATATCGACTAACTACGCTAAGTGCATATGCGACATCTGGTCTAGTATATAACATGGAATACACGATAGATCCTACAACCGATGCATAAGGAATTTTGTTCATGCATTCTTTCTCCTCATCTGTCTTGGGAGACATAGTCTTGGAGAGAGTTATTCCATGACAAGCTGGTACCATAACAAGCTTGGAGTTTTCCATGTTAAATCTCTTTTACACGGTATCTATGTACCTAAACTTGGACAATCCCATCATTCTATTTGATCTATCTCTATAGATCTTTATATCGAGTAATAGAATGCGTCTCCCAAATCCTTCATAGAAAAGTTTTGTGACAACCATACTTTGATTGATTTTAACATCTCTATGTCATTACCAATCAATAGTATATTATCCACGTACAATATGAGGAATCAGACAACGTTCCCACTGACATTTTGATAAATGCATGGATCTCCTCATTCTTAACGAAGACATACTTTTGACTATCTCATCGAATCAGATATTCCAGCTCCTTGATGCCTGCTTTAGTCTATAGATGAACTTAAGAAATCTGTAAGCTTTTATCTTGCTCCCACTGACACCGAAGCCCTTTGGCTATGTCATGTAAACATACTCTTCTAAATCCCCATTTAGAAAAGCTGTCTTTACATACATTTTCCAGAACTTGTAGTCATAGTAGGCCACTATAGCAAACAGAATCCGAATGAACTTGTGCATAGCTACTTGTGAAAAGGTTTCTTCATAGTCTATACCAAGCCTTTGACGGCATCCTTTAGCCACTAACCTTGAAGGTTTCTTCCTTCCCATCTACACTGATCTTCTTCTTGAAGATCTATTTGTTCCCTATGGGTTTGACCCCTTTAGGAATATCCTCTAAAGTCCTTACTTTGTTAGTGTGCATAAATCCATTTCAGAGTTCATCACATCAAGCTATCTTCCATAGTCCCCACTTTGCATGGATTCTTGGAAACTGGTAAGATCATTATCATCCATGATGCTATCCTCTGCTCCACCATCGACGAAAAAAATCATAGTATCTCTTTGGTAGATGGTAATGCCTACCAGATATCCTGATTGGTTGAGTTTAGTCAACAAAAGCTTTAATGTCTGATCCTGTCACTTGGTCTGTTGAAGTTTGTGTTTCTAGAACCTCTTCCAGATTTATTAGTATGCTTAGTGTCTCTTCACTAAGAGACTCCTTCTATAGGAAGATGTCATGTTAGGCAATGAACACATTTTGTTTCTCAGAGTGATTCTTAGGATACCGCACAAACTTGCACATAACAAACCTAGCATCTAGTTTATCTGGATTGTGCCCTTTTACATATGCTGTACAACTCTATATCTTAACAAATTCAAGATTGGACTTTTTCCAGTCCATAGCTCATATGGAGTGGTAGGCACAGCTTTGGACGGAACCATGTTCAATATGAGTATAGCCGTTTTTAGGGCATAACCCCAAAAAAAGAGGCAACTTAGTGTTACTCATCATAGATCACACCATATCCAATAGGATGTGATTCCTCTCTCTGACACACCGTTGTGATGTGGAGTGTGATTCGGGGTAGAAATTGTATATTTATCCCCCATTTCTGTGTGCTTGTGCACATATTGTTAATGTTTTAGCTTCATCACATACATTTTGCGGATATCATCATATTTTGGAGCTAATCACTTATTTTTGCATAAAATTATGTTTTATCTTATCCATGTCGGTTTATTTTAGAGAATTTTTAGGATTTTCTTGAATTTTCTGGAGCTTAAACGACACTGATACAGGATTTCAACTGCCACACACGGTTATGTGTGTGGCATCACACACGACTGTATGGATTTTCAGCCAAAGGAGCAACATCAGCATCAGCCCCATGAAATCTTATGGCAATGCGGCCGTGTCGGGCAGTGGCACGGCCGTGTCAAAATAATTTACAATAGGGCAATTGAATGACATGCTTGCTGGATTCTATGAGTCACGGTCATTTGCAATACGCACACGACTGTGTCAACCCACGCTGCTTTGAGGCCAATACTTGGAGGACACGACATGATCGTGTGCAACTTGCACACGACCGTGTCATTCTCATTTCTTCTTCACTTGAATGCGGGTCTGGGCTTTGATTTCTTGACCAGCTTGGGGTTTTCTTTAACCCACGCAAGCTGAGCTATTTTAGGGCTTGCTCTCCATCTCTTTCCCTTATTCCTTCTTCCATCTTCTTCATCTCTTTGGGTTAGATCTTGGGGAGCATAAAGAAAGCTTGGAGGAGCACTTGGGCTAGGTTAAAGTCCTTGGAGATCTTGGTGAACTCTTTCCCTCTCCCTGTGTATTTAGATTTATATGTTTGTAAAGATATTGGATGAAGTTTTTAGAAGTAAAAATCTCTCTTTTATTGTTATGAGTAGCTAGATCTATTTTTGTATGGTTATGTGGAGATGTTTGTTTGTTGGACTATGGAGTTTCAATCTTGCAAGATATAATGTTTATGTGTTAGATTGTTTGTGATATACTTTGAATTAGGGAGCCTAGTGGGCATCTCTAGAGTGGAGTATGCCTAGTGGTGCCACTCTTGTATGCTTGGTTCACTCTTGTAGGCTTGGTTGTTTATTATCTCAGCAATTTAAACAATAATTTTATTACATACCTAGTGTTCAATTAAATACCACATTTACAGATTGTTCATTCCTTAGCCAGGTAGACAATTGAGTTATTCTGAGATTGACCACATATGCCTAGTGACCACATTTCCACACACCACAGAAGCTTCCTCGACTATTTACCTCCCTGATAATCCTACCTTAGGATGTTGATTTGGTGGATGGTCTCAACCACATTTTCACCCTACACCATCGTTAGCGTAGGTGGTGAATCCTTCACCATTACCCTTCATTAATTAATTGAACTCGTGAGTGCAAATCGACTTGTCCCTATGATCTGACCCGGTCTTACCATAATTTATTACTTGGTGACCTCCTATACTTGGGAGTAGCGCTCAACACAAATTGAGACGAGTCCGAGTGTAAGGAGGAGTAGCCTGAGAAAGAATCCTATTTTCTTTTAGATACACAAAGAATTTCAGACATAAGTATTCTCCTCTTTGATTCGATTGAAGAATTTTAAAAAATTTTCCAATTTGTTTCTCTGCTTTGTACTTATACTCTTTGAACTTTTTAAAGGTATTAGATTGTGTTTCATCAAGAATATATATCCGTATCTGGAGAGATCATCAGTAAAAGTGATGCAGTAAGAAATCCTCCTTTAGCTTCTATAGACATTGGACTATATACATCCGTATGTATGAGTCCCAAGAGTTCACTAACTCTTTGCACTTGTCTTACAAAGGGTGTTGTAGCCATTTTGCCTTTGAAACAAGACTTACAAGTTGCAAAAGATTCATAATCGAACGGATTCAAAAATCTTTCTTTAAGCAATTTTATACGTTTTTTCTCGCCAATATGGCCTAGTCTACAATGCTAAAGATAAGATTCATTTGTACTTAGAGTTTTTCTTTTGTTAACATTTAATACAGTGCTAGTATTCATACTTGGTCGATCCGGATTTTAACACGAAAACGATAGCAAGTGCACGGTGTCAAAGCTTTGTAATATAGTAAAATGTCGAACCCACAGGGAGGCAAGTCCTATTATAGTCATGGGTTTTGTTCTCAATCTCAGAAAAGTGTTAGTTGGTGTACTCAAAAAGGTTGTCATGTTTATCTCTCAAATAGGATTATCGGCATATAAAAGACTAGGGCAATAGGATACACCACGAGGATCGTCGGATGTCAATGCTAAATTAGAATTCCTATGTTGAATTGGCTTTATTAGGGAGATATTTTCGCATCTAAGATGTAAAATGCATGACCAACTGTCGTTGTGCCACTTGTCTAACGTATCACGTGTTTAGCCCCACCATCATGGATAGCATCACACATGGTCCATGCATTACCACCGACAACTATTCTCAATCTTTACTCACGCCACTGTTGTGGATAGAACTTTGATTTGTGATTTGGTGGCTCTCATTGACGCTACTGTCATAGTCATCAATCGATGATATAGGACGCCAGTGGAAACCATCAAAGTGAATGCCACTGTCGGGGTCACGAACTCCAATTGAATTCACTAATGTGCCCTAATTAAGTCCATAGGATATCCGTCCAAGATGTGCGCCACTATCGTGGTCACAAATACTATTTGGAATCTCCTACAAACTTCCCTGGATCAACCAAAACACATCCCTTTTATACCAAAACAACATAAAAAATCCTAACTTTATATCTAAATCCTAAGATCCTAGGGCTAATCCATTAGCCCTAGATAAGACTACTCACAATTCATAAAAAGTTCAATGGAAGATTCGATAATAGCAATAGAATTCATGATCACAATAGAAAACATCAAAACAAGCATAAAAAGATGAGAGATCGTTACCAAAAGATCAATAATCACGCGCATAGAATTAAGATCACAAGATTCTAAGCAAAAGCAATTAATAAAAATTCAAACTTTGTCTTCAATAATAACGACTGCTCTCAAAACTCTCTAAGAAAACTCAAAATAAAATTAAAACTAAGGAAAATAAGCTCCTCCTAAATCTAGGGGAAAATTTGGGCTTATATACAAAGAGGTGGACCCCACAAAAATATGAAAATAGGGCTTCTTGGTCCAACAAATTGATGGGCAGCGGTGCCCTACTCGGTCGAGTAGCGGTGCCGCTCAGTCGAGTACTGATACACAGCTCCGCTTAGGGTTTCTTCAATCCGTAGTAAATTAATCAAGATCTAACCTTTCTAACAGGCATAATGATCGAGCCGGAACTAACTCCGAAACGATGTCGTTTACCGCAAGCGCACGGTATAGTGGCAAGCGGGTATGGAACACGGGAAAGCGGTGCTATACTGCCTATCTACTCCTAGGTTGAGTTAGACTTGCGGGTTTATTGGTAGAAGTGGAGTATGGAGGGTTGTAATGGTGATGGATGCGAGGGTTGTGTCACTCAACGTCACAAACAGGGGTTCCACACAAAGAAAGAAATAAATAAAATATAAAAGATTAGGGCTTTAGGACTCACCACTAGGACCATCGGATGTCGACACTAGGCTAGGATTTACGTTGCATTGGGTTTATAGGGATGGTCTCTCAGCTCATACCACTCTCGTGGATTAGAGCTTCAAGGTACTTTGGTAGCTCTCATTGACGCAATGGCGGTAACCGTCAATTTAGTGATATAGTTTGTCAATAGATCCCTGTAAGACACGAGCCGGGCTTGGCCACGAGCCTTAGTTGGATCTACTGACCCCCTAATTAAATCCTAAGGATACTCCTTAAGTTAATCAGTTTCACAGTCAGTGGGCATGATCTCAGTACGAGTTCTCCCCGGATTTGGCTGGATCAAACAAAGTAGAACCCCTTTTATACCCAACGCATCATAAAAATCCCAACTTTGCATCTAGATCCTAAGATCCTAGGGCTAATCTATTAGCCCTAGAAAAGATTACTCAAGCATAGCAATAGATAATAGAACACACGAAAACGTCATTGCATGCATCAAAAAGAGATAAAACAATTTAACCACAAAAAAATAATAATGGAATTCAAGAGGGTAAAATTACTTATCTTGATACAAGGGAGGGGCCTAGGGCATAGCCAAACTCCCCAAAAGATCGTCTCCAAGAACTCTCTAAAAGATATCTCCCTAAAAACTCCTAAAAGTCCCTCTAAAAAGTCCCCCGAAAAGTGACGGCTACCGGTCGAATATATCCCCTTTCAAAAACCCTCTCAGAATCGTAATCTGGACGCTACTTACGCCCTGGGCCCACGGCGACTCGATCCGAGCAGGAAGCTGCCCGGTCGAGTCGTCAGAAAATATAGATCCATTGTCAAAAACCACGCTCTGCTTGCCCGGGCCGAGTAAAGCCTGCTCGGTCGAGTTGTCACTCTGCTCGGTCGAGTATGTAGCTGCTCGGTCGAGTAGGAGGTTGCTCGGTCGAGTAGGAGGCAAAAACAGATTTCAGCAGCATTTGTCACTCTGCTCGACCGAGTAGGTGGTTGCTCGGTCGAGTAGGAGGTTGCTCGGTCGAGTAGAAGGCCAAACACAACATCTAGCACTGCAACATCAGCTTGCAGAAATTTGTAGTGACCCTGTGCTATGAGGAACAAACACTAGAGCGGGGGTGAATAGTGTTTTATAAAATTATAAGGAATTTACGCCAAATAAAACCCTAATTAACCAACATATACGGAATGAAAGAAGTGATCAACAACACAAGGAAGAATGCAATGCAAACATGCAATGTACCCTGGTTCGGTGCCACCCAAGTCTCCCCGACTTGTTCCCAGTGCCCTAATCCAGCAACACCCGGATCCCCTCCGGATACTCTAGTAAAACCACTAGAGCTTCCCTTTAGCCCACTTGCGGAAACCCCACAAGTGCAATCAACCTACAATCGATGTCCGTGTATCCCACAACCCGGGAACACGCAAAGACCTTAATCCCACAACTAGGGACTAAGCACACTCTCACAAACCGAGAGCAAAACTGAAATCTTGACTCCCACAACTTGGGATCAAGCCAACCCTCTCAACAACCGAGAGTATACAACAATTACGAAGTATAGAGAATGAAATGTAAAGCTCTTACCACAAAATCCTATGACTTGAGAAATACTTACCAATATAGGGCAAGAATGGATTTTGAGGAAGAAGATAGCACCAAACCCTAGCTCCACCAAGATGGACAGCAATAGATGGCTAGGGTGAAGTTGGTGACTTGGATTCAAGCTCTTAGCTTGAGTAGCTTACAAAGAATGAGAATCTCTCTTGAGGAATTAGGGCTCAAAGAGTAAGGGAGAGATTCTTGTGAGATGAGAGAGCTTATGTCATGCCCCGCTTCCCAAAAATGTGGAGGCGAGAGGTGAGAAGGTCCGCACAAACTTGAAGCTGTGAAGCTCCAAGTCTGATAAGCGTATAAAAACACTTATTATGGCAAGTCCTTGCAAAGCGAAACAAAACAACAATGATAATAAGGAAATGAGACGACATTTTATTGAATCTCCAAATGTCCATAAACAAATTACAATATCGCAGAAAAGCCACCAGGCTAAAAGAAAAAGAGTCTAAGGCCCAACATGGCCAACAAGGTATAACATACATACAAAGGTGCCACGCACCAACAACTAACAGCAACCTAAACAAAGAGGTGAACACGAGCGGTCTTCAAGACAGGCCCCTGGTGTCCACTCACCACCACAGCAAACATCAGCATCAGCATCACCATATCCCCTGCAACAAAGCTCTGGCTCTGTGTCTAACATGTGACACCCAAAAGAGAGAGGGGCACATGTCAGCAAGTCTGGAAAGACTTGTGCAAGGAAACTGAAAGTAACTAACAACCTAGCACTTATAATATTAGCAATGATATGACAGTTTAGTTTGATGCAGCAGTTTAAAAGAGAGACAAGCACGCACGATGTAGCGAAAGCTACCAATTCACTAATCACTTATCACTTATCACTGTTTATCACTTAGTGCATAGAGAGTCCACCTGCTGGCCAGCTCGTGGCTTAGGCCGCTTATCTCTTATCACTATTTATCACTTATGCACTAGAGAGTCCACCTGCTGGCCGGAGTGGCGGATCAGGACAACTCGGGGCTCAGTCCGCTTATCTCTTACCCCACCCATGTGTATCGAGCGTTGGGGTTTCCAACTACATGGCTCGCTTCTGGAACACGAGCCAGGGATATAATATTGTAGCGGGTGCTACGCAATCACGATGAATAATCACTATGCGATGACATGGACAGATATTTGCATACCGTTAATTTAAATTAAACGTGACAGGCAAAATGCAATGACATGAACAGATATTCGCATGCACAAAAAAAACAGATATTCGCGTACCGTTTATTTAAATTAAACATGGCAGTTAAAATGCAATAGCAGTTAAGGGTGCATGGATGACATGAATAGTTAATACGCGTGCCATTAAGGGAAAGTAAACGTGTCATACAAGCATGATGAGGGTGACAGACCAAGCTTCGTTGTCAAGCTAGGTCGATGGCGTCTAGACGGCTATCCTTTCACCGTCTAGTCTCTTTTACGCTAAAGCAAGGAAATGGCCTAAGACATGGCCCAAATCAAGAGATGCAAGTTTCACTTGCCTCACGCCAAGGAAGATGATCAACGAGGCACGCCACAAAAGTTATCTACGGAGAGGAAATCACTACCACGGAGAAACAACCATCAAACAACATCCACCTAGTTTATTATTAGGGTTTCAATAAAATCACAAGGAGAGTTATGAGAAAACCAAAGGATCGAACCCTACCGTATAGAAGCGGAAGATCGATGCCGAGCAAGCACGGCAACGGAAGAACGATCCGGGGAAACCTAGGGTTCAGATCTGGAAATGGATGGAGAAGTTTGGAGAAATAGGGGTTTGGGGGATTTTGGGGGTTTGATGAGATTTTGAGGAAGATGAGAGGTAGAATGTGTTAAGGAAGAGTTTGGATGATGGATTTTGGGCTTGGGATGAAGGAATAAGGGTTTGAGGTAATAGGGGGCTCAATGGGGGAGAAACTAGGGTTTTGGGTCGTGAGGAAGGAGAAGAAACCGTTTGGGAGGGGTTTAAATAGGAAGGGCTGGCGACTGCCCAGAAATTAGGGTTTTGGCACTGATTAGTCGGTCAGAGAACAACCACTGACCGACTAGTTTGGGAACTAGTCGGTCGGTTGACCAACGCAGACCGACTAAGTCCAAACAGTAACTCCTGTACAGAAATAGGATTTAGATTTAGTCGGTCAAAGAACAACTACTGACCGACTAGTTTCTCATCTAGTCGGTCGACGAACGTTCTTAGACCGACTAAGAATGAACAGTACTCGACTGCACAGAAGAACTAAGAATTAGTCGGTCTGAGTACAAAACTTAACCGACTAGTTTAACAACTAGTCGGTCGAAAGATGAACTTAGACCGACTAAACAGAAACAGTAACTTAAGTAAAATTAATCCAAGGAACTAGTCGGTTTGAGTAGAGTTGCCGACCGACTAGATCTCAATCTAGTCGGTTGGTTCCCCTTCTCGAACCAACTAAGATGCACTAAAAGTGCCGATTCAAATCGCAGAGCTTCGGGAAGATTCATATGGCTTCTAAGATCACTCTAACTCTAAGATATGAGCGATTTGAAGCTCGTCACGAATGACTTACTCCGAAATCGACGATCGAAGGAAGAAGCTAGAAAATCACGACGAAACGATCGAAAGTGAAAGCTATGGCGACGAAAACCACACATCCAAGGAGAAAATCCACCAAGCATATATTTTAATATAGATAATCCAATTACACGAAAACCAGTCGTTACATCCTACCCACCTTAGAATAAAGTCCGTCCTCAGACTTTCTAACATATCTAGTCGCCCTAGTAACTACCCTCAACCAATATCACATCATAAATTCAACCAAGTACTTTCATTTCGAGTGCTTATATATATGCACTAGAAATCAAATATTACTACCACTACACACATATTTTCACGCACATAGTACACTCATACTTATTATAGTCAATCAATTTCGTACACGTATTTCAATCACATATATATAGTCAATATATTTATACAACAATAAACACTTATTACTTACTATAAGAAAATAACCAAGCCTCTCTTATTTGAAAATAATTTCACATTTATTTAGTCATTCAAATACATGCAAATATTTCACCATATTTTCACCTCACATATAGTCATATAGCTATATATTGGTATAGCCACCCACAATCGTGTGTGTAACACAACCATGCACAAACAACTCAAACACCATACATACATCATCCATCACTATTCACCACCACATACAGTTATACCAAAGTACGTAGAGTATACCCACTCAAGCTTGAGTGAGACTCAAATCATAGCAGGACATTTATATGCGTAACACAGCATCCATACACATACCAATACCACTCCAAGGCATACACATCCACGTATCACATATTTTCACACCATATCCATCCATTTATAATTACCATATCAACACATCAACTACATACAAGTTTAAGAGATGCAATAGTCGGGTATACCTCCTGATATACACGCATACGACATCTCATAAAACAAGTAGTACCAATCAAAATTATCATTCTGTTATCATACGTATATCACATCATACTCAAGCAGAAAATTACCTACACACAACATACAAATGCCAACACCCATACCACTATATACACACCACGAAATCAACACTACGACGACATAACCACTTAACTAATGGGCCCACCAAACTATAACAAGGTTGACACAGGCAACGACAAGCTCCATGGGCTAGACAATAGGAAAGAAACTGAAATCAAAAGCGTAACGAATAGAAAGATCAAAAAGCATGAAAACGGTCGTGTAATGATGTAATGATGCTCCATTGGGACACATGGAAAATAGTGTAAATAACATATTCTAAAATACGAAAAGTTTGAAAACCGTTATACTTCAAAAGTTGGAGTCCCTTTTCGTATAAAAATATTTAGGGGTCGATAAAACAAATTGTTTGAAATAAGTTTGAATCGAATATACATAATAGAAGAAAACAGTTTATTGGCTTACATAAAGTCATTAAAAGGAAGTAAATCATTTACACGAATTTTGAGGTCGTAGTTTTAGAAAACATTACGCGGTAGTAACTTAATAACGTTTGCAAAGTTTGAAATTAAATTAAATTAATTGAAAATTTTAAGCTCAGGTTGAATGCTTTCAAAATCCTTAAGCCAGGGACAATTTAAAGTAATCAATATTGAAACTACTTTTAGAGGAATCAGGATTTGCCAAAAAGAGACTGTTTTACACAAAGCTCTTAACATACGAGCACCACGAGCCTGGTGCTGATATATAAAAATAATTGAAATTCCATTTAGGTTAGAAATTTTTCTAAATGCATGTATGGTGAACGGAAAGATAACAATAGCTTATTAGTAGTATTATCAAAATTTGTAGTGAAACTTTAAAATCAAATTTATGGAGGGTCTAGATCAGAAAAGGTTATGAAATAACGATTTTTACAAAAATCTGAAATAGGGGAAACGAGGAGCATAACGGTCGTAGTACTGGTATATAAAAATTAATTGAAGTTCTACTTTAGAAATCATTTTTAGAAATATGTGTGACGAATGGAAAGATAATAACATCTTAGTGGTATGGAAGTAAGTGGGAGGATATATACATATATAGAATTACTAAATTGGTGAGCTTTAAAACCGAATTTTGGAGGTCTAAATCAGGAAATGGTTTCGAAAAGTAATTTTACGAAAATCTGAACTAGGGAAAACGTTGAGCATAAAATCGACTCGCTGAAAGCTGAAGTCCCAGTACATAAGAAGCAAACACGATGCGGTATTCGAATAAGTTTTAATGGCATAAGTAAGAAAAGAAAATCATAATTCAGGTTAGGAAAAACAGAAGTACGGTTCAGGGTAAAATTGATATATGTAAAGAGGCAAGTCATTTATATTGATATGAAAATATAGGCTGAAGAATATTATAAACTAATAATCAAAAATCTCGACAAAAGTTTCAATGTTTAGGAAAGAACAAATAAATTTAAGTCGTGAAAGAGTATGAAAGCTAATATATATATTAAAAGTTTTCGAACAAATTTAAACTTAGCGAAAGAGGAACATCGAAAATACTTTTGGGGGAAACAAGGATTTGCCACAAGAACGGGTTGGTATAAAGACTTTTGAAGTACGAGTACGACGAACCTATAATTGATATATACAAAAATTAATTGAAGTCCATTCAGTTTGGAAGAATACCCCCTAAAGGTATGTAAGATAAGTGGTTAAAATAGATTTTTGTAGTTAGGAAAAAGGACGGTATGTCGAACCATCAGGATAGTAATAAAGTTTAAAAATCGAAATGTGAAAGATACATTGTTAGAAAAATAGTACAAGATAGTAATTTTAAAATTACGACCAAAAGTCTTCAAAATTCAAGAACGACTTTTAACTCCATCGAAATTTAGGGAGACATATTTAAAGAAGTTTAGAACAAAATTTAAATTGAGTGAAACTTCAAATAAGGAAAGCATTCGAAAATAACTTTGGAAGAATCAAGATTTGCAACGGAAAACATTTGAAAGATCAAGGATAATTGTAATGAGGTGGTCATGTGAATTGAGGACAAGGGAAGTGGTTACGGAAACGTAATTTTCCAAAAATCTGTAGTCGGGAAAATGTTTGAACATAACTTTGATTTGTTGAAAGCTGAAATCATCTGTGACTTGAAAAGTATATTAAGGAAGCGCGACGAGTCATCTGAATAGCATAAATAAGAAAGGAAAATTCATAAATCGAATTTGGAATTGATTTATGAAAAGGGACAAGATATTTAAATAGGTATAAAGGTATAGGCTGTAAAACATTATAAAACAATAATCAAAATCTCGTCATAACTTTCGAATTTCAAAATTTAATTTAAGTCAACGAAAGAGTACGCGATAAGTATAAATATAACAATTGAAATTCCATTTAACTTGGAAAAGATTTTATAGTATGTATGCTATGCGATTAAAATGGATCTCATAGTTAGAAAATGGTATATCGAATTTTCCAAAATAGTATTGGAGTCTTTAAACCGAATTGCGAAAATATAGATAAGAAAATGGTTACGAGATAGCAATTATAATTACAACCATTAGGCTCCGAAATCGACAAGGAATTTGACTCAATCGAAAAGTGAGAAATTTTAAGTATATACGTAGCGGGTTTTAAAACAAAATTTAAACTTAACGAAAACTTTAATAGGAAAATCGAAAATAACTTTAAAAGAAATTAAGACTTGCGAATGGGGACATTCGAAGGATCAACAATTATCGAAACGTGGTGGTCATGTGAATTGAGGCAAGGGATTTGGTCGGATGATCAAAGCATAAATACACCTAGGATATGACTTAGGAAAATCTACGGGAAACTCCTATGGTCAACCAGCTAAAGATTATGGAACTAAGCGCTAAGACTCCCTAAGGGCTAGACAGCGATGAATTGAGTTCAGCTTGGTCCGAAATCGATGAACCCAAGCGAGAGACCAAAGAATTCTAGAAGTCTATCCTAGTCAAAGCTAGACAGGAACCACTAAGGTAACTCTTAGGACAATCAAACAAATCACTAACATGGAGTCTAGCTAACAATCAAGGATTCCTGACTAGCAAGCACAGACGTCTACCTAAGTCTAGCTAGGGTCCTGATCTAATGGGTTCCTACTAAGCTGAGACAGATGCCCTAACACGTCTACCAGCTACCTAAGGCATAGGAACGCTAAAAAAAACTAGACTCAAGGCTTATAAATTGGATGTTCTAATTTATTTAATGGACATTCCATAATTATTACCATTGTTCCGATAGTTCACATTTGCAAATGGACCTGCATGGGCCACCACTAAAACCTGTCACACCCCGCTTCCCAAAAATGTGGAGGCGAGACGTGAGAAGGTCCGCACAAACTTGAAGCTGTGAAGCTCCAAGTCTGATAAGCGTATAAAAACACTTATTATGGCAAGTCCTTGCAAAGCGAAACGAAACAACAATGATAATAAGGAAATGAGACGACATTTTATTGAATCTCCAAATGTCCATAAACAAATTACAATATCGCAGAAAAGCCACCAGGCTAAAAGGAAAAGAGTCTAAGGCCCAACATGGCCAACAAGGTATAACATACATACAAAGGTGCCACGCACCAAAAACTAACAGCAACCTAAACAAAGAAGTGAACACGAGCGGTCTTCAAGACAGGCCCCTGGTGTCCACTCACCACCACAGCAAACATCAGCATCAGCATCACCATATCCCCTGCAACAAAGCTCTGGCTCTGTGTCTAACATGTGACACCCAAAAGAGAGAGGGGCACATGTCAGCAAGTCTGGAAAGACTTGTGCAAGGAAACTGAAAGTAACTAATAACCTAGCACTTATAATAGTAGCAATGATATGACAGTTTAGTTTGATGCAGCAGTTTAAAAGAGAAACAAGCACGCACGATGTAGCGAAAGCTACCAATTCACTAATCACTTATCACTTATCAATGTTTATCACTTAGTGCATAGAGAGTCCACCTGCTGGCCAGCTCGTGGCTCAGGCCGCTTATCTCTTATCACTATTTATCACTTGTGCACTAGAGAGTCCACCTGCTGGCCGGAGTGGCGGATCAGGCCAACTCGGGGCTCAGTCCGCTTATCTCTTACCCCACCCATGTGTATCGAGCGTTGGGGTTTCCAACTACATGGCTCGCTTCTGGAACACGAGCCAGGGATATAATATTGTAGCGTGTGCTACGCAATCACGATGAATAATCACTATGCGATGACATGGACAGATATTTGCATACCGTTAATTTAAATTAAACGTGACAGGCAAAATGCAATGACATGAACAGATATTCGCGTACCGTTTATTTAAATTAAACATGGCAGTTAAAATGCAATAGCAGTTAAGGGTGCATGGATGACATGAACAGTTAATACGCGTGCCATTAAGGGAAAGTAAACGTGTCATACAAGCATGATGAGGGTGACGGACCAAGCTTCGTTGTCAAGCTAGGTCGATGGCGTCTAGACGGCTATCCTTTCACCGGCTAGTCTCTTTTACACTAAAGCAAGGAAATGGCCTAAGACATGGCCCAAATCAAGAGATGCAAGTTTCACTTGCCTCACGCCAAGGAAGATGATCAACGAGGCACGCCACAAAAGTTATCTACGGAGAGGAAATCGCTGCCACGGAGAAACAACCATCAAACAACATCCACCTAGTTTATTATTAGGGTTTCAATAAAATCACAAGGAGAGTTATGAGAAAACCAAAGGATCGAACCCTACCGTATAGAAGCAGAAGATCGATGCCGAGCAAGCACGGCAACGGAAGAACGATCCGGGGAAACCTAGGGTTCAGATCTGGAAATGGATGGAGAAGTTTGGAGAAATAGGGTTTTGGGGGATTTTGGGGGTTTGATGAGATTTTGAGGAAGATGAGAGGTAGAATGTGTTAAGGAAGAGTTTGGATGATGGATTTTGGGCTTGGGATGAAGGAATAAGGGTTTGAGGTAATAGGGGGCTCAATGGGGGAGAAACTAGGGTTTTGGGTCGTGAGGAAGGAGAAGAAACCGTTTGGGTGGGGTTTAAATAGGAAGGGCTGGCGGCTGCCCAGAAATTAGGGTTTTGGCACTGATTAGTCGGTCAGAGAACAACCACTGACCGACTAGTTTAGGAACTAGTCGGTCGGTTCACCAACACAGACCGACTAAGTCCAAACAGTAACTCCTGTACAGAAATAGGATTTAGATTTAGTCGGTCAAAGAACAACTACTAACCGACTAGTTTCTCATCTAGTCGGTCGACGAACGTTCTTAGACCGACTAAGAATGAACAGTACTCGACTGCACAGAAGAACTAAGAATTAGTCGGTCTGAGTACAAAACTTAACCGACTAGTTTAACAACTAGTCGGTCGAAAGATGAACTTAGACCGACTAAACAGAAACAGTAACTTAAGTAAAATTAATCCAAGGAACTAGTCGGTTTGAGTAGAGTTGCCGACCGACTAGATCTCAATCTAGTCGGTTGGTTCCCCTTCTCGAACCAACTAAGATGCACTAAAAGTGCCGATTCGAATCGCAGAGCTTCGGGAAGATTCATATGGCTTCTAAGATCACTCTAACTCTAAGATATGAGCGATTTGAAGCTCGTCACGAATGACTTACTCCGAAATCGACGATCGAAGGAAGAAGCTAGAAAATCACGACGAAAAGATCGAAAGTGAAAGCTATGGCGACGAAAACCACACATCCAAGGGGAAAATCCACCAAGCATATATTTTAATATAGATAATCCAATTACACGAAAACCAGTCGTTACAGCTTAGAAATAGAGTTGAATGGCTCTTCTCTTGGATGTGAAAATGTCTCTAAAATCAGCCTTGGATTCTCTGGTTTGAAGCAACTCAAACTTATATATTAAGAGACAAAACGATCACAGAAATCGTGGCATTAAATGCCCAACGGATCTATTTCTGAAGTTGCTTAATCGGTCTAAGAAGGATCACTGACCGATTAGTTTTGCAACTAGTCGGTCGGTGAACCTTCTTGGACCGACTAGAAGGAAGACAGCAAAGATAGTGAAATCAAGAGATAGAAGAACTAGTCGGTCTAAGAAGAAACATCAACCGACTAGTTTAACAACTAGTCGGTCGGTGAGCCTTCTTAGACCAACTAAGTAGTTGACAGTAAAGAAGTCGAATTTCACTAGGAGAACTAGTCGGTCTGAGAAGGATTCCCAACCAACTAGTTGGACAACTAGTCGGTCGGAGAACCTTCTTGGACCGATTAATTGGTCAACAATAGAATTTATCAGGATAACTAATCGGTCTGAGAAGGATTTCCAACCGACTAGATCGTCATCTAGTCGATCGGTGAACCTTCTTGGACCGACTAATTGATCAACAGTGAATGGGCTGAAACTAGCAAGGATGTCTAGTCGGTTCAAGAAGGATTTCCAACCGACTAGATCGTCATCTAGTCGGTTGGTTCTTCTACTTGAACCAACTAAGATGTATAAGAAGCCGAGAAATGAGGCGATAAGCTTCGGGAAGGTTTCTAAGGGCTTCTAAGGCAATCCTAGAGATAAGATATGATTGTTATGAAGATTTCTAGGCAAGTACTACTCAAGGCTTAACATTCTACTAAATCGAAGCTAGAAGACATAAAAGTAAACACGACAAACCGTCTTCAAAGCTTCAACATGGAGAATCTGAATCCCTTGACTTCACGATTAACTGCTTGAGCTTCAACGAAGCTCCAGGCATAACGATCACACATTCTGAGGAAGTCTTGGGACGTCGCTTGAGATGAACGAAGTACTTTGGTAACGATCTCCATAATTCTTCAAGGTCTTGAGTCTTTTAGTTGAATGACTTGAATATTTCCAATGTCATAGACTTCGAAGCATTTGACTCATCCATTCCTTTCTTCTCTTTGGATTGAATCTCCATTCATTTGTTGATGCCATTGGCTTGAGGTTTGAGGTAGCCTTTGAGTTCTTTAAGCCAATGCTTCACCTTTATTGATCTACCAAGTCCTCTACTTGAATCAACTCGTGTAGTCACTTTTGATCTTCTTGAATCTAATTGGTGACTTTTTAGCTAACTGCAAACACATGAGTTAATCACAATGATTTGTGTTTGATCATCATCAAAATCAAGGTGGAGAGTCCAATACTCAACATTCTCCCCCTTTTTGATGATGACAAACCAAATATAAACAAAATAAATAATTGTGCATTAATATACTTACTCCCACTGCAATGATGCCAATCAAATTAATATCAATAATCAATAGCATCATTCAGCAGTAAATAGTGTGTGTATCACATGAGGTTGTGTATATATCGTATGAATGACCAGATATAATATGTGTACACAATACAAATCATATAGGTGATACACTGTTGAATATTGGACTACCCGGATTTGGTTTTGGATGATGAGCAAACATAAATAATTCATGAACTAACAATTTGTGAGCGCAGTATTGGAGATCGTCGCAAAAATCTCGAGAACATTCAAAGCGACATCTCAAGACTTCTCAAAGCACGTATTCATGCCTAAAGCTTCGTTGAAGCTCTCGCGCCATTTTGGAAGTCATGAAGAATTAATCGAAGCTCTCGAAGACCATTCTTTAAGGTTTTATTTATAGTCTTTTAGCTTCGATCTATAGAATGTTAAGCCTTGAGTATATCTTACGATTCTAACTTCATAACGCTCATATCGTAGCTCTAGGATCTTAGTACAAGTTCATTCTAACTTCCTCGAAGCGTCGCGCTTCGATTCGGACTTGTTTGTGCATGTTAGTTGGTACAAGAAGACGTACTGACCGACTAGATGGTGATCTAGTCGGTCAGCAACTCTTCTTGGACCGACTAGTTTGCTTCCTTAATTTCTTGCACCTTACTGTTTACAGTTAGTCGGTCTACGTTGACTCACCGACCGACTAGTTTGTGAACTAGTCGGTCAGTGATGCTTCTTTGACCGACTAGTTGTGACTTACTGTTCATGCTAAATTTCTCCTAAGCTACTGTTTATCGTTAGTCGGTCTAAGAATGTTTGGTGACCGACTAGTTGACAATCTAGTCGGTCAACTTTTGTTCTTGGACCGACTAAGTCAATTTGTATTCAGACTATTTCATTTTGCCTCTTAGTCGGTCTACGTTCACTGACTGACCGACTAGTTATGAAACTAGTCGGTCAGAAAGTCTTCTCAGACCGACTAGATTTCTAGGTCTGAATTTCTATCTCTTCTCAGTTCCTCTCTTAGTCGGTCCATGTTGTTTGACTGACCGACTAGTTGATGAACTAGTCGGTCAGTGGTTGTTCTTTGACCGACTAGTTTCCTCAGATTTCTATCCGTTGGAAATTGACCTAAGTTGTTTTTATGGGACCCTATAAATACGAACCTAGGTCATTTCTATCTAGGGGAGAGCTGCCATTAAGAGATTCATTGAGATAGAAAGAGATATCCATTCTCACTCATTTCTAAAGCTCTCTTCCTCACAAGAAACCCATTCTCTCACATTCTAGATCTAGAATCCATCTTGAGAGAAGTTTGTTCTTGGTGAGCCCTTCAAGCTCTAGCTTGAATCAAGTCTCCAAATCTCTCCTAGGCACCTATTGCTGGTCATTTCCTTGGTGCTAGGTCTTGGTGACTTCATCTTCCTCAAATCCTTCCTTTCACCTATTTGGTAAGAAAAACTCAAGGTATAGGATTTTTATGGTAAGTTTGTTTAGTTCAATATAAACCCATTTATATTGCTTGTTGATTCTCTCGGTTGTGAGAGAAGGTTGTGATCCCGGGTTGTGGGATACACTATTGCCATTGTTGTATGATTTGATCTTGTGAAGGTTTTTCACAAGATATTCATAGTGGAAATCTTGGGTTAGGGTTTCTAACCTAAGTATCCGGAGGGGATCCGGGTGGTTGGGACGTAGGATCACCGGGAACAAGTTGGGGAGACTTGGGTGGATCCGAACCCATTAACATCTTTTGTTAGCACTGTTAATTTTGTTGTTGTCTTTCAATTTAAGCTTTCGCAAATTGATTTGGTAGTTGTTTGCACTATAATTTGGAATTATACTCCTTGTTATTTTTAAAGTACTATTCACCCCCCCTCTAGTACTTGTGCAGTAGCTTGTAGGGCATTACATTTGGTATCAGAGCCAGATACTTAGCTATGTCTGCCAACGACAACAAGACCGTGCGTCCACCTTCCAACTATGACACCTTCAGGAACCGAGAAGGAGCATCTTCGGTGATGGAAGGACATTCCTCTACGAGGCCTCCATTTTTCAATGGTACCAACTACGGGTACTGGAAATGCCGGATGGAAACCTTCCTCCGGAGTGCATCCTTATGGAGGACTACAATGAAGGAATACATCGAGCCCGAAGAAGAAGACTTTGAGAAATGGACTACCGCGGAGATCGCCGCGGAGGTAAGCAATGCCAAGGCAATGAAGGCCTTGCAATGCGCATTGGAGCCCGAGGACTTCAATAAGATATGCACATGTAAGAGTACATATCAAATTTGGAACTCCCTCCTTATTCTTCATGAAGGGACGAGTAGGGTAAGGGACTCTAAACTCGTAGTCGTAAACAAAGATTACGAAATGTTTCATATGCAACAGGGCGAGAAGATGAAGGAATATTACGCTCGCTTCGTTGACATAATAAACGAGTTAGAGGCCCTCGGTAAATCCTACACTCAAAAGGAGAAGTGCTCAAAGCTTATCGAAGGACTTCCTTCTTCTTGGGAGAAACGTACCTTCGCCATCGAGGAAGGTAATGACATGAATAATTATACCGTAGTACAATTGATGGGTACTTTGATGTCATACGAGGTACGCAAAGATAGCAAGGTGAAGTTACAAGAAAAGATGAAGTCCTATTTGAACCAAGACGCGCCTAAGAAAAAGGCGATTGCATTCAAGGCGGCTTCATCCACCTCTACCGATGATGAGGACTCGGAAGAAGAAATGGACATGGAATCCATTGCACTCATGGCAAAGAAGTTCAATCGCTTCTTCCGAAAGGGTAACTTCAAACAAAAATCTAAATTTACTTCTACTAACGCCTCTCCACCTTTGTGCTTTAAATGCAATAAGCCAGGACACATCAAATCGGATTGTCCTCAAAACAAGCAAAAGGAGAAGTGGAAGGCGCCGAAGTTCGACAAGTCAAAGAAGTACAAAAAGGGGTACAAAAAGGGACTTGTCAGAGCAACATTCACCGACTCCGAGGATTCCTCAAGCGGAGAGTCGGACGATGAGAAAGTGGAGCAAGCGCACATGTGCTTCATGGCAAGAGAGGAGTATGATCAAGGATCTTCATCCTCCGATGATAGTGACGACGAAGGCGATGAGGTAACTATGGATGATCTTAGGGATGCTAACTCTCACTTATGGTCTAAATACACTAAATTAGTAAATAGATATACTAAAGTAAAAGATGACCTAGCTAGCATTCAAACCTCGCCTAAGACTATCATCACCAACAACGACACCGTTGTTGAAGAGTTAAGAAATGAGATTGTTAATCTCAAATCTAAACTTGAACATGTTAGCATTGATGATCCGGAAGAACATAGGATAGCCGATTTAACTTCTCAAAACTCGACTTTGAGTATTGAGAATGAGAATCTTAAATCTCGTGTTTATGTGCTCACATCGCAAGTATCTACTTTGGATACTTCTATGCGTTCTCTCAAAGAGAAATATGAGAACACATTAGGCCGAATTAATAAATTCAATAAGGGTAAGGACCATTTGGATAAAATCCTAAGTGACTTACTTCCGGCCAATCACCACATTGGTTTGGGGTATACGATGGGATGTCCATCCAAAGCGGCCACTACTTTTGTTAGGCCAACTTCCGGTGACTCTACGAGTGGTAGCAAACACTCTATTGGTAGTTCATCTACCAATGGTGCTTCCACCTCGTCCACACCCTCTTTTGGAAAGAAACCCACTTTGGGTGGACCTCCAAAGAAGGGGCATGCTTATATGTACACTAATACCATGCCACGTAGGAACACACGTCCTACTCCACCATCTCACACATATGATGATTTCTATGCTACACGTTCACGGGCACGTGCACACCATGTGAGACACCCTCACGCACGTGTTCCCACACATGCATATGTTCACCCACCTCATCATATGAATAATTCTCGTCGTGCACCATTCCATCATGTTCCGTATGCCTATCCACAACATGCATCACGTAGAAATCAACGTCGCATGCATGCACCCAATAGGATGATGGCTCCCAAAATTTTCACTATTTGGAGCCCAAAGGACACAAGCATGGATGAAAAACAAGTATATATGAATGCTTATTTTTCAGATGTTGTGCATAGTAGAAATTATGTGGGGAAGTCTAAGTCCAATTGGACTTGGCTTCCAAAGGTCTAACCTTTGAGGACCCAATGACCTTGGGTACCATGATATGAAAGTTTCTATCTTTAGGTACTCAAGGAAAAGAAAAAGAAGAGGAGCAACAAATTTAAATTTAGCTCCAAAGGGAATTGGATACTCGATAGCGGGTGTTCAAAACACATGACGGGTGGCGCTCAATTGCTCTCCGAAATGGTTCCCATTGCAAATGGAAATCGCGTCGTATTTGGAGGCAACGAGAGCGGAACCATCGTCGGTGTTGGTAAAGTGGGTAACCCGTCTAAACCCTTAATTAGTGATGTCTATCTAGTTAATGGTTTAAATCATAATCTTATTTCAATAAGCCAACTTTGTGACAAAGGTTACAAAGTTAGCTTTGCGAAAGGATTGTGTCATATTTCAAATGATAATAATAAATTATTATTTTCCGGCACACGCCATAAAGATATCTATATTTTGGATCTTCCTAAGTCATATGAACAATGTCTCGTTGCCAACACAAGTGAACAACACTTATGGCATCGACGCTTTGGACATGTGAACTTTGGAACACTTTATAAGCTTTCAAAATTAAATTCCATTAAAGGTTTTCCGAAGCTCGTTTTTGAAAAGAAAAGTTTTTGTGATTCTTGTCAACGTGGCAAGCTTCCTAAATCTTCATTTAAACCTAAGAAAAGCATTTCTACGAAACGGCCACTAGAGCTATTACATCTAGATTTATTTGGGCCAACTAGAGTTGCTTCCTTAGGAAATGCAAGTTATGGACTAGTCATCGTTGATGATTATTCAAGATTTACATGGGTATTTTTCTTATGTAATAAAAATGAAGCTTTTGAAAACTTCACAATATTTGTGAAGAATTTACAAAATCTCATCGGAACCATCATTGTCACTATTCGTAGTGATCATGGGGGTGAATTTGAGAATGAGTCTTTCTCAAATTTTTGTGATGATCTTGGAATTACTCACACGTTTTCTTTCCCTCGCGCACCTCCTCAAAATGGTGTTGTTGAGAGGAAGAATAGAACGCTTGTGGAGTGTGCTCGCACTATGCTCGAAGATAGTCAACTTGGTTATCAATTTTAGGCGGAAGCGGTACACACAGCTTGTTATGTGTTTAATAGAATACTTTTAAGGCCCGGCACCAAACAAACTTGCTATGAATTGTTGTTTGGTAGATTGCCTCAAGTTAAACATTTTCATGTTTTCGGCGCAAAATGTTTTATTAAAAACACATATGATAATTTGGACAAGTTTGATCTCATATCGGATGAGGGGATATTTGTTGGGTATTCCTCACGTAGCAAAGCCTACCGGATATACAACAAAAGATCCTCTACGATCAAGGAATCACTTCATGTCTCTTTTAATGAGAATTTTACTAATTCTAGAATTTCAAATGATAATGATTCTATGGATGTTTTATGTGATTCGTTTGAAAATTCTAAGACTATTGATTCAATTGATCCTATTGAGACTAACCCGACTAATGAAGTTGTTGAGAATGTGCCTAGTGATCAAGGTATTCCCAAGCGGCTTCATACCGTTCGCGACCATCCCCATGAGCAAGTCATTGGCAATATTCATGATAGTGTCAAGACGAGATCGCAAGTCCACCACTTCGCCAATTGTGCCTTTGCCTCATCAATAGAGCCAAATAATATAGTTGAAGCGTGCGAAGATAGTGCTTGGATCCTTGCTATGGAGGAGGAACTCATTCAATTCGAGAGGAATGAGGTATGGGAGCTTGTTCCTTTGCCATCGAAGAACCACACCGTCATAGGGACAAAGTGGATCTTCAAGAACAAAACCGACGAAAATCAAGTCGTCGTCCGGAACAAAGCTCGGTTAGTTGCTCAAGGCTATCGCCAAGAGGAAGGTATCGATTTTGAAGAATCCTTCGCTCCGGTAGCTAGATTAGAATCAATTAGACTTTTATTGTCTTATGCATGCCATAAAAATTTTAAGTTATTTCAAATGGATGTTAAAAGTGCATTTTTAAACGGAGATGTTGTTGAGGAAGTTTACGTTTCTCAACCTCCGGGCTTCATAAATGAAAAATTTCCAAATCATGTTTTTAAACTAAAGAAAGCTCTTTATGGTTTGAGACAAGCTCCTCGAGCTTGGTATGATCGCCTAAAGAATTTTCTTTTGGATTTGAATTTAAAATGGGCGAAGCCGATTCTACACTTTTTGTTAAGCATGCGAATAATGATATTTTATTAGTTCAAATTTATGTTGATGATATCATTTTCGGTGCTACTAACTTCACTCTTTGCGAAGAGTTTTCTAATGTTATGAAGGAACAATTTGAGATGAGCCACATGGGCGAACTCAAATATTTCTTAGGTCTCCAAATTCGCCAATTGAACGATGCAATCTTCATCCACCAAACGAAGTATACGGTGGAGTTGCTTAAGCGATTTGGAATGGAGAGTGCTTCCGGGAAAAAGACTCCAATGAGCACGACTACGCATCTTGACAAGGATACGGGCGGTAAGGATGTAGACATTCGTCTATATCGAGGTATGATAGGTAGTTTACTTTATCTTACCGCAAGTAGGCCCGATATTATGTTTGCTGTATGCATATGTGCTCGTTATCAGTCTCAACCTAAGGAGTCTCACTTAGTAGCGGTAAAACGTATTTTTCGCTATCTAAGTTACACTTTAGATTTTGGATTACTTTATCCGAAATCTAGCACATATGAGTTAGTCTCATATAGTGATGCCGATTATGCGGGATGCAAATCCGACAGGAAAAGTACTAGTGGCACTTGCCATTTTCTAAGAAATTCTCTTGTCTCTTGGTTTTCCAAGAAGCAAAATTCCGTATCACTTTCAACCACTGAGGCGGAATATATTGCCGCCGGTGCCGCTTGTGCCCAGGTTCTTTGGATGAGACACACACTGAAGGATTTTGGTATTCATTGTGATACTAGCCCTATCATGGTGGATAACCAAAGTGTTATTTGTCTTTCAAAGAATCCAGTGCACCATTCCCGATCAAAACACATAGATGTCCGACACCACTTTTTAGATGATCATGTTGCTAAAAAGGACATCATTTTAGTGTACGTTGAAACCCAAAAGCAAATCGCCGATATTTTCACGAAACCCCTAAAGGAGGACTCCTTTGTGCGATTGCGTCGAGAATTGGGGATTATGGGTGAATCCGAGATATAGGATTCATATTTCATTCAATTATCTTGCATGCTATTATATTTCGCGATATTTCGTTCATGCTAGATTTATTGAATTTTTGGGGATTTTATGTGATATGTTTGAATTTGTGCTCGAATTCGTATTTGAATGTCGTATTTAAGATTTCGACGTGTTATGGGGTAATTTAGATGACTTATGAGAGTGTTAAGATGTTTCATCCAAGTGGTTTGTGAAGAGAACTCATTTTTCAATTTTTGGACTCTTCTAGTCGGTTTCAGTTCATTAGCCAACCGACTAGATGCTCATCTAGTCGGTCAGCTAGTGAACTCAGACCGACTAGATCAAGCTTTAATCTAACTCTTATCTTTTTCTTTCCTTAGTCGGTCACAGTACACTAACCGACCACTAGATTGAAAACTAGTCGGTCAGTGTGTATACTGCGACCGACTAAATCTAGCCCTAAAAATTCCTGTTTGCCTCTGTTTCGACTTAGTCGGTTCAAGCTCATTGACCGACCGACTAGATCGTGATCTAGTCGGTCATTGTTTGAACTGTGACCGATTAAGTGGGTTAGGGCAAACGTGTCTTTTCACTTTCCCGACCGACTTAAACTCCTTCTAACCGATCGATTCTTCATTTAGTCGGTTGTTTCCAAAGCTCCAGCTCGAAAACTCCAAAAACCCTCTCGAGCCCCTTCATCTTCCCATCGTCTCCGGCCAATTTTCCGGCCATCTCCGCCGTCCGCCGCCGTCGACCTCCTCCTCCTAGGTATATCTCCTCCTCCTAGGTCTCGATTTCTTTTCTAGGGTGTGATCTAGCTTGATTTCTCTTCTAGGGTTTCGACTTTTCATCTAGGGCTTGATTATTTCGGATTTCCTTCTTAGGGCTGTGTGCTTAGGGTTGTTCAATCTTCGTCGCTTGCTTGTTCTCGTCATGCCACGATCATGGCAAAGACGAGGATCCCTATCACTTCATCTGGGGCTTCCCCAATGTCTGTAGAGCCTTCTAACCCTAGGAATCCATCTAAGCCCAAGCGTCGTGCTAAATCTACCCAAGCTTCTCCGTCTTCGCCTCCTCTGAAGAAGCAGAGGACGGCGACGGTCAAACCCCGAAAATCTAAGTCTAAAAAGCCCATACTCCACTCTCCCTCTACTCCTCCTGATTCCGATACTGAGTTTATCCCTGAGGATGAGTCTGGGCATAGGGAACCCACTCCTCCACTTCGTCCTAGGACTCGCCAGCCTAAGGGAAAGGGCCCAATGCCAGCTGGTGGTGTTGACATATCGTTGTGTCGCGACGACCCTATGTGTCTAGCGGCCTATAACCGTATTGAACACTGCCCGATGCTATTGGAGCACTATGTTCAGTTTTCAGATTTCCTTGGCTTAGCTGATCTTCTCTCCTATAGTGGCCTATTGGATTATCTTCGCTATGACCCCAAGGCGAATCCTAGACCATATCCTCGCCTGGTCAAATTATTCTACACCAATCGTGTCCGAGGCCTGTACGATGAGAATCACTCCATCGAGACTACTGTCTTGGGAACTCCTATAGTTCTCACGACAGAAATCTTGGGGGAGATACTTGGTTGTTCGTCGTCTGGTCTCCTTCCGTCGGATATTTCTGTTGATGATATCTCTTCCTTGGATCAGTCCGTTCTTTCTGAAATCTTCCATGTGATCCCTTCTGCCCTCATTGGTGTTCCTTCGAAGTCGTTCAAACCTAATGCATGGGTGCTTAATCTTATTCTGAAGTCGTGCTTGCTTCCCAAGTACGGCTCATCTTCTCTGCCATCCCAGCCGTTTTTGAAGCTGATTTACGCTCTTTTCTTGGGTTGTGAGATTAATTGGGCTCGCGTTATACTCAATAAGATGGACTCTTTCGAGTGTATTCGCAAGACCAATAAATCTGTGCATATCCCTTATCCGTGTCTGTTGACCCTGGTTTTCCGTCATTTTTGTGTCCCTCTCCCTCCTGACGATGAGCGTCCCTTGGGTCCTCCTCTGAACGCGATGGCCGTTAAGAAATCTCTTGCGGCGCTTCGTCACGTGCAGAGGTCGACCACATCTGCTTCCCAGGCCACTCCCTCAGCTGCTGCAGCCCCCACTCCTTCTGCTACATTAGATGATGTCGTACGCCTTCTTCGTCGGCACGAGTCACGTTTGGCTCGTACCGAGGAGGTCGTCTGCCGTATGGCTCAGATGATGGGCATTGATCTTCCTCCTTCCGTTTCTGAGGCCGAGGAGATGGACGATGAGGAGATTGACGATCTTGTCACTTCCTTGGCTCGTGGCGATGAGGCTACTGCTGCTGCTGCTGCTACCACTTCTGCTCCTGGAGTTGGCACCACTTCCGGTGCTCCAGAGACTTCTGCTTCAGTAGTTCAGACTTCTGAGGCTGCTGCTGTCCCTGTTGACGAGCCTGCTGTTGAGACCCCTGCTGTTGCGACCCCTGCCGTTGAGCCTACCGTCAATGTCTCCACACCTGCCCCAACGATCCCGTCTGTTGACACGCCTCTCCTCCCTGCAGAGCCTGAGTCCACTCCGTCGACTAGACCCACGGAGACTGCAGATCCAGCCACTTCCTCGTGATCGTCTGTTCCGAGGACTCTCCACTACTCTTTGGATGATATATCTTATTGAGAGTATTTTGGGTTAGGATGGAGTTTGAGGGTTGTTTTGATGTATTTTTGAGTTTTCTGGATGTCGGTGTTGGGTATTTTGATGTACTTTGGATGATGTTGTTGTACTTTTTGATGTTTATATAGATGATGTGTCGTACTTGATATGATGTACTTCTTGTATTCGATATCTTTTTGGATGTACTCATGATGTTTTCATATATATATACATCGTCGTTCTCTTTGTCTTATTTGTCGTGCACATTTAATATTCGTTCAACGCTTATGAAATGTGATTTCGTCGCTCGACGCTTAAATGCTTGGTTAAATAGATTATATTTCTATATTTGTATAGAATTGTTTTCCATGCACAAATTTAACCAAGAATAATGAATAAAAGAGTATGTTTCTTTATTCAAGAAATGAATAATAATTTGGTATTTTTGATGATTTTAATTATCGCTTTTTAATAATGGACAATTTGGCACACCTTGATTTGATTTCACTACTTTTCCCTTGGTGTCAATTAGTTCCATCGTCATTGTCTACGACTCCCGATGTTGGATTTTCCATTTCCTAGTTGTTGTCGTTGTATGCCCCCCATTTTTGGGATAATGCCAAAGGGGGAGAGATAATGATAATAAATAGGTCAAATGAAAATTTAACTTATTTTCCAAGAATCTAGTTTGATATGTTAGATTCAGGGGGAGTTAAGATATATATAAGGATTTTCAAAATCCGATATTTCAAAAATCGATTCTCTTTATTTACCTTACTCGTCTGATTGATGCAATTCATATATATTCATTTTGGAATTAATGTGTCATCAATGCAGGGGGAGTAAGTATTTTTCATTTGAATCATTATTTTTGATTATTATTTATGATGGTTTGTCATCACCAAAAAGGGGGAGAATGTTGAATATTGGACTACCCAGATTTGGTTTTGGATATGAGCAAACATAAATAATTCATGAACTAACAATTTGTGAGCGCAGTATTGGAGATCGTCGCAAAAATCTCGAGAACATTCAAAGCGACATCTCAAGACTTCTCAAAGCACGTATTCATGCCTAAAGCTTCGTTGAAGCTCTCTCGCCGTTTTGGAAGTCATGAAGAATTAATCGAAGCTCTCGAAGACCATTCTTTAAGGTTTTATTTATAGTCTTTTAGCTTCGATCTATAGAATGTTAAGCCTTGAGTATATCTTACGATTCTAACTTCATAACGCTCATATCGTAGCTCTAGGATCTTAGTACAAGTTCATTCTAACTTCCTCGAAGCGTCGCGCTTCGATTCGGACTTGTTTGTGCATGTTAGTTGGTACAAGAAGACGTACTGATCGACTAGATGGTGATCTAGTCGGTCAGCAACTCTTCTTGGACCGACTAGTTTGCTTCCTTAATTTCTTGCACCTTACTGTTTACAGTTAGTCGGTCTACGTTGACTCACCGACCGACTAGTTTGTGAACTAGTCGGTCAGTGATGCTTCTTTGACCGACTAGTTGTGACTTACTGTTCATGCTAAATTTCTCCTAAGCTACTGTTTATCGTTAGTCGGTCTAAGAACGTTTGGTAACCGACTAGTTGACAATCTAGTCGGTCAACTTTTGTTCTTGGACCGACTAAGTCAATTTGTATTCAGACTATTTCATTTTGCCTCTTAGTCGGTCTACGTTCACTGACTGACCGACTAGTTGTGAAACTAGTCGGTCAGAAAGTCTTCTCAGACCGACTAGATTTCTAGGTCTGAATTTCTATCTCTTCTCAGTTCCTCTCTTAGTCGGTCCATGTTGTTTGACTGACCGACTAGTTGATGAACTAGTCGGTCAGTGGTTGTTCTTTGACCGACTAGTTTCCTCAGATTTCTATCCGTTGGAAATTGACCTAAGTTGTTTTTATGGGACCCTATAAATACGAACCTAGGTCATTTCTATCTAGGGGAGAGCTGCCATTAAGAGATTCATTGAGATAGAAAGAGATATCCATTCTCACTCATTTCTAAAGCTCTCTTCCTCACAAGAAACCCATTCTCTCACATTCTAGATCTAGAATCCATCTTGAGAGAAGTTTGTTCTTGGTGAGCCCTTCAAGCTCTAGCTTGAATCAAGTCTCCAAATCTCTCCTAGGCACCTATTGCTGGTCATTTCCTTGGTGCTAGGTCTTGGTGACTTCATCTTCCTCAAATCCTTCCTTTCACCTATTTGGTAAGAAAAACTCAAGGTATAGGATTTTGTGGTAAGTTTGTTTATTTCAATATAAACCCATTTATATTGCTTGTTGATTCTCTCGGTTGTGAGAGAAGGTTGTAATCTCGGGTTGTGGGATACACTATTGCCATTGTTGTATGATTTGATCTTGTGAAGGTTTTTCACAAGATATTCATAGTGGAAATCTTGGGTTAGGGTTTCTAACCTAAGTATTCGGAGGGGATCCGGGTGGTTGGGACGTAGGATCACCGGGAACAAGTCGGGGAGACTTGGGTGGATCCGAACCCATTAACATCTTTTGTTAGCATTGTTAATTTTGTTGTTGTCATTCAATTTAAGCTTCCGCAAATTGATTTGGTAGTTGTTTGCACTATAATTTGGAATTATACTCCTTGTTATTTTTAAAGTACTATTCACCCCCCCCTCTAGTACTTGTGCAGTAGCTTGTAGGGCATTACATACACATCATAAACATGAGCATGATTACCAATATATATAATGTAATCAATATAAACCAAGGTAATCACCAATGCTCCCCCTGAATCATATACATGAACGATCATACATAAAGTCTATATGATTCAAGTTATTGTTTAACACTCAACATTTAATAAGCACATCCTTTGTTTATTTCTCTCCCCTTTTGGCATTATCCAAAAGACATGGGGGTATAGAAACAACAAAAGCAAAAATAGAGTGGAAAACTAAAAGGTATATCTAATGTAAACTAGATAAGCTACCAATTTAAAACAAGATATCAAAATAAAGATATCAATTGCAAGAGCAAATATCCAACAACTCAACTACCCTCAAGTATCACAAGAAGATAAGCAATAAGTATATGTGATAAAAGATTACAATAGATACTAATTGTAAAGAGTAGTGTGAGCAGTGTTAGAAAAGTGACAGTATCATAATTAGCAGTAGCTACTAGCTATAAATATGATAAAGAATACGATAACAATGCAAAAAATCATGACATCACTTGTGAAAGAAAAACAAGTGATCAAATAGTGTCAAGTACACAAACAAACTCAATTATCACAAAATTTTATAACATTAAGCATAATGTGATAGACTGGCCTTGAGCAAGGGTATGACATATGACATGAACATGATTAAATACATAATGGTGGAATCAAAATTATCACAATGACATAGATCAACAAATACTATCAATAAACTGAGATCTAAGTCAAACATAAAAAATGCAACAATCATGACTTTGGAAATTCTTAGCCATGTGTACACAGTTATGTTATGAAATAATAACACAAATTAAGTATAATAGCATGTGCTGAACTCCACAAAGCATCTCCAAAAGTAAGCATACCAAATCTAAGTGAAGTGTGCGATGTAGGCATATACAAATATCTATATCATGCAAAAGTGTTATGCCAAATAGAGATAGAAACATCATAAAACGTATGGCATACACAATTCTAGCACACTAGGATACTAATTGAAACAATGTTCAAAAGAACCATAGTACTAGCATGCATTCCAGAAGAGATACTCACAGAATGAGTCAATGATAAGCATGAAATGCCATGAGCATAAAGAAGATAAGTACTATATCATAAGCTCAAAACAAGCATCAAGCAAGAGCATGTAAAGAAGATATCCAATATAAATAGTCTACCAATTGTAAAGATGATACCAATTGTAGTCTAACAAAGTATGCAAAGCAGGCAAATAATGTCAAGATCATGACATCACTTGAGAAGGAAACCAAGTGAACACATAGAGACATGATCTCATCCTAGCTCAATTATCACAAAGAATTCAACATGAGGCATAATGTGACAAAACATCTTTTGAGCAAAGGCATGAAGATAGTCTATGTACAAAGTCACATGGTAGGACATAAACGAATAAAGTTATCATGAACATCGCATGCATGCATACCAATTATGCAAATAGAATAAAAACTTGTGTAAGCACAATATAATCGGAGGTAGCATCAAAGAAGTCATAGTGCATCAAGATATATTCATGGAAGAATATCTATGACAGAATATACATATCATCAAACACAATATAAAGCTTATATGATCGTGTATAGCACAAGTTATCTTTAACATCTCATAAAAATAGCATAAAATATGAGCATGAGATGAGAGATGACATAGTGAGAAATATAGCTTGAAGATCACTAACTAATATGAATGAGTGTTATGTCACTTGTGAAAATATCATACATGAAAGATTTAGCTATAGACATGAAAGATCTCTTGAATAAAATTATAGCTAAACATCAGTCATGGAGTAATTAAAATGACAAGTAACATACATTGATCACCCCAAATCATATCAATACGTCTCATAAAGATAATCATACAAACTATAAGAAAAGTATGAGATGTGTGGTGATACAATGAACAAATATGCATAAAGATCCTAAATCATTAATCTTATTCATGGCATGAAAAAGATATAAACATTAATAAGCAACTAACCAATTCATTATATGAATGTTATAGCTACCATGGTACATGAGTCGTAATAAGACATATATGACATACATGAACAAGGTAGTCACATAAACAAACAATCTTCATGAGGGTGTGACAAGAATGAGCTAATGAAGAAGTATGCTATATTACACAAATCGAATATATTAAAATACCAATTGTAAACATGGTAGTCAAAACCAATATATTAAAATACCAATTGTACAAAACACATACTTACAACCATTTAGCTCTCCCTATATGTGTGCATCTCCATTGCACCATCCTTTCCTTTGAATTGATCCATCATTTGTAAACCAAGGAGTGTGTAGAGTAGGCATCTTGCACAACAATCTGACAATTCAACAATTGGTGGTATCCAAAAACTTTTTGGATCCAATAAGTTAAGGAACAAAATCAAGTAGTCCAATAACCAATCATTTCCCAATTGTAAATAACACTCATCAATAGAAATGCATGACATGCATTAATAAGAGTTATTATGATCATGAAAATCATACATATTAGGAATTAACAATTCTCAATCATTAGAAGTTAGATACACCTAGACTAATAATTCCTATGCATATGATTTAATCACAATAC
This sequence comes from Scilla litardierei, assembly GCA_030789695.1. NCBI lineage: Eukaryota > Viridiplantae > Streptophyta > Magnoliopsida > Asparagales > Asparagaceae > Scilla > Scilla litardierei. Next base: position 60,133,515 of record CM061136.1, read on the forward strand.
ATTATACAAGCAATCATCATTATGAATACACACATCTAATACAATAGTGTGTGCAAGAAAGATATCACGTTCAATATGCATATGTGCACAAAATAAACATTCATGGCACAAACATATTGAAGGAATGCATGAAAAGTAATACCACAAAGAGTGTGCATGAAAATCATAAAGCATTAATTTTCAAAACCAAATTTCTCTTTCCTTTGGCATATCAACAAGATAGGAAGGTGCAAATTGATAATAAATCACCAAGGGTCAGAGAAATCAACTGATCTATATGCACAACATAATATGAATGAAATGCAATGACACATAAATGAAAATGTCATACACCCACACATGTCATACAAACTATGCAAACTTGGGAGTAGTGGACGAACTCACATATATATGGGTACAAAAAGTAATCATACAAGCATGGTACCCAAGCAATGAAGTGCAATATGAGTGAGTAAGTAAGGTGGAAATCAAATAAAGACTGAGTTTGATTTTTATATATATAGTCGCATGAGAATATGTCAATCCTAATATACGATTCTATATGTGTGTTCATATTATGACTAGAAACATTCTTAGGAATCCAAAAGATAGTGATTTGGGATTCTTAAGAAGAGGTTGTGTAGTGGCATGAGTAGGAAGTTGGGATGCACGCTTATGAAATGGAACATAAATATAAGCGTGGCCCGTGTGTGAAACATGCAAATGAGCATTAGTTCTAACATGAAAATTATTAAGCCACATGTTATAAATAATCCTCGAATAAACATATCAGTAAGGATTATGAATACACAATGCACATCAGTCAAGAATTTGACGCACATGAACAACATAGACATGAATGACATACAAGACACATAATATGCAAACATAGGATATGCATGAGATAGTCTCAAACACAAAGTGACATCTACATGCATCCAACACACATGGATACCAAATGTAAGAATATACTTACAACATTAAGCTCCCCCTACTTTGGTGCATCACTTAAGCACCATCAACTCCATTAGAATGAAAATCTTTGCAAATCAAGGAGTTGGTAGAGTTGGTATCCCAATGTGGATTGAACCTAGAAAACATAATTTTGGTATCCAAAAATCTTTTTGGATCCTATGGGTTAGGCAACAAATTTAACAAACTAAATTCAAATTATTGTAACCCATATCCTAATGTAATCATACACAATATTAATGAAACATTTAGTCATGTTACTAGATAAATATATAACCATATACATGCATGTACCAAATATACCAAAAGTAAATATGTATATTAATCCAAAAACTTGACATGCATCGTATGCAACAAAACATAAATATGAACCAAAGCATGTGTTGCATAAAAATATTAAATATTTTAGACATGAAAATCATAAACACAATGATTTACTAATAAACATGCAATAGAAATCAAATTCAATATGAATTTAAGTTCCTAACAAACATGAGCATCTAAGACCAATATGCAAACAAAAGAATAAACCAATTCTTAACACAAATGCTTTGGTACCCATAAAATGAATATAAACTTACGGTACCAAGCAATGAAGGGTCAACGGAAACTAACCCTTTGGAAACCAAGTCCAAGAGGACCGTGATTTCCCAACATAATCATCATTCAAAATAATATCATGAATATAAGATTGCACATACATATCCTTAGCATGATTACTAGTGTTCTTAGGACCCCAAATAGTGTATGATTTGGGTATCCTCTTTCTAGTGGTTGCATGCACAAAAGGTTGATCTCTACGTAGTGCATGTGGCCTAGGAACATGAGATCTAGCAAGAGCATGAGGAAATGTGTATGGAACATTGTGTTGTGCTAAAGCATGATGATGGGCATATGGTCCATGGTGTGGTGTTGCATACATACGTGGATGAATATGAGGTGTGTATACATGAAGATGATCATGAGAATAAGCATGAATATGTGGATGTGATGTGTGATCATAAGCATGAGAAGGTACATGAGCATGAGTACGTGCTTGAGAGTGTCTCAAATGAGTGTTTGCACGTGCTCGTGGGTGTGGAACATAAAAACTCTCATTTGTAGGAACGTGAGGAGTGGAGGCATTCCTACGTGTATTGGTGTACATGAAAGCATGTCCCTTCCTTTGATGTCCACCCTTGGTGGGTTTCTTTGCAAAGGAGGGAGGAGTAGGAGTGGTGGTTTCCTTAGTAGTAGAACTACACAAGTTGTTATAGACACCACTCGTGGATGCACCGGAGGATGGCCTCACAAAATCTATAATTACTTCATTATAAGAGGTGCGTGCATTGGATGCACTTGCCTTAGAATAACCAAGGCCAACACGATGGTTTGCCGGTAGTTGATTCTTTAGAAAATCATTCAAATTGTCCTTTCCCTTGTTGAATCTCTCAACAATGGAGGACATGAGCTCATATTTCTTCGAAATTGAAGAAATAGTGGCATTCAAGGTGGATGCATGTGTGGTGAGCTTGTACACTTGGGATTTGAGATCCTCATTCTCAATGCCCAAGCTAGTGTTTTGAGATTGAAGATTTTCAATGTCAAGATCGTTACTATCCACAATGGAAACATGATCAAGTTGAGATTTGAGGGACTCCACCTCATTTCTCAATATGCCATTTTGAGTAAGCAAACTTGCTTTCTCAATGGCGAGTGTCTCAACAATGGTGTCATTGTTAGAGGTGCTACATGTAGATGTGTTAGTGAGACTAGCAATCTTATTCCTATCCTCACCATATTTCCGTATAAGCTTTTGATGATTATCAAGTAATTGTCCAAATGCAATTCCAAGATCATCCATTGTTACCTCTTCATCGTCACTATCACTTCCACTTGAATCACTAGATGTGTCACTAGAGTCACCCATAGTGGCATCCTCTCGTGCCATCAACACCATGAGTGAATCCCTTTCATCATTGGAGGAAGAACACTCCGAGGTGGACTCTTCTTGCTCCGCTAGCATGTGCCATATTTGATATGCCATTGTTGCCTTGGACACACGCATAAGAATGTCATAAGTTAAAAAATCAAGCAAGATATTCATTACCTCTTCATGTTTCTTCACCAATTCTTTTTGCTCATTTGTCCACTTATGTTCGGAAGTGGTAGGCACGCGAAGGGGCTTCTCCACAAGCTTCCAATAATCCTCATCGATGGATTGAATATAAGCCTTCATCTTTACACACCAAATTTGATAGTTGGGTCCAATGAGATATGGTGGAAAAGGACTTCGTGTGATGTTGTTGTTGGTTGCCATAGCTATTACCTCGCTCTGATACCAATTGAGTGACTTTGTGCTATGAGGAACAAACACTAGAGGGGGTGAATAGTGTTTTATAGAATTATAAGGAATTTACGCCAAATAAAACCCTAATTAACCAACATATGCGGAATGAAAGAAGTGATCAACAACACAAGGAAGAATGCAATGCAAACATGTAATGTACCCTGGTTCGGTGCCACCCAAGTCTCCCCGACTTGTTCCCGGTGCCCTAATCCAGCAACACCCGGATCCCCTCCGGATACTCTAGTAAAACCACTAGAACTTCCCTTTAGCCCACTTGCAGAAACCCCACAAGTGTAATCAACTTACAATCGATGTACGTGTATCCCACAACCCAGGAACACGCAAAGACCTTAATCCCACAACTAGGGACTAAGCACACTCTCACAAACCGAGAGCAAAACTGAAATCTTGACTCCCGCAACTTGGGATCAAGCCAACCCTCTCAACAACCGAGAGTATACAACAATTACGGAGTATAGAGAATAAAATGTAAAGCTCTTACCAGAAAATCCTATGCCTTGAGAAATACTTACCAATATAGGGCAAGAATGGATTTTGAGGAAGAAGATAGCACCAAACCCTAGCTCCACCAAGATGGACAGCAATAGATGGCTAGGGTGAAGTTGGTGACTTGAATTCAAGATCTTAGCTTGAGTAGCTCACAAAGAATGAGAATCTCTCTTGAGGAATTAGGGCTCAAAGAGTAAGGGAGAGATTTGTAAGGACCCTGTCTATGGGGAAAACACTAGAAGGGGGGTTGAATAGTGTTTATGCAAATTTAAAAGGAATTTACGCCAAATAAAAATGCAATCCAACAAATAGTGCGGAGTAGAAAAACGACCCAAAGAGAAACACAAGCAAACGCAGATATGTTTCAAGGGTTCGGATTACCCAAGTCAACTCCCGACTTGTTCCCGGTAATCCTACGTCCCTTCCACCCGGATACTACCGGATACTCAAGTTAGAACCCTAACTTGAGGTTTCCTTTAAAGCCCACTTGTACCAACCCTACAAGTGCAATCGAATACAATCGATGTCCTTGACTCCCACAACCAGGGAGCAAGCAAAAACCACTCTCACAACCAAGAGCACAATTCAAATAAAGAAGTTATGAAATCTGAAAGCAACACTTACAATCACCTATGCCTTGAAGTAGAACTTGAAGGAGAAGTGTGATGTGTGTTGAAGAACTCTCTTGGAAGAGAGGAGAAAGCCCTTTCTCTTGACTGCACCAATTGCCTAGAAGATCAATCTTTGGTTCTAGGTTGGAGAGCAAGAGAACAAGATTTGGAAATACTTAGGGCTTTGGATTTGAAAGCTTTGATCTTTGGAAATGAAAGCTTGAAGGATTTTGCAATGAATGAGTAACCTTCCAATGAAACAGTAGAAGCTCTATTTATAGCTTTCTCAAATCCACAAAACAGTTTAGGCAAAAACTCAATCGAAATCTGTGAGAAAAATCTCAACGGATATAATCTGAACTCGCGACAGTCGACTGTTGAACACTCCACAGTCGATTGTTGCACAGTCAGCAAGGGTAGGTGAGAATTCATAACGGTAACTTACCACGTGGACAGTCGACTGATGAAGCAAAGACAGTCATCTGTTAAACCAACAGGCGACTGTAATTTATTCGAAAGGCGACTGGCCGAGAGAAGAGTAAGTTAGACAAATACTGGAAATCTCACAGGATACAGGACAGACGATTGATGCAAGGAACACAGTCGACTGTAAACCAGAACAGGCGACTGTACAAACTTGAACAGACGACTGTCAATAGCAAGAGAAATTTCCAAAGAGCTGAGTCAAAGAAATGACTTACAGACAGGCGACTGTTGCAGTATAGACAGTCGACTGATCTAATAGACAGTCAACTGTATATACAGCATAAGTCGACTGGCCATAGAAGTCAGATCACACATAGTTTGGGCAAGGAGAGACAGGCGACTGATTTACAACACACAGTCGACTGTCACTAGGACAGGCGCCTGTGAATCATTCAACAGTAGCCTGTGCGAAATAATCAGAGAAGGCCCAAAACTACAAGTAATAGTCTGTGCATAACAGGCGACTGTAGAACAAAACACAGTCGACTATTTTTGAGACAGGCGACTGTAAACTGTTCAGCAGTCGGCTGTTATGAACAATCCTAGCACAAACAAAAGAGAATTGAATTGGGATCAAAGGACAAAGGTCTAGAGATGTCCTATGACAGAAAGTAGATGTGTGTGAGTGCTCCATCAAAGTTCTATTTCTCAGCTACATACTAGAAGAGATAAAAGAAAAGTTACATTGACGAATAATCTCTTCTTTCCATCGTATGAGCTTGAAGTCTTTACGGAGCTTCAATCATCTATCTACGATCATCCAATTCATATCATTTGCCTTCAATTACGTTTGTGAGTCATCCATTGCAAGTTGATCTTCATAATAAGCTTAGGCAATGGATTAACTGCAAAATAGGGGATTAGTCACAAGTATTTATGTTTGCTCATCATTAACATCAAGTAGTGAGAAGTCCAATACTCAACATTCTCCCCCTTTTTGATGATGACAAACAAACATAAACAAAAAGATAAATAATTGTGCGTAATGAAAACTTACTCCCCCTACATAGATACCAATCAAGTTAGTCAACAAATATTAGAGCATCTACATAACAATTGAAGCAAATGAGTGAGATATGAATGAATTCAATTCAAGAAATCTAGGAAATAAAATCCATATTCATTGTAATCTTACTCCCCCTGAATCTAAGGCAACGAAAATATTAGATTCAAGCGTTAGAACATACTTAGCACATCCATTATGAATCTTGTATGTTTATTTCTCTCCCCCTATGGCATTATCCAAAAAGGTGGGAGCAAATAACAACAACAATAATCGTGCTAAATACGAACTAACAACAATCAAGGAGTATAAAGATATATCGAATCAAAAACTCATAGAATCTCATCATATACACATGTGAGTAATGGAATTGAAATCCAATAACAACATTTTAGATATACGAAGTGAAAATAATTTTCACAAATTCATCATATCAAAGTGAGCATGAATTGACCAAATATCAAATTCGTATATTGTCTCAAAAGCACATTAAGGAGAGGAAGCATACATGGAGAAAACAAATCATACATCACACAGATAAGATATACAATATAACATAGTGACACAAGATGAACGGCAACATCATATATAGATATAAAGTAACTGAGTACATCAACGGATGGTCATCTACATGGCCATCCCAAACAAGATACATCATGGTAAAAAAAATACATCATCATGACGACATCAAAGTATATCACCATACATATATAAAAGAGTCGCTGACAGCATCATCCATCAAAGACAAAACATATATCAGAATCACTCAACCTAAACAAAAGCAGACCACACAAAATAAAAACAAGGTCTTTAGGTGAGTGAACAGAACAGCAGCAGCCTCAGTCAATATGAATGACGGAGGGGTCCGACGGGCGACCAGAAGATCGAAACAAAAGCCGAGCAGAGCGACGAGTAGGAAAAGTCGGAGTCTTCCTCTTGGAAGACGAAGCACGATCAGCAGAAGAAACATCAAGAACATGAAGTGGAGTCTGGGCATTGGAGGTCTGAACCAAAGAGGGTTTTGGTGTGAAGCCAGGAGGAGGAGATACACAAGTAGGAGCAGTGTCCTCAGAGGTAGCAACCATAGCCTGAAGCTCGGGAGGGATGGGATAACCATGATGCTTAAAAGAGATTAGTTGAAGCTTAAGCAAAAGCGAGAGCTTCTCATCCAAAGAAATGGAAAGAATTTCAAGAGCAGAGACATGAGCGTCCAACTGACGAAGAAGGAACTCAATGGACCTAGAAGGATGCACAGCAGGCTGAGAAGAGGAGATGGGATCACTGACAGAGACAGGAAGAGGTTCACCAGAAGATTGAGGTGAGGAGGGAGTCGGATCAGGCTTCGGTGAGGGGACAGGCTCATTGAGGAAATCAAGAGAGACATTAGGGAAGAAATGATCGAAAAGAGCCATGGTTGAACACGAAGCTAGGGCACGACAGAAAGATGAAAGATGAACGAACCCTAACATGAGTTATCAAGAGATAGAGAGATCAATCATAGTCCAGTGACAGAACGAAGGCAACGACACTCGAAAATGACGCACGAAAGGAGCAAGATCGACGGAGTTGGAAGACCAATCAAGCAGGAAGATGAACGGTCGAAGCGGAGGAGGGAGAGAGTCGACGTGGGGAAGTGGTCACGAATACTGAATATAAAATTGGGGGAATCAATCTGAGCCATTGGATCAAGGAATCGACGGCTCGGATCAAATCACATGAACCGACACAGCAAGAAACAGTCGACTGATGAACAACAGTCAGTCGACTGGATGAAATGATAAAATTAAAGGCTCAGATAGATGGGCAGTCGACTGGATAGTAACATACAGTTACCTGTCCATTGGACAGTCGACTGATATATACTCAACAGTCGGCTGGCCGAGAATTAATACAGTTCACAAAAAGAACAGAGAACACTGTAAAAAATTCGACAGAGAGTACAGTCGCCTGATGACTAAAATGCAGTCAACTGTTAAATTAACAGTCGACTGTAAAACAGTCATCAGTCGGTTGTGCGGAAGATACAAATTCTCAGATTGAGGAGATCGAGTAGGGCAGTCGACTGTCGAAGGAAGGACAGTCGTCTGTCCTGGTCCAAAAGAGCACAGTGAGATAGAATTCCAGAGAATAAGAACACTCACCCTAGGACCTATACTCTAATCACAAATACATCGTAAAATCATTATGAGAACAATAAATCCATTGAAACACAAATTACTCCAATCAAACTCAAAACTCATGAAATCAAATAAGTCAACAATAGCCTTTCTTAATCTCATAAAACAATAAAGCACATGAAGAAAGACAATCAAAAAGATATGAGCTCAATAAGAGTTATAGCATGAAAGATTGAGCTTCTAGATTTCAGATTCACCCATAATTCCCAATTCTCCACGCAACCTCACAAATGAATCTTCTTTAAGAGGTTTAGTGAAGATATCGGCAATTTGTTTTTTGGTTTCAATGTACTCTAAGATGATGTCCTTCTTAGCTACATGATCATTTATAAAATGGTGTCTCACGTCTATGTGTTTGGTACGGGAGTGGTGTATCGGATTCTTGGAAAGACAAATAGCACTTTGATTATCAACCATGATAGGGCAAGTATCACAATTGACACCATAGTCACTAAGAGTGTGTCTCATCCAAAGAACTTGTGCACATGCAAGACTCGAGGCAATATATTCCGCTTCAGTCGTGGACAATGACATCGAATTCTGTTTCTTAGAAAACCAAGAAACTAAGGAATTTCCTAAGAAATGGCATGTGCCACTAGTGCTTTTCCTGTCAGACTTGCATCCGGCAAAGTCGGCATCACTATATGAGATTAACTCATATGTGCTAGACTTAGGGTAAAGTAACCCAAAATCTAGGGATTGATTGAGATAACGAAATATTCATTTAACCGCAATCAAGTATGACTCCTTAAGTCTTGCTTGATATCTAGCACAAATACATACGGAAAACATGATATCGGGCCTACTAGCGGTTAAGTAAAGTAAGCTATCGATCATATCTCGATATAGACGAATGTCTACATCTTTTCCGCTTTCATCCTTGTGTAGATGAGTAGTAGTACTCATGGGAGTCCTTTTGCTCGAAGACGATTCCATCCCGAATCGCTTAATAAGCTCCCCTGTGTACTTTGTCTGATGAATGAAAGTGCCATTCTCCATTTGTCGAATTTGCAATCCAAGGAAATAGGTGAGCTCTCCCATGTCGCTCATCTCAAACTCATCCTTCATAGACTTGGAAAATTCTTGACAAAGATTAAAGTTAGTAGAACCGAAAATAATATCGTCTACATAAACTTAATCAAAAGAATGTCATTTTCATAATCTCTAATGAAGAGTGTAGAATCAACTTCTCCCATTTTAAAACCTAAATTCAAAAGAAAGTTCTTAAGACGATCATACCAAGCTCTAGGAGCTTGTCTCAATCCATACAACGCTTTCTTAAGTTTGAAAACATGGTTTGGAAATTTTTCATGAATAAACCCGGGAGGTTGAGAAACATAGACTTCTTCATTGACAAACCCATTTAAAAATGCACTTTTAATATCCATTTGAAATAATTTAAAATTCTTATGGGATGCAAAAGATAAAAGCAACTTAATAGCTTCTAATCTAGCTACGGGGGCAAAAGATTCTTCGAAATCAATACCTTCCTCTTGCCGGTAGCCTTGAGCTACTAACCTTGCTTTGTTCCGTGTGATTACCTCGTTTTCATCCGTCTTGTTCTTGAAGATCCATTTGGTCCCAATAACTTGGTGACCACTTGGAAGAGGTACAAGTTCCCAAACTTCGTTTCTCTCGAATTGCGCTAGTTCTTCTTCCATTGCCACTATCCAAGAGCTATCCTCACAAGCTTCTTGAATGTTCTTTGGCTCAATGGTAGAGACGAATGCGCAATGGGAGAATTCTTCAATTCTTGATCTCGTTCGAACAACAATACCAATATCTCCAATAATTTGGTTATGGGGATGGTTGCGAACGGTTGGATAAGCTTTGGGTATACCTGGATCACTAGGAACGACTTCAACAATTTCGTTAGAAGTGTTAGTCTCAACAATAGAATCATTAATCTTAACATTATTAAGAGAATCACAAAGAATATCTACATTATCATCATCATCATGAGAAAAGTCAAAATCTTCATAAAAAGATACGTGAAGTGATTCTTCAATCGTTGAAGAAGTTTTGGTATATATCCGGTAGGCTTTGCTACATGTGGAATATCCAACAAAAATTCCTTCATCGGATCTTGGCTCGAATTTGTCTAAATTACCAAAGGTGTTCTTTATAAAACATTTCGAACCAAAGACACGAAAATATTTCACTTGAGGCTTTTTATCATAAAACAACTCAAAACAAGTTTTGTTTGTTCGGGGTCTCACTAGGATCCTATTGAGCACATAACATGTCGTGTGCACCGCTTCTGCCCAAAATTGTAGTCCTAAATGACTATCATGGAGCATAGTGCGAGCACACTCAATAAGAGTCCTATTATTTTTTTCTACAACACCATTTTGTGATGGTGCACGAGGAAAGGAAAGTTATGAGTTATCCCGGAGTCATCACAAAACTTATAAAAGATTCATTCTCAAATTCTCCTCCATGATCACTACGAATAGTGATAATGGTGGATCCTAAAAGATTCTGAATCTTCTTTGCAAATTTGGTAAACTCTTCATGAGCTTCATTCTTATTAGTTAAGAATGAAACCCAAGTAAATCTAGAAAAGTCGTCAACGACAACTAGTCCATAATGAGCATTACCTAAAGAAGCGGTTCTAGTTGGCCCAAATAAATCTAGATGTAGAAGTTCTAGGGGCCTCTTAGAAGTAATCCCTTCTTTAAGCTTAAATGAGATTTACTTAGTTTACCTCTTTGACATGAATCACAAAAGTTTTTCTTATTAAAAACAGTCTTAGGAAAGCCTTTGACTTGATCATGCTTAGCTAACTTATATAAGTGCTTGAAGTGAACATGACCAAAATGGCGATGCCATAATAGTTGTTCACTTGTGTTAACAACTAAGCAATGTTCTACGGTTTTAGGCAAGCTCAAATAATAAATATTTTTACGCATAATACCGGAAAATAAAACATTTGAATCACAATCAACAATAGTACACAATCCTTCTCCAAAGTTAACCGTGTAACCTTTGTCACAAAGTTGACTAATGGAAATGAGATTGTGACATAAACCACTAACAAGATAAACATTAGTAATTAGGGGCTTGGAAGGATTACCAACGATACCTACTCCAATGATGGTTCCCTTTTGATTACCTCCAAAAGTGACCGTTGCACCATCCTTGATGCTAATCACTTCGGAGAGCAATGAGGGATCTCCCGTCATGTGTTTGGAGCAACCGCTATCAAGAATCCATCCTTTCCCTTTAGAGCTAATAAGACATTTATTGCTCTTCTTCTTTCTCTTGGGTACCTATATAATATTGCATAAGCTTATGGTACCCAATGTTTGTTGGGTCCAAGGGGATTAGCCCTTTGGAAGCCAAGTCCAAGTGGACTTCCGCTTCCCAACATAGTTACTATTTCTAATTACATCATGAAAGTAGGAATCAACATAAGCATTCCTAACATTTAGACTAGTGTTCTTAGGACCCCAAATAGTGTACATCTTGGGAGTCATATTCCTAGTTGCATGTATATGTGTTGGATTTCTATGTGGTGCATGCTTCTTAGAAACATGATTTCTAGCATAGAGATGTGGTAGAGGATATGCATTGTACATTCTAGGATGATATGTATTCTTGGGAACATGCATATTATATGAAGCATATTGATCATGCATGACATGTGGAGGATTAGCATACATGAAAGAATGATGCGTATGAGCATATGGGTGTGTGGGAGCACGTACATGAGTATTTCTTATGTGTGGTTGTGTACGTGTCCGTGGGTGCGGAGCATAAAATGTGTCATGATTATCCACTTGTGAAGTAGGATGTTTCCTACGTGGATGAGTGTTAGTGTACATATAAGCATGGCCTTGCTTTTGGTTTCCACCCTTAGTGGGTTTCTTGCCAAAAGGAAGAGAAAGTGATGTGGTGACATTCTTGGTAGGATTGCTACCTATAGTGTCTTTGACACCACTTGTGGATGCACCGGAGGAAGGCCTCACAAAATCTATAGTGACACCACTATAGGAGGTTCGAGCATTAGATGCATTCGCTTTTACAAATCCAAGGCCAACACGATGTGTAGCCGGAAATTGGTTTGCAAGCAAATCATCCAATTGTCCTTGTCCCTTATTGAATCTCACAATACGGGAGAACATGAGCTCATATTTCTCCTTTAAAGAAGAAATGTTGGTATCCAAGGTGGACACCCGTGCTTTGAGCTCGTGCACTTGGGTTTTAAGAGAATCATTCTCTAATCCCAATTGTGTGTGACGTGTAACTAGATCATTATTGTTTCAGAGTGTTTTCTCACTACAAAGCGTTGACCGTGGAGAACCCGGTCAACGTGGTCAAGGGGCCCGCTTGGGTCCCTCGGGGGCTTCGAGTCGGTGCAGAGGGGGCGAGGGGAAGCCTCGGCCCTGGTTGAGACGCTCGGCCTCGGACAGACGAGCACGGCCTCGGAGGTAGGACGACGAGGGGTAGCCTCGGTCGTCCAGCTAGATGCGTGTTCGGCGAAGGGCGAGGGGAAGCCTCTGCCCGGGTCGAGACGCTTGGCATCGGTAGGTTGCGCTCGGCCTTGGCAATCGGACGGTGAGGGGAAGCCTCACTCGTCCAGCTGGGTGTGTGGTCAGTGATGGGTGAGGGGAAGCCTCTACCAGATGATCAGCTGGCCTCCTGCGTAGACGAGAACGCTCGTCAGGGGGCCGGACCTTGGTTCCGGCCAAATCCCCTCCGATGCCTAAGTCAGACAGAGATCTGAAAGAGGAGGCCCGGCGGAGACGGTTCGACTCGTGAGGAGATCGGAACGGCGTCTCACGGCACGAGCGGGGGAGGAAGGAAATGAAATGGGGGAACTAGGTCGTTGATGGAGTACCTTAGGTTCTAGATACCTGAGATGCGGTCCCTTCTCCTGTCGTCCTCCTAGCCCCTTTATAGACCTCCGCCGTGATTGCCCCTCGACCCACGTCGCTCGTCCGCCCCCAATCGTTCCCCCTCAATCCGCCCCCTGCCGCCGCTCCCTGCGCCACGCCAGCCTCCCCCCATAACTGCCATTAAGTGGTAGTGGGATCGAGGGAGCGGTTATCGCAGGAGTGGGTGAGTGACCCGCAAGTTACCGGGGCCGGGTCGGATCTACATTCGGGGGAGTCCCGATAGGGCCTTATCGAGTGGGCCTGAGTGCTCAGATGGGCTCTTGACCGGAGGTCAGGTATTTGGGCTCGTGTCTTTCGGGCCTCGGCCAAATAGGCGTAACAATTGCCCCCATCGGTCGGGTCGATCGGCCTCGGCCGGTTCGGCTCGGCCGATGTGACTTCCGCCGACTTTGACAGGCTCGCCAATCGATGTCGACTCATTTATTAGTCGTCATCATGAGTTGGTCTGTTCGATACTTTTAAGGCGCGGGCTCCGAAGCGTCGTCGGTCCTCTGATGCTGCCACGTGTAGCTGCAAGCTTATCCCCACCGCTCGCTAGGTCATCTTAAGTTGAGAATCCGAGGGGTTCGTGAGCCACCATCCCGTCGTTTTCTCCTTTGTGCTGATCCATGTTCCGCCCGAACTCGGCCTCATGTCATCTTCCTCTGCCACGGGTTCGGTTCGGTCGGAGCGCGACGCAGCTCCAGGTCTGGCGGGTGGCACTCCTTCGGCGATTCGTCAGCACAGGGATGATCTTTCAGGGGTGCCCCCAGAGGTCTTGTCGTGGCCTTCGTCGATCTGCGCCACCGCCATCGGGAGCATGCGCTCCGCCTACCTGCTTCCGCCCTACTCCGCTCGTGCCCCTGGGGCTGACGAGCGGATCTGCTTTCCCGGCCCCAACGAGGTTGGAATATATGAGAAGTGCTTCCGCTTCGGGCTTCGTTTCCCGCTCCATCCTTTTATCGTTGAGTTCCTTCAGGCCCATAACGTGTGCCTGTGTCAATTCTGTCCCAACGTCGTTGGACTCCTCGTCGGGTTCATCGTTGTCTGCATGCTGAAGGGAGTGGCGCCCTCTCTTCGACTCTTTGCCCAGTTCTACCGCCTGAGCCACCACCAATCGGGGGCATGGATTTACATCAGCGCCCGCCCGAAGATGACCCTGGTGCTGGGGTTGCCGAGCTCCCTGAAACGTTGGAAGGGGGAATACGTGTTTGTCACGTTCCCGTCGAGTGTACCTTTCCTGGTTCGGTGGGAGGCGGCCGGTGCCGTCATCCTCGATCTGGGTGAGCCGACGGTCGCCGAGCAGCAGACGGCGAAGGACATGCTGGCGATTCCTGCGATGGAGCGCTCGATCGACGTCCTCTTTAGTGACCACAACTTGCGTAAGACGGTGTGGCCCTTAGGTAAGCTTCTCCGAGCGTTCGCCCTTCGAGGTCGTCCAGGTTCTGTTCTGTCTCTCATCTCTTCTTTGAGTGCAGGTGGATTCCCTCTTGGTCCCTCTCCCGCCAGCGCTCTCGTGCAGGTCCCAAATCCGGATTCACGCAGAAGGGATCATGTGCTGGAGGTTCGGAAGAAGCGGCGGGTCGGGACCGCGACCGGAGGCTCAAAAAGGAAGAAGGTGTCATCTCCCTCTCTTCCCTTGCTGGGGTCTTCCAAGAGGGTCCGTGAGGGGGACGAGGGGGTTGACTTCTTGCCGACTGCTGATCGACCTCAACCCGCCCCCGTTGAGGTTGCCTGGCCGTGGGTCGGCCCTTCACCCCTCCCGGACGATTCTCTCCCTGATGCTTACAGTCGGTATCTTGGTGCGTTCCGCTCCGCTCCTGGCGAGTTCCCTTTGTCAGGGGAGGGTCTTCTTCGTCCACGCTTCCCAGTGGGGGAGAAGGAGTCGGTGTTTTCGAGCCGCGGTGCCGCCGCTCGAGTGGCCGAGAACTGTTGTCTCCCTCCCGATCAGGTGGTGTTGGACGGAGTCAGAGGTGATTGTTTGGCCACCTTCGTGATCCAGGCTGGTCAACAGGTAGCGTGTCTCTGCTTGTCCCCCCTTTCTTCAGTTGGTTTTGCCGTCTTACCTTCGTTGCTTTGGCGCAGTTGTCCTCAGTGGGCCTCTCAATGAGGCGCCAATTCACGGCTCTTCCCCAAGCCAAATCCGACGCCGGGTGAGGCCCTGAGGCCCCTGGCGAGAAGGGGGAGGCAGGTCAGTTAGAGGAAGCGCGGGTCCAGTCCTTGGATTCTCACGTAACTGAGCTGTCCTCTGCCCTGGAGGAGGCGGACCGAGAGAGAGCCTTGGCTCTGGCTGCAAAGTCAGATGCCGAGGCACGCCTCGCCGTGCTTTTGAGAGGCACCGACACGTCTGGAGGAGCCGAGCAGATCCCCAACCCTGCAGCTGCCTCCGAGGCCTTGGAGCTCTCCGATCGTCTGGAAGTGGCGGAGGAGCAGGCGAGGGTCCTTCTTGCCCAACTTGGCGAGAAAACCCGGGAGATCGAGAAGGAGAGGGCGGAGCACCAACGCCAGATCGAGACCTTAGAGGTCCGGATGCGGGGGCTGGAGGAGGTGGATCCAGACAGGATCGCTCAGGATGCTGTGGCGGAGTATGCCACCTCCTTTGTTGAGACCGCCTTATCGGAGGCGTTCGAGAAGGGCTTCGCCCGGTGTCAGTCCGAGATCCAAAAGAAGTTCCCGCTCTCGGGGGTCAACTTCGAGGATCTTCGGATGTACTCTGACGTCGAACGGAGTAAGGGGGGAGACCCTAGTGGGCTGCCAGCATGTGGCTCCACCGGTGCCCCCGGAGAAAAATGAGGGAGGGGAATGCCCCTCGGCCTCCTCGTGCACCCTTCTGTATATCTTTTTGATTTATCTGGAAAGGAATGAATTCAACACAAATTTATTTCATAGGAAACGATACATCTATTGAAAGTACTTGCGTAAATGTTCCGCATTCCAAGTGTGAGTGAGAATCCTCCCCTCCATGTCGGCTAGTCGGTAGGCTGCGGGTCCGAGGACCTCGACGACTTTGTAGGGTCCCTCCCATCTAGCCGCGAGCTTCCCTTTGCGAGCGGTATCAGTGTTGAAGCCCGCTTTCCGGAGGACCAGGTCCCCAAGGTGGAAGCTTCTTCCCCGCACCCGAGCGTTGTAGTATCGGGCCACCTTCTGCTTCTGGCGGATGATGGTGGCCAGTGCCTGCTCCCGTCACTCGTCGAGGAGCTCCAGACTGAGCCCCAGGCCCTGCGAATTCCGGTCTTCGTCAAAGTATTTGAGGCGGAGAGATTCTTCGCCCAATTCGACCGGCACCACCGCCTCGGCCCCGTAGGTGAGCATGAACGGGGTCTCGCCAGTGGCCTCCTTGTGGGTTGTCCGGTATGACCAGAGTATCCCGGGGAGCTCTTCTGGCTAGTTCCCTTCGGCGTCTTTCACCTTCTTCCGGAGGGGCTCTATGATGCACTTGTTGGCCGCTTCCGCCATTCCGTTGGTCTGGGGGTGCGCTACAGAGGCGAAGAGAAGCTTGATTCCCCATTCCTCGCAAAAATCTTTAAACCCAGCGGAGTCGAACTGCTTCCCGTTGTCTGTGACGATGGCCCGTGGCACTCCGAATCTGGAGATGATGGAATTCCATACGAAGCTTTTTGCTTTCTTCCACGTGATGGTGGCCAGCGGTTCGGCCTCGATCCACTTGGTGAAGTAGTCTACCGTCACAATCAGATGCTTCTGCTGCCCTCGTCCCGGTTTAAACGGTCCGAGGATGTCGAGCCCCCATTTCGCAAAGGGGATGGGGCTCACGATAGGGATGAGCTCTGACGGGGGAGTCGAGATGTGGTGGGCATACCTCTGGCATTCTTGGCATTTTTAGACGTAGCTTGTTGCATCTTGGGCCAGGGTCGGCCAGTAGTATCCCTGCCTCAAGATCTTCTGTGTGACCATCTTGCCCCCATGGTGATTCCCACAGATCCCATCGTGGACCTCCCGTAGGACGTATTCAGCTTCCTGCGGTCTGATGCACTTCAAGTACGGGAGGACGTCCGTCTTGGTCCAGCGTCTCCGGTAGAGCGTCCCTTCATGGATCACGTATCGGAGCGCCTTTCTCTCTAGGGCTCGACGTTCGTCCCCACCGGTCGGCACCTCCCCGTGAGTGAGGTACCGGATGATCGGGTCCATCCAGGTGGGCTCCTGGTCGATTGCCATCATCTTGTGCTCCTCCGTGCTGGGGGATTGCAGGTTCTCCACATAGATGGTGCGGCCCAGCTCCTTGGGCGAGGACGAGGCCAGCTTTGACAATGCATCTGCCTGCGCATTCTCTGATCGCGGGAGGTGCAAGACTTCCAAATTCTTGAATTTGGACATCGCCGCTCTGGCGACAGGGAGATATCTCTGCATCGCCTCCTCCCGTGCTTTGTAGCTCCCCAAGAGTTGGTTGACAATGAGCTTCGAGTCGCTGAGGAGGCGGATGGACTCGGCCCCGAGCTCCAGGGCCAGCCTCAGGCCATTGATCACCGCTTCATATTTCGCTACGTTGTTCGTGGCTGGGAACTCGAACCGCAACGCGTATTCCATAATGTTCCCTTCTGGAGATCGGATTGCGATCCCAGCCCCGCCTCCTGACTGTGTGGCCGACCCATCCACATGGACTATCCACGCTCCTGGATCTCCTGGCTGGAAATGGTCAGCTGAAAGAAAGGACAAGGGTTGAGCAATTACCGCCGCTGGGTCTCCTTCCTCCGGGGGGCCATTTGTGCACTCGGTGATGAAGTCGACCAGAGCCTGCCCTTTGATGGCCGTGCGCGGTTTGAATCGGAGGTCGAACTCGCTCAGTTCCACTCCCCAGTTTAGCATCATTCCCATTCGATCGAATCTCTTGAGGTTTTGCTCCAGTTGTGAGTCGGTCAGGATCAGTATGGTGTGGGCCTGGAAATAGGGTCGGAGCCTTCGTGCCGAGAGGACGAGGGCGTACGCCAGTTTCTCCATGGGCGAGTATCGCACCTCCGCCCCCTTCAAGATCCGGCTCGTGTAATATACCGGCCATTGCACCCCACCGTCTTCCCGGATCAGCACCGAACTCACAGCTTCCTCCGCGCACGCCAGGTAAAGGCTCAGCGACTCCCCTTCCCGTGGCTTGGATAGGAGAGGCGGGCTGCGGAGATACTCTTTGAGGTCTTCAAACGCCCTGGAGCAGTCTTCGCCCCACAATATCGTCTTCCTATTGTCTGCAGGTTCTGCGATCGCTCTCCTCAGGACCTTGAAGAAGGGGAGCGATCTTTCCGCCGATTTGGAAAGGAATCGCCCCAAGGCTGCGATGCGCCCGTTCAGCCTCTGCAGCTCTTTGATCGGTGTCAGCTTGCGCATGTTGATCAGCGCCTCGATCTTGTCAGGATTAGCCTCAATGCCACGGTTAGTTATCATAAATCCCAAGAACTTGCCAGATCTTACCTCGAACGTGCACTTCACGGGGTTGAGTCGAATGTGGTGTCGCCGCAACTGTTCGAAGGTCTCCCGCAGGTCGGCGATGTGGTTTTCTGGTCGCCTTGACTTGACAAGCATGTCGTCGACGTAGACCTCCAGGTTCCTTCCGATCTGGGAGCTAAAAACCTTGTTGACCATTCTCTGGTAGGTGGCCCCTGCGTTCTTCAAGCCAAAGGGCATCTTCTTGTAGCAGTAAGTCCCCCGGTCCGTCGTGAAGGCTGTCATTTCCTCGTCCCGGGGGTCCATCTGGACTTGATTGTACCCTGAGTAAGCGTCCATGAAGCTAAGCATCTCGTACCCCGAGGCGTTGTCCACCAGGTGGTCGATGCGCGGCAGGGGGTAGCTGTCCTTGGGACAGGCCTTATTGAGGTTGCTGAAGTCCACGCACATTCGCCACTTCCCGTTGGGCTTCTTGACCATCACTACGTTCGACAGCCACTCCGGGTACCAGACCTCTCGTATGAAGCCGGCATCAAGGAGACGCTCCACTTCCTCGGAGGCTGCCTTCATCTTCTCGCCGCCCAGGTTACGCTTCTTCTGCCTGACCGGCTTGAAGTTGGGGTCGGCGTTGATCTGGTGGATGATCACCTGGGGGTCTACGCCGGGCATGTCCTCCGGTGACCAAGCAAAGATGTCCAGGTTCACCTCCAGGCACTCGATCAGCTGATCCCTCAGGTCCTGGCTCAGCCCTCTCCCGATCGAGACGAACCGGCCCTCAACGTCCGTGACCGGGATCTGCTCTTGCTCCTCCGCAGGGGTGGGCCTAGGCCCACTCCTCAGGTCGAGCGCGGCCATCCGGTCGGCTAGACGATCCTCAAGAGCCTCCTCCACCAGTTGATAGCATATACTCGGTCTCCCCGCGTCGCCTTCGACTTGCCCCATCCCCTCTGGCGTTCGGAATTTGATAGTCTGATGGAGGGTTGAGACTACCGCGCCGACGGCGTTGAGTAGGGGTCGGCCGATGATCCCATTGTATTCCAACCTGATCCCCAATACGACGAATTCCACCGCCAGGGTCACCGAGTCCGGCGCGTCTCCGAGCGTTACCGGGAGATGGATCGTGCCGATGATGGGGGTGGAGTGACCCGTGAATCCTACCACGGGTCCTGAGCGAGGTCGTAAGTCTTCCTTCCGCCGCCCCATTTTTTCCAGGGTTGACAGGAAGAGGACGTCACAGGAGCTGCCGGTGTCGACAAGCAGCCGCCGTACCATGGTAGTGTCTATGACCACTGACACTACCAAAGCCACGTCCGAGCTGCGCGCCGTTACGGATGCGCTCGGTCTCCCGACCGGTGGGGACGGGGAGGGCCTCCCGGCCCTTTCCTCACGATCCTCCTCGCGTCGGGCCCACGCCCCTTCTTGCCAACGATGGCGGGCCCTGTCGCCTCGCGTCAGGGCCTTGCTCCCCTTTCGCCGAGATGGGGGAGATCGCGTCATCGCAGATGTGGTTTGTTTCTTCGTGGGACAGTTCGTTTCCCACAGACGGCGCCAGATGTTTCAGAGTGTTTTCTCACTACAAAGCGTTGACCGTGGAGAACCCGGTCAACGTGGTCAAGGGGCCCGCTTGGGTCCCTCGGGGGCTTCGAGTCGGTGCAGAGGGGGCGAGGGGAAGCCTCGGCCCTGGTTGAGACGCTCGGCCTCGGACAGACGAGCACGGCCTCGGAGGTAGGACGACGAGGGGTAGCCTCGGTCGTCCAGCTAGATGCGTGTTCGGCGAAGGGCGAGGGGAAGCCTCTGCCCGTGTCGAGACGCTCGGCCTCGGTAGGTTGCGCTCGGCCTTGGCAATCGGACGGTGAGGGGAAGCCTCACTCGTCCAGCTGGGTGTGTGGTCAGTGATGGGCGAGGGGAAGCCTCTGCCCGATGATCAGCTGGCCTCCTGCGTAGACGAGAACGCTCGTCAGGGGGCCGGACCTTGGTTCCGGCCAAATCCCCTCCGATGCCTAAGTCAGACAGAGATCTGAAAGAGGAGGCCCGGCGGAGACGGTTCGACTCGTGAGGAGATCGGAACGGCGTCTCACGGCGCGAGCGGGGGAGGAAGGAAATGAAATGGGGGAACTAGGTCGTTGATGGAGTACCTTAGGTTCTAGATACCTGAGATGCGGTCCCTTCTCCTGTCGTCCTCCTAGCCCCTTTATAGACCTCCGCCGTGATTGCCCCTCGACCCACGTCGCTCGTCCGCCCCCAATCGTGCCCCCTCAATCCGCCCCCTGCCGCCGCTCCCTACGCCACGCCAGCCTCCCCCCATAACTGCCATTAAGTGGTAGTGGGATCGAGGGAGCGGTTATCACAGGAGTGGGTGAGTGACCCGCAAGTTACCGGGGCCGGGTCGGATTTACATTCGGGGGAGTCCCCGATAGGGCCTTATCGAGTGGGCCTGAGTGCTCAGATGGGCTCTTGACCGGAGATCGGGTTTTTGGGCTCGTGTCTTTCGGGCCTCGGCCAAATAGGCGTAACAATTATTATCCATGGGATGTGTTTGATCTAGTTGAGATTTGAGGGAGTTCACCTCATCTCTCAATGTGACATTTTGAGAAGCTAAGTTTGCTTTCTCAAGGGTTAAAGTATCAACAATGGTGTCATTGTTGATAATTCATGAAATAGATGACTTGCTAACTTTTGATTTCTTTAAGCTAGAGTATCTAAGCATTAAATATTGGTATTTAGCAAATAGTTCTTCATTAGCTATACGAAGTTCATCCATTGTTACCTCGGTGTTATCCGTATCGGAATCACTCTCACCCGAGAGTGGGTCTTCAAGTGCCATGAAGCACATATGGGCGCTCTCACCCTTCTCATCATCGGAATCGCTTGATGAGTCATCATTTGAACCATCAAAGGTACTGATGAGTCCTTTCTTCTTGTCTTTCTTGTTCTTGTCGGACTTGTGGTACTTTGGTGCCTTCCACTTTTCTTTGTTGTTTAGCATTGGGCAATCCCTCTTGATGTGCCCTGGCTTATTACACTTATAACAAAGAGAGGAAGTAGCATTAGTAGATTCAAAATGTTTATTGGAGGGAAATTTACCTTTGCGGAAGAAGCGTTGGAAATTCTTGGCCATTTGGGCCATTTCACCCAAATCCATCTCGTTCTCGGATTCATCACTTTCGGAGGATGACGAATTGGCGTTGAACGCCAAAGCTTTCTTCTTGGCCTCCGAGGGATTCATCATGGCTCGAATCTTTAATGGGTTATCCCGTCTTACTTCGTAAGACATAAGAGTCCCGATGAGATTCACAACGGTGTAGTTCTTCAAGTCATTGACCTCCTCAATGGCGATTGCTCTTCTTTCCCATTTGGAGGTCATCCCCATGATGATCTTCCTTACCTTTTCAGGTTCGGTGTAGATTTGGCCAAGGGCTTCCAATTCGTTTGTGATGTCGGTAAAGCGTCTATACATCGACGCAATGCTCTCATTTTCCTGCATGTGAAACAAGTCGAAGTTTTGCACGGCAACATATAACTTTGAAAGCTTTACCTTATTCGTTCCCTCGTGGGTAACGATGAGATGGTTCCAAATTTGATATGCACTCTTACATGTGCATATCTTGTTGAACTCATTCGGGTCCAATGCACAATGAAGAGCGTTCATTGCTTTAGCATTGTTGACTTCAGCGGCTTCTCAGAAGTCGTCCATTTCTCGAAATCCTCTTTGGCGGGCTCGATATACTCCTTGTGGAGAGTTCTCCAAAGAGAAGCACTCCTAAGGAATGTCTCCATCCTACACTTCCAATAACCAAAATTAGTACCACTGAAATGTGGAAGACGTACCGTAGATTGACCTTCGAAAAGTGTGGACGCTCCATCATGGTCGTGATTGTTGTACGAAGCCGACGGAGGAACGTTGTTGTTGTTGGATGCCATAGATGAAACCTTGCGCTCTGATACCAATTGTAAGGACCCTGTCTATGGGGAAAACACTAGAAGGGGGGTTGAATAGTGTTTATGCAAATTTAAACGGAATTTACGCCAAATAAAAATGCAATCCAACAAATAGTGCGGAATAGAAAAACGACCCAAAGAGAAACACAAGCAAACACAGATATGTTTCAAGGGTTCGGATTACCCAAGTCAACTCCCGACTTGTTCCCAGTAATCCTACGTCCCTTCCACCCAGATACCACCGGATACTCAAGTTAGAACCCTAACTTGAGGTTTCCTTTAAAGCCCACTTGTAGCAACCCTACAAGTGCAATCGAATACAATCGATGTCCTTGACTCCCACAACCAGGGAGCAAGCAAAAACCACTCTCACAACCGAGAGCACAATTCAAATAAAGAAGTTATGAAATCTGAAAGCAACACTTACAATCACCTATGCCTTGAAGTAGAACTTGAAGGAGAAATGTGATGTGTGTTGAAGAACTCCCTTGGAAGAGAGGAGAAAGCCCTTTCTCTTGACTGCACCAATTGCCTAGAAGATCAATCTTTGGTTCTAGGTTGGAGAGCAAAAGAACAAGATTTGGAAATACTTAGGGCTTTGGATTTGAAAGCTTTGATATTTGGAAATGAAAGCTTGAAGGATTTTGCAATGAATGAGTAACCTTCCAATGAAACAGTAGAAGCTCTATTTATATCTTTCTCAAATCCACAAAACAGTTTAGGTAAAAACTCAATCGAAATCCGTGAGAAAAATCTCAACGGATATAATCTGAACTCACGACAGTCGACTGTTTAACAATCTACAGTCGACTGTTGCACAGTCAGCAAGGGCGGGTGAGAATTCATAACGGTAACTTACCACGTGGACAGTCGACTGATGAAGCAAAGACAGTCGTCTGTTAAACCAACAGGCGACTGTAATTTATTCGAAAGGCGACTGGCCGAGAGAAGAGTAAGTTAGACAAATACTTGAAATCTCACAGGATACAGGACAAACGACTGATGCAAGGAACACAGTCGACTGTAAACCAGAACAGGCGACTGTACAAACTTGAACAGACGACTGTCAATAGCAAGAGCAATTTCCAGAGAGCTGAGTCAAAGAAATGACTTACAGACAGGCGACTGTTGCAGCATAGACAGTCGACTGATCTAATAGACAGTTAACTGTATATACAGCATAAGTCGACTGGCCGTAGAAGTCAGATCACACAGAGTTTGGGCAAGGAGAGACAGGCGACTGATTTACAACACACAGTCGACTGTCACTAGGACAGGCGCCTGTGAATCGTTCAACAGTAGCCTGTGCGAAATAATCAGAGAAGGCCCAAAACTACAAGTAATAGTCTGTGCATAACCGGCGACTGTAGAACAAAACACAGTCGACTATTTTTGAGACAGGCGACTGTAAACTGTTCAGCAGTCGGCTGTTATGAACAATCCTAGCACAAACAAAAGAGAATTGAATTGGGATCAAAGGACAAAGGTCTAGAGATGTCCTATGACAGAAAGTAGATGTGTGTGAGTGCTCCATCAAAGTTCTATTTCTCAGCTACATACTAGAAGAGATAAAAGAAAAGTTACATTGACAAATAATCTCTTCTTTCCATCGTATGAGCTTGAAGTCTTTACGGAGCTTCAATCATCATTCTACGATCATCCAATTCATATCATTTGCCTTCAATTACGTTTGTGAGTCATCCATTGTAAGTTGATCTTCATAATAAGCTTAGACAATGGATTAACTGCAAAATAGGGGATTAGTCACAAGTATTTATGTTTACTCATCATTAACACCAAGTAGGGAGAAGTCCAATACTTAACAAGATTCTTATGAGATGAGAGAGCTTAGAAATGGAGTTGAATGGCTCTTCTCTTGGAAGTGAAAATGTCTCTAAAATCAGCCTTGGATTCTCTGGTTTGAAGCAACTCAAACTTATATAGGAAGAGACAAAACGGTCACAAATATCGTGGCATTAAATGCCCAACGGATCTATTTCTGAAGCTGCTTAATCGGTCTAAGAAGGATCACTGACCGATTAGTTTTGCAACTAGTCGGTTGGTGAACCTTCTTGGACCGACTAGAAGGAAGACAGTAAAGATAATGAAATCAAGAGATAGAAGAACTAGTCTGTCTAAGAAGAAACATCAACCGACTAGTTTGACAACTAGTCGGTCGGTGAGCCTTCTTACACCGACTAAGTAGTTGACAGCAAAGAAGTCGAATTTCATTAGGAGAACTAGTCGGTCTGAGAAGGATTCCCAACCGACTAGTTGGACAACTAGTCGGTCAGAGAACCTTCTTGGACCGACTAATTGGTCAACAATTAGGCTAGAATTTATTATGATAACTAGTCGGTCTGAGAAGGATTTCCAACCGACTAGATCGTCATCTAGTCGGTTGGTGAACCTTCTTGGACCGACTAATTGATCAACAGGGAATGGGCTGAAACTAGCAAGGATGTCTAGTCGGTTCAAGAAGGATTTCCAACCGATTAGATCGTCATCTAGTCGGTTGGTACTTCTACTTGAACCAACTAAGATGCATAAGAAGCCGAGAAATGAGGCGATAAGCTTTGGGAAGGTTTCTAAGGGCTTCTAAGGCAATCCTAGAGATAAGATATAATTGTTATGAAGATTTCTAGGCAAGTACTACTCAAGGCTTAACATTCTACTAAACCGAAGCTAGAAGACATGAAAGTAAACACGACAAACCGTCTTCAAAGCTTCAACATGGAGAATCCGAATCCCTTGACTTCACGAATAACTGCTTGAGCTTCAACGAAGCTCCAGGCACAACGATCACGCGTTCTGAGGAAGTCTTGGGACGTTGCTTGAGATGAGCAAAGTACTTTGGCGACGATCTCCATAATTATTCAAGGTCTAGAGTCTTTTAGTTGAATGACTTGAATATTTCCAACGTCATAGACTTCGAAGCATTTGACTCATCCATTCCTTTCTTCTCTTTGGATTGAATCTCCATTCATTTGTTGATGCCATTGGCTTGAGGTTTGAGGTAGCCTTTGAGTTCTTCAAGCCAATGCTTCACCTTTGTTGATCTACCAAGTCCTCTACTTGAATCAACTCGTGTAGTCACTTTTGATCTTCTTGAATCTAATTGGTGACTTTTTAGCTAACTGCAAACACATGAGTTAATCACAATGATTTGTGTTTGATCATCATCAAAATCATGGTGGAGAGTCCAATACTCAACAAAATTTCCTAGAGCTCATCCGACCTCCGATTAGCGTTTTCTTAGTGGCTGGAACCGTCTCAAAGTCTACTATCTAGAAAAAATATCAGAAAAATACTAAAAAATCTCAGGTGAGAGCAGATTTTAAAAGAGTGCATGGATGTCCTGTTTCCAGCACTTCGGGTCGCTCGATTCCTTCACCGCATCATAGCTCGATCGAGCGACCTTCTCTCTTGCCCCTTCCCTACTCCAGTCTTCTTTTTTGGCACCTCGAGCATGTCATCATGAGTTTCATTGGTGCTCTCACATCGTCAATCATCTTATTTACGCCAAATTGCTCCAATATTGCCCCAACTCCCTGAAATGGACATAAACACTCCGAAAGTCATATTATTCCAAATAATAGCGTAAAACCGTATGAAATATGTAAATAAGCAATCATTTTGACGTGTAATCATTTAGATAAACTGTGGAATATAATGAGACATCACATAATATCATAGCAATTCAATGGATCTCACAATTCAAACATTAGATCCATATGGTCATCCTTTTGTGCTAGAGCAAAGGAACTACTCACAAATAATATTAGAAATCGATAGGAAAGCAAGATCGACAATAGAATTCATCATGCAATCAAGATTCAATAAAAGATATAGCATAAAAATCAAAACTTGTAAGATATGAAGACAAAGTAATGTCGCCAAAGAAGCTTCCAATAGAAAATTAAGATCAAGTCTCCAATCTCTCGCAAATACAAAAGCTTAACTACGATTAGAAACTAAGGAAAAATAGTTCTAAGAATTCTATCTGGTCTCTCCTGGGGCTGGAGACAAAACTGAACTTAAATACATGCCCAAAAGAACCAAAAAATTACAGACCCAACTGCCCCTACACCGCCAGAAACCCCAGTTTTCCCGACTGGGCGTCTGCACTACTCAGCCGAGTAGGAATCTTACTCGCCCGAGTGATAATTCTACTCGGCCGAGTATGGCAGTATGCAGATCATCCAAAAAACAGAGAAGTCGGCTTGGCTCTCTTCAAAATCGTGGCCTCCACTCGAGCGAGTGGAGTTCTTACTCGGCCGAGTGGAATTCACCACTCGGCCAAGTACATTGTGGAACTCAGGTTGGCAGATGTCATCGTGTCAGCTTTGCTCGGCTGAATAAGCTGCTTCACTCGGTCAAGTGAGCTGCCTTACTCGGTTGAGTGGCCTGTTTCAGAGCTCATTTCTTCTCCTCCTCACTTCCTCGTCGATTCCTTCGACGCCCTTCTTCTCCCACTCATCCTCCAATGCCGTTAACTCTTCGATATGATCATGTGCGATGCTCCGGTATGCGTGCAAGTCCTCTAGGCTCCAAATTGCTCCATATCTCCTGAAATCAGACAAAAATAAGAAATAGTGAAAAGTATCAAAACATCGTCAAATAATCGTGAAAATTGCGATATGAGCAATCAAAATGGCATGCAAATATGCAGAAATAAAGTGTAAAATATGAGCCTATCAAAATCCCATAAGCTTACCCCTTACTCTTCCTCAAGGAAGATGAGTTGAAAGGCGAACTTGGCGAATAAAAATAAAGAAAAAGGGATGAACGAAAAAGAAAATGAAGAGGTGAAGACGCTAGATCATTCTCTCAGAACTTGGAGTTGCATTCTCAAATAGTACAACCAATGAATATAAACATGCTAAAGCTTTTCACTTTGATATCATTTCATATAGGTGCTTTTGATAGAAAAACTAAGAACGTCGAAAATCATATGAAATATGAAATCATTTTAGAATCAACATCATCAAGGGCATGTAAAACGATATACATAATCATAGATCACACACTTTTCAATTGACCGCTTTCTACTTGGAATATAAGAGATATCACACATTTCAAATCGATAAGAATAAAAAAGGATGGTTTTCATGAATTTCATGCCAATATTCAATTCATAGACGTCGTTATACTCTAAGTAATCTCCTTAAGTATCAAAAATTACCTAGCTTAGGTTGTCATGCACATATATGTAGTCACTCTCTCACATGTCATTGGATCCCCTCCCACAAGCTTATCTATAAGCGTAGTGGCATCAAATATATAAATATGTCCTTTTTTCCAAATTTTTGTAGCTCCAAAGAAAAATAAGAAAGAAAGAAAGAGTGAAAGAATGGATTGTGTATATACAATGGAACTTCTTTTTTTTCTTTTGATATTTTTATATACACAAGAACAATCCCAAATAAGGTAGAAAGATACATACATACACACACACACACACACACACACACACACACACACACACACACACACACACACACACACACACACACACACACATATATATATATAACCCTTCAACCTCTGAGACGCTCGGGATCCATATCTCACCTACTGTTTGCCGATGACTTGCTGCTATTCAGTAGAGCTAATATGAAGTCTTTCATGACCATTAAATCCTTACTGCAAGAGTTTAAAGACTACACAGGGCTTCAAATAAATTGGGACAAGAGTACCGTTATTTTCAGCAAAGGCACTAAAAACAAGGCAACTCTAGCGGACTGTTTGGGCATCAAAATCTCCACTACAATTACTACTTACCTTGGATTGCCTTTATCGTCCAAGTATCCTAAATCCCCAATGTACGGTCGATTAGTGGATAAATGCAAAAAGATGCTAATGGGATGGTCCTCTACTTTGCTTTCTATTTTTGGGCGGATTGAGCTCGTCAGAACTTTCATATACGGCATGGTCGCCTTTTGGATGCAGGCTTTCCGGATGCCTTTTACTATTGTTCGGACAATCTCTTCTCTTTGCAGGAGGTTTATTATGGGCTCTTCCCGTGCTTGGGTGTGGGATGATATGTGTACCCCCAAGTCTGAAGGCGGAGTGGGTATCCGTTTACTGGAGGACCTGAATGTCGCTGCTGGCATTAGGTTAACTTGGAGATTTCTTGCATCAAATAGCCTATGGGCGAGGCACATGAGATATAAATATGGAGAGGCGGGGGGTTTCTATGCGGCTAAGGGGGATGTCACACAATCGGGAACATGGAAGCATATGTTGAAGTGTAGAAGCATATCTCAAAAGCTTATCAGGCGAATAGTGAAAGATGGGCGGACTACCCTTTTCTAGCATGACAACTGGCTTGACTGTAGCCCACTGAAAAACATTGTATCAGTTCCCCAATCTTCCTCTATGAAAACAGTGGCCGAATTCTGGGAAGGTGGTGCGTGGATCATTGAACCTGCTCTTGCTCATATTATGCCGCACCTTGCAAATGTATCCCTTCAGCCTGGTAGCGACCGTTGGGCATGGGTTCCTAGTAGGGCCGGCAACTTGACATCTCGTAGGCCAGATACCAATGGCATTGGCGAGGAATTCAGTTTTAAAGAAGCCTGGGAGGGAGTGCAACACCAAGGTACTCCTTTCAAATTCCTGAAATTAATCTGGTATCCTGGTCATACCCCAAAAATGTCCCTCACTCTCCTTAGAGCTTTCAAGGGTAAACTCCTCACCAGAGATATTATTACCAGATGGGGGTTGAATACCCCTTTAAATTGCGTCCTTTGTGGCAAGTGCAATGAAGATATAGGCCATCTCTTCTTCAATTGTAGCTACTCGAGTTATATACTGAACAGGGCGATGCTAAAGTTGAATGTCAAACAGCAAATCGGCCCTTCCCTAGCTGAGGTAGGGGACTACTACCTGCATCATTTCCAAGGGAAAAACAAGCTAAGCATGTTGGCAAAATCAATTCTCAATGCCATGGTGTGGCATATTTGGCGGGAGCGTAACAGAAGAATTTTTGAAGACAAATGTAAAGGGAGAATTGCTCTTTTCGAGGAAATAGCGGCTGATATCAAAGTGGCAATGAGACACCAATCCCCTGAAACTACAGAGGAGGCCGAAATTTTTGATTTCTGGGGGTTCAGAGATATGGGATAAATGTGATACTTTTTATTCATGTATATATTTTTGGGCTGGCGATCCTTTACTAAAGAGTGACGGCGCTTGTGTCCTCTCCTCTTTGTACTGAATCCTCAGGCCTTTGATTTGTAACATTCCACATTATTGAATAAAGATCCTACTAACCTTCCAATATATATATATATATATATATATATATATATATATATATATATATATATATATATATATATATATATATATATATATATATATGGGATTAATGGGTATCATACGCCATATGAGAGCTTCTCTCATACGCCCTCTCATATAAAGCACCCAAGTACAAGTCCACATGGGCTTGTACTTGGTTGTACTTGGGTGCTTTATGTGAGAGGGCGTATGAGAGAAGCTCTCATATGGCATATGATAGCCATTATTCTATATATTCATCCCATGAAGCGATCTGGAGTTATATCGCATTTACTCTTCGCTGATGACTTGCTTCTTTTCTGCAGAGCGAATAAGCACTCTTTTCATGGGTTGTCCTCGATACTGGATGAGTTCAGTTATTTTACTGGTTTGAATATTAATTGGGATAAAAGTACTGTTATATTCAGTAAAGGTACTAGGCACCCATCGGAGTTGGCCAACCAGTTGGGCATTAGGCTTGGAACCTCTTTTTCTACATATCTGGGTCTGCCACTATCCTCAAAGTATCCTAAAGCAGCTATGTATAGCAGACTGGTTGACAAGTGTAAGAAGCGGTTAACTAGTTGGACATCTACTTTGCTATCAATCTCGAGGCGAATTGAGCTTGTCAGAACAGTAATATATGGAATGCTCAACTTCTGGCTACAGGTATACCAAATCCCAAAATCTATACTAAAGACCATTACTTCGGCATGTAGGAAGTTTATATGGGGATCTTCGCATATATGGGCTTGGAAGGACATTTGCACCCCTAAAGAGGAGGGTGGAGTGGGGCTACGGCTTCTTCCGGATCTAAATCTAGCGGCGGGAGTGAGACTAACATGGCGCCTTCTTACTGACAACGGTCTATGGGCGAACTATATGAGACACCACTCCATAGACTCAGCTCGCTTCTATGGTGCAAATCCCAAGCCTACCCAGTCTGGCACCTGGAAATTCATGCTTCACTGTAGGAGATACTCCATCCACTTAATCAAAAGACAAGTTCATGATGGATCTTCTACTTTATTTTGGCAAGATAACTGGTTGCCAAATGGCCCACTTAGAGACACTCACGATGTCCCTGAGGAGATATCACTACGGACAGTGGCAGATTATTGGGATGGTTATAGCTGGAAACAAGACACAACCATTGATTCCTTGCGGCCTACTCTCCAAAGTATTACTCTTGTACCGGGAGCTGATACTTAGATTTGGGCGGCAGGTTCAGACTTTAAATTTTCAGCGGCCTGGGATGGTATCAGATCAAGAGGGCAAAAATTTCCTTATGTGAAAATTATTTGGTTTAAGAACAATGTCATTAAGATGTCACTCACCACCCTGAGAGCATTCCTTGGGAAGCTTCAAACTAAAAGCACAATATCGGCCTAGGCTCCTTTGGTGGATTCGGCTTGCACACTTTGTGATGCGGGCTCAGCTGAGGATGTTCACCACTTGTTCTTCGAATGTAATTACACCAGTTACATATTAAAAAGGAGTCTTCTTAAGCTAGGAGTGACTAGCCATATAGACCCTCAGCTCAACAAGGTTGGTGACTATTTCCTTACTCATTATGCCAAGAATGACCCACTCAGCACTTTAGCAAAAACAGTTCTCTGCACTATGATCTGGCATATATGGAAGGAAAGGAATAGGAGAATTTTTAAAGCTACCAGACGGCCGATGACCACATTATTTGAGAATATTGCTTCGGATGTGAGAACCATTCTGGTGAATCTGTTCCCTGAAAGTCAAGAAGAAAAATTAGCGATGGAAAGATGGGACTTTGATGTTTGATAAAGTCCACTTTCTCCTGTATATATTGTGGATAGGATTGATGGACTAGCCAGTAGAGGGTGACGGCGCATGTGCCCTATCCCCTCTCTGTTTCTGGCCCTCATTTTGTATCTACACTTGTTCATACTCAATAAAGATAGCTCTAACTTTCCAATATATATATATATATATATATATATATATATATATATATTATTTTGAGATTTTGGGATTCATGGAGCTTATTCTTTTTTAGCAAGGGGAAGATGCAAATATATGATTCACTAAATGGAAATTCACCAATGACTATAAGTATAGAAATGATGTTCAAGATATGTGGAGAAAGAAATATACATAATACTCGGTTCACTATTTGTATGTGCACAACAACTTCATCAAGGTAATGTAATCTACTCAGTTTGATAACAAAAAGTAAACTAATCCAATCATATCAAATGGCAATCATTCATTCAACCAGGAAGTTCAAAGCACATTTCATGCAAAAAGAAGTGATAATAGAAAGGCAAAGCAGTACTTCAAGTATATGCAATCAACGCGTGAAGCTTGGTGTGTTTTCTATGAAGGGTATACAATAATAGTTCCCAGACTCAGTTAACGCTAAAATTTCATTCAAATTCACATAATGAGCGATGGAAGTTCTTTTTCTCAAATGCATATCAATGTATCGCATATGATATCAGAAATGAAAATGATAGCATGGCAAGAGAGTACGTGTATAAGAGTGAAGGAAACACCAAGATATAGTCATCATAGGGAATTCATCTCTAGCAAGGAAAGTAAGAGAAATAAGGAAGAAAATAAAAAACTAACTATACATATGCAAGTCACTCCAAAAGTAAGAAAACGTGATACATGGTAAGAAAATGAAAAAGTGAGTGAAAAATAAAGAGAGGTGAAAAATAAAGGTAAAAATGAAGAAATTAAAAAGTGCGTGTGTGCACTCACTCCCCCAAGCTAAACATCACATTGTCCTCAATGTGCTGAGTGTGGCACTAGGACGCAAAAGATAGGGGAGGGTGGGTGTGGATGCATGATGCGAAATAAAAAGTGAAAATAAAGGAAGTAAAATATGACATGATATATGTAGGTGATGGATGCAACAGGCATGCAAAAGATGGATGTAAAATGCAAAAGGGATACAAAAATATGGGCCAGAAGTGCATGGTCTCCCCCCAGACTGATATATAGAATAGTGCCAAGCAAAAGTGATCAAAACGTGTCGGCAAGCAAAATGATGGCAAAATGATGGGACGAGAGGTGGAGCAGTAATAACATGGCATGCATCAGGTGTACGTGCCTACGCTGGTGGTGGAGCGCCATCACCTCCCTGTGGTGGGGGCGATGGTGGTGGACATACATAGCAATAGAACTCCCGGCACTAGCAGAGGTGGGAAAAGATATACATGGAGCTGGAATCAGATAAGGGGCAGGCTGTGGGATGGGGATCTCTGGGGCAAGAGGGTCGAGAAGGGGCTCCTGCAGGGCATCCTCGGGCTCGAGTATGTAGGTAGCTGGGAAGAGGAGCTCCATCTCTGGTCTCCACACCCCACCTGTGGGTCCAATGTGGGTCTGAGCAAGGCTCAAAAGAACCATATAATCCGCTGAATATGGACCCTGTAGCCAAACCCAGTGGTGTTGATCGTGAGGATGCAGCATCCTCATACGAGCCATAACATCTATAGATAGAGAAGTGGGGGCCATAGGTCGAAATAAGCCAGCAGGAAGCTCAATCTCACAATGGGAGCAAGCAAGGTGATCAAACGACCATAACAAATCGCCGTCCTGGCGATGATCGAGGAAACAATGCAGAGATACCAGCTAGCTATATCAATCTGAATGGCGGGGACTAAGACTTCCCCGTCGCCCTCGATGGCTCTCTCTCGTCATCACGTAGAGCATGTAGAGCTCAGGAGTAGACATCGTCCCAGGCTCATACCTTGCAAGAATGGTGGTCGCCAAGAGGCGCTGAGCAATCTGTAGGCAAGGGTGGATGATAGAGGAAGCCTTGGCCCGGTTTGGGTCAAAGGAAAGTGGGGATCCCGTGATCAAGGTCCAGAATGTGTGGGTATTAAAGAAAGCAGGGTATGGTGCATGGGACATAAGCTCGATCGGGGTCGGGGACAGGGGGTAATGGAAGTAGGCACGGAGCATATCGAGAGTGATCTCGCACTCCCGATCCATCAAGCAAAAGGTGCACCCCTGGGAGTCCTAGAATAGAACTCAGGACCTCGAGGGTCGATCGGACATAGGTGTCCGTCGACACCGACTAAAAGTCATGCCACCCTACATTATCATATAATTGGAGTAGCCCCTGAAGTACCCCTAGGCACTCAAGGTCATCTATGTGTGCGAACCTAGAGGGGACAATCGAACACTGGGAGAGCCTCTCAAATTTGACGTGGTGTGCGTCATCTCTGAAGGTGATCCCAAATGTGTCGATTACCGTAGCGGGCTGTGCTGGTGGGGGTGTAATGGGAGAAGTGGGTGCCGGTAGTGTGGGAAGTGGATCGCTAGGAGGCGGAGAGTCCGCCTTAGGGAAAGAGGGACCAGGGTCGCCAGTCCTCTTTCGCTTAGAAGAGGGCTGTCGTGCACGAGACCTAGTGCGTGGGGGCATCGTGTTGCCGTGAGATGGGCAGAAAATCACAACGTGCTAAAAATAAAATAGGGAACGAGTGTAATAAGCATGATGCGACTCATCGTAAGCGGCCTAAATGAGAGACGCCTCCCATGCAGCTCCAAATAAGCGCAGGCTCTCCCCCAAGCTATCCTGAAGCACAAAAAAAATAGATTAGCAATGAGAATCGTCAAATCAAGGGGTTGATCAAGAGAAATAGACGTAAATAGTGTTCAATTTGGAATTAGGGTTGAATTGGGCTTATAAAATGGGAAGAAGGAGAAAATGGGCAATTTTTGGATTGGAGGTCTGGTGATCGCGACGGGCGGCGAGAGGGCGGCGGCGGAGGGTGCTCCGGCGACGGGGGTGGTCACACCACTCGGTGAGTCGGCGACGACTCGGGCGAGTGGAGGAGGGGCTCGGGCGAGTCGGGGGAGAGAGGGGGAATTTGGAGGATTTTGATATTTGGGTATCTAATCACGAGCACTGTCGATTGGAATTTTATAGGGTTAAGTCGCTTTGAGTCACTCGGCAGAGTGACGATTATCACTCGATCGAGTTGCAATTAAAAATAGAGTAGGTTTTTTTGAATTATTTGTTACAGGCTCCTACTCGGCCGAGTAGGAATAGTCATTCGGTCGAGTGAGCTAAGCTGCTCGGCCGAGTAAACAGGCCTCTCAGAGCAATTTAAGAGCTAATGGTGTCAAATTCACTCGGTCGAGTGACAAAGTCATTCGGTCGAGTGTCATATAATTTCCAAAGATGAGGTTTTCGAGACTTCCATGTACAATATCCTACTCGGCCGAGTGAACAAGGCACTCGGCCGAGTGGGCTGCTCTTTTCAGCTCCAGAGACTCTGTTTTGCGATGCTTTCTGTTTCTTTTTCTCCCGTCAGTTCCTTCCTTCCTTTGGTGTTTGAGCACGTCTCTGGAGTGCTCTACATTGCCATGGCTATCCTCCATTCATATGGACTCCTATCACCTTCTTCCTGAAATAAAAAACATAGCCCGTCGTCAGATTTTTCCTAGGCTCTTGACTATATAGACTAATAAAGATTTAAAACAAAAATGAAAGTAAAATTCAACTAAAAACTAAGATAGAACCGCCGGGTTACCTCCTGACAAGTGCTCGTTTAAAGTCTTGAGCTCGACCCCTTAAGATTTAGTGTTTAACGCGTAATGTTCGGCGCATAGGAGATGCACATGTCAAATTTTCCAGGTAGGCCGTGAGGATTCAGATGTAGCGCTAGCTCTTCTTTGGCCTCCTTTGTGTAAGTATCCTCTCTCATGGTATTGAGGGATGACTCCCCTAAGCTTGCGTTCTTGGTATCCTTCTTCTTTCCCGGCGGTGGAGATGTGTTCGTGACACTGTCTTCCTATGCTCCACCGTAGAGAGCTTGCAGAGCTCTCTAATCCTCACGACATCAGTGTCATTCTTCTCTTCATCGGTGAGCGTGATCACTTCCTCAACGAGAGGATCCAGTGGTTCTCCAATTGGGATGCCGTCGTCGGTATTTGGGGCTCCATCAAGGCTCTCGTGTGAAAGGATCCAACGGAATAAGGCATGTCTTCATATATTACCTCATCAAGGAGGTCCACATAGTCTGCTTCTTCCGGACAAGGTCTTTGCTTCATTGTCTTAGGAAGATGGAATTCAACCGCTATGTTTCCAACGTTGAGAGACAACGTTCCTTCTCTCATATCTACTATGACTCTGGCGGTAGCTAAGAAGGGGCGTGTCACGACCCGCTTCCCTAAAATGAAGACGAGACGTGAGAAGGTCCGCTCAGGCGTGGAGCTGTGACGCTGCACGCCTGATAAGCGTCAATTTAGTATAAGCAGGTCCCTGTAAAAGCAACGGAACAACAATAATAATAATAGAAAAAGGAGACGGATATGAAATACCAATCCCAAAGTTTGTCCACAAAATATTCAACATCACAGAAAAAGCCACCAGGCTAACAGAAAAGAGTCTAAAGGCCCAGAACAAGGCCAAACAAAACACAACATAACATAGTATCACACTAGGTGCCACGCACCGACAACCTAAGCAATCTAACAAAAACCAGGCGTAGACACTAAGACTGATCTCCAGTGTCTACGAAGTCCTCGATCAACACGGGCTCAAGCTCGGCGTCCGCAAACACCTCACCCTCAGCAAGTAACTCTGGCTCGGGGTCTAACATGTGTCACCCAAAAGAGAAAAGGGGCACATGTCAGCAAGTCTAAAGACCTGAGCAAGGAAACTGAAAGTAACTAACAACCTAGCACTTATAATATTAAGCAATGACATGACAGTTTAGTTTGATGCAGCAGTTTAAAAAGAGAGTGTCACGCACTCACGATGTAGCAATCACTAAGCACTAATCACGATTCACTTATCACTGTTAATCACTTGTGCACTAGAGATTTCGCCTGCTGGCCGGAGTGGCGGATCAGGCCAACTCGAGGCTCAGGTGGCTGCATATCTCTTACCCCACCCATATGTGTCGAGCGTTGGGGTTTCTAACTAACTGCGCTTGCTTCTGGAACACGAGCCAGGAAGTGTATTTCACTTGGCATAGGGGTGCACCTAGCCTTATTTATCGAGCGTTGGGGTTTCCAACTACAGGGCTCGCTTCTGGAACACGAGCAAGGAATATAAGTATTGTAGCGTGTGCTACGCAATCACAATGAATAATCAATATGCAATGCCATGAACAGATATTTGTGTACCGTTAATTGAATTTAAACGTGACATACAAACATGATAAGGGTGACGGACCAAGCTTCGTTGTCAAGCTAGGTCAATGGCGTCTAGACGGCTATCCTTTCACCGTCTAGTCTCTTTTACGCTAAAGCAAGGGAAATGGCCTAAGACATGGCCCAACTCAAGAGATGCAAGTTTCACTTGCCTGATATCGGGGTTGATGAGCAATGAAGATCGTCACAGGCTAAACTACGGATGGATCACTGTTAGGGCAAAACAATTATTAGCACAATGATTCTAAATTGATTTCTTATTAGAATCCTAATCGTCTAATAATCCATTTTATTAGGGTTTCACAATGTCAATGTGGGTTATGCTAAAACTAAATGAATCGAGTATTACCGTGAAGAAGCGGAGGAACGATGCCGAGCAACCACGGCAACGGAAGAACGATCCGGCTCAGATCTGGAAAAAAGGGAAAATCTGGAGAAATAGGTGTAGGGGTGGATTTTGGGGGTTTGATGAAGGTTTGAGGAAGATGGAAGGTGGGTTATGACAAGGGAGGGTTTGGATGATGGAGGATGAGCTTGGAATGAAGGTTTGAGTGTTTGAGGAAGATGGGGGCTCAATGGGGGAGAAATTAGGTTTAGAGTTGAAGAAGAAGAAGAAGAAAACGTTTGGAGGGGTATTTATAGAGTTTGGTGGCGGCTAGGGCAAAATTAGGGTTTACAGCACTGGTTAGTCGGTCAAAGAAGGTTGGATGACCGACTAGTTCAGCAACTAGTCGGTCGGTCGATTAGCTGTGACCGACTAACACCAAGCATCGAAATAGGGAAAAATCTGGGTAATGAATTAGTCGGTCAAAGAGCAACCACTGACCAACTAGTTTGGAAACTAGTCGGTCGATCGATTAACGCAGACTGACTAAGTCCAAACAGTAACTCCTGTACAAAATAGGATTTAGATTTAGTCGGTCAAAGAACAACTACTGACCGACTAGTTTAACATCTAGTCGGTCGATGAACGTTCTTAGACCGACTAAGGGTAAACAGTAACTGATATCAAAAATAATTAATGAGTTAGTCGGTTAAAGAAGCATTACTGACCGACTAGTTTGTAACCTAGTCGGTCGACCAACGTTCTTAGACCGACTAACGATAAACAGTAACTCCTGAATAATTTTCAAGGCCCACTAGTCTGTTCAAGAAGGTTTTCTGACCGACTGGATCATCATCTAGTCGGTCAGTGCCCCTTCTCATACCGGCTAATGTGCACTGAAAGTTTCAAAATGGAGCGCGAAGCTCCGGGATGGTTTCCTAAGTCTCCTAGGCTCGTTCTAACTCTAAGATATCGACGTTATGAAGTCTGTCACGAATGACTTACTTCAAACACGGCGACCGACGGAAGAATCTAGAGAATCACAACGAAACAAGCGAAAAGAAAACTACGGTGACTGAAAAGGAAATCACAAGGAAGGGAAAACTACAAATAATATAATATATATATAATAATCCATACATGAAAAACCAGTCATTACAGGGCGTCCAAGTATAAGCGATGTATCGCCCTCCTCTTTTATGTCCATGACGATGAAGTTGCATGGTACATAAAGACCTCCCGGTATTTGAAGTGGCATGTTCTCGGCAATCCCCATCGGCCTAGTAATTCGTCAATCGACGAGTTGGATCTTCCTATCAGTGGCTTTGAGGTCGGTTCCCATGTTGTGTTTCTTGAACATAGTGAGCGGCATGAGGCTTACACTCGCTTCCAAGTCTACCAGAGCTTTTTGGAGGGGGACTCTGCCAAGGGTGCATGGAATCTGAAAACTTTCGGGGTCTTTCATTTTCTTTGGCATCTTCTCCTTGTTGACAAATCAAGTTCCTTGCTCGGCTAGCATGATCTTCTCCGTTCGCTTCTTTCCCGTGATTAAGTCCTTGAGGAACTTGGTGTACGTCGGGATTTCAATTATCGCATCCAAGAACGGGATGTTTAGGCTAATCCCCCGTAAGTACTCTAGAAATTTGGCGAACTTGTTTTCCATCTTGGCCTTTTGCCAACCGTTGCAAAAACGATATGGGCGGCATATAGGTTCTCTTCTTTTGAGGTCCATCCGCTTCAGATTTTTCTTCGTTGTTTGCCGTCTTGGGGCTCTCTTGTTCATTAATTTGCTCCGTTTCAACCGAAATTTCCTCTATTGCGCCTTTATCTTGAACCATAGCGGGAGTGGTATCTTTCTTGCCTCTCGTAGTCACCACCACTACTGCATTGATGTAGCCGGTGTTACTCCTCGGGTTTTCCTCTGGTTGAGCCGACAATTGTTTTTGAGCCTTGTTGAGCAAAGTGATTTGCTCTGCCAA
Source organism: Scilla litardierei (assembly GCA_030789695.1). Classification (NCBI taxonomy): domain Eukaryota; kingdom Viridiplantae; phylum Streptophyta; class Magnoliopsida; order Asparagales; family Asparagaceae; genus Scilla; species Scilla litardierei. The sequence goes on from CM061136.1 coordinate 60,172,529, forward strand.
TTGTGCCACAATAGTATTGAGAGAATCTTGGCCCGCCGTCAATTTCGCATTGATCTTCTTCTGATCAGCCATGAACTCCTCAACTCTAGCTTCATGCTCGGATCTTGGTGGTGCCGACGAAGGGTTTTGTGGCCTCCATCCTTGATAATATCCAGGGGGTCTATAAGGCCCACTTGTTGCCTTGGTTGATATTGTTGTTGTTGGGGCGGCCTTTGTTGATACGGTTGTTGTTGTTGAGGGGGCTAGGCTTGGTGTTGTTATAGTGGTGGTTGTTGATGATGGGGAGTCAAGGCTCCCTCATTGTTGGCATAGAAAAATCCGGGGTGACCCTTGGTAGCCAGGTTCACCCAATAACCGTTGTTACCCCCACCGGTGACGTATTGCACTTGCTCCATGGCTCCTTCATTTTGCTCGCTTCCAACAAACATAACTTGGCCTTGGTCTTGCCAATCACTTATGCTCCATCTAGATGTCGATGTGTTGGGCACTCCATATGACTTGCACATCCTCTTTTCAATCCTATCTACAACCTTGGAGAGAGAATCAAACTTTGTGGTCAACTCCGCCACTGCCTTTGCTTCATAGAATCTTGCCGGCTTCGATGATGATGATGATTGCCCCTCTCATCAGCCCATTGCTGATTATTGGAGGCCATCTCCTCTAGCAACGCTGTGGCATCCTCCGGTGTCTTTGATAGAGTAGCTCAGTTGGCCGTGGCATCAATTAACATCTTTGTGTCCGACCGCAATCCATTGTAGAAACTATGCACAAGCTCCCAATCGTCGATGCTTGACCGACGCCCCATTTATGATTAGGGCGCGGTGTCGTTTTACCACAAGTGCACGGTTAGTGTAGGGTGTGTGTATATCGAACACATGGAGGTGGATGGCTTGAAGGCTACTAGCCTCGCCTAAGTTGTATGAGAGCTACGTGGATGATACGCGTGGGTAGTGTAGAAATAAAGGAAAGAAATGTAAAAAAATAAGAAATGAATCCCCTCTAACACGGGCTAGAGCACTCATGACACTTGGTATTTGACTCGACCCAGGGTGAGACATTGTCCCAAAAGGTGGTACCTAGTGCCCCGTGGGCCCGATATTCCGGTCGGTGCCTAGGATGATACGCTAGGTCTACCCGGTTTCGGACGGTGGGCATTTCCATGTCCAACACCCACTACAACCGAGAGCATTAAGGCCATAATGATAGCTCCCAACATTTTATCCAAGCTGTTCCCACATGCAAGGACTCAATGTCAATGCTAGGGCATGAGCTACAGCTAGAGAATCAAACTCCCGTTTTTTTCCTCTTTGCCCAACGGTCAAAGGCGGTCTTTCTCCTGCCGATGACAATGAAACGCCCTAGCATAACCCTAATGGCCAAATAGGTCGAATGTGATTTCTAGCAATACATCAAAGCAGATCTTGACGGGACAAGCATCTGGAGCCCAACCCCCAACTCCATCTAGTGTGTTGCATATGAGTTGGTCTCAGATTGCTAGACATTCCCATTGACACATTCCATCAAACACTTACCATGCAATCAAGTCAAATGAAATATCCCAAGCATCAATCCTACTCTAACCCATATTAGGGTTCATCAAACACTACTCAATGGTGAAGAACATGATAGCAAGCAATAAAAGGGACAAACAAACATTCACCATCAAGCTTATTGAAAATAACACAAAACAATAGAAATAAGAGAAGAAATACTTATCTTGCATTAGAATCCATCAATCCATTACAAGATTTATTGAAATAGAAACCCTAATCTAAACTAATCTAAAGCTCCCATGAAAGGGGCTGAAAAGCCCTGAAAAATAGAGGGGAACCCCTTACAAGTCGTGCAACATCTCATATTTATAGGCCCCACAAAACCCTAACAGTCCGGGTACAAATACCCATTAAAACTGCTGAAAAAGTGCCACCCGATCGGGTGGAAGTTCACCCGATCGGGAGGAAACAAACAAAGACACTGAACTGCTGAAAATGGGCTCACCCGGTCGGTTGGATAGCCCACCCGATCGGTTGAAGTTTAAATTCCAGACAGCCCAGAATTTCAGCACCCAGCTGCGCTCAAAGAATTCCAGAAAAATGTAGAAAAATCGGATTTGGGCATGCAACCTATCGTTGTAAATCTAATGACGATGTCGACGCTAGAAAAATAAGAGATCATCTAAAATCCCACTGGAATGATAACAGATCTTCAATGAATGCAGCAGCAGTGCACGAAAGGGGAAGAAAAGGCCACCCGATCGGTTGAAGTGTCAACCGATCGGGTGAGTTCTTCCCCAAAATGACCCGAGAAGATGACGCGATCGGTTAGAAAGCTCTCTCATGAATGCCACTCAGTCTCCTCACCATCCGGTCATCCACCCGATCGGGTGACGCACTGTGTTGTCCGGGTGGAGCACAGGACTGATACAATGATACGAACCGATCGGGTGGCTCATCCACACGACCGGGTGAAGCTCCAAAACTTCAACTCCTCATCTTTGGCCATTGGATCTTTGTCGTATAAGCGTTCTTTGGTCCCGACATGCAAGGTTGACTCCAGAAAACACCGAAATGCTGAGATTTACCTGAAATACAAACAATACACGCAATAGTCAATATGAACCAAAATGTGATATATACAACATGGAATGAGATGAAACGCATATGAAAACACGATGAAGAGTGTATGCAAAAGGTGAAATATGAACACGCGTCAATGCTATGGTGGGAACATTGATGTTGGAGATCTTTAAACTGCTCCCACGCTTCATAGATAGACTCTTGGGACCCTTGCTTGAAAGACATCAAAGAGTTTCTTATCTTCACGGTCTTGGATGGAGGGTAAAATTTGTTGACGAACGCGAGGAAACTGAGATAATTTGTTGATGAACACGAGGTCAAAGAGTTTCAAATAATATGTCTTCTTCAGGTGCCTTTGACCTCGTGTTCATGCACAAGAAAAGAGAAACTAGAAAGATTTGTTAGCGCAATAGAGGAATAAAAGAAAATAAGAAATAAAATAAAGAAAGAAAAATAGCTAAGTAAAGAAAATAAAATACCTTCGCCTCCCCGACAACGGCGCCAAAAACTTGATCGCTTCCGGATATACACTCGGAAAATAATGTAGCTTTACCGCAAGTGCACGGTTAACTAGAAAGCAGGTATCGAATCACAGGGAAGACTAATGATGGTACTCTATTTTGGTTATTAAGCTATTTGGTGGAAAATCGTTTAGGAACGGATGGTGTAACAATCGTTCGAGTATCAATGCAAATTCAATATAATAAAGATGTCTAGGGCTAGGGAATCCCCACTATGGATTTTCAAGTCATCAGCGTGAGTTATGAAATATCATGCAATCAAACTTGAGTTAAGGTGAACTTGCCGCAACTAATTGGAGAACTGATACATGCTGTCGTGCTATTGTAGGTCTATAGCAATCTAAACTAGAGCCTCGCTGTCTTGCAAGTGATATGCTCCTCTTTTGCATGATTTATCACATATTTTCATGACACATTTCACCCTCCAAACCCCCATTTTATGCGATTTTACGCTATTATCTGGAACAATATGAATTTCGAAGCAGTTATGCCCATTTCAAGGATTTGGAGCGATATTGGAGCGATATTGGAGTCAATAAGACAATCGGCGACGTGAGAGCACCAAGGAGACTCATGATGACATGCTTGAGGTGCCAAAGAAGAAGACTAGAAGAGAGGAGGAGGAGGAGCGAGAGAAAGGAGCAACAGCCAAGGCCCAAGCCACTTTCCCTGGCGACTCGACCCGAGCAGCATTCTGCTGCTCGGTCGAGCTGACACGCGGATTCAGCAAGGAGATGTGCACGAGCCACTTGATCGAGCAGAGAGGTGACTCGACCTGAGTCAACCCAATTTTGAGCTTCCACCATCAGACATCTGACTCGACCGAGCAGTACCTACTCGACCCGAGCAGGCAGAGCGATGTTTTGGACAAAGAATCCAGGCTTCCTGACGACTCGACCGAGCAGGACCTACTCGACCCAAGCAGACAAAACGATAATTTGAGGAGAAGCTCAGATCCACTGATGACTCGATCGAGCATGTAGGCTGCTCGACCGAGCACGAAGACTACTCGGTCAAGTAAGGCAAGCGCCTAGATTTTCAGACAGCCTCTCACTGTTTTGAGATTTGCTATCATTCCGGTTGGCAAAGTATTTTTCTCATATTTTTTATGGATTTCATGATGGTTCCAACACTGCCAAGAATGTGCCAATCGGAGGTCGGATGAAATCTAGGGAATTTCTGCAAGTTGACACTACAGTGCTGAAATCGCTACTCGACCGAGCAACATGGGCTACTCGACCGAGTCAGCTGGGGCCTAGAACTTAAGTTGCGGCCAGAGTTGATTTTGTGCACGAATTTCAGATGGTTTCTTGGGTTATTTGTTAGGGTTTTGAGGGGGACTATATATATGAATTGTAGCCGTCATTAGAGGGGGACCCTTAGATAGTTTTATGGTGGATCTTATTTTTCTTTGGAGCTCTTGGAGACTCTTTTGGGAGTTAGGCCATGCCATATGCCCCTCCTCTTGTATCAAGCTAAGTATTCTATCTCTTTAATTCTATTTTAGTTCTTCTTATTGTTTTTCTATGATGCTAGCAATGATCTCTATTGTTTTCAAAATGGTTGCTATACTTGAGTAGTCTTTTCTAGGGCTAATGGATTAGCCCTAGGATTTTAGGATTTAGATGCAAAGTTGGGATTTTTATGGTGTGTTGGTATAAAAGGGGCGTATTTTGGTCGATCATGCAAAATCCTTAAGAGAACTCGTACTGAGATCATGCCCACGGTCGGTGGAATCGTTTAGCTTAAGGACCATCTTATGGATTTAATTAGGTAGTTAGTGGATTCAACCGAGGCTCGTGACCATGTCCGACTCGTGTCTTGATGGGATACTCCGATGAACTATATTACTAATTGAAGGCTACCGCCATTGCGTCAATGAGAGCCACCAAAATACATCGAAGCTCTAACCCACGAGAGTGGCGTGAGTCGAGATCATTCCGTCCACGAGAGTGGCATGAATATTGTCGATTCTTAATGCACGTGTCGTGTGCACCTACGGGTTAATGCGATACGTTAGATTCATGGTGCTTAAATCCATGAATTCCATATCTTGGATGCAACAATCCCAATAAAACCAATGCAACGAAAGAGTCTTAACCTAGCATCGACATCCGACGATCCTAGTGGTGAGTCCTAAGGCCCCAGTCTTCTATTTATTTCTTGGGTGGAGTCCTTTATTTACGACATCGAGTGACACGACTTTCACATCCGTCACCATTACGACACTCCACAATCCACATCCACCAATAAACCCGCAAGAGTAACTCAACCTAGGAGTATATAGGTAGTATAGCACTACTTCTCCGTGTTCGATACCCGCTTGCCACTATACCGTGTGCTTGCGATTAAAAGACATCGTTTCGAAGCTAATTTCGTGCCGATCAAGTTTATGGCACCATTGCCGGGGAGGCGTTCCGCCATATTATCTATTTACCACAATTAGGTTGATTAAATTGCGTTAAAAAACAAAAAAAAACAAAAAAACAAAAAAACAAAAACAAAAAAAACATAGAGTGATTTTTCTCCACCACCTGCTATTATTATTATGTTTATCTCTCTTTATATCACTGACGTCTTTTACAGGTTATTTACTTTGCTTGATCAGATATAGTTGATGCAGTGATAGTGCTTCCAAAGATGCGATTGGGTTCTATACGATCCTACATATATCTTGTTACATGCTGTCAGGCTGATGGAGAGTCCTTCAAGAAAGCCTTGTCCATGTTTGAAAGAAGGTTAGGAATGTTCCAGACGGAGTCAGACCATGAGTGGGATGGTTCCAAGCTATTTGATATCTTCGCTAGAAGGCTAAAGGGACCCTCACGCGAGTTTATGAAGAGGATGCTATTGGGAAAGTTCAGTTATTTGCAGTTGGCAACAACCTTAGAGCAAATGATAGATGATGCTCGATCTACCGGTTTGCTAACTGTTATGGTAGGTGAACCATCCGACCAAGTATTCATCGATTTTGTTATGGCTAATGTCTCTGGTGCAGGTACTATCATAGATGGAGTGTATGCTTCACTTGAAGGTGATCATATTCACCTTTACACCAGCAGCACTCCATAAATAAAGACATCTGAGCTGCCGAAGGAGGACACATATATGGACCTATTGAGAAACATTGTCGACGTAGTTCGAGAAACCGGTCCATTAACAATAACGACAGGTGATCCTTTTGAGATCGGATTTCAAAAATTTATTAGTCATTGTATCTCTTCCACATGCATAATTGATGATGGAGTCTATGCTCCAGTTGAGGGGCACAAGACCTATTTTTACACCACGGTCGAGATACATGAGCCCATAGAGCCACCTTGTGCCGTCGTCGCCTCCCCCTGTCGCCTACTTGAGTCAGAGCAGCCTATACCATCAGAGGATATTATTGAGGAGGTTGTGCCTACAGTAGTGGAGCAGACCATCGAGAAGGACGTGACTTAGGATGATGACATCTACACACAGATGGACCCCGAATTGTGCCCCCTCCATTCGAGCTACTGCAGCCACCCCCACCTTCTATCGAGGCGAAGCATCACTCAGATGATCACCCACCAGAGCTTATGGCTCCCCTTCTAGGAGATCTCTTCACCGCCTTATTTCTTACATTTGATTCCCTTCCCTGTATAATTTTTACTACGATTCAGATTTTGATGACTCATTGCACCTTTTGCATGATACACATACTTATAATCAAGAGGTACGACACCCATCGTTGCTATTGAATATGATCAGGAGGTGCGATGGGATAAGTCTGACGATGATGAGGAGTTGCCTACTGAGACCCACGTTTATATGCCAAAGCTACCTGAACAACCTGAGGCGAACAATGAGGAGTTGATCGACGTGGTGCATGAGAGTAGAGATTTATTTCCAGGGAAGCGTTGTCAACCATCTTTAATTTTAAATACTTATGTTGATGACCCTCTTTGGAATACATTTATTTTGGAAAAGAATTATCCACATCAGATTGACGCGGCTTATCTCTTGCAGGGTACAGGTGGAGTCCTTGGAGAGATGCTGGAAGCCGCATTGCTGGAATCTGATGGAGTCTGCGGACACACGCATCTGAGGAACCACGGAAGGAGCAGTTGCCTACACCGACAAAGAAACTGGATCCGCCTTTTGCTATAGGTGATATCAGTATAGAATTTTATGCTTTAAATAAACACGAATCCTCTTGACAACGAGATATCCGTATAGATTTGCTTGAATAAATATCACCTCTTATGACGTCAAAAAAAATCTTTTACACCCCAAACCCAATATATACATTAATTGCCCACTTCAAATTTTGATATGTCCTACCATTTTGCTCATCACCCATTGAGCATTTCTTTCAAGTGAAAGCTTACTCTCTTATTCATTTGACTTGATCTCGCCTAGCGAAGCCGTGATATTTTTGATCAAGTCATTTGAATAGGATTGTTTGGTATAACCTTGGGGGAAGGTTCTCTCATGCATCATTGCATGTGCATGTAGTTGTATTAGGATTTCATTTCATTCATTTCATCATTTTTCATTCACCCCCCTCATATTTATCGTTGTTCCTCATAATTACCTTTTATGATCACATTGAGGACAATGTGAAGTTTAAGCTTGTGGGAGTGCATTTCCATGCCATTTAGTTGCATTTTTACTTCATTTTTGGGTTTTTAGAATTTTTCAAATTTTCGCATCATCTTTTCAATTTTTCCATCTTATTTTCCTTTTATGTGTGTTCATGCATCATATTGTGTGCTTGTTTTTCTTTTCCTTCTTCTCTTTTGTATTTATTTCTTTATTCTCTTTTCCTTATTTTGCTAGATATGTTCCTTATAATGATATCTCTTATTGCATTAGTATCCATCACGATGCTTACATCTCTTGCCATGCTATTTGATAGTATTTTAGTATGCTGCTATCCATGTGCTTGCTTATATATTCTTTTGATGATTCCTCTATATGAATGCATGAAACTCATTGAAACCGAATGTATGAAATAGTGTCTAGTATGCTTTTGTTGGAAATGCACCAAGATTCACGCATCATTTGTATATCTGAAGCATCTGTATTATTGTCTTATTCACCTTCTGTTGCAGGCCTGATATGATTGTACGATTTACCGCTTGACTTCACTATTTATTGAGATGATTAAGAATATCCATGCTTACATATGAGTTTTAGTTGAGGTATTATCTTATTGAATCGTTTGTGCACATCTTAGAGTGAACCGAGTGTTACATCATTTCCTTCTCCACATATATCTTTTTATCTCTACATGTCACTTGAGTTCACCTCCTAAAGCTACTTATATAACATATATTTTCCAAAAATCCCTACAAAAGAAAAAGTTAGCTCCAAAAAGTTCAAAAAGCCAAAAAGGAGCAAAAAACCCAAAAATACAAATCATACAGCTCCTACAAATGAGAACAAAAAAGAAAAAGAAAAATATTTCTCTATCTCAATATTGGAGCCACAAAAATACTTGGGAAAACCAAGGCAAAAATTCCATTTTCCTCTATCCTTTTTCTTTAGATGTGATGCCTCAAGCTAAGTTTGGAGGTTGAATTCATTTGACCACATGAGTGAGTATGACATTAGAGTGGAGTTGTGCATGAATGGGAATATTTGATAATGCTGAAACTTAGTGAAATACATTAGCTATGGAGATTTCTTGTGATTTGAAATGAATATGTGAATGTCTTGACTTTTATTCCATTCTCTATTGCATGTTTGATGTGATTCTTATCTGCTTCATTTATAACTTTTGATTGAAAAGTGCATCGCCAACATTTGTATATTAAATTCTATGAATTGCATAATGAGAATATGAGTTGATCGCATGAATTTAGAGAGTCCATTTTGTTGTTTTTGAAATTGCAAGTAATATGTTTAGTTAAGATATGAAATCTTTATAGCATGTGATTCGTAGTTTTCGAGTTATCGTGATGTGTAGCTTATGGCTTGAGATTTGAGAGAATAATCTAGCAACCCCTTCCACTTCGTATTCTTTTTAGTTTTCTTATTTTTACCTCCCGGTGAGCTTCGTATTCGTCTTCCTCGAGGACGACTAAGAGGTAAGCTTGGGGGATTTTGATATGCTCTTATTTTGCATGATTTATCGCATATTTTCATGACACATTTCACCCTCCAAACTCCCATTTTATGCGATTTTATGCTATTATCTAGAACAATATGACTTTCAGAGCGGTTATGCCTATTTCAGGGATTTGGAGCGATATTGGAGCAATTTGAGGTCAATGAGACAATCAGCGACGTGAGAGCACTAAGGAGACTCATGATGACATGCTTGAGGTGCCAAAGAAGAAGACTAGAGGAGAGGAGGAGGAGCGAGCGAGAGAAAGGAGCAACATTCAAGGCCCAAGCCACTTTCCCAGGCGACTCGACCCGAGTAGCATTCTGTTGCTCGGTCGAGCTGACACGCAGATTCAGTCAGGAGATGTGCATGAGCCACTCGATCGAGCAGAGAGGTGACTTGACCTGAGTCAACCCAACTTCGAGCTTCCACCATCAAACATCCGACTCGACCGAGCAGTACCTACTCAACCTGAGCAAGCAGAGCAAGTTTTTGGACAAACAATCCAGGCTTCCTGACGACTCGACCGAGTAGAACCTACTCGACCCAAGCAGATAGAACGATAATTTGAGGAGAAGCTCAGATTCACTGATGGCTCGATCAAGCAGGTAGGCTACTCGACTGAGCACAAAGGCTACTCGGTCGAGTAAGGTAAGCGCCCAGATTTTCAAACAGCCTCTCACTCTTTTGAGATTTTCTATCATTCCGATTGGCAAAGTATTTTTCTCATATTTTTATGGATAGTAGACTTCATGACGGTTCCAACACTGTCAAGAACGTGCCAATCGGAGGTCGGATAAAATCTGAAGAATTTCAGCAAGTTGATGCTGCAGTGCTGAAATCGCTACTCGACTGAGCAGTATGGGCTGCTCGACCGAGTCAGCTGGGGCCCAGAACTTACGTTACGGCTAGAGTTGATTATGTGCACGAATTTCAGAGGGTTTCTTGGGTTATTTGCTAGGGTTTTGAGGGGGACTATATATATGAATTGTAGCCGTCATTAGAGGGGGACCCTTAGATAGTTTTATGGTGGATCTTATTTTTCTTTGGAGCTCTTGGAGACTCTTTTAGGAGTTAGGCCATGCCATAGGCCCCTCCTCTTGTATCAAGCTAAGTATTCTATCTCTTTAATTCTATTGTAGTTCTTCTTATTGTTTTTCTATGATGCTAGCAATGATCTCTATTGTTTTCAAAATGTTTGCTATGCTTGAGTAGTCTTTTCTAGGGCTAATGGATTAGCCCTAGGATTTTAGGATTTAGATGTAAAGTTGGGATTTTATGGTGTGTTAATATAAAAGGGACGTATTTTGGTCGATCTTGCAAAATCATTAGGAGAACTCGTACTGAGATTATGCCCACGGTCGGTGGAATCGATTAGCTTAAGGAGTATCTTATAGATTTAATTAGGGAGTTAGTGGATTCAACCGAGGCTCGTGACCATGTCCGGCTCGTGTCTTGATGGGATACACCGATGAACTATATTACTAATTGAAGGCTACCGCCATTGCGTCAATGAGAGCCACCAAAATACATTGAAGCGCTAACCCACGAGAGTGGCGTGAGTCGAGATCATTCCGTCCACGAGAGTGGCGTGAATATTGTCGATTCGTAATGCACGTGTCATGTGCGCCTATGAGTTAATGCGATACGTTAGATTCATGGCGCTTAGAGCCATGAATTCCACATCTTGGATGCGACAATCCCCAATAAAACCAATGCAACGAAAGAGTCTTAACCTAGCATTGACATCCGACGATCCTAGTGGTGAGTCCTAAGGGCCTAGTCTTTTATTCCTTTCTTTGTGTGGAGTCCTTAGTTTCGACATTGAGTGACACGACTTTCCCATCCATCACCATTACGACACTCCACAATCTACATCCACCAATAAACCTGCAAGTCTAACTCAACCTAGGAGTAGATATGTAGTATAGCACCGCTTCCCCGTTTCGATACCCGCTTGCCACTATACTGTGCGCTTGCGGTTAGACGACATCGTTTCGGAGTTAATTTCAGGCCGATCAGCAAGCCTAGTCTAGACCACTAGCATTAAGGCCGGCAATTACGTCCAATCCCAACTCGAGCTCGCTGTCGCACAACTTGAGTTCAGATCTATATCGTGATAGTTCGTACTCGTTCACCGTTGTGCAACGAATATGAGTATAGGAGAACATAAAAATGATAGCTTTGGTCGCAGTCGCGCACCAAATCTAGGAAATTTCGATTGTAATCCTAAATCGAATATCTAGAGCTCACAAGATCCAAGAGAAATTCCTATCTATCTGTAGTAAATCAAGATCTTAACTTTCTAACAAGCCTAATGTCATATCAATTCAGTAGATCTCACAATTCAAACATTAGATCCATAGGGTTCATCCCTTTGTCCTAGAGCAAAGGAACTACTCACAAATCATATTAGAAATCGATAGAAAAGCAAGATCCACAATAGAATTCATCATGCAATCAAGATTCAATAAGAGATATAGCATAAAAATCAAAACTTGCAAGAGATCAAGACAAACCAATGTCGCCAAAGAAGCTCCCAATAGAAAATTAAGATCAAGTCTCCAATCTCTCGCCAATACAAAAGCTTAACTACGATTAGAAACTAAGGAAAAATAGTTCTAAGAAGTCTATCTGGTCTCTCATGGGACTGGAGACAAAACTGGGCTTAAACACATGCACAAAAGAACCAAAAATTACTGACCAAACTGCCCTTACGCCGCCAGAAACCCTAGTTTTTCCGACTGGGCGTCTGCGCTACTCGGCCGAGTGGAAATATTATTCAGCCGAGTATGACACTCTGCAGATCATCCAAAAATAGAGAAGTCGGCTTGGCTCTCTTCAAAATCTTGGCCTCCACTCGGGCGAGTGGAGTTCTTACTCGGCCATGTGGAATTCACCACTCGACCGAGTACATGGTGGTACTCTGGCTGGCAGATGTCTTGTCAGCTTTGATCGGCCGAGTAAGCTGCTTCACTCGACCGAGTGAGCTACTTTACTCGGCCGAGTGGCCTGTTTCAGAGCTTATTTCTTGTCCTCCTCGCTTCCTCGTCGATTCCTTCGACGCCCTTCTTCTTCCACTCATCCTCCAGTATCGTTAACGCTTCTATATAATCATGTGCGATGCTTCGGTATGCATGCAAGTCCTCCAGGCTCAATAATTTCTTCATATCTTCTGAAATCAGATGAAAATAAGAAATAGTGAAAAGTATCGAAATATCGTCAAATAATCATGAAAATCGTGATTTAAGCAATCGAAATGGCATGTAAATATGTAGAAATAAAGTGTAAAATATGAGCCTATCATACCCTTGAAATCATCGTACCGTTTGGGCTCCACTCGGTTGAGCAGCTGATTAACTTGATTGAGTGGTTGTGGGCTCTCAAATCTTGGCTAAGTGTTGGAAATATTCGTAAATGGCCGAGTTGATCCGACCGAGTAGCTTCTCCACTCGGTCGAGTGGTGTGTATCCATTCTGAAGCCTTCTCTTTGATTTGGATATCAATTCGGTCGAGTGCTGAGCAGCTCGACCGAGCTGCCTAGGAAAAAACAGACCACTCTTCATGTGAGCTTCTTTTCTCCTTTTCTTCTCCTTTTCTCCTCCAATCTTCTTCTTCACCTCACCAAACACCTATTGAACCTTGCCAATAATGCTCCGGGTGGCACGGATGTGTCCATGTCCTATAATTACTTCAATTCGCTCCAAAGTTCCTGAAAATCCACAATTCTATATGAAACTCGAATATATCGTTAAACACGCGATAATATATATAAATTTGAACTTTGGATGGCAAAAACAATATGAAATGATACGATAAAAGTAAGGAAAATATGGACATATCAAAATCCCCCAAGCTTACCTCTTACTCATCCTCGAGGAAGACGAATACGAAGCTCACCGGGCGATAAAAATAAGAAAACGGAAAAAGAGTGCAAATATGAGAGGGGCGCTAGATTATTCGCTCAGATCTCAAGATATAAGCTACACATCACGATAACTCATAAAATGTGTCACATACTAATAAGAGATTTCATATCTTTCATAAATATAAATCTTGCAAGCTTTTAAGATCAACAAAAGGGACTCTCTAAGGTTCATACAATCAACTCATATCTACTTCATGCATTTCATAGTGTTTAATATGCAAAATATTAGCGATGCACTTTTCAATCAAAATATGTAAATGAAGCGTAGAAGATACACACTAAGCATGCAATAAGGAATAGAGAAAGAGTCATGGCATTCATATATTCATATCAAATCATAATAAATCTCCATAGCTAAATTATTTTGCTAAGTATCATCATTATCAAACTTTCCCATTCGTGCACCTCTCCACTCTAATGTCATATTCACTCATTTTGATCAAAAGAGTTCAACCCCCAAGCTTAGCTTAAGGCGTCGCATCCAAGGAGACTAATATGGAAATGGGATTCTTGCCATGGTTTTCCCAAGTATACATGTAGCTCCAAGCAATGAAATAAAGAATTTTTTTCTTTTGTTTTTGACTTGATATTTTTTTTGTAAGAGCTATAGAATATGTAATTTTTTTGGTTTTTGGCTCCTTTTTGGCTTTTTGTACTTTTTGGAGCTAGCTTTTCTTTTATATGTGATTTTTTTGGGAATGGATGCGGTATAAGTAGCTATAAGGGGTGAACTTAAGTGACAAGTAGAGAATAAAAGATCTATGTGGAGAAGGAAATAAAATAACACTCGGTTCACTCTAAGATGTGTACAAATGGTTCAATAAGATAATACATCAACTAAATTCATATGTAAGCATGGATATTTTTTATCATCTCAACAAATAGTAAAGCCAAGCAGTAAAGTTTACAATCAAATCAGGCATGCAACAAGAAGGTGAATAAGATATGAAAGCAATGCTTCAGATATGCCAATGATGCGTGAATCTTGTTGCAGTTCTAATAGAAGCATACTAGACACTACTACATACATTCAGTTTCAACAAGTATCATGCATTTACGTAGAGGAGGCATCAAAAGAAATATAATTTGCAAGCACATATGAATAACAAGACTATAAAATACTCTAAGTAGCATGGCAAGAAATAATAAGCATCGTGATGGCTACTAAAGTAATAAGAGATATCATCATAGAGAATGTATCTAGCATAAAAAGGGAAAAGAAAAGTGGAATAACAAAATAAAACAGGCATTCAGGCATACTAAAAGATGGAAAATGTGATGCTAAAAGGAAAAAAATAAAATGACAGGAAATTGGGTGGAAAATAAGTTAAAAAGAGGTAAAGTGAAGGAATAAAGATAAAAAATAAAAATCGATAGCGCTCCTCCCCCAAGCTAAACACAGCAGTGTCCTCACTGCTGGGACCGTGCGTACAAGGTGGGAAATGATGCTAGGGTGGGGTGGGTGGCTAATAAAAAATTAGAAAAGGAAATAAAAACATATACAATGAAAGAAAAGCAAAAGATGCAAATGCATGTCCTAATGCCTAGAATATGTACAAGCATACAGATGATGCAATGATGGGTATATGCAAATGGGTGATGATGGGTTCTCCCCTAAGCTAAGCAGGTACACGGCCCCGAATGGACAGATGGGCACTAAATGGTGGGAGGGGAGAGCAAGAGCAAAAATATAAATCAAGCAGGGGCATCACCCTCTGTGGGTGATGATGGGTCCTGCTGTTTAGGCCCAGATGATGGAACCACGGGCAGGTCAACAGGTGTGTCAACAACTGATGCAACCGGCTCAACTAGAAGTGGGGCAGGCTATGCAGAAGCCTGAACAATTGGAACGGTGAGCGGAGTAGGTCTAACAGGAGGCGCAGGTGCAAGAATGACAAGTGGTGCATGCTGTATCCTAAGGATATCTAGGAATCACCCTAATGTCCTGCTGCATTGACTGGTGGTGGGTGGCGACCGGTCGGGAGAGGGTGGCAAAGTCACGCCTCAACCTGGCAACCTCGTCCTTAACCGCTGTCAAGCGTGTGTCAGAGAGGTGGGAGTCAAGTGGTGGGTGTGCACTACTAGAGAAAACTCTCTCTCCATGTGCTCGGGCACGTGCTGCACGAGGTCTGAATGAGAGATCAAGAGAGGGTGATCTAGTGGGGATCTCGGTAGAAGATGGTAAAGGAATGGATCCGAGATCGAGTGCAGAGGTCTGGATAGTAAAATCAGTGGGGAGAGTCGTCGCGGTGACAGAAGTGGTGACAGAGACCACGACACTCTCCATGAAGACATCAGATATGGGGACAGTGGTGGTGCCAGGCTGTGGACTCTGGAATGATAGGATCGATAGGAAGGGGGCCCATATGTGCAGGAAGTGTACTGATAGGGACAGAAGTGGTGGGTGTAGGAGCGACGAAAACAGTAGGTGTAGAAGCGATGAAAACAGTAGATGTAGGAGCGACAGAAACAGAAGTGCCCTCAGAAGAGGGCAGAGATGATGGTACAGAAACTGTGGGGGTAGAAGTGGTAATAGCCCTGGAGGTCTAGTGGCGCTGGGTGTATCTAAGGCATGGGTGGATGATGGATGAAGACTTCACCCTACTAGGGCTGCAGCCGTGAAGGCTGAAGATGCACCACCAGAAACTCTCGGCATCAAATGAGGCTAGCTCAACGTCAGGTGCGTAGGCCTGGTCTGGATCTGGGATAGGTGGGAAGTGGAAGTAGGCACGTATCATGGTGTATGTGATGACAACGTCATGATCCAGTATCCTGAAGCGAATGACGTCTCATTCCCTGACAATGGAACTCATCGCCTCGTAGGTGAGGCGAGTGAAAGTGTGTGTACATGGTCAGGAAATGGTTCCAACTTATAGTCTGATAGAGCCTCTGGACACCTTGTAGGATGCCCAGGCTCGTGAGTGCAGTGATGGATGTGAAGCGGGTCCTCTAGGAGCTTAAGATATCTAGCATCTTCGTGTGGTAAGTGTCCTTCATTGGCTTTTGGAGGTGGAACTCGATCTCAATGTTTCCAACGTTCATAGACAACGTCCCTTCACGGACGTCGATCAAGACTCCAGGTGTGGCCATAAATGGACATCCCAAGATAATTTGAGAACTCCTCTTCTCAAACATGTCCATAATGACAAAGTCCACCGACACGCAAATCCCACCCGGTATTTGTAGAATGACATCGCATGCGATGCCGACCGGGTAAGTGATGCATTGGTCTGCTAGTTGTATACTCATGCCGGTGGGCTCAAGCTCTGTTCCTGTATTTAGTCTCTTAAAGATGGAGAGCAGCATCAAGCTAATGATCGCCCCCAAATCAATGAGCGCTCTATCAATGGGGATACCGCCACTGGAGCATGGCACCGTGAAGCTTCCAGGATTGGGTAGTTTCTTTGGTAAGGTATTCTTGAGGACCAAAGTACAGCTATCTGCCAACTTTACTGCCTCTTGTTTTTGCTTTCTGCTATCAAGTCCTTCAGAAATTTAGCATTTGTGGGGATCTCGGTAAGCGCGTCCATGAAAGGGATGTTTAAGTGAACACCCCTTAGAAGCTTTATAAACTTAGCATACTTCTTTTCAAGCTTTTCCATGGCTAATATCACTGGTATGGAGGGGGAGGATGGCTTTCTTTGTCCTTGTTGGCATCCTTTGGCATAGTATTTTCAGAAATAGGAACATTCGTCAGTGTCGTAGTGATGGGAATAGGCGACGTGGTAGGTGAAGCCTCCTTCTCTGCAATGGCGGGAGGTTCATCAATAATTTTCTCCTCTTCCTCTAAACTATATGCTCAGAGATGGTGGTATCTTCCTCTTGAATAGGCATCGATGCTTGTCGATCCATGGTCTTAGAGACCGGCACCATCACAGTGTCGGTACTCTTTCCTCCTCTCGTCATAACTGCTACCACTGCGTTGATTTGGCCCCTTGGATTTTGCTCCGGTTGAGATGGTAATCCCCCTTGAACCTTCATAAATTGAGTCATTTGGGCAACTAAGCAATTAACGGAGGCTTGCAGTTGCTTTTGGTTGGCTGAAAATTCTGAATTGATCTTTGTTTGCGAGCTAATAAAGGCCTTAAAAGTCACCTCCACTTCAGATTTTTGCGTCGCCGGTTGGTACTACTACTGTGGTTGCTGGTAAGGCTAACGATTATAATACCCCGGCATCCTATAAGGCCCAGATGACCTGAATCCATATTGCTGCTGTCGTGCAGGTTGGCCTTGTTGTTGTGGAGGTTGTGGTGGCCTCGATTGGGATGGTGGTTGCAATGCTCCGTTGGGGTTACTGTAGGAGAACCCAGGATGTGATTTCCCTGCTGGTTTTGACCACTGAGGTCTAGGTTTGCTCCCCTCACATGCTATATAATTGAATTGCTCCGTCAGTATGCCCGTTCCTTCACAGGACCCTTCTATTGGAGCGTACCCTTGCTCGGGGTAATCTTCATAAGTAGCATATACTGGAGCTTTGGAAATAGTAGGAATAACATCCAACCTCTGCTCAATTCACGCAACCTGCTTGTAAATAGTCTCAAGTTACCCCTCAAGCTCCGTGGCTACCTTTACCTAAGAACTTGTGCCTCTAAATGTTGAGCGATCGTCGCTCCATTGTTGGTTGTTGGAGGCCATTTGTTCTAGCAGTGATGTGGCCTCCTCTGGTATCTTAGACAATAGTGCGCCTTGTTCAGAGGCGTCCATAATCATTTTGGTGTCGAGCTTGAGACCATTATAAAAGCTTTGGATGAGATCCCAATCCGGAACACCATGGTGTGGGCACTGATGTTGTAAGTCTTTAAAGTGTTCCTATGCTTCGTAAAGTGACTCCTGTAGAAGCTACTTAAAGTTCGTGATCGCCCCCTTTATCCTCACCATTTTGGACGGTAGATAGAACTTGTTGATGAAGGCTAAGGCCAGCTGCTCCCAAGTTTTGAAAGTATTCGTGGGGTGCGCCCTCAACCAATAAGCTGCTTTGTCCCTCAGAGTAAATGGAAATAGATGTAACTTTATTGTGTCGCCGCTTACATCCTTAACTTGGAAAGTGTCGCACTTTGCCAAGAAGAGATTTATATGATGGTTGGGATTCTCATGCGTATGCCCGTGGAAAGGATCCTGCTACATCAGATTTATCAACCCACTCTTTAATTCAAAATTTCCAGCTGCCAGTTGTGGTCTCAAGATAGAAGATATGCCGTATAAATTAGGCTTCATGTGATCCCGGATGACGTCGGTACATGGATGAGTATTAAAATCTTCTGCCATTGATTCCTGAAAAATATGGCTCTTCTTTTCTACTATGAGCCGCATTGCCGTTCTTTCAATCTTAGGGTCAAATAATAGATAGTCCGATCTCTCAAGGCGAGTGTTCATGCACAAGCAACAACTCAGAGAAAATGTCAGTAGCAAAGGAAAAAAGGAATAAAAATAAGGAAATATGAGAAGATGATAAGATTAACTGACAATTTCTTCAATAAATAAAATAACCCAAGTATAAATCGTTGCCTCCCCGGCAACGGAGCCAAAAGCTTGGTCGATCTGGATTTTAACCCGAAAACTACCGCAAGTGCACGGTGTCAAAGCTTTGTAATATAGTAAAATGTCGAACCCACAGGGAGGCAGGTGATATTATAGTCTTGGGTTTTGTTCTGAATCTTAGAAAAGTGTCAATTGGTGTACTCAGAAAGGTTGTCACGTTTATCTCTCAAATAGGATTATTGGCAATATAAAAGACTAGGGCAATATGAGTTACCACTAGGATCGTCGGATGTCATTGTTAAATTAGAAATCCTATGTTGAATTGGCTTTATTAGGGAGATATTGTCGCATCTAAGATGCAAAACTCATGACCAACTGTCGTTGTGCCACTCGTCTAACGTATCTCGTGTTTAGCCCCACCGTCGTGGATAGCCTCACATGCGATCCATGCATTGCGATCGACAACTATTCTCAATACTCACGCCACTATCGTGGATAGAACTTGGATCTGTGATCTGGTGGCTCTCATTGATGCTACTGTCGTAGTCATCAATCAGTAATATAGGACGCCGGTGGAAACCATCAAAGTGCATGCCACTGTCGTGGTCATGAACTCCAATTGAATTCACTAACATGCCTAATTAAGTCCGTAGGATATCCGTCCAAGATGTGCGCCACTGTCGTGGTCACAAATCCAATTTGGAATCTCCTACAAACTTGGCTGGATCAACTAAAATACATCCTTTTAAGACCAAAACAACATAAAAATCCTAACTTTATATCTAAATCCTAAGATCATAGGGTTAATCCATTAGCCCTAGATAAGACTACTCACAATTCATAAAACGTTCAATGGAAGATTCGATAATAGCAATAGAATTCATGATCGCAATAGAAAACATCAAAATAAGCATAGAAAGATGAGAGATCGTTACCAAAACGTCGAAGATCGATAATCAAGTGCAGAGAATAAAGATCACAAGATTCCAAGCAAAAGCAATTAATAAAAATCCAAAAATTTTCTTCAACAATAACGACGGATGTCAAAACTCTCCAAGAAAAATCAAACTAAAATTAAAACTAAGAAAAATAAGCTTCTCCTAAATCTAGGGTAAAAATTGGGCCTATATACAAAGGGGTGGAACCCACAAAAATCTGAAAATAGGGCTTCTTGGTCCCACAAATTGATGGGCTGCCCTACTTGGTTGAGTAGCAGTGCCGCTCGGTCGAGTACTGATACGCGGCTCCGCTTAGGGCTTCTTCAATCCTGGGCTGATATGCGTTGCTCGGTCGAGTAGCAGCTCTGCTAGGACGAGCTACAGTAGGCTGAAAAAGTGCTCAAAAACATTGTTCTGTTTGGTTCGAGCTCAGTTGAGTATCATCTCTGCTCGGTCGAGTCGCCTTACTTACTCGGTCGAGCTATAGTCGCTAGAGAGACCCTTGAAACATCATACTGTTTGGGCTCCACTCGGTCGAGCTGCTGATCAACTCGATCGAATGGCCTTTAGCTCTAAAATCTTGGCTAAGTGTTGGAAATATTCGTAGCTGGCCGAGTTGATCCGACCGAGTAGCTTCTCCACTAGGTCGAGCGATGCGTATCCGTTTTGAAGCCTTCTCTTGATTTGGATGTCAGCTCGGTCGAGTGCTGAGCAGCTCGACCGAGCTGCCTCGGAAAAAACAGACCACTTTTCATAGGAGCTTCTTTTCTACTTTTCTTCTCCTTTTCTCCTCCAATCTTCTTCTCTCCTTAAACACGCGATAATATATAGAAATGTGAATTTTGGATGGCGAAAATGATATGAAATGATGCGATAAAAGTAAGGAAAATATGGACATATCAATACTCCTGCTCCTTGAACCATTCTTCATCCTAAGAACTAATAGATGAGATAAACTAATCTGGATGCATACACAAGCAAATGTGCCTTTTGGCAAAGTCTTTGTTAGAAAATAAATCCCCGCTGGAGTTCCTACTTTAACAGAGATTTTCAACGGTGCCTTCCTCTCTAAGTACTCTGAAGGGAGTATTAGTCTAATCCAAATGTTAGTTCATGATAATGCAGCTTCATATGGAATTAAATTCAGCATCTAAGTCTTTAACGAAAATAATCAGCTATCACGATTCAGGACCCCCCATCATATGCCTTCTTAAAATCATCAACATTGTAATACTATGTTTTCCTATATATGGGTATTATGGTATATATTTCTGGCCGTATTTGTACAAGTATAACTTTGTGTATTTCTAGGAGTTTTCCCTAAATTTTACAATGATAAAATTATTTTTAAAAAAAGTATTTTGCTTAATAATGGATGAAGTATTAAAGTGAATACATAGTATATTGTGGGGGTATATGGTATTATCAAGGTATTCCAATTTTCTTAAATTAGAAATTGTTGGAAAACCCCTAAAGTAACACCTAAGACTAATATGTGTCATGTGCTTAACCCTAACATTGACATCTAATGAGCCACTTGGCTCTTGGTTAGCATAGGAGAGGGTGATGAGGCTTAGAGTAAATTTTTAAGGAAAAAAGGAAGAAGGAAAAAAGGGAAGCCAGTAAACACAACCCCCATCTCCTCTCCCTCACCTCACGCATGCCAAGCCTCAAGCCCATCACCAATGCTCATCCCTCCTCCACCGAGCCGAAATCACTACCACGACCTTCTCTTGCCATTGACAAACCCAAGAACCCCATAAGTTCCACCATAGAAGGAGATAGCTTGGAGCTTGAAGGGTGTAGAAGAGAAGAAGAAGCTTGGGAATTGAAGGTCTTCAAGAAGAAGAATGGCCAAAGATTTTAGGGAGAAAGACTTGAAAGGTAGGAATTATAGCTATTTTAGTTAGGGTTCAATCTAGTAATTGTGTAGGAACCATGATGCATGTTTTGCAATAGAAAATAGTTATCATTCATGATATTTTAGGATATAAATCGACAGCAGCTCGAACGATGCGGTCGCATCAGCTCCGACGCGGTCGTTTCGATCGACTGCAAATCCAAAAATTCGACAGTAACAGTTCAATATGGTCATGTCGACTCAGACACAGTCGTGTCGTTGACTGCGTAACTTCCCCTGTTTGACGGGGACGCATCAAAGTCGATTGGATGTCGTGACTTCTCCACAGACCGAGACAGTCATGTCGATTGTGGGAAATTGTCGTGTAAAACCCTACTGCAACAGTCGCGTCGACGGTGTCGAATGCATTTGACCTGGTTGTGGGTTACTCTACATGGTCGTGTGGTTTGCCAAACAACCGTGTGGTCGCACTTTTCTGAGCCTTCGAATATTATGCTCCACACTGTCATGTGGGGGGCACCAAACGACCACGAGGATTAGTTTTTAGCATGCGTTCAATGTTGTAGCTCCATTCAAATGTTATGTTTCATATGTTAAATTTTTATGCCTTAAAGCTCTAGCTTTACATGCTAGTTATTATGTTAGTATGCCAATTGATCATGTTAATATACCATGCCTCTCTTTCTAAAGTTAGTTTCTCTAACATTCACATGCCATTCTGGAATGTTCAAATGCTAGAATTAGTAGGAATACGTTAATATCATGTGAAATTGTAGCATGTCAATGGCTTGTAAAGTTGTAGCCTCATTTTGTTAAGTGCTAGTAGGCATGAATATTGGCCATGTTGTCATTATATTGGATACTATCTTTTATAAATAGCTTCATTATTTGTAACCTGTCATACATTGTATGTCATGCCATTCCATCCCATTTCATGATTGGTAGTAATGTTGGACATACATAAGCTATGATATTAACCCATGTTTATATTAATGATTAATTATGTCCAAGCTATGGAAGTATACTGCATTGTAATGTTTTCAGTGTTAGTTTGTAATACGTTGTTGTTTAGTCAAGGCATAGATGAAGTTGTAATGTAAGGATGGTGATTAATAGAAATAAATACCACATAGACCAAAGTGCCACATGAACCAAAGTGCCACGGAAATGCCGGGGCCACCTCTTGAATCCATGGGGGCCGCCTTTTGAATCTATGTGTGATACGATAGAAGACATAGACCTACGTGCTACATGGACCAAAGTGCCACTGGAACACCCGGGGCCACCTCTTAAATACATGGGAGCCACCTCTAAAATCTGCGTAAATAATGAGAATGGTGGACATCAAGAAATTATGAATATTATGACAATGGAAAATGTGGTTCTGATATTCCTATTTTAAATTAATTGTGATCGTTGACTCTTATCTCTACTCGGGTTTACTTTTACGCACTCGAATTATTATCTGCAGTCTTTCTTTTAATTCCTGTCTGAGGTTCCCTTATGAATAACATGATGCAATTAGTACCTTCTTTTCAGACGCATGTGATGTTTTATTTTATTTTTGCAATTGGATCTGTTGTTATGAATTTCCCCAGTAGACAGACCTTAGTAGGTAGGGCAGTTCCTGAAGGGTTTTAAGGGTCCTTATGGCTATAAATTCGACGTCTAGCCCAAGTCGGTCGGACAACGAAACCATAAAAGCAGCGGAAAAAACAGATTTAAAATTATTTTAAATCAAGCCCAATGGAAATTAACTCTAGCCACGATCTCTACTATCCAGTGGTTGGGTCCGACCAACCCCTAAGGATAGATCGCATTTGCAATTTATAAGCACATGTTTAATTTAAACTATATACCTTTCACTTCGTTTCCACATAATATGAAGCATCATTTTCAGCAACGTTTCTTTGGCCCCTGTGTTCTTCTCCCAAGCCAAAACGTGTCCCGAGCCGAACCTCATCCTGAGCCGAACCGCACCGTGTCTCAAGGCGAGCAACACCCTTGTCACCGAGCCAACCATGCGCCGAAGAAGATTTGACCTTGAATGAATCCTTCGTCAAGATTTTGGATCCGATCCGATCTCCTTTGTAACTTTGCTAAAGCCCGAACAGAAGCAGTGAAGAATTTAGGGAGAAACATAATAATTAATTTAAGCTCAGATCTGGGCTTGCTCACGTTTAATAGAGCTACTCAGATATAGAGCTTGGGACGAGTTTCAAGGAGGGGAGTAGGCCCCTATTTATATAGGCGGCTGACCCCTCGTTGGCTGACTCCATATCCGATGTGGGACTATTTATTTTGGAAGAAAAAATTACTTAAAGTTAGCCTTTCATAAAGGACAAACTTTAGCAAATTTTTCCTTCCTCATCGTTGAGCTTCATAAGTGATACAACATATCAAATCGAAGAGGGTTGAACGGTGAATGCATAGGAAAAACGACACTCCATTCCGAGTCAGTTTGACCCATCAAACAAGCATCCAAAGTTGCCCAAAAAGCCATGGTTTTCGCAAAAATGCAGCCGCCAAATGGCTAGGGTTTCTCAAACATGTGGGCCCCATAATAGGGCCCACTACAGATTATTAAGCTGGACAGGGGCCTTGGCACCTGGGTGACTGGACCCAGCACAGAGGCTGGCCCAGTGCCTGGGCACCTGGGCCCTGTACCCGGGCCCTGTGTCGGGGCGCCTAGGCCCAGTGCCCAGGCCGGCCCATCGCCTGGGCCAAGTGCCTGGGTGCCTGGTCCCAGTGCTTGGGTGGGCCCAGCGCCTGGGCGCCTGGGCTCCCAGGCATCCAGGCCTGGCTGGCTTAAGCCCATCTTGTTATGGGCAATGTGTTTTCGGTGTTTTGGCTCTATCTTTTACGTTTGGCGTCCGATTTTGACGCGGTTTGAACCTGCATTTAGACCAGGATGATCCCGTCGTCCAGGTAACCATTTCAACATGTTTATTATATTAAATATGCACGTAAAAAACTTACGACACATTTAATTTCCTTTGCATCATTTGAAAAATTCCCACATAAATTTATAAAAAATCATTTGCATCAAATACAAATGAATTGAGGACATACATCCCCAACATCTTCCACTTACACTCAGGATCATTTATCATGAATGCAGAAGCTAACTGCAAAATCTTTGCAGTTTTCTATCCTTTGCATCAAATACAGATTCCCCCTAATTTCTACCTATTACTTGACGAAGGTCTCACTCTGTATGAGACCCTATAGCCTGACCATACTACAGGTGGTGCTCGAAACCCCAGACGACAGAGACCACAAGCAGCAGGTGTTGTCCTTGTTTCATTATCATACTTGTGTGGTTAACTCATAGACATGAGTATTGTCGGGACCACCCCGACTGTGTACGTGATGAATACCGCAGTAATAGTCTTTTAGTCAAAACTATGTCGTCTAGTCAAGCCTATGGTATGGTCAACTGTCAACCATACTAGCTTGAATTTGGTTAGTCTCCATCGATCTTTAGTCAAATAATGTTGGACTTCTTCCAACATACTTTGGCCAGAGTTTTCACTAAAGATTGAACTAACACTGTGACACTAACTCCCCTTGATCGGGAGAGACGAATCATATCTTGGTCATTACTCTCCTCGCACGCTTCAAATGTCACCCAACCAAAGGCCTTTCAACGGGGCTTGCCCCGAGGCGAGATCAGTAATCTAAGTGACATCATTCACGTACAGGTTCGTACAATGACCTCAAGTCAAAAGACCAACTTGCCTATCATCACTAACAGTTATCATTGACATATTGGTCAATCATAACCATATGATAACTCTTGTTGGGTCGTTCAGTGAACTCATTCTCCAATGAGCACATGTGTCTCGTCTTCGACTTTGCCAAGTCAAACGACCATGAGATCTCGTCACCATTACATGTTGAAGACTTAGACACAATGGTCTATCCGATGTATCGATATCCTTTTCTCGAAATATCTACGACCACGAACATTTTAGACCTATGCTACAATCAGTCAAACACTTCTTCATGATCGAGATATCCATATTGATACATGTTTGACCTTGCATTAAGTCTCAGGACTATACCTAAGTTCTAATGAAGACTACATTATTAATTTACTTAGATAGATTCTTACCATACAACTTACTGTAATTTTGAACAAGATGTTTGTACACTTACATAGAGATAAATTGTCTCGAGTTCGAGAACATACCTATCTCCCAACATCTCTCACTTGCACTCAGGCCCATTTATCCTGGTATCTCATATCGCATTTACACATAAGTCTCTATAGACTTTATGTGATAGAGCCTTCGTGAGTGAATTTGCTAAACCGTCTATTGTATAGACTTAAGTGGTGGTTTCTATGTTCATGTTAGACCACATATTTGAATCTTATCCAAATAATTCCATTGGTCCCTTGGAATCCATAATATATGTCTTGCCTGGATCTAATCCAGCTCATCGTACCTTACGAGAATAATTCAAATTAGTTACTGGTCATTTAGACGGTTCATAATCATTTCTGATAAAGTGTCAAACTCTTTGACCACTTTGTCAAACCTTATATTCAGGCTCCTTGATGCCTCGCATGTATTTTATTCGCTCCCACTGACCTTGAAAACTCTCTGGCCGATTCATATAAGTTTGTTCTTTTAAATCATATTTAGAAAATAGACTATATATGAACGCTCCAGTTTTCATGGTCATCATGAGCATTTACATCGAGTACGGTCCGAGTAGATCTGTACACATCTTCTGGCGAGACAGTTTCATCATAATTCGTTTAAAGGAGTTAGGATGATTACCGTTTTAACCAACATAAGTTAAACTTTACTATTTTCTTTCTGCACCAATCTTCTATCTTGAAGATTTACTTGCAGCCAATAGGAAACGCTTTCTTTGGGCACGTAAACTAAAGTCCATACTTTATTTACGTGTACGGACCCTTTTCAGATTGCATCAAGTTATTAATTAGAGTCTCTACTCCGAATGGCATTTTGGAAGTTGACTAAGTCATCATCGACTATGATGTTTTACTCGACTTATTCGTCTCACAAGACTCGAGTAATACAGTAACTTCCTAACGATTGACTTAATGAATATCAGATTGATAAGGTCATCATTGAACCTTATTAAGAACATAGGCATTTTAATCTAAGGTGAACCCAGAAGGAGGATTGTAACTTAGAGTCACTAGCCATGTATCGCACTAAGTCTAACAGAGTACGATTCATGCTCTCTAACACACCGATGTGTTAAAAGACTTGACCTGAGAGAAAATCACATTTTCTTTTAGTTATGCAAGAATTACATAGCTAAGTATTCGACTCTTCGATCTGATCGAAGCAGTTCAAATACTTCTGTCATTGTGTTATCTATTTTATCAGACTTGTGTTTCATAACATGTGTTGTAATAAAATAAGAACTTATCTTGTCTAACTTAGACTTGGGTCCGGGTACATCCGTATGTACGAGACTACGAGTTGACCAACTCATTCTCCCATTGTCTTACAGATGAAATTTCGGCCATCAATTCTTTGAGACAAGATTCACAAGTGTCTATTGACTCTAATACGAGAGGTCAGACCCCTCTTTATGTGACTTGTGAAGCTTAGTCTCTTCGGTACGGCCTAGTCTATTTTGCCATATAAGTTTTGCTACTATCTTGCGTATTCATGTATTAACATTTAATACATTATCGTTATATAAATTACTCATTACTTCAGAAGCAAGGTGACGACATTCGCCAAAAAAATGTTAGACGTCCTTTATGGTCAAGAAATAGCAATTGCTCCTTTTTCCAACATGTACGACAATCTATTTTTTTGTATAACGATTATCTTGAATTCACGACATCAAATATGTCACATTTTCAGTTCATCCTACTTTTGCCATAACTAATGATAGATAAAACTTTCTTTCTCAATTGACTTTCCTTAATGCCTTCTTCCTTTTTCTAAATCTCATTTAGATATTACGCATCTCAACATAAATAATAGTTGTGCAAACATCTCATGTATCCAAACGCTTGAGCTTTGAAACCTTGAGTGTGCTCAACAAGTTGCTCTTCTCAAAATCTGGTTGGGATACATAGTATTGCACTGCTCACGCACTTAGCTTCGATTCAAACAATTTGGTCGAAGTTTCGAACTTTGCGGATCGAAACCGTTTTCCATACAACCTTGAGTTGACTTAACAAATTGTATGGAGAAACATTCTTTGAACATCAGTATGTTCAAGCTGCCACTAATAGAGGCGAGTGACATGTAGTGTGCATTTATTTTGTTGGACCCAGAGCTCAAGGAAATCATTGTCCTTAAGCCTGTTCTAAGACGGTCAATTTTAATATCAATGAGAACATAGTTTAGTTTATCAATTAGAATTGAGTTGATATTTCATTAATTAACCATTTGGACCAGTTAACTTATTCTCTTAGAATATTATGTTTTTGTTCCATTGGTAGATATAGAACTAGCCTAGTTTAGCCTATGTTCAATTTTAAATATACATAGAATGGTTTTTATCTAACTATATCCTCCCACTATTTTTGCAATCATTTTTAACCATAATAATGAAAGATTTAATTAAATTAAATATAATGTAAAAGAGATCCAACCACCCTGAGCCTCACAACCTTGAGTGTGCTCAACAAATTGTTTGACTCTGGGATTGGTAGAAGACTCTTCATCAATCATATCATATATGATTCCCTTATTGGTTTTTACCATTAGCCACTTATGATCATGAGTGTGCTCATCCAATTCACAATGACTAGTCTAGCCAGACCCTTGTTTTCGTGTCTAGCCTAACTTACGTAGACGCTCGGTGTATGTGCACGATGGGACGGTTTGGGTTAAGTCTAGACTACATCTCATGTAATGAGAAGTTGGTTTCCATAAAGTAGCTATGACATAGCTTGAGTGTGCTCAACAACTATAACATAGAACATATAGTTGCCAACCTCTAAAAAAAGGAGGGTTACAGCTAATCTTGAAGAAGATTTAACGTAATTGACTAGAGATAATCGATGATGTCACATAATCATAATTCGCATCCTTGTGGTCCAGCGGAACACGTCCAGGGATTTGGCTAGGCTAGGATCATTATCCCCAGTCGAGCTAGGGTGATCCACAAGACTAGTCAAAAAACACTAGACCGGATCATGGTCCATTGAAGGAAACTTATTATTCATATGTGTCCCATCGATTAGAAATGGATTCATTAAAACCAGTTAATCATATCAACTAGTCGAATCCTAAAATTCGAAATTAATAAGCTTGGTTAATAACTTTTATGAATGTACTTATCAACTATAAGGATTATTATGGTGATATCCTAATCATGTATTAGGTATTTAAGCAACTTTAAATCATAGCATGTCCTAAAAATTATCTTATAATTTTCTAAAAGGTTTTAATGGCTATCCTAATAGTTTTCTTCAATTATCACATAATCAAAAGTAACTAATATAACCATTTAAATTATAACCTAAACAATTTAGCATGATAACAAAACAATTAAAATTTATCTCATAAAATTTTCTTGCTAAACATGCAACTTAAAATTTAGCGCATAAGTTTAAGTTACATAAAAAATTATCACATAATTTTAAAGATTTAATTTTAAAATAAAATTAAATCTAATTTTCAAAACAATTTTCGAAAATAAAAAAACATTGCATGTGAACGACTATTTAATAGTTTAAATAAAACATCCATCTGATGGAGAAACATGATGTATCATATACTTCTATACATGCAAATCATAGATCAAGTAGACTGGATCTGATACCAATGAAGGGCTTTACAGGTCCTTAGGGCTATAAATTCGACGTTCGACCCAAGTCGATCGGACGACGAAACCATAAAAGTAGCGGAAAAAACATATTTAAAACAATTTTAAATCAAGCCATATGGAAATTAACCCTAGACAAGAGCTCAACTATCCCGGGGTTGGGTCCGACCAAACCCTAAGGATAGATCTATCTAACATTTGCAATTAATAAACGCATATTTAATTTAAACTATATATCTTTCACTTCGTTTTCGCAAAATACGAAGCGTCGTTTTCAGCAACATTTCTTTGGCCCTTGCGCCGCTTCTCCCAAGCCGAACCATGTCCCGAGCCGCACCTTGTCCCGAGCCGAACCGCTTCCCGAACTGCACCGCGTCCCGAGGCGAGCAACACCCTTGTCGCCGAGCAAACCACGCGCTGAAGAAGATTTCACCTTGAGTGGATCCTTCGTCAAGATTTCGGATCCGATCCGAGCTCCTTCGTAGCTTTGCTAGAGCCCGAACAGGAGCAATGAAGAATTTAGAGATAAAGAGAATAATAAATTTAAGCTCACATACGGGCTTGCTCACGTTTAATGGAGCTACTCAGATCTGGAGCTTGGGACGAGTTTCAAGGAGAGGAGTAGGCCCCTATTTATATAGGCGGCTGACCCCTCCCCTTCACTCCATATTCGATGTGAGACTATTAATTTTGGAGGAAAAAATTAATTAAAAGTTTGCCTTTCATAAAGATCAAAATTTAGTGAATTTTTCCTCCCTCACCGTTGAGCTCGTAAGTGATACAACCTATCAAATCGAAGAGGGTTGAACGGTGAACGCGTAGGAAAAAACGGCACTCCATTCCGAGTCCGTTTGACCCCTCAAATGAGCATCCAAAGTTGTATTAAAAGCCATGTTTTTCGCAAAACGTAGCCGCAAAAAAGACCTAGGGTTTCTCAAACCTGTGGGCCCCACAATGGGGCCCACTGCAGATTATTAGGCTGGACAGGGGCCAGGCCGCCCGGGCCTGGGCGCCTGGGCCCAGCGCCCGGGCCGAGCGCCGAGGCCCTGCGGGCTCTACGCCGGGGCGCCTGGGCCCAACACCCAGGCCGGCCTAGCGCCTGGGCCAAGTGCCTGGGCTGGCCCAATGCCAGGACTGGGCGTCCAGGCTCCCAGGCCTGGCTGGCTTAAGCCCATCTTGCTATGGGCAATGTGCTTTTGGTGTTTTGGCTCTATCTTGTACGTTTGGCGTTCGATTTTAACGCGGTTTGAACATGCATTTAGACCAGACGGTCCTGTCATCCAGGTAACCATTTCAACACATTTATTATATTAAATATGCACATAAACAATTTACGACACATTTAATTTCATTTGCAGCATATGCAAAATTCCCACATCTATTTATAAAAAATCATTTGCATCAAATACAAATGAACTGAGGGCATACATCACCCAACAGTTCCGAGACTGGGCCCTACCTAGCGTAACTAGACTTTCCTACTGGGTCACGCGTTGACGTGTCCCATGTACATTTTCCAGAATTAGAAGCGCAGCAGACAGGGAAGGACTTGATTCAGGAGTTTACTCCGAGTTTCGAAGTAGAGATGGAGCCCACTGAGGGCGGCCTTACACAGTTGGGTTCTCAAGGGTAGTCTAGGGAGTGTGTTGTACTGTGTGTGTACACTTTTGTCTTTTGTGGGTTGGGAGTTCTCTTTTTGTTATTCCCACTTTTGTACTCGGTGCAGTTATTATCTATGTAAAAGATGTACTCTGGTATTAATGTATATACATATAATGTTTTGGATCTCTGCGATTATATGTGGATAATTCTGTGTTAGAGCATTTTCTTTATGTCTGGTCTGTACTATTCCAGTGTGTCGCAGTGGCCTGCGAGAATGTATTTTCTCTTATAATCGCAATTTACGCTTAGTGGTATTTGGAGTCAACGGGTCAAAGCCTTGGGTCCGAATACTACTGCGGCCTTATCGTGCTTCGTATCTCTACGAATACTGGGAATGTATGTCTTTCTACGTATTTGTGAGAGCAGGGCGTGACAGACATCATGAAATCTATACAAGAAACATTTTTTCGCCGTAAGGTTTGGTTGCAAACCCAAAACAAACCTCTATTTGGATTGTAAAGCACTGACTAACATATTGATAGTCTCTAACCTAAGAACTTGCCTATTAAGGAGACTTTCCATGGCTCACTTTACTCCATATATTCTTGTTTAAAGAAGGTAAACAGATTTGAAACAGATGCTTTTATAGAACTAATAATATCAAACCGTACGCTTGGCGGCTCCCATGGTAGGCAAGGATATTTGAAAAGGAGGTGATACTGAAGTATACTTCCAATGTGGTGTCATGTATGCCAACACCAAGATATGAGTTATTTTTGGCAGGAATCATACCACCTTACAAAATCTCAAAGCCTTGTTAAGGAAGGAGAACCTCTAGTGCCCAGAAAGACCATCCCATTGATCATTCGTTCCTACAATTCGTCACCATGGAAAAAAGCATTACTAGATGAAAGCGTTCTTTTTCTATGTAGTATTAGCCTTTGCATATATTTTATTTAGAAGTCGAGTCTAATCTGTATGATTCTTTGTCCCAACAAATGTCTTAGTTAATTTCCTTTAGTAAAACAAGAATTCATGTACTTTAAAATTCTATCCCAATTCACTTGTAAATATATTAACACTAGTAATAACTCATGCACATAGTGCACATGACCAAGAAAAAAACCCCACACATGATGTGGGACCAGTGCACAACTGCAAAGGAGAGAGAAGTGTGGATGTGTGTGTGTATCATTTGGGGGTAAAAAGGGGCCCGGTTGCTCGGGTTAGACAGGTCTTCCAAGGATGACTTCCAGTAGGTCAGGACTCCCAGGGAGGTCTTCTAGTCAAGGCTTCCAGTCATGCCAGGTCGACCAGGGAGGTCTTCCAGACAGGTCTTCCAAGGAGGTCTTCCAGGCACTTGCAGGTATCCCAAGCAGGGTTTCCCCCCTCTCACATTCATCCCTTCCATCTCTCCCCATTAGGGGGTGGCAAAATGTACCCGACCCGACCCGACTCGAACATGGCCTCGTGGGTCGGGTATGGGTAGGGGCCAATCCGGGTCGACCCGACCTGACCGGGATAAAATTCAGGTCCGGTACGGGTTTGACCCTCAACCCGGATTGACCCGAATTCTACCCAGTTTGTATATAAAAATATATATATTTGTATTTAACACTCTCAGCCTCCGACTTTGGGGAGTTGGTTAGCGCGACTTGTGATCCCTTTCAAGGCAGCCCAGGTTTGGAATCTCCCCTTCTGCATTGTTTTTTTCATATCTGTTTGTAATTTAAATAAATAAAAACAATGCCCCCCACGCCCCCCACACAGATTGTTAGCTCAGTTGGTTGCGTTGTAAACTTGCTTACTGGAGACGCAGCTTCGAATCCATCCTTCAGCGATTTAATTCAACAAAATTTTTTTAAAAAAAAGAGAATGCGGGTCGGGTTCGGGTGACCCGCTAACCCACCGGGTCGGGTTCGGGTCTTGCGTTTCCGACCCGGATTAAATTCGGGTCGGGTTCGGATCCAACCCTAAACGGGTCCGGTCGGACTTGACCCGACCCGAACCCGAATCGACCCGACCCGTTTGCCACCCATACTCCCCATCACTCCCCTCCATCACCCCATCAATCCATCAACTCACTCCAATCAAAGCCATATGATCTTTGGGTTCATGAAAGAACAATTGCAAACATGTAAATAATCATTACATAGCGTTTTCATTGGGGGGTAAACATGGCACCACATTGTTTGTTTTTTTGTTTTTTGTTTTGTTTTGTTTTGTTTTGTTTTGTTTTTTTTTTTTTTTTTTTTTTTTTTGGGGGGGGGGGGGGGGGGGTTGTGTGTGTTTATGTGGCATCCAACAACACATCCAGACACACACACTCTCTCTCTCTCTCTCTCTCTCTCTCTTTAGTGGGGCCTCCCAAAACCCCATCTCAAGCATCTATCTCTCCCAGTCTAAGGTGGCTAAATCCTAACTATTACTTTGTCAACGTCTTTGTCTTAGTATAAAAATGGCATGCTTGTAATTCGTTGTTTTATAGCATAGATATTATTTTGAACCCATGAAACCATTGACCCAAATAGTTGAAGTAGAGAATTTGGAAGAGGTGTGAGAAAATTGTAAAGCCAAAAGTTATATGATCACGTTCCTTGATGTAAACTAATTCCTATAAACACAAAAAAATGAATTGTAATTAACATAAGAGGAATCATAAAAAATTTATCATAAGCTTGTACAACCTAGCAACTTTAAGATGAGTGAACTTCGGGAAAGTGTTCACTCTAGGACCTTACAAAGGAGAGGCGATGTCGGCCAAAAACAGAGTTTGGAGCGCACAATTGATTCGGGTTGGAATTTAAGAAATGGACGAGAAAGAAGAACAAATTACCTTGGAAGGAAAAAAAATTAGGAAAACAAGAATGATGGTAGCTTGGTGAAAAAGTAGATCAAAACCCGATAGCAGTGGTCACAAACGAATTGTTTAACCACTTGAACTCTCCAACCCCATACAGTAATTATCTCATTCTCCTTCTCTCTAATGGCTAAGTAGCTCTTCCCTTAACAGATTCACACTTCCAAGAACACTCTAGCATAAGAGAAGATTTGTATTGCTTACTTTGCTAGCTTATCTTGCTTGGTTACAAGTGCCTCTCCTTGCCTCCCATATGCAGTGAGAAGGCTCACAAACAACCATTAATAGCTTGTTGTAATTTTCAAAGTGAAAAATAGTTTTTTACAAGATAATTTTCACACAACCACATTTACCTTTCATGGTTATGCTGAAATATTTATGGTTAATTTTCAGAGAACAATCCATGTATTTCATAGTTTTCTCACAATACTAAATTTATCTTTCACAAAAATAACTTTGTCGTTAGCAGCATTAAAAGGAACAAATTGAGAAAAGTAGAGCATATTACAAACTTCTATAATTTAAGGAGTGAAATTATACAGAATCTAAATGATAAAATCAAAAGTTTTGTCAAAATCAGCCATTTTTTTTTGAGTTTAGCATCATCCCTGATTAGTCCTTCAGATTTCCATGCCAGCCGCTATTTCATATCATACAATAACTTAAAATGGTTACAATGGTCACATGAACTATCGTGTGCCTTTGCCATTTTTGTGTTTACAAACGATGAAGCAAGTGAGAGAGGATAACGAACTTCAGAGTTCAAAGTCATTCGGGTTCCCAGTAGAATTCAAATTAATACTAGACTACGTTGGGATAGCTTGGTTAGATGCCGTGCACGGTGCACCCATGTCAGAGTTAATTGCATTAGTAATCTTTCGTGCCTATGATGCAGATTTCTTTATACAATATTACATAACAAGGTTACAGGGAAAGATCATCTTCCAGACTCGTGTCGTAGATTGCCCAAGAGAGAGTCGATATCAGGAGTCACCACCGCTCGCTTGGGAAGATCACCAATGATGCAGCAGTGCTTTTCTTTAACATTCATCACTGCAAATTCTTCAGCAAACACACAATCCTGGCCAGGGGAAACCTTCAAAAAAAAATTTCGAAGAACAGGCCATAGTACGGAGACATGAATGTTGTCCTCGTACAGAAACAACAAATAAACAGTATGCAAAATGCTTCTATAATGGTACTCACATGGAAGAGGACATCTCCTATCTTCATCTTAATCTTCCCGCTCTTGTGCACTAGCATTTTCCCCATGAAGCCAGCTGGAAGATCTTTCAAACTGCTGCCTTTCCTTGGTTTGTCATCAGTATCTTGCTTACCGCTACTCTTCTTGCTATCCACAGGTGCAGCAGGCTGTTGCGCTTGCATCAGAGGAAGAGTCGCAGGAATCTGGAATAAGAACATCTGCGGCTTGGTACTAGCTTCCTGTCAAATAGCCATGTACACATCACATCCATGATGATCAATGGAGATGTGTTGGTACACGGACAATACTACTGTTTCGAGGAAATCTAACTGCAACATTAATCTGATATTGTGCAGATAATAATAATAATAATAAATCAATCAATCAATCAATATTAACAGAGCTTTTCAATGTAATATGACTTAAGTCCTTGTTTCCATGGGGAACCAGATTTTTCAATCTCTTTTTCCATGAAAAATAGATTTAGAAAGAGAAGAGATACACCGTTACAACCTATGAAGCACAGGTAGCCACACGGATACAACAGATACAACACGAGACGGACACAACAACATTGCACATTCTTAAAAAGTAGGATATGTGGAGGTAATAATAAAGCCATGCATGTATATGCACAAGTATCTACATCTAATACACATGATGATCGATATGGATTAGGACGTGTTTGAACAAAACTAAAATGAATAACAATGTAAGATTTCAATGATAAAAAATTCCTAGTTTCTAATCAAGTAATGGAGTCAAGCAAAAACAACCAATAAATTATGTCTCCTCGATACCGGACCTAGATCAGGGGATGCCTATGCTTTTGTTGACACATCATCCGCTTATTTAAGGAGTTTTGTATTTGTTCACAGGGACGTGGCTCAAAAGCATCTGACTAATACTCTTTAGATTTTATTCATGATTTTATTCATAACCAAACTAGACATGGTTCCAAAATGAAACTTTTTATGTTACAAATACCACAAGACACCAGAGTGTCCCATGGGGCAAGTGTCGTGCAAGTGGTAATGGCCAATGTGTGTCCGACACAGGCATGACACTCATTTTGAAGTGTCAGTGTTTCAAATGACACACCCACTCACTATTGGTTGTACGAAAAATACGAACCATCAGGCCAAGCTCTGCAGCATGGGGAACAGAAGGTTTTTCGACTCTGCCGACAGCATCTTCACCAAACTCCTCTTTATCAAGAGTTTCTGAAGAAATTAAAATCCAGTTAAATGATGGTCCCTTTGAAGAATGAGACTGCCAAAATGACGATACGGTTGGAAATTTTATACCTGGGTCTCCTGAATAGGGCCTCCTCAATGGAAGCGTTGCGGGATAACAGCTACGCTCATATCCCTTAAGAAGCCACCATGAAAACAAGCTACAATTAGAAAAATAACAATTGATGGGAAGAAAGGCTGGCATGTATGGTTCTCCCGTCACACTTACCCATGGTTCGACAAATTTATTTACTGCTGATACTGGCACATGGCACCCCTCTGAAAATAAAGAGGAAACTGTAGAAAGAGAAGAATAGGCCAGACTCATCTCATCATCATACTAAAGGGTACTAAACAAACTAAAATGATAGAAGATAATATGAATAGCGCCATGTGGACTACGCTTCTAGGACTACAAGTGGATTGAGAGAGTGATATATGGGACCCCATCTTATGCACAACTCCATGTACACTAATGGTAGTTGGCTCCGTATATTATTCTCTTAAATTCACCGTAGTCAAGACATAAGTCTGTGGGGAGTTTTTCCAGCGGACATTGAGGTTGGCACCTTCATTGTAGCTTTCATCAACTGCTCTTCTGGGATTGCCAAATGATCTGATCAAGGATGGGCTCCCACTTCCAAAGGCAACCTGAACTGGGGCCGCTGCAATTACATGAGAAAAGATCAGAAATTGACAGTGCATGAATTTATTACTGTAAATTCATTATTATCCTTGATGTGCTATTCACATACAATTATCATCAGGCACTAAGTGAAGGACTTGTATAGTTCCTCGAGACAGAATCAAAAACACCTTCAATGTATGTTTTTTGAAATAATAATAAAAAGGGACAATCTGAAAAAGAAAAAATCAACATGACTAACGTCAAGGATTGCAGAATTGATTCCCATAAAAATAGAAATAACTTGTGGGGTTTTTTTTTCTCTTTGATGTTTTTTATCTATTTAACTAAGAAAAAGGCGAACTCTCTTGTCTTCAACATTGTATAGCGAATAAAATTGTATAGCTAATGCTCAAGGATCATTCAATTTCAATCTGATATTTAGTCACATGACTGTTGCTATAAATTATCTCCAACACAACAATTTTTACACTATTACTCTTTCATTTATGATATTTTATAATCCTATGATCCAGTCCATCATATATCCCAGGCCCGGTTAAGGAAAGAATCAGCTGATATTAGCTTGTCATAAGCCCATGATAATCTATTGGGGGGTAGAACAGATGACATAACAATGCTCTTCTATGATTTTTTTTGGCTGAGAAGTTAAGATATCAGAGAATGAATATATAACCCATTAGAAAATAATGAGTACAACTCTCTAAACACTTTTTCTAAGCATAAGAACACAAACAGTAAAACTTTTACATAAAGTTGATAATCTATGTCTCATTTTCTCTAATGCACCCTTTTGCACAGACAAGGGAAAAAATTTCTACACATGAATCATTTGACATAGAAGTCAAGTCACTAATGAATTTAAAACTTGATTCTGTCATCTATAAAAATTAACATTTACATTCTTGCATTTATACATCATTTAAAAAAAGAGTTAGGCAAGCTGCACAAGTTGGCTACATCTTCTTATCTACGGCCCTAAAAATTAAAATGAAAGGCAAAATTTCACAACACTACCATGAACTTTTTTCATATGGTTTTCAGAATACTTTCACGACCTTTGTAAATTGCAGAATACACCATGAACTTTTCCCAATCAAATTATCTTCTGATAGTTGATTGTTGACCTTTACATTGACTATCAATGATTTAATATTTAAAATATCCCTTAGAAAAAGGGAACATTAAAAAAAGTTGCACATGACTTTTTTCATTCTCTTTTCCCAAACTCACAACCTGCGATCAGATCAGGAAATGGGTTTAGAAGGGCCAGAATGTGATGTGGCAATTTGACTAGGTGCAGCGCAGTCATGCATACTCGATAACAAGGGTTGATGGGAGAAGAAAAGATAACGAAGAGTTTGGGGGCAGGGGGAGAAGAGATGGGGATGGCAAGGGCAAATAGAATGCAGAGAGTTAAGGTCCCCGCCCCAAGGGCAAATAGAATGCAGAGAGTTAAGGTCCCCCCCCCCCCCCCAAAAAAAAAAAAAAAAAAAAACAACAACAATCACCTCCTCCTCCTCCTCCTCCTCCGCATCTCGTGAGTCATGTGGCCCCAAATGAAATTGCTTGACCTACTCAAAGCATCTCTAACATCACCCGACCTCCGATAAACCCATGTCAGCATTGCATGTTCTCCATGAAGCGCATTGAAGTCATTCAAACTTATCTCGAACACCGACAAAATTGCAACGACGAGCACCAACTTCTCCCAGGCTTCCTTGAACCGGTTGAGCATTGATGACCTTGATGGACATCCTTGTCCCTCCATCAAGCTCCAACAGCTCTCCGGTACCGGTAACCCTCTCATTCTCTTACACACACAGGGACACACACACACACACACACTCCCCCCCTTCCAATACATCTCTCCGCTAATCTGAAAAAATACTTCGCAATTTAGACAACTAGACTTATTCTAGAGACATCTATTAAGATATTCAATTTAAATACTAAAATACATAGCGATTATGTATTAAATACAAATTCTTTAGTAATTAGATTATTAGATGTTAATAATTAAATGTGTTTTGATTAGTGAATGAAGTCAATTGATTGATTAGAATCATTCTATTAGTTAATTTTTTAAACTGTAAATGTTAATTAACTATTGAAATTTGATGCATAGATGACACATCATTACTTGTCAAAGACATCTTAAGTTAATTGATAATAGTTTATTGATTAATTTTCAATGTTGTATGAAAAAGGAACTACTAACAATAATTACAAGACCTCCAATCCTACATGCGAGTATTGTTTCCAAATTGACAACAATTTGCACTTGACGAGCAAACATTATGGGCAGGAGCAATGGACAGTGTGAAGCATCATTTGGCCAGCACACATAAAGACACCGCTGTTTGTCCACAATGTTTGAATGACATTTGCAAATCGCTCCTCCACATGTTGAAGGATGATTTTGATGGTGATTGCTTACAAGAAGTTGATTTTACTAGTAGGAGTGTGACCCTAACAAGGGAAACCATGGATTCATTTGTAATCAAAGGTGGATCACATGTATGAAATGGGAAAATTAAGGCAAACGACAATCAATGAGATCATGAAAGACATGGAAGCGGCGTGCATGAATATATGCTGATTTTGGTCTGTAAATAGGCGATTTTAATTTGGTCTAGAGTTCATTATTCAGAAAGATGGTTGAGTCAATTGGTTCCTTATTGTTTGAAATGATTATTCCCCTAGTAAGAGTGCTTAGGCTTGTGGATAATAATGTGAAGCCAACGATCAGGTATATATATAAGGCCATTAATAGAGAAAAGAAGCAAATTGAGAAGAATTTTGATAACATCAAGAGTACATACCAAAAGTTGAGGAACACGGTTGATGCAACGTGGGAGGTGCAACTACATAAGCCTCTTCATGTGATCGTCTACTATCTTAATCCCAAATAAGGATGTTAAAGTCTAAAGGTTTATTCATTTCAATTCTTGCTGGATACTTCATGCTTGTTTATGGGTGATTTTTTAATTTCTCTCCGCTTCTATGTAAAGAATGACAAGTTTCATTAATCTGGAAGATTCCATGGTAATGCCGGTGTAAAGTTGGGATTGTACCAGACCAATAAACCATTGAGAGGATGTACTTATCTATTGAGGATAGGTTGAAATTAACAAATAATCAGAAAATTTTAGGAGATCTCAAGGCATGTTCGACAGACCTTTTGGTGGTGACAAAGGGTTAAAAAATAGAACTTTAGTTTATTATTGCATTCACTTATGCCTTGCATTTTTTTAATTTTTGTTGCGTCAAATGTCTTGAAATCACAAATTGATAGGATACATAAAAATGAAAATGAGAAGAAAATTCAGACAAGCACACCAATTTCCATGGTTCAGCTTTTTTAAGCCTACGTTCATAAATGGAGAGCATTTTACTATAACAAATTATGCAAACAAGACATGAAGAACACGCAAACCTAAAACCCAAATACAAACTCTTCCTTAAAACCCTAAAATTCTCACCAAAAGAGAACAAAAGAAGAAAAGTGCATTGCTATGGAAAGAAAGCAAACTGACATCTATTTATAGCATTCCTAAAGGGCCAAAACAATTAAGGATTAGAATTCCTAATCCTTTCCTACGTCTTTTCCACTCCACGTAATTCTATTCAAATAACCAAAAAGAGCTAGACCAAGATTTGGATCAGAATCATCTTTGGGTTCCGATTGGATTTGCAACCCCACATGATCGCCTTGTTTTGCCCATAATTTCTTCATTCGAAGTTTGTTTTTGGGCAATGCCGAACTTGTTGAATTACAACAAACAGAATTTTCTAATGGCACCAAAACCATCTTTAGATTCTATATATGCATCTGCCAGCATTTTTATGAAGTTAACCTTTTGCTGTTGGAAATTCCAAAAACTTTGATATTTGATCTTCGATGGGTGTATTCGAGTTATCAAAAACAATTATCCATCTTAACTCAACTGCATGATAAATTTAATTTCCTCACCCAAATTAGCAAAGTCTCGCCTCATTCTCCATAAGCCCCGAAAAGGCATCAAATCTGGCACGTACCAATCAGTGCTTTAGTTGGCAATTGGAAGTAGCTTCATCAACATATTGGCCATTTATGGTACCAATATTTTTCATAAGAATTTAGTTACATGTTATAACTATCTCTTGAACAAAGAAACCATGGCATCCATGTGCTTTGTCCTCTCATGATACATATGGTTCTTGATCAAGTGATACATGCTCTTGCTATCACAATAGATGATAGTAAGCTCTGAATCCAAATTGAGATCAAGCAAATCTTTTAGCTAGATAGCTTCCTTTACAACCTCTATTAAAATCACATATTTTGTTTGGAAAATAATAGAAATGTGATGCGTCTAGGGCTTTTTGTGGGGATAAAGGTTGGATTTTTATGGCTTTGGACTACTAATTCTAGGGTTTTAATGCGAAGAACTGATCTGAAAATACTAAATAAACCTAGAACAATTGATCTAAAATCACGAGCAATAGAGAATAATCAAAGGAAATTATGCTAGTGTTTCTAGGGAAATAAAATACCTTGTCAATTCTTCGATAATCCACGCTAGGGCCGACTGGCCCTTGTTTAAGGGAGGGATTAGTCAAATGTGGATTTACTAAACGACCCTCCCTTGTGGTTGCGAAATTACAAGGTTGGGACCGGGTCCGTGGTGGACCCAAGTCGCATCCTCCTTTGGTACACTCGAACCGGATACATTGGCTCGTCGCCGCCGTGCGCACATGCGCCGCATCACTACTCCCATTCAAAAGTGCCACCTTGACCTCAAGGTGGAAGTCTGGAAATTGGTTGTGTATCACCGCAAATGGCTCCCAAGTAGCGTCATAGTCCGGTAGGCCCCTCCATCTGATCAGCACCTCCTGTGTCCCGTCTGTGGCATGTCTAACCTTAGTTAGCTCTTGAGGCTCAAGAAGCACCTTCATGTCCTCGGTCAAAGTAGGTGACAAAGTCAGGGATAGAGTATGATTTCCAATAGCTTTTCGCAACTGTGAAACGTGAAACACGGGGTGAATGGTGGAGGTAGCAGGTAACTGTAGACGATACGCCACCTTCCCGATCTGAACGGTAATCTCGAATGGTCCATAGTAGCGGGCTGTCAGCTTTTCATTGCTCCGACGAGCCGTCTTCTGTCTGTAGGACCGTAGTTTCAGATAAACCCGGTTCACCACAGCAAACTGCACATCTCTTCGGTGCGCATTCGCCTTAGTCTTCATGATCTGCTGGGCTCGCAGCAGATGCTTCTTCAACTCTTCCAAATATCTGTCCCGCTCTCCAAGATGTTCCTCTATGTGTGACACTGGAGTGGTCCCTCTGCTGTAGTGTATCAAATAAGGCGGGTCTCGACCATACAAAGTCCGAAACAGGGTGCACTGTGCGGCCGAGTGGTATGAGGTGTTGTACCAATATTCTGCCCATGCTAACCACCTGGCCCACTGTCTCGGTGCCTCTGACGCAAAACACCTCAAATAAGTCTTCACGCTCCTCTTCACCACCTCTGTCTGACCATCTGTCTGTGGGTGATAGGCTGTGCTCCTTCTCAGCTTGGTTCCCTACACCTTGAAAAGCTCTTGCCAAATACTACTCATGAAGACCTTGTCGCGATCCGACTCTATGGACGCGGGGAAACCATGTAAGTAAATCACCTTCTGCATGAAAGCTGTAGTCACTGTCACTGCTGTGTACGGATGCCTAAGTGGCGCGAAATGGGCATACTTACTGAGCCGATCTACCACCACCAATAAAGAGTTGTAGCCTTCTGATCGCGAAAGCCCCTCGATGAAGTCCATGCTGATATCCTCCCAGACCCTCTCCGGTAAAGCCAGCGGCTGTAGAAGACCTGCGGGTGCCATTGCCATATACTTGTGACGCTGACAAACGTCACACTCTGCTATCATTTGGGCAATGTCCTTCTTCATCCCTGGCTAGTATAGCTCCCTAGCCATCCTTCTGTAGGTCTACTGTATACCTGAATGCCCTCTGATAGCATTGCCGTGGAACTCCTGGAAAATCAGCGGACTATGAGTGGAGCCATTGGGAATCACCAGTCTCCCCTGGAATAGCAGTCGCTGCCCGCTCATGGTGTATCCTGGAAACTCTGCTGATCCTTGCTGTAGTGCCTCCCGAATCTGTGTCAAGTCTATGTCGGCCTCAATATCTCTACCCAATGGCTCCCAATCTAAGAGAACAGGTACGAAGATAGCTGCCACCCCTGCGAGCTCCTCTCTGCGAGACAAGGCGTCTGCCGCCTTGTTCTCCAAGCCTGGCCGGTACTGTATCTCAAAAGTGTAGTAGACCAGCTTGGAGAGCCACTTCTGATGCTCTTCTGTGACCATGTGCTACTCCAGTAAATATTTCAGGCTCCGCTGGTCGGTCCTTACTATGAATCTCCTCCCCAACAAATAAGGTCGCCATTTCTGTATGGGGAGAACGATCGCCATCAACTCCCACTCGTACACTGACTTCAGCCTCGATCGTGCTGACAGGGTCTGGCTGAAATAGGCAATAGGCATCTGGTCCTGCATCAACACTGCGCCCATCCCATGTCCAGATGCGTCGGTGTCTTAAACAAGGCGTCTGCCGCCTTGTTCTCCAAGCCTGGCCGGTATTGTATCTCAAAGGTGTAGTGGACCAGCTTAGAGAGCCATTTCTGATGCTCTTCTGTGACCATGTGCTGCTCCAGTAAATATTTTAGGCTCTGCTGATCGGTCCTTACTATGAATCTCCTCCCCAACAAATAAGGTCGCCGTTTCTGTATGGAGAGAACAATCGCCATCAACTCCCGCTCGTATACTGACTTCAGCCTCGCTCGTGCTGACAGGGTCTGGCTGAAATAGGCAATAGGCATCTGGTCCTGCATCAACACTGCGCCCAACCAGTGTTCAGATGCGTCGATGTCTATAACAAATGGCCTGCTGAAATCCAGTAGCGCTAAGCCGGGCACCGTCTCATCGCCTACTTCGAGGCCTCAAATGCCTTGGTGGCCTCCTCGCCCCAGTGGAAGCTGTCCTTCTTAAGCTGCTCTGTGAGTGACCATGCAATCGAACTGTACCCCTGGACAAACTTTCTGTAATACCCCGTCGGGCCCAAGCAGCCACGCAAGCCTCGTAGTGTGGTGTGTATCGGCCAATCCAATATCGCTGCGATCCTGACCCGATCTGCCGCCACACCATCAGCTAATACAATATGTCCTAAGTATTCCACCTGAAGCTGAAAAAACAAACACTTCTTATTAGCACACAGCTGCTGCTCCTGTAACTCATGCAACGCCGCCTGCAAGTGCCCCTCATGCTCCTCCAAACTGCGACTGTACACGAGAATGTCATCGAAGAATACCATCACAAATCTCCAGAGGTAAGGTCGGAACCCCGTGTTCATCAGCGCCAGAAATGTCGCCGGGGCATTTGTTAGGCCAAAAGGCATGACAAGAAACTCACAGTGCCCCTCATGAGTCCTGAAAGCAGTCTTGGACACGTCAGATGCACTCATCCTTATCTGATGATACCCCGACTTGAGATCGATCTTCGAAAAGCATGCAGCTCCGTGGAGCTCATCCAGAAGCTCATCAATCACCGGAATGAGAAACTTATCTGCAACGGTCTCCTTATTCAAGGCCATGTAGTCCACACAGAATCTCCAACTGCCATCCTTGTTTTTAACCAATAAAACAGGGCTGGAGAACTGGCTACTACTCGGCTGAATCACCCCTGCCCGCAGCATGTCCTCCACCAACCTTTCTATCTCGTCCTTCTGCACCTGTGGATATCTGTAGG
The DNA here is from genome assembly GCA_030789695.1 of Scilla litardierei. Classification (NCBI taxonomy): domain Eukaryota; kingdom Viridiplantae; phylum Streptophyta; class Magnoliopsida; order Asparagales; family Asparagaceae; genus Scilla; species Scilla litardierei. Next base: position 60,217,024 of record CM061136.1, read on the forward strand.
GGCACACGCTAATGGGAGAGACGCCCTCGCGTAAGACGATGGCGTGCTTGTGGTCTCTGTGCAGTGGCAGCCCATGTGGTGTCCGAAACACCTCCTCATACTGAACCAACAGCTGCTCGATCTCTAGTGCTACCGCCTGTGCCTGGTCCTCGCTCTGCTCTGATGCTGCCACTGCCTGTAGCTCAACCAGAAAACCTATCCCTACTGTGTGAATCGCTCTAGACATGACCTTATAGGATACTAAAGAACGACTGATGCAGGAATCCCCATGTAATACCATTGTCCTCTCCCATCCTGGTACTCCATCCTCAACATCTTCCAGTTCATCCTGGTCTCCCCCAGTGTCTGCAGCCATTTCATCTCCATGATGACATCGGTGCTCCCAACTCCAAGGGAAGAAAATTTGTGACAATCTGTACTCCCTGAATCGTCATGATCACTCCGCGACAGACGCCGGTGTTGTATGTCACCTGTCCAGTGCCCAGCATCACTCCATACCTCCCTTGCCGCCCAGCTGTAATCCCTGCTCTCCCACCAACCTGCTGGAGATGAAGTAGGTGGCCCCACTGTCTACTAATACGATCACCATCTGACTGCCCACCTGTCCCACCAATTTCATGGTGTGGTTCGGTGTGAACCCCACCACAGAATTGAGGGATACCTCTGTCCAAGTCCAAGTGCTGGTGCTCCGTCACCTCCTCATCCTCTCCTGCCTATAGTATGACGACCTCGTCCTCATCATCGTCGTCCACTAACCGTATCTGAAGAGTCCGATCTGCACATCGGTGTCCTGGGGTGAATCTCTCATCACACATGTAGCATAATCCCTTCGTCCGCTTCTCCCTCATCTCTACATCCGTCATCCTCCGTATCTGCCCTCCTAACCGGGGCTCCTGTCTCCTGTGGCCCCCGACAATGGTTGTAGCTCCCTGGGCAGGCGCGACCCCTGGTGTATGTGACGTCATCTGTCCGATAGCAGGCGACTGTCCCCGAAAAGTGGTACCTCCTCACACCCCTCGGGCTCTCTTCTCCATCTCCTGATGGTCCTCCTGGTACCAAATTGATGCGTCTAGGGCTTTTTGTGGGGATAAAGGTTGGATTTTTATGGCTTTGGACTACTAATTCTAGAGGTTTAATGCGAAGAACTGATCTGAAAATACTAAATAAACCTAGAACAATTGATCTAAAATCACGAACAATAGAGAATAATCAAAGGAAATTATGCTAGGGTTTTAGGGAAATAAAATATCTTGTCAATTCTTCGATAATCCACGCTAGGGCCGGCCGGCCCTTGTTTAAGGGAGGGATTAGTCAAATGTAGATTTACTAAACGACCCTCCCTTGTGGTTGCGAAATTACAAGTTTGGGACCGGGTCCGTGATGGACTCAAGTCGCCTCCTCCTTTGGTACACTCGAACCGGACCCATTGGCTCGCCGCCGCCGTGCGCCCCCTCTGACCCACGCGCCACATCAAAATGTAGCCTATAAAATAGCTTTCTAACTAATAGCACATGCATCTAAAAAGAATACGTAACAAATGGATGCTTCCATCAAGATCTATAGCATAATCCAAATCAACATATTCAACCAGACTAACTTTGCTTCCCTCAAAATCTAAGCCCACATCAAAAGTACCATTTAAATATTGAAGACTTCCTTTTATTATATGTCAGAATCATCCACCATAGCAGACACACATTGGCAAACCACACTAATTGTGTGAGAAATATCATGACGGGTCGATACCATAACAGGCATAATAATGCCAATGTACTGAAGTAAGGAGCATGTGACATATGATTTGCCTCATCTGCCTGTGGTGGCAGGGCAGATGAAAGCTTAGAATAAGCAGCAACTTGAGTGCTGGCAGGTTTGGCATTTTAAGCAGATAATATGACAATGTACTGAAGTTAGAATAAGCAGATTAAAAGTTCGTCTTAAAATCATGTGTAGCAACCAAACCAAGCAAGACATAGATACAACTATGTTTTATTATTGAAGAGAAAACATCATTAAATTCAACTCCTTTCTTCCGACTTTAGCCCTTTGCAACCAATCATGCCATATATCTTGCATCTTTTGTACCTAAACTGCTTTTTCTTCTTCTTAAAACCCTACTTGCAACGACCAATCTTCTTTCTTTTGATAGTTTCATAAGCTCGCATGTTCGATTCTTATAAAGATTCAACTTTCATATCAATCAACTACTTTGAAGATTTAACCAGGGAAATAGCTTAAGAATAAGTTTACAATGTTAGCCTGCAAATCCAGTTCGATTACACGAATCTAATTCGAATTCAGCTCCATTCGTTTTTTGGTTATTTGCATATGATTAGGAAGAGGAGAGAAGAACGAGGAAATATTTGGAATTCTAATCCTTAATTGTTTGGACCCTTTAAGAATTCTATAAATAGATGTCATCTCTCGCACTTTGGCAATGTACTCCTCTCTTTTATTCTCTTTCGGTGAAAATCGAGTTTTGAAGGAGATATTACTTCTATGTATATTTAGGCTTTAGGTAAGTAATCTCCACATATCGTATTACTGATAATTTGCTATAATAAAATCATGTCTTTCGTTGATGGATTTAAAGTCCAACAAGATGAAGCGCGTAAATTCATGTTCTTTGTTCTTGTTTTTTATTTTATTCCATATTTTTGTGTGTCTGTACTAGATTAATTTGTGATTTCAAGAGATTTGTTACAACAAATGAGTATCCGAGCTTAAGCTCTATCGATCGAGCATATAATGCCATCGACTACAAAGTTCCAAATTGAGAAAAATTTTAGCCTATGGTAAGTTCGGATGCTTTCTTGTCTTTGAACCAATGAAGAGGGCTTTGCTTAAGAAGGAGAAGAAACCAATGGGATGGCTGATGATGATTGGATTGATTTAGGTGACTAAGCCATATATGCTATCAAACCAAGTTTAACAAAAGAAGTTTTTTAGGAAATACAGGAGTTTAGGAAATGCAGGAGGCAACCACTGAATTGTGGAAGGATGAATACCATTGTTATGATAAGATCGAACCCCATGAGAGTCAAATTGGTAAAATCATGAACTTAGTTGGGACCATATCCAACCCAAAAGCTTACACCAATAGATAGAGACCTAACTATTTATTTATGTTCATAACTTCACTCTAATTTATTAGACGCAAAATCAATCCGTGAATACACAATCAAATCCATGAATACACAAAAATGCGTGAAAAATTTCTATAAATGATGCGGAGTTCATCAAACAGAAGCCACAAAACGAAATCTAAATCAAAGAAAATTGCCTGAAATTATAAAAATTTGCCAAAGATCTTCATAAAAAATTTAGGTCTTCCTGCAAGAATCAACCTCGGTCAAGTGAGAAAATTGTTAGTATTTAAAGTTCTTCTACTTAATAATTTAGAAATTTTCTAATGATTTTGAGAAATATTCAGTCTTTCAGAAGCTAACATTTGATTGTCATTGATCCGCCATCCATCGTCTTCAAGAGGTGGAGGATCATCGTCTGTGAGGGCTTGCAGATCATGTCGTTGATTCCAATCAATGAAGTGATTTGAGCAGGAAAAAACGATGGCTTCAAAATTTTCCTATGGTTCCCAAAGCGGTTGAGTATCTCTCTAAGCTCACAGAGCATCGAAGAGCAAACAGTTCAACTTCACTGGGTGAGATCCGCTCTCCTCCAAATCGAGGTGAGATCCGATCGAAAAATCGAGAAGCTGGCCCTCTTTAAAATTAGGTCTTATTAGCACAGTTATTTACAAGTTTGCTATTCCCTCTTCAAAAACTATCACATGCATAGTGGCAAACTTGTAAATAATTTAAAATCTATAGCAAAATTTGTACATGATCGGCACCCAGTAGATAATGTGGCGATTCACATTATCATATATTCACAATTTTGACATTCAAATGAGCTCATTATGTTACATTTATTTACAAGTTTGACATTTTCTTTTTCATTTGTTTACATGGGGATTGATAAACTTGTAAATAACTGTAATATGATGGATGATATGTGCGCTCACGTGTGTTACGCCACAGAAGCATGTGTTTCCAGGCACTGTACAATTTGATTAAAATTTTGCCGTTCAAAATGACTGGCAGCTGGTTAGGCAGCTGGTTATTAAAAGTTTGCCATTATTATTTACAAGCTTGCCATTGTTATAATTTAAATTCAAATAGTTAAAATTTCAAATAATATTATCTTTCATTACATGCTAATTTAAATAATTTATGTTATATAAAAATAATATTTATCTTACATCACATAATTTAAATAGGCTATCTTATATATACATACTTTATACTAAAATATCGAGAAATATTTTAGAGGTATTTCATAGATGTTAAATGCATTTCATAAAAACTAATATATTTTAGTACATACTTACAAATTAAATACATATTATATACATGTTACATACTTAGAAATTAATTTTAAAAATTATCTTACTAGTTGAATTATCTTATTTTGACATGCTGGTTAGTGTTAATTATTTGGAATACTATTTAGAAATTATCTTAATTAACTTATTAGAACTTATCTTATTAGTTACAATACTGTTTAGAGTAAATATTTAGAATACTGTTTAATGTTTTAAATATTTGGAATAATGTAAATATTTGAATTGTGTACTGTTTAATGTAAATGATTGGAATGATGTAAATGATTGGAATAAAGTAAATGTTTGGAATAATGTAAATATTTGGAATAATGTAAATATTTTGAATAATGTTAAATATTTGGAATAATGTAACTATTGTTTAATGTTAAATAATTCTTAGTTATGTGAATTATGAACCAAAATACATGTGATAGTTTTTTAAATAATTCTTAGTTATTGTTCATATTATTTAATATAAATAGTTGGTATCATAATATATGCTACAAGTTTACATGTTTACAAGTTACATACATGTTAAATTAATATATGCTTATAAGTTTATAAGTTACATGTGCCATACATGTTACATACATGTGACATGCTTACAAGTTTTGTACAAGTTTGTCATACTATTGGGATAAGAAACTTTTTCCTATAATTTTTAATATTTTACATTGTACCTGTTTGTATTTTTCATTACAATTTTACCTTATTATGTATTGCCTTCAGATATAAACATTTATTAAAATGTCTCGGAGAACTCCAAAGGAGAAAGTATTGGATATTTGTGTGCTCATTGTAAAATAGTCGGAAATGATCATATACATACAAGGTGAAACCATTGCCTCAAAGAAATGCATGGAGGCGTGTCTCGTCTTAAGAAACATCTGGCAGAAATTATCGGGATGTGATGACATGTTTTGAAACATCGAAAGAAGTGCGTGGAGAGATTTAAGGCACATGTATTTGAGAAGAGGAAAAAAGTTACCGCAAAGATTTAAGAAGAATAGAATTGAGGAGTTAACGGCAAAGCCTATAGAGGCAATCCGATGACTCAGATCAGGATAAGGATGAGACCGAGGAGACAAAAGAGCTTAGAAGAGATCTTATATCAAGCAAGAACATGTTGAAGAAGAAATTAGACAAGCTAGCAGAAGAATATGAGTCAGATCATCTAGAGCCTTTGGGCTAGCCAGATCGGATAGTCATGTCGGCAGAATTACCGTTATGTTCGCATATGGTTCTGCTCGCGATGTTGAACCTACCGATAGACTGTCCGGTGTTTTCAAATCCGATGCCGACCCTTTTCTTTAACGAATGATAAAATCCAGTCAAGTATAAAAACTGCATTTTTAGATGGTAAAATACCAAGTCTGTTGTCCGCAGAAGTGTTACCAAATTTTTGTACTTCAACCACATTATATACAATGTAGTTAATAATCCATATGACAAGCCAATTTTAGATGCTTTTACAGAAGCAGGTCATGGCGTTCCTCCACCCACTGCTTGGAAGCTTTTACATATATATTTGTACATGAAGATGAAGAGACCAAAAAATATATTGAAACTTATATAAGAATTAGGATGAGTATGATTGCACACTGATGTGTGATGGTTGGACAACACAGAATATAAGTAAGATTATTAATTTTCGCGTATATTCGGCCTACGGGACGACGTTCTTGGCCTCGGTGGATGCAACTGACCGCTTCTAGAATGGTCCATACATTTAAACTGATGGACAAACATGTAGAAATAATTGGAGAACATTGAGTAGTCTAAGTAGTTACCGACACCAGAGCAAACTACAAATCAGTTAGGAAGTTGCTAATGTAAAAAAGACAACATTTGTATTAAACTCCATGTGCAGCGTACTATATTAACTTTATATTTTCTGATATGACAAAAGAAGAGGACGTCAAAAATATCATCACACAGTCAAATAGAAACATGATTTATATACAACAAAAGATGGGTGCTCAACTTCATAAAAAGAGAGAAGGTGAAAAAGGGTTAATTAAATCCGCAATCACAAGATTTACAACTCATTTTATTGCATTGGACTCTCTCTATGTGCATCGAGATGATCTATGAAGAATGATCACATTAAGGGAATGGTCCTAGAACTTTAAACCAAAAGATAAGACCGTTGCAAACAACATGTACAATCTGATTCACTGTGATGACTTCTGACAAAAAATCTTTAATTTTATTATCGTATTTGAGCTTCTGATGAAAGTTCTACGAACGGTAGACAGCGACATAAGGCCGATATAGGTTATCTGTACGAGGACACGGACCAGGCGAAATAAGAAATTCGAAAGAATGTTGATAGAGGATACAGAAAATAGTGGGAAATGATCGATAAAAGATAAGACAGTCAGCTGCATCAAGATATTCATACCGCTGGTAAATGCTGTATTTTTTATGTAATTAAACTTAATTTGATACATATCAGTTATTTACATGTTATACTTCAATTGCATGTTATTTTCTAAATCAGCATTTCGAAATGCTCCACTGCAATAAATGAAGAGGCGCTGGTTCGGATTTAGATATGTGGTCGAGAGGTTGGAACTAGACATCTCAAAGCAACTTGATACAGAAAGAGAAGTAAATGGTTTTTGTATATTTTTTATATGTGATTTGATGACGTCGTTGCCATTTTGAAAGTATGCATGATAATTGTAGGTGGAGTTATGCAATATGAGAGCTGGTCCATTAAGCACCAAAAAGACTGATATGACGATAAAACATGTCACTGCATGTATTTATAAGAATCTTAGATCCAAGTATGTTTCACATAAACTGCTCTACAGTTTCTGGCTAAGAGAACTTTATAACTCAATAGTGATTAATCATTGGGAGAAAGCACGCTCCAATTCTTACACGCTTAGTTGTACGCATTTTAAGCCAAACGGTCTCTTCTTCAAACTGCAAACAAAACTGGACCACCTTCTCATGCATTCGCATAAAGACCATGTACAAGCTAACAATGGAACATAGTAAAAGCTAGTTTATGTGCATTATAATACGAGATTGAGATAAAGATATGTGCAAAAGAGCAAGAAGGATGACCAACTGATTGACTTAGACCATATTTTCATAAGGATGATCCGTTGGTGAAATGGACCAGGTAGACAGAAACCAGACTGCTCGATGACAGAGAAAATCCTTAGTTGGACGAAGCGCTTGCAGAAGCAGAACAAACAAGAAGCGACCAAGTCACAGCCAAATGAATCTCATGTACACACAAAAGAAGACAATCACTAAGTAAGAAATCGATGATGATTCATCTCCCGATGACCAAGGTCCTTCAGATGGATGTGGTGCTTCAGAATACGTTCACCCTGCTGAGAGAAGTGGGGACCATGTTTATGATACAACACATTTACCTAAGTAAAGAACATGAGCTGATACATAAGGTGGAGAGTCTAATTGTCACGGGTATTAACGTTTTTCAAATTATTATGGAGGCTATAATAATTCCGCCATTCATGAATCATATTCTGATGGATACTCAGGCAGTCATGAAGATTATTTCGCACCGTAAACACTCTGATGTTTATACAGATTATGATAGTCAATACAAATACGGTTTGAATATGCCTGGACAGTTTAGCAGTCAAGGCAATCATGACATGCCTTTCATCGGAGCCGGGCCGGCCCTTCGCATATGATAACATGATGATATTATTTTTAAGACCAGATCAGATGCAATATTTATATCCATCGTACTATTCTGCACCACACCCCGCTGATACTAACATAGAAGGAGCTTTTTGTATTTTTTTGATTTATTTTATTCATTGTTTGTATCTTTTGATTTATTTTATTCATTTTTTTATTATGAGGTTAGATTTATGCATCATTATTTTTTTATTGTTATTCTTTTATGCTAATAAAATAACGACGGGCTGGCTGGAATCCTGATAAGTTATAGCTAAAATTGTGTACACATGTATATCTTGTATAAATTATCGTTGCATTCATATGTATAACATATAGTATAACTGTATATATAATATATCACTGTGTATGTATATATATTTAAAGTATCACCAAAACTGAAACACGAAACAAAACTATCGAAATTACCGATATGGACAAAACAAAACAAACATCAGAAACCATCAAAACGGACGAACCCATCAAAACGGACAAAAACAAAACCTAAATTTCCGAAAGAACGAAACCAAAACCAAAACCGAGACCTCTACTTTGTGTAAAACTATTCTCGATCATGCGTGACCCTACCAAATCTTTTCATTTATACATGTAGCTTCCATATGGATTACATAGGACAACGCCCTTAATTATAAGATCACCAAAGGTTCGACGTGTGTCTGTTAAAATGGTATGTGTATCACCAACGATCTCTTAAATTGAAAGGTACATAAAAGGGCTAATACAAACAGCTCAATCCTTCAACTCAAGTTGGCTTAAACCGGCATTTGCCCGACCACATATCAAACTTCAAACTTCCCCTTGGACTATAACCAGGCCCTGATACCACTTGTTACAATAAGAGCAAGCCCAATAATTGGTGAAGTAATGAAAATACTTTTTTAAAACCTTGTATAATACAAAAAATTACGATGATAAGCAAATGCTTAACTATCTAAGCATATCCACATTTACCTAATTTATCCCATCTAGGTATATTCTCAAACACATAACCCTAACATTTGTTTTATTATCTCTTTGACAAGGAAAATTTATGGAAAGGAATGCAAAGAGCATTAAGCTTGCAATCCATGTGTTGAGCCTCCCACATAATGCTATGAGTTATGACTTACGAGACATTGAAGTGTACTTAAGGTTGCCTACTCCAAGAAGATTAACAAAATAAAGATTCAATATAATACAATGGTTTTTGTCATATATAACATCCAATTGGAGCTGTGATTAAAACAGAAGGAAGACCATCGAGGCATATGATCACATTTGCTTGTCAGAAATGAAATTTGATAATGAGTGGATAACAGAGAGAATATATCGCCTTTCGAAAGAAACTTGGATAGACATTCATGAGTGTTTTAAAATCGAAGGAGAAACAAATGGTACCAAGCGAAATAAAAGAGAATTTTTGATTTTAACTATTGCATTTAGTTCAATGTCTAATAATAATTTTTGATTGTTAATAGAGCCTTGAAATTTGGATGCGTCAAGAATCGAGAACGGAAAAGGGAAGAAGTGGTGAAAGTGGATGGGAGAATTTGTGAGAAGTGAAGAGGATGAGAGGATGAACAAAACATGGTTTTGAAAAAGATGACAGCAATGAGTCAATTATGGATGATTAATCAATTGCCACTATAGCTTCCCTTTTGTGTAACTTTGGAAGTGGTTTGAAATTAAGTTACTAACTTTGGTAAATTTAGATCTTCTGATTTTTGAAACAGTTTACGTATAAGACGTCTTTTAAGCGCTTATGTTTGTATTTGTATTCAAATTTAATTTTAGATTTTAGAATGAGTGACGATCATTTTAATATGCTTTAAGTTTAAAGCTTGTGTTGAAGTTTACTATGATCAGGATTAATGATGTTATGTTTATGTTTGAAAATTGGAATGCACTTACATAGTTATGTATAGTATTGAATCTTTTGAAAGTATATATTTCACACCTTTACCATATCTCCAATCAAATGCTAGTTCATTAGTGAAGTATTTAGTTATTTGTGTGGCTTTATTAATTTAAGTTTAAGATAAATATTTTATTATTATACGACATATGATCCAATAATTGACAGAAAGGATAAGTAACATATATCAAGGTTAGGGATCTCGGTTTTGGTTTCAGTCTTCCGGAAATTTTAGATTTCAGTCAGGTTTCGCCCGTTTTAGTGGTTTCAAAATTTTGGTTCATTTCGGTCATACCAGTAGTTTCGATAGTTTCTAACCTACCGATAGAATTTACGAATATCAATATTAAATAAGAATAATTTTAGTTAAAATTATAAGAACTTTATTACTTAAAAAATTTAGGTAAATATAAAAAATTGTAGTGCAAAATACAAACAATTAGGGTAAAATATTAAAAGTTATAGGGAAAAATGATGTATGAATTGTTGAGTACATACAAAAAAAATTGGTGCTAAAGTGCAAATTAAATATGGGAGACTTAATTCGGTAATTCTTCTGCTATTCACATTACATGTTTTTCTAAACATACTCTCTCGTCCAAATAATATGACAAACTTGTAAATAAAACGTAATATGTTTAGCAAAAGTAGAATGTGAATAGTAGCACTCCCCTTAAACTCAAAGCATTTGACGATGGAACTTCGCTCTTCGCTCAATGTTTTACATATATTTACAAGTTTACCATTCAATTTATTAAGAAGGTTTAAAGGCAGTGACAAACTTGTAAATATATGCAATATGTTGAGTAAAATGTGAAGAGACATGCAGCTGTCACCCGCTGTTACCCAATTATTCCGTCTATTTACAAGTTTGCCACTACGTTTATTACCTAGGTTTAATTGTAACATTAAACTTGTAAATAGATGAAGTATTATGGGCAAATTGTGTATTGTGAATGGTAGCCTTGTAAATACTCACGAGCAAGAAGAAAATCGAAGCGAAGGTTGACGCTCGACACGAAGTGAGTCTCAAGTCTCTTCTTCTCTCTTCTTCAAAAATTCAAGGGGAATTCGAAAGGGAAATGGAAAAATCGAAGGGGAAATCAAACGGGAAATGGGGAAATTGAAGGTCTCTCTCGAGCTCGAGCTGCTCGCCTCTCGGGTCTCTTCTCTTCTTCAAAAAATTTACCTCGGGTTCTTAATCGCGATCGACTCCTTAGCGGCTCAACCTTTTTGACTCATCTGCCTCGACTATTTAACCCATCAGCGGATCACCGCCAATGAGCTTCTTCAAATTTGATTGAGGTATTTTTGGAGGTTATTCTTGAATTTCTGCTCTCAAATATAATTTCTTATGTAAGATCTGAAACTATATGGGGAAAACACTAGGGGTGAATAGTGCTTTCTAAAGATAACAAGGAAATTACACCTTATAAAATGTTTCCTTGTGCAACCTTAGTGCGAAATGAAAAGAGAGAGCAACAAACACAAAAAATCAAATGCAAACAAGGGATTTACACTGGTTCAGATTCACCGAGTCCCCCAGACTCTGTGTCTCTCCGACTCCTTTGAATCCTACTCCAGCAACCCACTTGCAAACCCGTTGGTGATTAGTGATCCACTAATACCCACTTACCAAAATCTGACAAGTAAAAAAACAATACACTTTCTTCCCATTCACACAAATCGAGAATGGACTACTCTCACAACCGAGAGGAATCTTTCTTCCACTTTCCACAACCTGGGAATGGACTACTCTCATACCGAGAGGACTTCTCAACTATCAAGAGAAAATATAGAACGAAATATGAAACAAGTTCACAACCTATGTATTGAATAATACTCTTAAGAAAGAGGCAATAAAGGTGTGTGTGATGTGCTCTAAATAATGAGAGTGCGAGCACTTACTAACTTGTCTCAAGAAGTATAGCAATGAATGCTAGAAGCTGATCTTGAAAGCTTTGGAGACTAGTTGATCTTTAGAGCTTGAGCTTGAATTGCTCTGAATGCTCTAGAATGAAATTAATGACTTTAGATCACTTGAGAGTGTATTGAATGAAGTCTTGGATGCTTAACTAACCTCTCAAGTCAAGACATTAAAGCCCTATTTATAAGCCACAGAAATCTGCTCACAAACAGGTAAAAGCCTTAAGCATTTAATGCTGCAAACGGCTCTTAAAGGGCAAAAAAATCCTAGTCACCAGTCGCCTGAAGCAGAACGACTAGTCGGCTGTTGTATTGTTCTGACTGGGAATTAAATGCAATCTAACAGACATATACCAGACGTCTGAAGAAAACTTCCCAGACGTCAGTCCACTGCACAGTCGTCTGGCACAAAGGCATCAGAATTCTGATCATAAAGACAGTAAGCAACATGGTTACTAGAATATTATTGGTTCGACTGCCCAAGCATCTGATGTTCATTATCCAGACATCTGGTCAACAGTTCAGACGTCTGGTAATACAACTTCAGACGCCTAATCATGACAGACTGCAGAAATGAGCTACTAAAAATATTTGCACTAATTTACCAGACTTCTGTTTTCTGTCAGTCATCAGAGGCAAAGTTACTGGACTTTCAGCTTAAATTATTCAGACGTTTGGAATTCATCATCCAGGCGTCTGATGATTTGTTCAGACATCTAGAACTAGAACTTCAGGTGTTTGATCATGATAGGGTTTTGGAAAAAAATGCATATGAGCACCAGGCGTCTGGAGGCAAAGCACCAGACGTATGGGTGGGCTGAAAAACTCTTCTTTGAGTTTATGCAAGTTCTAACCCTATGACACTCAATGATATATGATCTAAAGTGTTTTGTGAGTGTTATGATGAGTGATATTCTAATGAGTCTATTCACGGCTTAACATGATAGTTCAACTAAGAAGTACATACATATTTATACTCTTCACTTCCTATTGAATGCCTTGAGGACTTCTTTTGAGCTTGTAAAGTCCCACATTTTGACTTCCTTGAGATCACTCCTTGACAGCCATTGAGCTTGTTGAGTTAAACGCTTTGACTTCCTTGCATTCACTCCTTGATTTCCATGCTTCATTGATTGATGTCCGTGCATCAATTATCTGAGTCATCATCTTCATTTAATATGATTTTAACTGTATTGAGGATGCTCTTCTTAACTACAAAATATGGGGATTAGTCATAATTGATTATGTTTGTTTATCATCAAAACCACATTAGGGAATCCAATATTCAACATTCTCCCTCGTTTTTGATGATGATAAACAATCATAACCATAATCAATAATTGTACGTGAAAGTAAAATACTTACTCACATGCATTGATGCCAACCATTTTAGTTCAGATAAACATATGAATAATGAATCATCAATGCTTAATCAAGGATATGTGTATAACATGTGTATTGTATTCACTAAAGCCATCAACATATATGAATACACAAGGCATGAAACATATGGTGATAGAAGCATGAAACAGCCAATCATATTGAAATCAATTTGAAGAATTACTCCCCCTAAATCATACAATCGGTACTTTTCTCTTCTAATGACCATATGGTTATTCTCTCTCCCCCTTTGTCATAATCCAAAAAAGAGTGGGAGGATAAGAACAACATAATACTCAAATGAAGGTGTTGTCATTTAGCCATCCATAAAGGCTTTTACCACAAGGTCTCATATGAACATAGTAGTCTCCATCATACAAATATGAAATGTATATTTAGAATAACTCCCCCTGAATTATATAACAGTAGCAAGAAATCATAGAGTTATGTGAGTTCCAAAATATAATCATTAATCATAGAACACACATGATTATTCTTCTCTCTTTATATCAATTCTCTCTCCCCCTTATGAAATAATCAATTCATGCCTATATGGACTATATGATGGATATCAATGGACAAAAATTATGCCAAAATAAGTGAAGGTGATATCATATCATCATTAAACTAAGCATGTAGCATTAGATCTCATATGGTGATAGCACAAAGGCACATTTAATATTGGAAGTGCAAGATAAGATCAACACTAAAGGCACATTTCCCAAAGCACAATCATTCATATATATATATATATATATATGAAGTCAAAGGTACACAATACACCACCTAAAATTCGTACACAGCATGCTATATAGTAGAGTACTAAATCAAATAAGGATAACTCAAGACACATCAAGGTTGTGGTGGAGGACACGAAGTGGGAGGTCCAGAAGTCTCTGCAAGAGCTTGCTCAGAGGCAGAGGTAGGCTCTAAACTAATAGTGGTGGAGACCATTCCCTCTAGCTTAGTCGATATCTTTCGAACACGGAGACTCAAAACTTCAATCATTTTCTCCTGAATCTCCATCTTCTTTAGTTGTGACCGAATGACAAAGACAACGGTGGTCTTTTGACCTTTCAACCCCTCCTGCTCCTGACGCATGACCTCAATGTGGGCGCACATAGTTTCGTTGGCTCTTCTGCAGCTTGGCCATATGATTCCTGGCCTGTCGAGATGATGAGGTAAATTCTTCATCTCATCTCCAAAAGAATCAACTCGTGAAGCCAGTGTAGAAAACCCATCTCCAAGACTAGCAATTTGGGCCTTGAGATCATCTAGATAATCCTCTGATGGGTGAGGAAGCGCTGATGACGATGGGATATCAGTAGCTACGGGGTCCTAATATGGTGAATCAGCTGGAGGAACAACAGATGTAGATGGACCAACAAAGGTGGAAGCACTAGTTGCTTTAGATGCTGCAAATTTCAATGCTGCCTTGTATTTCTTTTCAATAATATCAGTGATATAGGCCCCTGGACGGGTACGCTCATTAAGAGGGAGGGGAACCCGAAAATGGGTGAATACATGGGTCAACATGGTGGGGTAGATGAGCTGAGATGTATCCAACATCCGATCAAGTATGACTTGTGCCCAATTTACCTGGATCCCTCCAAGAAGAGCATAAAGAGCTATGTGATACTCATCTGATAAGTAATCAGCTGAATCAGTCTTAGGGAGTAGGTTGGATTTGAGAATAAGATTTGTAATCCAACCTAGGTAATGGAGGTCACTGGGCTTGAGGGATGAGGAGAGACGATGAGGAACCACTGTAAATATATTAGACAGCATGCCATGGTTTGACATGTCAATCTCGATGTCACTCACAAGTTGGCCAGTAGATGAAATGTAAAGAATTGCTCCTAACAACTCAGCCGTGAGGACAATAGGGACAACCCTGAACCACTGTGTCTAGACGACTGATCTCGTCCCTAACACGATTTGCATAAAACCATCGAACCTGAGTAGGATAGAAGAATGTGGTTTTGGTGTCTCACCAAATCTCCAATACCCAGCACGCCCAAAGACTACTGACAATCCAGAGAAGTGGGAAAAAGTGATGTATCTCTCTGGGATAAACTTGGCAGAAAGAAGATTGACGAAACTCGTCTGACAATCTTGATAACGGCAAACTGGAAGAGGAATCGTCGTAAGAGGTGGATGTAGATCCGAGGATTGTGGCTGTGGATGATGATGGTTGATCTTGCAATCGATCTGTGGTAAGAAACACCTGATGCGACGCATCAAGAGGGATTGTCCTCTTTGTTCGATTTCTCCTGGTTATAATCCGAGGATGTTCAGTTGGAGGAGATGGAAAATGAGCTTTTCGTTTGCCAGAGAGCTTCTTATGAGCCACCAGAGACAGATCAAGTTCAAAGGAGAATGATGACTGATCTAGTTTGATAGAGGCAGACGGAGAGACCGACGAAAAAAATGGTTTGCTTAAGCCCTAATCGAGCGAATCGTAGTTTATAACGATCGAGTATTAAATCTCAGCCGTTGGATCAAAAATTTGATCCGACTTAAGAGCCTTTGATAGACGTCTGGGGTGAAGTAACCAGGCGTCTGGAGAAATAACGAGATGGGGAGATTATAAAGAGCCAGGCATCTGGATCAAGCGTATCAGACGTCTGCTCGACAAAATCTAGAAAATGTAACTTGATCAGTTACGATGATCAGGCGTCTGTAGCAGACTTATCAGGCGCCTGACGAACTCTCCAGTCGTCTGGTATGACAGCATCAGACGACTGATCTCATGAAGTCTGAAGATGATTGCGCTCGGGGAAAATTCGACAGACTGACAATTCTAATACCAGGCGTCTGTAATACACTACCAGACGTATGGCAAACGGTTCAATCGTCTGGTCGGACCACATCAGACGTCTGGTCAAATGGAAAAAAATCTGAGAGACAGAAATGTTTGATACGTTAGACGTCTGGTTCCATTACACCAGGTGTCAGACTTATATCATAGAGCTTGGGTTGATCCTAGAAGGATTTTAATACGTGGTCTCAAGCTAGATGATACATGCACAGTGTTCTAAATATCGGATATCGGTCGCGTATCGGCCGAGGAAATATGATATCGGATTGCAGATTGCGGATTTCGGGGATATATCCGGGATATTGACTAAATATCGGAATGTCATATCGGAGGTTTATATGTAAGCATAGATATATCTAATAAGATATAAACTATACTACCTTAAATAAAATTATGTTTTGGTGAATACTTATAAACATGAATATCGGGGATATTGACTAAATATCGGAGTGTCATATCATAGGCTAAAAATTGATGTTAAATAAAAGCAAAGAGGTCTAAGAAAAAATATAAACTATAGAAACTCAAATAAAAGTATGTTTTGGGTATACTTATATCACTAAACGTGAATACTGGCTATCCACTTGGTGGAATATTTCTTTAAGTGTTCACAAACCAAGCGAGTTAAATACCCAAAAAATATGATTCGGGTGGATCAATATTAACAGTGTGAAGATGAAAATCATAAACTGAAAATAATGTAAACATATAAAAAAGAGAAAGAATACTCACCTTGATCGGAAAACCCTCTCTTGAGAAGAACAAACACTGGAATGAAAAAATTGACAACTGAAAAAATTCAGAAAAAAATTAAACAAATGAAAAAAATGAAAAATGTAAAGAATACTAAGTAGTAAAAAATAAACTTGATTGGAAAATCCCTTACGAAGATCGAACATCAGATGTCAAAGCTCGATCGACGGAAAAAACCCAAAACTGGAAGGAAATAAAATCAAAAACTGAAAAAAAGGGCTCGACTACTCACCTTGATCGGAAAACACTTCTTTGCAAAGATGGAATGCCAGACTTCGAAACTCAATCGATTGTCGTCAAAAAATTTCGCCTGACGGAGCTGAGCGACGTTGGAGCAAAGTGTCGAGAGGAGCGGAGCGGCGTGCTAAGAATTAGGAAAAAGCAACGATTATCTCATAAAAATCCTGATGCCTCTTGTTGTTTTAAGTAAAGGATTAGGTCAGGTGACTCGGGTTGGATCCAATTTTAAGTGGATCGGCCCGCTAACTTTATTTTTAAAAAACTTTGAATTGCGGTCGATATTTCAAAAGGATATATCGGCCGCGATATCGGCCACAACCCAATATTGTGGCGATATCTCCCAAAATATCGGAAACCTCAATATATAAGCTCATATCGTATCGGCCTAGTGATAAAATCGATATTGCGGCCGATATATCGGATATCGGACCGATATTTAGAACACTGTATTTGCAAACATCTTAACTAATCATTTATTAATGCTAAACACAGACAATCATCTCATATGATATCTTTTCACAATAAATACAATGCTAAAATAGAATCATAGGAAACACACACATAATATATATATATATATCATGAGTGAATTGCACAACTTATAAAATAGATATAGATATATATATATATATATCCACGAGAAATTCAACAAATAATATGAGTATATTATAGAATGAGATGAAATATAGTAGACACAAGGAAAATGATCTTCTAGAGTTCAGATTCACATATAATACGTAATTCTCTCCTAAGTCTCATAAAAGAGTCTTCCTTAAGTGGCTTGGTGAAAATATTGGCAAATTGGTTTTGAGTGTCGATGTATTCTAGACAAACATCCTTCTTGAGAACATGATCATTAATGAAATGGTGTCTAATATCAATGTGTTTGGTACGGGAGTATTGTACTGGGTTCTTGGATAGACAAATGGCACTTTGGTTATTAACCATAATAGGACATGTGTCACACTTAATACTGTAGTCTTTAAGTGTTTGTCTGATCCATAAAATGTGTGCACAACCTAATCATACGGCAATATATTCCGCTTCGGTTGTAGAGAGAGACCGAATTTTGTTTCTTGGAGAACCAAGATACAAGTGAATTTTCTAAGCAAAAGCAAGTGTCACTAGTATTTTTCCTATCGGATTTACATCCGGCAAAATCGGCATCACTAAATGAAACTAGTTCATAAGTGCATGACTTAGGATAAAATGATCCATAGTCGAGTGATTGGTTTAAATAACGGAAAATCCGTTTGACAGCAATCAAATGTGATCGTTTTGGTCGTGATTGATATCGTGCACATAAGCATACCAAAAACATAATATCGGGTCAACTTGCGGTAAGATAGAGTAAACTACCTATCATACCTCGATGTTGACGAATGTCAACATCCATTCCACGTTTATCTTTATCAAGATACGTTGGCATGCTCATTGAAGTACGCTTGGACGAAGAGGATCACGTTCCAAAGCGCTTGATCAATTCCATCGTGTACTTAGTTTGGTGGATGAAGATCCCTTAATCCAGTTGACGGATTTGAAGTCTTAGAAAGTAGATGAGCTCTCCCATATGGCTCATCTCAAATTCATCTTGCATGGACTTAGCAAAATCTTGACAAAGCGTAGCGTTAGTAGAACCAAATATAATGTCATCAATATATACATCAATATATACTTGAATTAACAAAATGTCGTGATCAAAAGTACTTAGTGAAAAGTGTTGAATCAACATCACCAATTTTGAAACCCAAATCAACAAGAAAATTCTTTAGGCGATCATATCATACTCTAGGAGCTTGTCTTAACTCATAAAGAGCTTTCTTGAGTCTAAACACATGATTTGGTGATTTTCCGTCAATGAAACCGGGTGGTTGTGAAACATATACTTCTTCAACATGTCCATTCAAAAATGCACTTTTCACATCCATTTGAAAAAGCTTAAAATTCATAAATGATGCAAATGACAATAAAAGCCTAATAAATTCTAATCTAGCTATCGGGGTGAAAGATTCTTTAAATCTATGCCTTCTTGCAGGTAAGCTTGTGCTACTAACATTTTCTTGTTCCAGTTGACGACTTCGTTTTCATTCGTCTTGTTTTTGAAGATCCACTTTGTTCTAATGACATTGTTGTCTTTCGGAGGAGGAACTAATTCCCAAACATTGTTCCTCTCAAATTGGATGAATTCTTCTTCCATAGCAATGATCCATGAGCTATCCTTACAAGCTTCTTCAATGCTCGTTAGTTCTATGGTTGAGACGAAAGCACAATGTGTGAATCGTTCTACCCTTGACCTTGTACGGACTCCATCTTCAATATTGCCTATCACTTGATCATGTGGATGGTTTGGAACCGTAGCAAATGTCTTAGGTAACCCTTAATCATTAAAAACAAACTTAACTCCATCATTAGTAAGGTTAGTTGTAATAGAACCATTAACCTTAACATTATTCAAAGAATTACACAATAATTTAATATTCTCATCAAGGTGAGATAATGGAACATCAAAGTTCACATAAAAATGTGAAGTGATTCTTCAACCGTTAAGATTCTTTTATTAAATACCCGGTAGGCCTTCCTACAATCGGAGTATCCAATAAATATTCCTTCATCAGAATGTGAATCAAACTTATCTAAATTACCGTGTGTATTCTTAATAGAACATTTAGAAACAAAAACACGGAAATAACGTACTTGAGGAATTTTGTTATAAAACAATTCATAATAAGTGTTATTTGTACGGGGTCACACAAGTATCCTATTTAGCACATAGCACGCAGTATGAACGGCTGCCGCCCAAAATTGTGAACCAATGCGGCTATCACTAAGCTTAATGCGTGCACACTCAATGAGAGTTCTATTTTTCATTTCTACAACACCATTTTGTGGTGGAGCACGAGAGAATGAAAAGGTGAGTTATCTTATTGTCATCACAAAAATTAGAGAATAGTTCATTATTAAATTCACCTCCATGATCACTACGAATGGTGACAATGGATGTGCATTGAATCTTTTGAACTTTCTTAGATAAAATAATAAATTTCTCAAGTGCCTCATTCTTACTATACAAGAACTTCACCTAAGTACACCTAGAGAAGTCATCAACTACAAGTACATAGAATGCATTTCCTAAGAATGCAACTCTAGTAAGCCCAAATAAATCTAGATGTAAAAGTTCTAGAGGCCTAGAAGTAGATGTTACATTCTTAATCTTAAATGACGATTTATGGAGCTTGCCTAGTTAGCAAGAATCACCAAAAATTTTATTATTAAAAGAAAATTTCGAAAAACATCTAACTAGGTTGTGCTTGGACAACTGTGAAGATCCTCGAAGTGTACATGACCAAAGCGTCGATGCCATAAAAGTTGTTCATTAGTGTGTGCAACTAAGCATTGGTCTTGGGTGTGTGGCAAATCCAAAATATAAATATCCTTTTGGCGTGTGCCACTAAACAAAATACTATCATTAGCATTATCAAGAATACTTCACAATCTACACCAAAGTTAACTTTGTAACCCTTATCACATAGTTGACTAATAGAGATAAGATTGTGATTTAAACCATCTACAATATACATGTTATCTATGAGAGGTTTAGAAGGATTACCAACCTTACCAATTCCTATGATGAATCCCTGCTCATTGCCTCCGAAAGTAATCGATCCGCCAAACTTGGGTTTCCCGTCATTTGTTTGGAACACCCGCTATCGAGTATCCAACACTTTCCTTTGCATTTAGAGCAATCTTTTCCCATATTGCCCTTTTTCATCTTCCTGGGTACCTATAGAATACACCATAAGCATATAGTACCCAAGCATGTTGGGTCCAAGGGTATTAGCCCTTTGGAAACCAAGTCAAAGTGGACTTTGGCTTCCTAACATAGTTCGCATTATCTATAACATCCCTAAAATACGTTTGCATATACATTCCTTTATCATACTTGCTAGTATATTTAGGACCCCAAATCAAATGACTCTTGGGAGTCATATGCCTCATGGGTGCATGCATTGGAGGAGAATATCCAGTAGGAGCATGCAGCATGAAAGCATGAGAATGTGTGTATGCATTAGGAGGAGCGTATACATAAGGATATGTATGTGTTGGTGCAAACACATATTGTGATGTATGTGGGTAAAAGTTGTGAGGGGGTGCATGATACATAACACGTGGTTTTGCACGATGTGTGCATGCATTGTGAACATTCACATTCTTTTTCACATTTGGTGTATAGGAATGTGAAACATGATAAGCATGTGAGGCATGTGGATAAGCATTAGAATAAGCATGTCCATGCGATGGTTTAGCATAACCATACGCATGAGTAGGGATGCGGCCAAGTGGATGTCTCACATGAGTATTAGCACGTGCACAAGTGTGTGGTGTGTAAAACTCATCATAAGTAGGAGCAACATGTGAAGATGTTCTCCTATGTGGTTGGGCATGTGTACATATATGCATGTCTATTCTTTTGTTGTCCACCCTTGTTGGATTTCTTACCAAAAGGAGGTGTCAACGGAAGGTGCTAGTCTTGGAGATGTACTATTCAAGAGTTTTGATGCTCCCCTAGTGGAAGCACGGGGGTGATGGCCTTACAAAATTAATATTGGCTCCACTATACGAAGTGCGATAAGTGGAAGAATTATCATTTGAATAACCAAGTCCACCGTGGCGATTTGAAGGAAGTTGGTTTTCCAAAATTGTATTCAATTTGTCCTTTCCTTTGTTGAATCTATCAATATTGGAGGACATGAGCTCATATCTCTTCATAAGTGAAGAGAGATTAGTATCCAAGGTAGATACATGTGTATTGAGCTCGAGCACTTGGGTTTTGAGAGCTATATTCTCATTTCCCAAAAGTGTGTTTTGAGATCGACGTGTTCCAATCTCAACATTGTCACAATCACTAAGTTGTACATTGTTCAAGTGTGATTTAAGAAAAAATAACTTCATTTCTCAACCACCCATTTTGAGAGACCAAAATTGCCTTCTCATTAATAAGTGAAATATGTGAAGTTTCCACATGTTGTGTGATATTCATAGAGGATGTGGAAATATATGTAGGATTATATATAGTTACATTGTCCCTATTGGCATCCTCTCTTGTCATGTAGCATACATGCTCAACCTTTTCTTTCTCGTTCTTACATATGCATTGGTCTCCTTCGTAAGTGGCAAGAACATGCTTCCGAATTTGATGAGATGTCTTGCACTTTGACACTTCGTCAGACTCACGAGCTTCCAATGCGTAGAGAAGAAAATCCATTGTGTTGGCATTGTTTGCCTCGTCATTGATTTGATCAAGAGTCCACTTAGAAGAATCTTCTTCCGTTTGTACAACATAATTCTTTGCCACCGTTCTCCAAAGAGAAATGCTTTTGAGAAAAACTATCATCCTCAACTTTCAATGTTTGTATATGGATCCTTTGAGGAGCGGGGGTTAAACGGTGGATTGCCCTTCGGCAATTGATGATGCACCATTGTGATTGTTGTTGCTTATGGTTGCCATAGTTTGAAAATTCAGTTTTGATACCAATTGTAAGATCTGAAACTATAGGGAGAAAACACTAGAGGGTGGGTGAATAGTGCTTTCTAAAGATAATAAGGAAATTACACCTTATAAAATGTTGGGGTTTTAGCATATTTGTCCCTTAAATCTTGCGTATTTTGATATCAGTCCCTCAAATCTTCATATTTGTCCTCAAGTCTCTCAAAAGTTAGTATTTAACCTTAATAGTCCCTCCACTAACTATCTGTTAAAATCTTAACGGAACTGGGAATATTCCGTTAGTATTTAACCTTAATTTGCCCTCAAGTCCCTTAAATTTTGAACGTTAACCTTAATAGTCTCTTAATTTAACGGATAGTTAGTGAGAGTGACTATTAAGGTTAAATACTAACTTTTGAGGGACTTGAGGGCAAATATGAAGATTTGAGGGACGGATATCAAAATACGCAAGATTTAAGGGACGAATATGCTAAAAACCCTAAAATGTTTCCTTGTGCAACCTTAGTGCGGAATGAAAAGAGAGAGCAACAAACACAGAAAATCAAAACCTGATAAGTAAAAAACAATACACTTTCTTCCACTTCACACAAATCGAGAATGGACTACTCTCTCACAATCGAGAGGAACCTTTCTTCCACTTCCCACAACCTGAGAATGGACTACTCTAACAACTGAGAGGACTTCTCAAATATCAAGAGAAAATGTAGAACGAAATATGAAACAATTTCACAACCTATGCCTTGAATAATACTCTCAAGAATGAGGCAATAAAGGTGTGTGAGATGTGTTCTAAATGATGAGTGCGAGCACTTACTAACTTGTCTCAAGATGTGTAGCAATGAATGCTAGAAACTGATCTTGAGAACTTTGTAGACAAGTTGATCTTTAGAGCTTGAGCTTGAATTGCTGTGAATTCTCTAGAATGAAATTAATGACTTTAAATCACTTGAGAGTGTATTGAATGAAGTCTTGGATGCTTTGCTAACCTCTCAAGTCAAGACATTAAAGCCCTATTTATAAGCCACTGAAATCAGCTCATAAACAGGTAAAAGCCACAAGCATTTAATGCTGCAAACGGTTCTTAACGGGCAGAAATCCTAGTCACCATTCGCCTAAAGAAGAACGACCAGTCGGCTGTTGTACTGTTCTGATTGGGAATTAAATGCAATCTAACAAACATATACCAGACGTCTGAAGAAGACTTTCCAGTTGTCTGGTCCACTGCTCAATCTCTAGCACAAAGGTAACAGACGTCTGATCATACAGACAGTGAGCAACATGGTTACTGGAATATAGTTGGTTCGACTGCCCAGGCATCTGATGTTCATTATCCAGACGTCTGGTCAACTGTTTAGACGTTTAGTAACACAACTTCAGACGCCTAATCATGACTGACTGCAGAAATGAGCTACTGGAAATATTTGCACTAATTTACCAGACGTCTGATGTATATCATCCAGACGTCTATTTCCGTCGGTCATCAGAGGCCGAGTTACTGGACTTTTGGCTTGAATTATTCAGACATCTGGAGTTCATCATCCAGGCGTCTGACGATTTGTTCAGACGTCTGGAATTAGAACTTCAGGCGTCTGATCATGATAAGGTTTTGGAGAACAAAATGCATATAAGCAGCAGGCGTCTGGAGGCAAAGCACCAGACGTCTGGGTGGGCTGAAAAACTCTTCTTTGAGTTTATGCAAGTTCTAACCCTATGACTCTCAATGATATATGATCTAAAGTGTTTTGTGAGTGTTATGAGTGATATTCTAATGAGTCTATTCAAGGCTTAACATGCTAGTTCAACTAAGAAATAAAGAAAGAAGATTTACATATTTTTCATCTTCACTTCCTATTGAATGCCTTGAGTAATTTCTTTGAGCTTGTGAAGTCCAACACTTTGACTTCCTTGAAATCACTCCCTAATAGCCATTGAGCTTGTTGAGTTCAATGCTTTGACTTCCTTGTGTTCACTCCTTGATTTTCATGCTTCATTGATTGATGTACTTGCACCCAAATTATCTGAGTCATCATCTTCATTTGAAATGACTTTAACTGTATTGAGGATGCTCTCCTTAACTACAAAACATGAGGATTAGTCGCAATTGATTATGTTTGTTTTATCATCAAAACCGCATTGGAGAATCCAATATTCAACATCTTCTTCCCTTCGTATTTTTTCACATGCAATTGAATTGTTCACTCTTGGATGAACACAGATTGGGATCGTTCACATATGGAGAATTTTTTACTGTGTTTTCACATGCGTGCTGTTGGCTAACAATCTACTTTTTCTCCTCTTCTCCCGCTTTTTCTTAAATTTTAACGCCGAAACTATCAAGATTCGATCAGTTTCCGTCGAAATTGGCCGAAACTTGTTAGTTTCATCCCACAGTTTCGTATCGGTCCCTTTTGAAACCAATACGAAACAGCTGAAACCAATACTTTTCGACCGATACATATTTTCTTGGGATATACCATGATATGACCTATTTGATTTAAGGAGAAGGGGCATGTGGTCCTCTATCGTCAAATCTTACTTTAAGAACCATGCAACAATATTACACGGATTCGAAGCAGTATTTGGTGACAATGAGGTCACTATACACCCCCAGAGCCCCTTGCCTCTTTTGATGTTGACTATTTTCAATTTTATGGACATTTATGGGACCTACATGTAATCTCTATCTTTGACTTCTTAGGATTTTTTATATTTTTATTCTTGACTTTAAAAATATCGTGTGTGGTTCACATGTCAATTTCTCAAATATGATAAGTTAAAAAGTCGGTATTAATATTATCATGGAACCTAATTAGGAAATAAAATCGGGAAACAACTAGTTTGTTGTAAGACCAATTCGAGAAGTCCATGGTAGTTTTGTGAAATTTAGCTTAAAATATGGTTTTCACAAGTACTTATGCCTGCATCATAAGAAAAATCCTCTAACCAAATGACTCTAATTAGAAGTTGTGAACCCAAAAAACCTAAACTATATTCCCCTAGCTGACTTTTCTTCGCCCATTTAGAAGGGCTTAACCGAACGATTACGGTGAGAGGAATTTTCTTAAAAATCTTGAGTTGAAATGACGCATGATGGAAGAGGAACATTATGATGAGGATATAAAGGAAGTAAGAAAATTAGGGATGTGACAAGTCTCGCAACGTGAAGATCTTATGACCATCGACTCGCACACCTCGTACGTTGAGATTTTTCGAACCTCAAATCCAAACAATCATACCACTATTGCACTCCAATCCAATGTAAAAGACTTAATTTTGAGAAACACAGTTTTCACTAAATTTCCTCAAATTCTATTCTTTCATCATAATTAAAAAATTGAATACAAATCATTATTTATAAGTTACTAAAAATCAATTTGACTCGTCTTTAAACTCCTAGATAGACTTAAATAAAGGCTCGTAAATAAAAAAAGAGTATCTTAGAACAAGAAACTCAAAAAACACAAACTATTTATTTTAAAAAAACTTAAGTTTCTTTGAAAAAGAAATTCTAAATGAACTTAAATAATTAAATCTAAAAAATTCAAATATTAAAATACCAATTTGATTTAAAATTGGAATTAAATCCACATTATCTCTAAAACGTCACCACCTGGTGAATGGTGACGGAAAGAACATAACTGGATGGAAATCAAGATTTTCTTGTAGTTAGAGAAGATACATTCGTGAAGTGTGGCACAATGTGCACTTGTAGATGGATATTATTTGCAAAATATTTCCACGTCATAAAAGATAGGAAAGCACACAAATCCTACTAGCTGTTAGCGGAGGAGGATCAAGGATAATGAAATCAATATGCTCAACGAGTTTCAATGGGGCCTCCAAGCTAACCTCTGGCGTAGAATCATCGCATAGCTCAGGCTCCAACTCGTACTCAATCACATAATCGAACTCAGGTTTGAGCTTGGACTCGATTGCATGCTCAATCTTGATGGCGTAGGACATGAGCAAAACATAAAAATTAATAGATCGAAAGGGTAAAAAACTAATCTATGCTTCTAAATTAAATATGTGATGTTAAGAATTTCTCACACAAGACATCCTCCGCCCACTGCAACAAATCAACCTGCCAGATATATTTACAGATCCTATCATCTCACCAAGGCTCTCTCTTGCCCATTTCCTTATATATCACAAAAAAGATTTGAAAGAGAAACATTTTTTAAAGCAATTCATTTTCATTCATTCATTAATTGTCAAATAAAATATGTATGAAGCCTATTTATAGGCTTATAACAGAAATAAAATCGTTCCTATCTTATGTGAGATTAAACCAAATAACTAAAATATCAAATAAAATCAAATAAAATCATATCAGATAAAACTAACAAAAATATCAATTAAAATAAATTAAAATCGCAACCGATAAAACCACATAAAACCAAATAAAATTTTACCTAAATCTCAAATAAAATAAAACTCGATCCTTATAAAAAATTAATAGATCTAAGGAGAGAAATGGAGAAAACTAACAAATCTATGGTTCTAAATTGAAAATTTAAAGATTCTTAAATAAGATAATTGACGTTGAAAGTTTCTTACGCATATCATCATCTATCCAGTCTAACAAATCAGTATACCTGATATTTAGAGATCTAAGCCTCTTACCAAGGCTTTCACATGCACGCTTCCTCGCATCTCTTAACAAAGATTTAAAAGGATATCTTTTTATAAGCAATTCTTATTCAAACATTGATTGATTGCCAAATAAAATAAGTTTAAAACATATTTAAATGCTTACAATTGGAAACAAATATTCCCCATCCAAAGTGGCATTAAACCAAACGGAAATATCAAATCAAATCAACTAAAATCCTAATAAATTAAACTAACTAAAATATCACTTAAAATTAACTAAAATTAAATAACAGAAATATCAGAACAAATCAACTAAAATCCTACAGATAAAACTAACATATCAAATAAAATTAACTAAAATCCTAGTGATAAAACCATATTAAAACCAATAAAATTCTAACTAAATTTCAAATAAATAAAACCCGCTCCATATCATTGTCTCTAACTTTAAAAAAGTTCACCATATGGTGAATGGTAACAAAAAATACATACCCGATGGAGATCCACAGTCTCTGGTAGTTAAAAAGATGCATCCTCGAACTTTAAAATGATGTAAAATGAAAACTTATGGATGAATTTTATCAGAAAATCGTACCAAATTCACAAGAGACAAGGTAACTAAAATCACACAAAAAAAGAATTACGTGTAAAATCGACTGGTTGGTAGGCTGTGCGGGGTCAAGAAAGACAAAATCAATGTGCTTTGTAGCTCTGATACAAGATCAACAGATGGCTCAAGCAGAAGCTCTAGCTCGAACTGCGATGATGGATGATAATCAAACTGAGATTCTAGCTCTGACTCGGGCTTAACCTCAAGATCTAATGTAGACATGGTCTCAATCTTTGTTTCAGTCTTATAGTCAGGATTTGGCCAAGCTTAGGCTGAAACTCTAACATTGTCTCAGATTCTGACTTGGGCTCAAGCTCAATCGCGGATTCAAGCTTAGGTTCAAGCTCTTGCTTCATTTTTAATTTGAGTATTTGAAAAGTTTATTATTGCTCTCACATAACTCTTCTAATGGATCCTTCTTAGAAACGATTTAAGAAATGTTAAAATGATTAGTAGGTTGATCGTTGCTTGGGAAGATAACGACATTGAAAAGCAATTTTGAACACTGATCAACATCAAAAAGGAAACTGACATTGCTTATATCATTATAACGCTTCTCTGTTGAAGTTATAATATGTGGACATACATTTTGTTCATTCAAAAAGTCAAAACATGAGAAGAAATCTTCTAAATGATAATTTTCATGAGTGTGTGTCATCGAAGCGATAAAAGAGTATGACCTATCTAAATATCACATGCTCATATTCTATCAGAAAAGAATAGCACATGTAGTAATGGTCATTATAGTACACATAAGCTTCAATTCAACAAAAAGAATGTTTGTTGGGAAAGTGATAGATCTGTAATTTGGCCCTTTAGGGACGTTTTCATAATTTTCGGATTTCTAGGAGCATTTTTGTAATTTTCAGTTTTAGGAGTCTTTTTTGTAATTTTATATTTTTATTTTATTATATATAGAAGACTAGTGGGATTAGGGATTCGTATGCTTGATTTGAAGAAGAAAACTTATTGAGGTGAGATTATCCCTCTTTTCATTGTAGCGCGCGACCCTCTCTCGAATCGACGACTTGGACGAGCGATCCACCTCTAGAATTGTGACCAACTATCTTGTATTCCCTTTATTTTCAAGTATTATTAATGAAAACATCATTTTCCCCAAATTCTTCTCTTTCTAGCCATAAAAATCACATCTTTCCTCTAAACCCCCACCTTTTCACCAAAAATCCCATCTTTACCCATCCTACCCTTAGAAACCCCCTAAAAATCCTATTTTTATTCTCAAACCCCGTAAAAATCATATCAAATGGTATCAGAGCTTCAAGATCCATGGCGACGACAAGATCGAAAGACAAGTTCGACGCCTTCGAAGAGAAAGACAATGGCGTGCTTGATGGTATAAAGCAACCCGGCCAGCATGGTGAAGCCCTAGAGAAGTATGGAGAAACCCTAGCGCAAATCATGCAACAACTTGCGAGCATCTCGGCGAAGATACTCGATGGGGCTGAAAACCCTAATCTAAGGGCAAAAGGCGACAACTTTGGCGAAAAATTTAGATTTGAGCAAAAACCCAGATTTAGGACAACAGACGATAAATTTGGACAAGAAAGAGGAAATAGTCAACAACTTTGACGCAGATCTGCATCCAGACGATGAAGATTGACGCAGGGAGATAAGCGGCGGGCTTGTCTACCCTCCCCAGGGGCTTGCCGGGCCCGGGGAGGGTGGCCGGACCTGCAAGCTGACATGCAATCCTCTGGAAGCCTACATGTTGCCCTGAGGCCTGCCCGGCCTGCAGGTTGCCCTACAGGCTGGCAGCAGCCTGCATGGCCCACGGGCCCTTTTCGCAGCCCTGCAGGGCCAGCCTTGGCTTGACGATACTCTTCAGAACCCGCCTTGGCCCGTCAACACTCTTACATGGCCCCAAGGCCATTGATTTTCAGATAGACGTCTTAGAGCGTCAGAGTTTCTGTTTTAGGCATTGGTGACCTTCAAAAGTAATTGATGACTACCATGGCTTTCCTCAATATGTCATTGAAGGCGGTGAAGACCAATCTTATTCTTTTGACCCGGGAGGGGCATGCAACCAACTTGGAACAGATAGCCCATGCACTTCATGCGCCACCGTGAGGACAATATGGTTTTTTGGGGACGAAGTAATGATAGATCTGCAATTTTGGCCCTTTAGCGACGTTTTCATAATTTCGGATTTCTAGGAGCATTTTGAATTTTCATTTTTAGGGGTCATTTTGAAATTTTATATTTTAGTTTATTTTATATAGGTAGGTAGGTGGATTACGTATTCTTGTACTTGATTTGAAGAAGAAAACTGGTTTGAGGTGAGATTATCCTCTTTCATTGGAGAGCACGGCCCCCTCTCGAATCGGCAGCTTGAGAGCGCGAGATCCTCTCGAAAGATCTCAACTTTACCTTGTAATCCTTTGCTTTCAGTTTATTATTGATAAAAATAGCCCCTTTTATTCCAAGTCCCCACCTTCTAGCCCAAAAACCACAACCTTTCCACCAAAAATCATCTTTTCTACATAAAACCCGAGAAAATCTTATCAAAAAGCTAAAGGAGTGGATTGGTTTGATGGATTTTGATTTCAAACTATAACGAGAACAAAGAACCGTGATTTGCTTTTTTACAAAGATAGCGAAGATGTTGAAAGGAGGATGAAGGAAAAGATGAACAATAATTGTGGAATTTTTTGAAATTTTTTAAACTGAATATTTTTGGCTCAACTAAGTTTTTTGACTCTATTTTAACTTTTTTATGCTCTTTTTTTTATTTTTGTCTTCTATTTTTCAATTCTCTCTCTTTTTATTTTCTCTTTTTAAAAAAATTTCCATTATTGTTTCTCTTTTTTCTTTTGATTTTTTCCTTTCTCGATAGAAAAGGAACTAATTTTTTGATACCAAAACCTAAAAAGAAAAGGATGAAGAAGATGGCAGCTAGAGTTAGGATGGAATTTTTTGGTTAAACTATTCTAAAAGGAGATGAAGATAAAAAGATCAAAAATAAAAAAACAAAAATAAAACTTCGGCTGTGATACCAAAATGATGCAAGCCGTGAACGAAAACAAAAAAATTAATGTATCTAAAAGGAAAAAGGAAGAAAAGTGACATGTCTAAGTTTTAAATTGGAAAATTTTGAGATTCTTAAATAAGATAAAGGATGTTGAGAGCTTCTCATCCAGACAATCATCCACCCACTCCAACAAATGAGCAAGCTAGAAATTTTTAAGTCTAAGCCTCTTGTCAAGGTTCTCGCATGACCACTTTCTCGCATCTCAGAAGAAAGATTCAAAAAGATGTATCTTATAAGCAATTCTTAACCATTCATTATTTGGTAGCCAAATAAAATAGTTTGAACCCTATTTATAGGCTTACAACTAGAAACAAATATTCTCCTATTGGAGTAGAATTAAACCAACTAAAATATTAAAATAAAATCAGTGAAAATCCTAACAGATAAGATCAACTAAAATATCAATTAAAATCAATTAAAATCTTTACCATTACGACTTTTGGGATCTTGAGGATGACAAATAGACACTAGAGGGGGTAGTTAGTGTATAAAAAATTCCTCTAGATAATCTACCTACGTTTACAATTGAAGTTACTCACTTTAAACTTAATAAACAATATTTATGTCAAGCTGTATGCAGCAGAAATGAGCACAAGAGATAAACAGAATAGAGATAAGAACAACCGCAAACAAGATATGTACCCGGGTTCGGATACCCAGTATCCTACGTACAGCCACCTAAATTCCACTTGGTTAAATCCAATATTTCCCAAATAATTACAACACCTCTTCCTAAGAGGAATTTGCAATTTACAAACTTACCACCCAACCCTTGAAGGTTTTCACTTATAATGAAGAAGATGATACAATTTTACCTACAATCTTGCTTGAAGCTTGTGAATGCGTTGAATATAGTGATTGATCTCCAATGAATCTGAATCAAAGGATTTTGAAATCAAGAAACCTTGGCTAAAAAGATTTGAGGCTTTAAAACATATGCCAAAGAAAGGGTTTTTCTTTTGAAATAATTTTGCTCAAAACGCTTTTTCTTCACAGAATATTGATCATTAAATTTAGTAATAAATCTGAGACCAAACCCCAATGTATAGGTCATAAATCTGCTCAAGCATATGGTCCAAAATGCCCCTCCAACGGGCAGAAAAACGGGAAGAAATTTGACCGATATATGTTACCATTTCATCAGTAGTCGACTCCTGATCTGGGAGGAGTCGACTACTGGCCATGAGAATCGACTTTATTGAACACATGAGTCGACTCCCAGCCAATAGCCCAGTCCATGTGTTGGGTTGCATGAACCCAAGGAATCGACTCATATTCATTAGGGAGTCGACAACTATTCTGACACGCAGTTACATATCAGAAACCACTAGGATACATTATCTAAATAAATTTAAAACATTTTAATGTGTTCCTATGAGTGTGCAAGCTTCTAACAAGGCTTTAACAAGATAAGACAGAAAAAATTACATCAAATAAATTATTACAATGAAGACCGTTTGATGCATTCTTTACTCGTCAAGCTCTTCGTCTTGCTCTAATTGATTCATGGCCTTGTTGAGCTCATCACTAATTCATTGAGTGCTTTTTTGATTTACATTAAGTCCTTAAACCTGCACTCATAGATATTACATTATTTGTTTGCTCATCATCAAAACATCTCAACATTCTGTCCCTGTTTGATGATGACAAACATGCATGCATAATATAGAAAAATACTTACTCTTCCTGCAACCAGTGTTCTAAATATCGGATATCGGTCGCGTATCGGCCTAGGAAAGTTGATATCGGATTGCGGATATTGGGGATATATCGGGGATATTGACTAAATATCGGAATGTCATATCGGAGGCTTAAAATGATGACATATGCAATCTTAGATGTATCTAAGAAAATATAAACTATATTAACTCAAATAAAGTATATTTTGGTTATACTTTTCACGTTAAACATGAATATCGGGGATGTTGACTAAATATCGAAGTGGCATATCAAAAGCTAAAAATGATGTCAAATAAAAGTATAAATGTGTTTAAGAAAATATAAATTGTAGAAATTCAAATAAAAGTATGTTTTATGTATACTTAACTCATTAAACGTGAATACCGGTCATCCACTTGGTGGAATATTTTTTTAAGTGGTCACGAATCAAGTGAGTTAAATACTTATAAATATGATAATAAAACACTCTCTTGAGAATACTCACCTTAATCGGAAAACACTCACTTGAGAAGAACAAACGCTGGTTTAAAAACTGAAAAAATTCAAAAAATTAAAAAAATTACAAAAAATTACAAAAGGTAAAGAATACTAAGTAGTAAGCACTAATCTTGATCGAAAAATTCCTTGCGAAGATCGAATGCCGGATGTCAAAGCTCAATCGACGGAAAAAAACCCCAAACTGGATAAAAAAATCAGAAACTAAAAAATCAAAAACTAAAAAAAGGGTTCAACTACTCACCTTGATCGGAGAACACTTCCTTGCAAAGATTGAATACCGAACGCCAAAAGTCAATCGATTTTCGCTGAAAATTGTCGCCGGACGGAGTAGAGCGGAGCGACGTAAGGAGCGGAGCGTCGAGAGGGGTGTAGCGGCGTGATTAGAATTAGGGCAAATCAACGTTATCTCTCAAAAATCCCGATGCCTCTCGTCATTTTAAGTAAATGATTGGGTCGGGTGACCCGGGTCAGATCCACTTTTAAGTGAACCGACCCGCTCACTTCATTTTTAAAAAATTATGAATTGCGACCGATATTTCAAAGGGATATATCGGCCTTAATATCGGCCGCAACCCGATATTGCGGAGACATTTCTCCAAATATCGCAAACCGCAATATATAAGCCTATATCGTATCAGCCTAATGATAAATCCGATATTGCGGCCGATATATCGGATATCGGGCCGATATTTAGAACACTGCCTGCAACACAACTTGGTATAGCACTAGATACCAAGTATTAAACCAATACTAAGTGTTGCAAATATGTAATCAAGCATAAGCCATCTAATATATCTCTCTCTCATCCTTTTGTTATCATCAAAAATGTTTTCAATAAAAGTGATCTCTCCCTTTTTGAAAAACAAGTAAATTTTCTTAGTGAACATTCTCCTCACATGCAAAACTCTTCCCCTAAATATATGGAAGATGCATGAAAGTGACTCAATATCTAACAAAGGAGAGTGCATGATACTATAAATGTTTAAATAAAATATACCACGTGTCAAACATGAAATGTTACCACACATTAGGATATGAAAGATATTCCACCTGTTTAAATGTGTTATCATAATTACCTAGCTCCCCCTGCAAGTTTGCTCATCGGTTTTGATCCTCCCCGAAAAGTATGCATATTCTTGGAGGCTTGCTTCTGGTCCCATCATACATATGAGTACATAAAACAAAATTTTTTGGTACTCTTTGCCTTTGAGCCCATGGGATTAGTAACAAAAAATGATATCAACAAATAGAGAACCAAACCCATTAGATTTCCAATTATATGAAAATCTACAATCCCTACTAAAATGAATATTGAGCTAGAAACGTATTTATCATTCATTTGGACGGTCCCTCTCTTGGGTATCTAAACTTTGACGAATCCATTTTTAGTTTTATGAACCCTAAAATGGATGATAAGTAACTCTAGCATTTTGATTGGTCATATTATACCCTAAGCCAAATTTACTACTTGAGGGTCTTATCAAATCATCTAATTTTTTTACCTTTATTAAACCTAGCCACGATTTTTACACACATCCTCATGTTTGGCCTTAATGTCAGTCATGGTATTTTCTAAGTCACTAAACCAATCACTAAGGTCTTAATATTCTACACTAAGCTTCATATTCTTTTATTCTAACTCATTATTCTTACTAGCCAATTTTACGTTTTCCTCCCTAATCTTTTCTAATTTAATGTTAGAAGAACTAGTATTACAATCATTATGTTTTTTCTTGAGATTCAAAAGTTCTTTTAGTTTATTCTCAAATTCGGCATAAAATTTGCGATATTCATCATCCCAATCACACTCATCATCACTAGAACCACTATCACTAGAGTGAGTAATAAGATTTTATCTTATTGTCTTGTTTGGCCATGAAGCACATGTATATCTTCTCTTCCTTTTCCTTTTCTTCTTCACTTGAGGTGATGATGGAGAATTTGACCTTTCATCTTTATCACTTCTATCACCTTTCATCTTTATCACTTCTATCACATGCAACAAAGGCCTTACTTTTTGGCTTCTTGACCTTCATCTTATCATTTCCGGTCTTTGCTATTTGGAAACCCTCTTCAAATGCACTGTCTTGTTGCATTCAAAACAAATATGATCATTAGATAACCTATGTTTTCAGTTTCGGGACTTATGTGCCTTGTGGATTTTTCTGAACCCTTTGGAAATGAGAGCTAGTTGCTCTTTGATCTCATCTTCGGGCTCCTCCATCTCCGATATGGCTTTGAGAGCTATGCTCTTTTTTTCTTGGCTTATATCTTTCTTTATTGGAGTCGGTGCTTGTATGTCGTGATGTTGCTAATCAAGTCCTCCAATGTGTACTTGAAAAGATCGTTTCCTTCATCTATGGCAGTGACCTTCATTTCCCATTCGGGTGAGAGAGATTGAAGTAGCTTGGGCACATGGTCAGTTTGTGTAGCTTATGCCAAGTCCCGCAAGAGTGATGATCCCCGTGAAACAAGTGAACGTGTCCAAAATTAACTCTCACGGCTTCATTTCAAAGTCTTGGTACTTACTAACATAGAGAGCGGTTTTAGAAGTCTTAACTATAAAATTACCTTCATGTGTCACCTCGAAAATCTTCCAAATTTCATGGGCAGTGGTTACACGTGGCACTCGGTTGCTTTTGTTGAGGGCACAAAGGAGTGTGTTCATTGCTTTGAAGTTCAACACAACTTGCTCCTTCTAGGCGTTGGTCCACTCATTCATCGGCTTTGGTGGCTCTACGTATTGGTTCTCCACCATGCTCTACATGTCAAAAGAGGTGGACTTGCAATAGAATTGGATGTGCTTCTTTCACGTCCCGTAGTTTGATCTAGTAAACAAAAGGAGACGATTGGTAGATTAACCTTCAGGATAGATGTCGTTGCTGGTGTTGTTTGTTGACGTCATCCATTAACTTGGCTTTGATACCACATGTTGGGATCTTGAGGATGACAGATAGACACTAAATGGGGGTGATTAGTGTATAAAAAGTTCCTCTAGTTATCTTCTTAAGTTTACAATTGAAGTAACTCAATTTAAACTTAATTAACAATATTTATCTCAAGCAATAGTATGCAGCAGAAATGAGCACAAAAGATAAACATAACACCGAAATAAGAACAACCGAAAACAAGAGATGTATCCTGGTTCGGATATCCCGTATCCTACATACAGCCACACATGTCCCACCTAGTTAGATCCACTATTGTCCAAATAGTTACAACACCTCTTCCTAGGAGGAATTTACAACTTATAAACTTACCACCTCAACCTTTGAAGGTTTTCACTTACAATGGAAAAGATTATACACTTTTATTAATAACCTTGCTTGAAGCTTGTGAATGTGTTGACTATAGTGATTGAACTCTAATGGATGTGAATTGAAGGCTTTTGGCTAAAAATTTTAAGAGGCTTTAAAACATATTGACCAAATAAAGGGGTTTTCTTTTGAAAGAATTTTGCTCAAAGCACTTTTTCTTCACAAAATATTGATCATTAAAGTTGGTAATAAATCTGAGACCAAACCCCTAAACATAGGTCATAAATCTGCTCAAGCATATGGTCCAAAATGCCCCTCCAACTGGCAGGAAAACAGGCAAAAATTTGACCGTTATAGGCTGTCAGGTCATCAATAGTCGACTCATGTTCTAGGAGGAGTCGACTAGTGGCCATGGGAGTCGACTCTCCTGAACACAGGAGTCAACTCTCAGCCAAGAGGCCAGAACCTATTTTGGGCAGCCTAAGTCTAAGGAGGACTCATGTTCATTGGGGAGTCGACTACTGTTCTGGTACGCAGATAAGTATCAGAAACCATTAGTATACACTATATAAATGAATTTAAAACATTTTTGAAACATTTTTAATGTGTTCATATGTGTGTGAGCTTCTAGCAAGGTTTTAACAAACTAAGACATTAAATAAATTATTATTATGAAGACCGTTTGATGCATTCTTTACTCCTCAAGCTCTTTGTCTTGCTCCAATTGATCCATGGCCTTGTTAAGCTCATCACTAATGCATTGAGTGATTCTTTGATTTACCTTAAGTTCTTATAGATGCACTCATAGATATTAATGATTCGTTTGCTCATCATCAAAACATAAAGGAGACTCAATATCTCAACAATAACCAAAAAAATAAAATTTTAACTAAATTTCTAACTAAATTTCAAATAAATAAAACTTGATCCTGATCACTTGATCATAGGCATGGATGCTTCAATTTTGACTATGCCTTAAACTCTGACTTCTGCTTTAGTATCTAACTCGGCTTGATCAGGAACTCTACGTCGAAATCAAGGCTCTTGTTTAGGCTACAGCGTCTTTCTTATGCTCAACTCATTGGAATTCAACCCCTTCTTTTAATTAACTCGAATTTTGAGTTAAAAGAAATCAAACACAATCTTCTTCCCATTAAACATGAATATGTGCCTATTTATTTGATCTTCCAGAACTCATCACATCCAGAACTCATCACATCCAGATTATACAACCAATGATTTCCTAGCAAAATATGTGTGATATCCATAGATATAATGTATCATCAAATATGATCATGATAGCTCGCGCACTGGCTATGCATTAAACATCACTGGGTAACTAAATAAGCATCTTATCAACCAAAGTGATATTGTATGGCTATTTGTGAGGTTAAGTTGTTAGACCTATTCTCTTTAAAACTGATTTGAAAATAATATTAACATAACTTCCTTCATCAATCATGAATATATATGACTTATCATCTACATTTATATATATATATACTAGTCATAAACCGTGTCCGCGGGCACGGTTCATTTAAGATTTTCCCATGCAAAATCTTTGTTACCCAAAAAATTATTTACACAACCAAAATTTAAATTTAAAGGAACAACAAATTGGCAAAAAAATATTTAGCGGCGTGAGCACCTTCGGTGCGGAACAATAAATTCGGCGTAGAACAACAATTTCGGCCCGGAACAACGAATTAACATAAAAATTTGCATTCGGACGCGGGCACCTTATGCGCGGAATAACAATTTCAGTGCGGAACAACAATTTAGCATAAAAAATTTAGCGGGCACCGAAATATACGCTCTTTGAGGCATGCTCTTTGATATATCAAATGGTATCAGATCCCAACATAATATACGTAGCTAATCAAATAATATCATGCGTATATGTGATCTTATGGCACTAACACTGCATATTTTGTTTACTTATTTATTTTTTCAGTAAATCTTCTTAGAATGAGTATGGTTACGGTCGAAAGTGGTTGTAAGATACAAAGTTTTTAGGAACAGATTATATATAGGGGTGATTGGACTTTGTTGTTCAATAAACAATAATTATGTTTGAAGAAACTTTCAGTCCTTCAAATTTTGCCAACCATCATGGGATTATGAATCCAATCCTATTCGCTAACGCATCATGATTCCCACTCGGCATGCTCTTTGATACTTCGGTTTCTCCCGGTCATTTCCTTTCAAAATTTAATTTTTTACGCTAAATATTAAATTCAAATTTGAGAGAACCCAAATCATGTAGTTTAACCCCAATGGAGGAAAAATAAAAATCATTCTCTGCTTGTTTCCCGATCAAATCAACAATTGTACTTCGAGTTCATTACTCCAGAATGGATTAAACCCCTAGGATTATGGATCCAATCCCATTCGTTGATGCATCATGGTTCCCACTCGGCACGCTCTTTGACGCATGCTCTTTGATTCTTCGGTTTCCCCACATTCATTTCGTTTCAAAATTTAGTTTTCCCTCTCACAAATTTTCTCAAAACCTCATCTCAACCGTTGATTCACCAAGATTAAATCTAAACCGTATTTCTATCGACTCTTTTGTCCTAGTTAGCTTGTCTTAGTCAGCTTTAGGATTCAAAGACAGTTGTCAAACGTAATATATATTCTAAGTTGCAACAGTGGATTGTTGCGACGTGGATGTGAATAAAGTAGAATCTCTTGCTTGGAGGCTTGCGTGCCAAAGCAAACAATATCTAAGCCAAACCAGCGTATAACCTGCCGATTTGTCTTAGCCGATGCATAAGTTCGAACCTGATGTGCCAAAATTCTAGATACATCCTATTAATTACCTATATCCATCTTGACAGGTAGCTACATGTCCAGCCTTTTTCGGGCTCAATGGGCTTTGAGATGTTATACTAAAGAATTCAGATATTATATCATGCACTTTTGTTAGTCTTCCATTAATTAGAACATCGTCTATCATCAAACACACTTTTCCCGTGATCAACAGCTGAGGTAGGCGAGAAAGGTGTTGATTGTGAAGCCCATAAAACATTCCTAAATTACGCTCTCCCAATGATTACTCATTGATAAAAACTCGGTAAATTTAAGGACATTACTAAAAAATAAGAATATATATGTGTATCTAGAAAACTTAAGCTTCAACCTTTCCCCAATTCAAAAAGGAAACTATTTCCCCAGATGGCATTGTCACTGCCACGTGTGCACACCCCAAATCACCAAAAAGTCTTCGTCTTTTACCAATGCCTCTCTCTCTCTAGCGAGCTTCTCGAAGAGTCCAAATG
Source organism: Scilla litardierei (assembly GCA_030789695.1). Lineage (NCBI taxonomy): Eukaryota > Viridiplantae > Streptophyta > Magnoliopsida > Asparagales > Asparagaceae > Scilla > Scilla litardierei. Next base: position 60,256,589 of record CM061136.1, read on the forward strand.
GGTGAGTTCAACGTCGACCATCGGCCTGCATCCATCACCGACACCGTGAGCGAGCAATTACGACGACGAAACGAAATGGGTTTAAAAAGAGAGGAAAATTCTGGCAAATCTCTGGTTGATCCCATAATTTTCTACCTCCGAAAAGGAATAAATAAATATAACCGAAATTGCAGGGTGCACATTACTGAGTACACATCGATCTCGGAGATTTTGGTAAAACAAATCATTAAGGAGGAAACTAAAATAATGCACATTAACGATATTAAAATAAACACCCCCTGCATTATTAATGTGTACATTAACAAATACTTTAAGAAAATAGTATAATAATAGCATTATCATCGGGAAATGGCAATAAAGAAACAACCCCACCAAGGACACCAGAGCAGCCAGGGAAACGACAAGCAGATAGGGAAGCGAGCTGCAGCGCCGGTGGGCCTCCACACGCCAGTGGGCCTCCACACGCCTCTCCCCTAGCACCGGTGGGCTTTGAAAAAAAGGAGAATTTAGCGCTGGACTGTGTGCAGAGAGCAGTAGAGAGAGTAGAGTCACTGTCGTTTTGAGAAACAAAGTTAGATTGATTAAAGGCTCAATAGCCCTCCCCATTGACCCGGATTTTATAGAGAGATATAGAGGGGGCTTGCAGGCTCTATATGTTAGATCTAGATCCATCCACTGTCTTACCGTCTCCCACCCCCCACAACTCTTCTATCGAAACGAAAGAAAACACAAAACAACTCAATTTTTATTCCCCACAGCGATTAACATGAAAGAGTGAGGAGTAAAAAAGAGCAATCAATTCAATTTTTAGCCCCACCTCGAAAGAGTCCAAATGGGCGAGCTCAACGTCGACCGTTGGCCCGCATCCATCACCGACGTCGGCGACGGCCCCACCATCTTCACATGTATGGAATATCTCCGCACCACCGCCACCCTCATACTTTGGCTTGGTGCCATCCACGTCAACGTCGATGTCGTCCTCAAAGTCGTCGTCCTCAACGTCGCTGTCGCCCGTCTTCACAAGGGGGATCTGGCGCTTGAGAGTTGAGGATTTTGAAAAGAGAATTTGAAAAGATCAAAACTTTAAATTAAAACAATCTCAAAAAAATCAAAACTTGATCATGCCTGTGGTGGGAGCTTTGATTATCGGCCCATGGAAAGGTACCGGTGGTGGGAGCTTTGATCATGCTGGCCCTCTCCCCCCGAAAATCATTGAACACGGCCTCAGCAGAAACCCTTGATCATTCTGTCCCTTTCCATTTTGTGTCAGACGAATTTTGGGCTTGAGTTCCCTGGGGTTTTAAAACCCCCTCAACTCGGGGAAGACGTGGGAACCAGCTGTCTTTGTTGTGTGTGAGCTATTTTTTGTTGAAATCGAAGCATCTTTTTCTTGGAACCAGCTGTCTCATTTTTATCTTTTTCTTGGGAACCAGCTGTTAGTATGTGTAATCCGTATGGGCAATCCGTGGGAGTTGTTTTTAGGCAAATCTAGACGTTAATTTGTTCCCAATTGAACGGCAAGGATTTGTTTTAGGTTTCAACCGAGAATTCACTCATAACCCTAAATTTTTCCTCCAAAATTATCTTCAATCTCAACTCTTGATTTCTCAAGATCAAATCCTAACCGTCTTTCTATCAACCCTTTTGTCCTAGTCAGCTTGTCCTAGTCAGCTCTATAATTCAAAAAAGGTTGTCAAATGTATAATAGATATATTATTTTTTTGAAAGCTAGAAAATCTTTATTGAGTGAATATTATACAGAACTATAGGGAATAGGCATGAGGATTCAATATAAAGAGGATAGGGCACAAGCGCCGTCAATCTTTAATAAAGAATCCCCACCCTAAGCCAACTATACAAGGAATGAATGGTTAAGGACAACAAAACAAATCACCAATACAAGATTATTCCAAACCCCTGAACTCCCAATTTGCAAAGACTGATGCCTCCTCTATAGTGGAAGGATCTTGGCCGCTCATAGCAACTCGGACATCCGCCGCAATCACCTCAAAAATTTCAATTTTTCCCTTACTTTTTCCTTCAAAAACTCTACTATTACGCTCATGCCAAATATGCCATACCATAGCAGAGAGAACCGTTCTCGCCAATCTGCTCGAAGTTCCTTTTCCCCCAAAGTGCAACAAGTAATAATCACCAATTTCAGCAAGTGAAGGGCCCAACTAATTGGAGACGTTCAACTTTAGCAAAGATCTTTGGAGAAGATAACAAGAGTAGCTACAGGTGAAGAATAAATGGGTAACATCTTCGATGTTGTCACCACCACAGAGAACGCAATTCACTGGCGAGTTTAAACCCCATCTGCTAATAATATCTCTGGTAAGAAGCTTACCACTAAGAGCTCGGAGAAGAGTGAGGGACCATTTGGGAATGTGGCCCGGAAACCAAACTAGCTTCTGGAATCGGAAAGGAACACCCCGAAGCCGAACACCTTCCCAAGCTTCTTTAAAATTGAATTGCACTTCATTCCCACTAGCTACTGGATGCAACCTGCGGCAACTAACAGAAGGTGCCCAAAGCCAACGATCAGCTCCTTGAGTAACAACCGGATGAGCTGAGTCACTAAACCAGTAATTGGAGACGTTCAACTGAGTCACTAAGCCGAACACCTGCAAGGTGGTGCATGAGCTGAGCAATAGCCAGGTCATCCGCCCAAGCCCCCTGGACCCAGTAATCACATACCCGCTTCATAGATGAGTTCGGAGGCACCGCAACCAGATTTTTAAGAGGCCCACAATCCAGCCAATAGTCATGCCAAAATAGAGTAGAACACCCGTCTTTAACCACTCTTCTGATAAGCTTATTAGACACATTTCTACAAGTCAACATGTGTTTCCATGTGCCAGAGTGCATGACTAAACCCTTAACCGCAAAGAACCTTCCAGGCCCATCATATCTAATTCTCATTAACTTAGCCCATAGGCAATTAGAAGTTAGAAATCTCCACGTCAGCCTAATCCACACAGCAACATTTAGATCCTCCAATAAACGTAAGCCCACCCCACCTTCAGACTTGGGGGTACAGATATCCTTCCACGCCCATGCACGAGAGGGACCCATAATGAACCGTCTGCAGAGAGAAGAAATTTTCCGCACAATGGTGAACGGCATATGAAAGGCTTGCATCCAAAACGCGACCATACCGTATATGACCGTTTTGACAAGCTCAATCCGCCTAGAAATAGATAACAAAGTAGACGACCAACCCATCAGCCTCTTCTTGCATTTATCCACCAGCCTACTGTACATAGGAGCTTTGGGATATTTGGATGATAAAGGCAGGCCCAGATATGTGGTTATAGTAGTGGAAATTTTGATGCCCAAGCAATCTGCAAGAGCAGACCTGTTTTTAGCGCATTAACTAAAAAGTGCCGAACTCTTGTCCCAGTTCACTTGAAGCCCTGTATAATTCTTGAAATCAAGAAGCATAGACTTGATGCACCTAAAAGATTTAAGATTGGCTCTGCAGAACACTAGCAAGTCATCAACAAATAGAAGATGTGAAATGGAACCCGACCGTCTCATGGCCTGAAGAGCACCACATCCAAGGCATTTAGACATTAAGATGGAGAAAGCTTCCATAGAAATAACAAACAGGTATGGAGAAAGAGGATCACCTTGCCTTATACCCCTGTTGCCATCAAAATACCCCACAGGAGATCCTTTTACCGTAACAGAAAAAGTTGGCGTAGATATACATTCTCTGATCCACTTTGTAAAAGCACAAGGAAAACCCAACTGTCCCATAAAGTAAAGAATAAACTCCCGATTAACGGTATCAAAAGCTTTCCTCAAATCAAGCTTCAGACATGCCCCCCCATAGGGTTACTAAAGTCCCTTATCTGCTCATGGGCAATAAGGGTGCAGTCTGATAACAATCTCCCTTTAAGAAAAGCCGCTTGATTAAGGGAGATTAGCTCATGAATCACCACCCTGAGCCTATTGCAAATAATTTTGCTAATAATTTTATATAAGACATTGCACCAGGCTATAGGCCTATAGTCTCCCAGAGTGGTATCATTCGAATTTTTAGGAACAAGTGTAAGATGGGTGTGGTTAACTTGCCTTAGGAGAGAGCCCGATGTAAAAAAGACTTTACCGCCAAAGTGACATCCTCACCTACCAGGTACCAAAAATGTTGAAAGAAATGCGCATTAAATCCATCTGGTCCTGGCGCCTTATCAGGTCCCATCTGAAATACCACATGCTTGATTTCCTAATTTGAAATTCTCCTGATCAGCCAGGCTGAAGCAGGGATGTATAATAGATATATTATATAAAAGAGGGATGTTATTAAGAGAAATTGGATAAGAGATGAGATTTTGAGCGATATCTATTATACAAAAGCGAGATGTTATCAAAAGAAATTGGACAAGAGATGAGATTTTGAGGGATATCTAGATATCTATTATATAAAAGAGGGATGTTATCAAGAGAAATTGGACAAGAGAAATTGGACAAGAGATGAGATTTTGAGGGATATCTATTATAGAAAAGAGGGATGTTATCAAGAGAAATTGGATAAGAGATAGAGATTTTGAGGGATATCTATTATACAAAAGAGGGATGTTATCAAGAGAAATTGAACAACAGAAATTGGACAAGAGATGAGATTTTGAGGGATATCTAGATATCTATATTACAATTGAGGGATGTTATCAAGAGAAATTTGATAAGAGAATGTGGACTAGAGAAATTGGATCAGAAATGAGCCGTGCCCGCGGGCACGGGTTATGACTAGTATATATATATATAATACTAATCCTACATCAATCTTCCTCACATTTAGGTGTTGTAGACATACACCTAACGATATTGAGATGCTATTATATTCACATTTCATCCGCATTAGAGGTGCTTTTCAGTGCATAGATTTCTTCATCAGTATCCAAAATATGCAATGGCTTGAACTATCTTGCAAATGGCTCCAACACATCAGTAATTTGTGTTGAAACATCTTTAGAACCTTTAAAATAGCGAACTGTGATATTAATAGCCAAAATCCTATAAATTTTTAGGAAGTTACGGAATTTTATGAAAATCCTGAAATATTGCAAGTAATACTACATCAAAAAAATTCCTGAATTTTTTTAAACGAAATTGTTTGCCTCTATTTTGATTCTTTTTTCTTTTTTCTTCTCTTTATTGATATTTTTCTTCCTTTTTTCAATTTTTCCTCTTTTTTATTTTTCTTTCTTTTCTCTCTTGGTATTATTTTGTTTCTCTTTTTTGCTTATTTTTCTCCTCTCGTCTAAACCCAACTAAAAGAAATAAAAATCAGATTAAGTAGAAGAAAAGAAAAAAAAATTTAAAATAAAATCAAATAAAACCTGATACTTGATATGACGTAGGATGGAAAAGGAAGCTATGATGATGATTTGGGAAAAAAAACTAAGGATTTGATAAATTTTCGAGACTCACTTCCTAGAAATCTGATGATCACCAATTCACACGCCTCGCACGTAGAGATTTTTGAACCTCACACCATGCAACCAAGCCCATTCTTGGACTCTAATATTAAAGATTTAATTTTAAAATATACAAAATTTACATCAAATTTTCTAAAATTTTATTCCATCTTATCATAATTAAAAAGTTGAATACAAATTCATATTCATATGCTAATACAAAACTAGTATTCAAACTCCTAAATAGACTCAAATAAAGGCTTCTAAATAAATTAAAAGAGTTTCGTAAAACATGAAATCAAAAAAAGGCTCAAACTTTTTTAAAAAGAAAACTCTAAAAAAACTAAAATTTCTTTAGAAAAGGAAATTCTAAAAGAACTGAAATAATTAAATCTTAAAAAACTCAAATACTAAATACCAATTTGAATAAAAATGGTTTTGGATCCCCATCACGAAATAAAGTGATAGGCATATGTGGCACAACATAAAAGGTATATACATTTATCCCTACAATATGCAAAGTAAAATTTTTGCTTCATGGGCATTGAGCATGCCCATAATCCATAAAATCAAGCCAAACTCCAACAATTCCACAGCAAGCTTTTTCCTAGCTAAGAAGCAACAAAGATCTATCGTCATCTACCTAAAACATTTGCATAAAGCTAAACTTAGTATTCACAAACAGTACTTGCCATACAGCTTCTTAAATTGAATTAATTCGTAAACACCATCTGGGGTGATGTACCGGTCTCTGCAACTTCATTGCCTATAAAGTAGAGCTACTACCGAAACACAAATAGAAGAAACAAAACAAGTATAATAAGAAAGCCTTGATCCAAAATATTTGGCAACACGAGTTCATTTTCTCCACTCAGCAATATTAAATGCCCAGAATTCAGCTATACTAAATGCCCACCTAATTTGTCAGACTATCTCATACTTCTTAAATGCATGGTCCACATTCCGTAGGTCTACACATAGTTAGTCATAAATTCTTCCTAATGGATGCTCTTATTTGGTCATGTTGCACACTCTTAGAGCATCCTAACTGATTCTTTCCCATTTCATCCTTAGCTGAATCTATTTAATTCATATTTCCTTTTAGCATATTGATGATCATCCATCTCAACATTAACATTGCAATTAAACTCATCTTGGACATGTCTCTCAACCGTCAGTGTAGTGTTCTGAATCATATTGTGTTGATGGTTGTATAGCCATCCTATAGGAGTATTCCCCCAATTGTAGTAGTACTTTATGATCTAGGATATAAGAAAACCTAGGATGGTATTTGAAAGAAACACATCAGAACATTTTACAAACATTTTATCATGCAATGATAAGGCAACTTGTTTTTGAACTATTAGGGTGTCGCATCTGGCATTGTATTAAAAATTTTATACTTCTGCTAAATGTTTGCTAAAACATATAAATTCTATTCCAACAAATCACACAGATTGATCTGTCTAGTAAAAAAAGAGCTGACAATGAAGTACAGACAAAGGCACTGAACATGTATACGTCATGACACGGACATGAAAAGGCCTTTAAAATAGGAGTCATCAACATGACGATACGTGTGTGTGTGTGTGTTTGTGTTGCGTGTGTGTGCATCACTATATAATACATATTAGAAATGAGTAAAATGTGATTTAAAAAAGTAAATAATATGAAATTTCAATGTTAAAAATCCATAGCATCTAATAGCATAACAAAATCAAACCAAAAAGAATTCTAATTTCTATCTAACCTAATTCAAGTTATGTTTAAAAGTTTGTTGACAGAGTATCACTTATTTAAGATCTTTTCTACGTTCATGTAAGTGATATGTCGCTCCAAAGTATCCGACACATGATATTTAGATTCTATTTAAACCCGACATGGATCTACCCCTGTTTTAGGTTGTTTAAATTTAGAAAGGCTCCTGAGTGCTCGATACATGTGTCCAAGTGTTGTGCAAGTCTATGTGTTTGATACATGTCCAACACAGATGTGACAGTTTTGAAGTGAATGTGTTTCACAGAAGCTAACATAGTTCATATTTCATCGCTATAGTCCACTAATATAAGGTTTGCAATTCTAATTGACGGTTGAGGGATACATTACAGTATTATATATGAGTTGTTTATTATAACTTATAAAATTAAGTACATGAGAAAAAAATACATAGTTTGGAAAGTGGATGGTGTAGGACTTTCTTTTCCTCCAATAATTTAGATTCACAGATGATCTTGCTTGTAAACATACTTGCATAGATGATCATTACACCCAAAACCCTAGGCAAACACTCCTACATTTCTTTGACTGAAATGAATATGTATGTTAAATACTTACATGTTCTCTCCATCTTAGGGACTCTTCCCTCAGAACTGTCCTTAAACTGGAGCAATCCCCCAATGAAATAAGTCAGGCATAAACAAACTTTAAGCATGTGTCTATCATATGGACATAAAAGGGATCAACTACCCTTCCGCTGAGTTTTGTTAGCAACTCCTTATCGATAACATTGCCCTCCATCCCAGACTTGTCCCTACAAGCTCAGAATACAGTGGATGTTCTAAATAAAACTTTAAAAATTAAAGCTACCAAATGCTTTGAACATAAGCTAATACCCTTTGGTTTCAACAAATTTTGGCCGCTTGCGAATAGGTATTCTTGGCGCAAATCTCAGCTGCAAAATGTCCACATTTCATAAACAAATGTTTATGAAAGATATAAGAAATAATCCAATTAGGTGATTAATAACCCCACCTTTTTCGGAGATGAAATCGAAGCATCATCTGGTTCAGTTTTCATTCTTACTTTCTTGAATATACTATATCAAGCAACAAAAGTCAATGGAAGAATTAGAACTTTGCAGAAACTTTTCATAGATCAGAATATGGTAAAAAAAATGAATTTAGAAGGAAATATAAGAAAGTTATTGTACATTACCAAAACAATAAATGAGGATTTGGGTGTTGAATCACTATGATGTACTCCCGCCCTCCCTTTTGTTGATATTGCTTTCCTGATAACCTAGTGGAAACAAAATAATTGTCAAACTTAACAAAAGGGGGATAAAAAGCGGACCAGTTTGATCTGATTAAGGATCAACTCTAAAACAAGCCAAGCCAAAATCCATCAACTATATTGCTCCGGTTGACTCAGATGGGTATGAAATTGGGTAAGTCAACTAGGATTGTGCTCCGCCAAGGGTTGATTCGGGTATGCCAGAAATAACCAAACAGAGGGAGGTCACCGTTTGAAATAACAATGATGGCAATATGGTTGGGTCACTATTAGAAATAACAACGAAAGTAAGATAATTGGATCTCTGGAAAAGTAGAATGGCTTGCCATAATGATACAAACTAATATATTCACAATAATTGAGTTTAGAAAACAGAAAGCTCTGTTCCTATTTGAATGACACCCACATTTTTCCATTAGCCATTTGTATGTAAAGCATGGCTTCAAAAATGTTCTTTTCTCGACATTTTCCTTCTGTCCGAAACTTTAGCTTACAATAAATTCAATTGATTTCCTCATTGGATTTCCTCTTCAAATGGAGACAACGCTGTCATAAAATGTATTCCCTCTCTCACTAATGTGGTTTTCTTCCTGCTACATTATTGCTAAACTATGAATCTATGATCCATGGATATGGGTACTACTATCGAATATAATAAAACATGCATATGTGAATACACAAAATTTAAAAATATCACTTGATTAGATTTTTGATGGATATGGAAATAATTTTTCAAAGATATGTATCATAAATATTGTATAAATAGTATAGTCCAACCATGAAGCAAATATTAAACAGTCATCGTCCTAAATAAATTCATAACATATGAATCTTCATTCAAACTTAAAAATAAATATATTAATAATAAAAGAATTTACATCTAATTTCGGAGCATCCAACATTTCATTAAAATGGGAAGGAAATCAAAAGATAACTACGCAACTATACCCATTTGTTTCTCATTTTCTACTCGCATTTCATACAAACCTACCAAAAGATTATTAGATGAGCCAATGAGCTGCATCCTACAAACCTACAATATTCAATATCTAATGGATACTGTGATTATTGGTAGAAAAATAGGTACACAAAATGATTAATAGCTTACAAACATCCAATATATTTGGACATATATGACCTCATTTCCACAAAGAAAAATAACATCAACATTATCAATATTAATTTTTATATGTGTTGATGCCTTGAATCTCGCGAAGCCCGAATCAAACTCGCGGAGCTCGAATCAGACTGCCGGAACAAGTACCCATGCAACTGAGAGTCTGGAAAGGGTTTCGCCGGGCCGATGAATAATCCTTTGTCATCGCCAGAAACAGATAGAAAACGCGTCAGAGGAAACGGAGGGTGTGGCCCTCCAATTTGCATTATGATGATCAAGTCAATATCAAGTGTGAGGAAGGAGGGAGCAATGGCTGTGTATAGCCGCTGCTAGGGTTTTGTGATGGTGTTAGTGATAGAAATGCTAGTGTTAATTTAGCGAATAAGAGATAGAGTACCTGATGCAGTGGGTGCTCCATCAGTTTTATAGGATTGGCAGGCAGTTACACTATTTCAGGAGGTCCAAATGCCCTCTTGTAACAAACCTGTCAGAGGATTTGTCAGGACTTGAGTCATGCGTCGTAACCACTCTCCTGAAAAAGCCGGCCATGTGCCCCTCCCATAAAGCACAACATGCACCCCTCTGATAAAGGGACGTACATTTTGACGAGTGAATGCTTGGGTCACAGAGTTGAAGGGACGACTCAAGTGCCAAGTTCATCTTCATGAAGGGCCACTGGTAAGGGGACGATCTTGCAGAGGCCGTGCCTGAAAAAATAATTGTTGATCTGTTGTCAAGATTGGTCGGGCTAACCCCTTGGGATGAGGTCATGCGGCCTTTGGGGATTGTCGACGGTTTTGCACCGGGTCCCATCCGTCTAGCTCCATCGAGCCCCCCACTGCTTGTGAGCCCTAGTCGAAGCATCATCTACAATGGCCCCTCCTCTTTTGGCTCGATACGTCAACCCGAGCTGCAACTACTAGGTCGAGAGTAGAGAGGCGAGGAACTGAAATCAAGAGAGATGGTGACAAATCCTTGTCTGGACAGTCAAATCTGCTTTGAGGAGCGCAAAGTATAAGGTGGTGGGCAGCACCTAGGCAAAGGCGCCTCATAATAGCGTTCTGATGTAGCTACCGTCATGAGGGAGTTGATAGGACGGTGCTTCCATCGTGCCTTGGGACCCGAAGAGGTTGGCTCAGGATTCAATGAACGGTCTCATGATGTGGCGAAGTCTGATTTGCTGGTGTGGATCATGCAGAAGCTGGACAGTCGCAAAGAATCAAATAGCCACGAGCATTTTCCGTCGGTTCTCGCATAGAATAGGTCAAATGGAGAGGAAGCCAGCAGTTGTTATCACTTGTGCTTTACTTCCTTGCCTTCGTCTCCCTCGCTTTTTGACGTGTGTTTATATTTCTTATATTCGCGCACGTTTTCTTTTGTGTTTCTCCGTGCTTTTCGCCGTCTTTTATTCGTTTTCTCGTATTTTCTCGTTTTCTTTCACTTTTCTTTGTTTCTCCATGTTTGCAGGAGATTGACCGCGTAGGGGACGTTTAACGATGATATCATGTGTCCCCAGAGCAACGGGAGGAATCACGCGTGATCCAGGGGGTCAAACGTCAAAGAATACATCTTTCAGCCCCTCACACACGGTCGGTTGGTGATCTCCAACCGATCGGGTGATGCACGCGTGCACCACACGGTCTCAGCCGGAGCTCAAGTGGAAGTCACCCGACCGGTTCACAGGCCGGTTCAACTGGGGCCAACTCTCTGTCTTCTCGAGCCAATTTCCAACCGATCGGGTCACTCTCACCCGATCGGTTCATCTGTAGCTGATGCTGAAGAGCCGAAGACACGGGCACCCAACCGATCACTTCACCCGATGGCGCCAAGATCCAACCGGTCACTCCAAGAACTCAACCGACCGGTTCATATGACCGGGTGAAAGCTCGCCGTTTTCTGTCTATTATCTGTAACGGATCACCGGATCGGTTGACTTGTCAACCGATCGGGTGACACGAGAGTCTATAAATAGAACCCCTAGGGTTCCAGAAACCAGGGGGAGCTGCTAGTTTTTACTGTATTCTCCTATTGTGACGGCTGTAATTACTGTTCTTTTGTAAGTTTTCGGATCTTTCTCAAATTTTAGTATTGTCTTAATTACTCTATTACTTCCGCATTCCAATCGTCTGATTATGATTCCAACGGTTCATTTTCATTTAGATCGCTTTTTAATGAATTTTTGTGAGTAGTTCCCAAATCTGGGATTTTGGTGGAAACCCCTTCTGGGGCTCTTCCCGATGCGTCCATAGGGTTAGGAAATCGATAGGGATTAGGAATCTAACGGTTACGCTGGGTGTTTCATTGTCATCGGCGGGAAAAAGACCGCCTTTGACCGTTGGGCCAAGTGGGAATAAACTTGGCGGTTGACTCCCTAGCCATAGCTCACGCCCTTTGCGTAGACGCCGAATCCTAGCACGCGGGAGCGGCAGGATGAGACGTTGGGAGTTATCGTTGCGAGCTTAGTGCTCCCGGAATCGATCAGTGTTAATGGACACGGGAGTGCCCACTGATCGAATCCGGGAAGTCCGGTGTATCATCCTGGGCACCGACCGGAATATCGGGCCCATGGGATGCCGGTACCACTTTCGGAGGCAACGTCTCACCATTAGACCCTAATTCCGATCGCTATCCTACCCGTAGGCCGTATCGGCGAGAGTCGCTCGTTGTAGTGGAAACCAAAGTCCCGGGTTTATTTTCTTATTGTTCATACCTTGCATTCCTATACCGTGACAACCCATCTACCGATTCGGGCTAGCTCGCCCACGGGGTGATCCTGGTCCTCCTTGACGCAAGCACATCCTAGCCTCCCTGTGTTCGACCCCCAAGCCACACTACAACACCGTGCGCTTGCGGTTACAAATATCTAAACCCCCACGCGGGCCCCCCGGCCATTTGCGGATAGCAAGCCGGGGCGCCGGTCAAGTTTATGGCGCCGTTGCCGGGGAGGCAACGTGCTTGTTATTTTAGGATCTCTTGAACCCTAGTGTCTAGCTCTTATCCCTACCTCGCGATAATTTTCGCATTCTCCTTTTTCCTTTTTATTTTTCTTATTTTTATTTCTTATTTTATCTGTTTCTTTCCCACTTGTCGCTTCACGGGTGTTTGTTGTTTTTCATATGCAGGAGTTCAAGAAGTCTCGACGACTTGATTCCCGTTGATCCAGAGATTAACGCCACCCTTAGGCGTTTGGCCGCCGAGAAGCGAAGAAGAGAGGATCCCGAATCCATGGAGGAGAACACCCCGCCTCACAAGTCCCTGTTGGAGTATTCGATGCCATCTATCGAGTCCACTTCCGCCATTCGTTCTCCAGCTATTGCGGCCCAAAGCTTTGAGCTAAAGCCGTCTTTGGTGACATGGATCCAACAGGATCAGTTTGCGGGTGCACCCATGGAGAGCCCGATCGAGCATCTAGACTCCTTCTTGGAGAAATGTGACACCTTCCGGATTAATGGTGTCACGACTGAGGCGATCCGTCTTAAGCTGTTCCCCTTCTCGTTGCGAGACAAAGCCAAGCAATTGCTTAGGGGGAAGGACCCCCAACACTTTCAATACCTGGGAGAAGCTCTCCAACGCTTTTCTGACGAGGTTCTTTCCTCCGGGGAAGACCATGAAGTTGAGGCGTGAGATCTCCTCCTTCTCCCAGGCCAGCCACGAGTCCTTGCATGAAGCTTGGACGAGGTACAAGGAGATGCAGAGAAGATGCCCTCACCATGAGCTTCCGAAGTGGCAGATTATTAATCTGTTCTACAATGGGCTGAGGGATGACCTAAAATCTTCTATGGACGCCGCGGCTGGGGGTTCCTTCATGTCAAGGAGCGAGGAAGATGCCGGACATATTCTGGAAAATATGGCATCCAACAATGAGCGGTGGTGTGACGAGAGAGCCGCACCAAGGTCTGGGGGTATACACAGAGTCGAGGACGTCGACAAACTTTCAAGCAAGTTCGACTTGCTTTCGACCCAGATCTCCGCACTAATGGTAGGAGCCGGTGGGGCCGGTGCACAACAGATTGCAGCGGTAGAATCTGAAATTTTTGGGGAATTCGACGGTGGTGACGTCTCACCACCGTTGGATCAGGCGAGCGCACTATTTTACAACCCCACGGGAAATGCGCCGTATCCACCAAGAACCAATTCCAACCCGGCCTACTCTCCAAACAACCGGAACCACCCTAACTTTGGTTACCGGGCGCCATTTCAGCCCTCGCCACCTCAGCAGCCGCAGCAACAAACATATCAGCCGGCTAGGCCACAGCAGAGTCAGTTTCAGCAGCAACAATATCAGCAGCAGCCTCAGCAACAATTTTACGCCCCCAGGAATCAGCAGCAGCAGCAGTATGGCCAACAGAGGGTCGTCTCTCCGGTTGAGTCTCTCTTGACTCAATATATAACCAACCAGGAAAAGATCAATCAAAAGCTGGAAATGGGTCAGCGGGCCCTCACGGACCAAGTAACCCAGCTGGGGTTACAAGTGGCGACCCTCTCAAGGTCACAAAACCAATTGCCGCCACAACCGGAGGTGAACCCGAGGGGAGCAACCCAAACATCGACACTCGTGCACGAGCAAGCAAATGTGTCCGCTATCGTTCTGAGAAGCGGGACACAAATCCCTACTAGAGTGCCCCCTAACAGACCGGAAGCACCGTTGGTCGTTGAGCGACCGATCGAAAAATCAAACGACGCCGGTGCTTCGTCATCAAATCCTACGACTCCGGAGGGAGTCTCTGAAGAAGAGAAGAAGAAGAACGAGGAAGGGAGCCCGAAAGTGTTCAAACCCGTTGTGCCATTTCCACAACGGTTAGCTCAGGCCAAAATCGACGAGAAATATGGCAAGTTCTTCGCCATGGTCAAGGAGCTGAGCTTGTAAATCCCCTTCCTAGAAGCAATCGAAACAATCCCCTCCTATGCGAAATTCCTGAAAGATTTGGTGACTAGAGGGTCTAGAAAGGAGAAAGTAGTGTTGACGGCGGAGTGTAGCGCTCTTATCCAGAGGGCAAATCCGCCGAAACTTAAAAACCCGGGGAGCTTCTCAATTCCTTGCACGATCGGGGCAGTGAAGATTCATCGTGCACTCGTCGATCTCGGAGCGAGTGTAAGTTTGATGCCCTTGTCGATGTATAAAAGGATAGGAATGGGTGATTTGGAGCCCACCGGTATGACCCTACAACTAGCTGACCGGTCAGTCAAATATCCGATGGGGATTGTGGATGACCTCCCCGTTAATGTAAAAGGGGTGCATGTGCCAGTGGACTTTGTGGTCATGGACATGCCTGAAGACGCACACACCCCCATCATCCTGGGACGGCCTTTCATGGCCACTGATGGCGTTTTGATTGATGTGAAGAACGGAAAACTTTCTCTAAACGTCAGCGGAGAAAAAGTTGAATTTGATCTGAGGTTATCCATGAAGTACCCCGATCACCCAGACGACCCTCGGTGTAATTTGCTGGAGGTGGAAGAAGAAAAAGCTGCTGAAGAGAGCTCCTGGGAGATTCTCTCAAGAAACCCCCCCGATGACTTGGGGGATTCAGAAGACCGAGACGGCCCCAAGAACGATGATGCTGCTGGGAAAGCGAGTGCAGCAAGAACGACCCCTCCCGGGTTCCCCAAAGCTCCTCCTGCGAGGAAAGCGGGGAAAGAACCCATGGGCCTCACCAAAGACGAGGTCCGGATCCTAAAGAAGATGGCGGTAAGCGCCAATACGAAAGAGAAGCCCCCGGATCCCAAGAACAAGGAGAGGATAGTCGAGCAAATCTTTCTCCAGCCACTGACTACTCCAAAGGCCTTAAGCTCCGATGAAGAAGAGATGCCGAACTTCGGGCATCACCCGTATCAACCACCGTGAACATCTCTTGCGGGCGTCGAGCCAACGACGTTAAACAAGTGCGCTTCATAGGAGGCAACCCATGTTCTAAACTTTTGCCCCGCTTTTTAGTGTTATTTTTGACTTTATTTTATCTATTTTTATAAATAAAATCAGCCGCGAGAACATCCGTCCAGGGACTTAGACAATCTGCTGGTTTTTGCAGGAAACAAAGCCCCAACCGATCGGTTGATAACTCACCCGATCGGTTGGGATGTATCAGATACAGGCCGAAATCTGTCTCCAAATGAACCGATCGGTTGAAGAATGGAGAGATCGGGTGACAGACCGGGTGAGCTGGGGAGAATTCTCGGGAAATTTTTGGGGAATATCAACCGATCGGTTGAGTTCGAGCGCGATCGGTTGAAGCGACCGGGTGAGCAGCCCTCAATTCTTGGGAAAATGAGTGGAGCGGCCAACCGATCGGTTGACAAGTCAACCGACCGGTTCGCCTGTAGCACTTTTTCGGCAAGAATTTTTGACCTAACCGTCAACCGATCGGGTGACAAGTCACCCGATCGGTTCGACTTAAAACCCTATAAAAACCCCCCGACCACCCGTTCGTTCCGCCCTCGCCCGATCGCCATTTCCGCCGTCGTTTCGCATTCTTCTCCTCCCCAACGACCCGATTCGCTCTCCCTACCTCCTCCACTCCTCCAATACCCCCTCTCCACTTCCTCCACCAATCTCTCCATCAATTTCACTCTCTCTCCCCTTCATTTCGAAATTCTGACCTAATTTCCCCCAAACAACACCCATTTCGAAAATTCTTGCTGAAAGAGGTCGCCGCGGCTCCACGCTACTCTCATTGCACAGTGTGGGGACATCTACGAGCAAGCTTCGCCATTTCGCTTGGGTACACTCGCTCCACGCTCATATTTCTATTTTTGCCCTATAAATTGTGCTTGCTCATTTTGCTTGTGTTAGTGTGCATTCATTGCTTTTGCACTCATTCATACACGCACACTCACGCATGGCTAAGGATAAAGACAAGGGGAAGGAGATTATGCGGGAGGAGGAACCGTCTCGAAAGAGACGAAAACAAACACGTCCCCCTTCCCGCACACGAGCACTGATGCTTGGCCCTCCCCCGCCTGTTATCCCCCCTGTGGACCCAATGTTGGGCCCGCATGGGTATATCTTTAGGAACCAGGAACACAAGGATTTTTATCGTAGGCTCGATGCTCGGGGGCATCTATCAACTAAGTTCCCGCATACACAGTCGCTGATCGATCTCGGTGTCTACACCGAGGTCGAATCGCTTTTCGCTAACTTAGGTTGGTTGGCCTTTCTTAATGCATCTGCCGTATCCTACCCGGCACTCACCCTCGAATTTCTCTCTACACTTGTTTGGGAGTCCGGGTCGATCATAAAATTCCGGGTGCGTAACAGGAGTGTCACCACAAATCTGAACACAATTAACGATATATTTGGTTTCCCCAATCTTGGGGATGACTCCATCCGACACTACGGGTACACGCCCGAGTTTAACGTCGATCAATTCGGGTTCCGCCTCACACTGCTCCATGACTATCCCCGAGGTAGGGCCAAGGCCTCCTACATCAGTCATCCCGTGTTTCGTTTGGCCCACAGGATCATATCATCTGCATTTTTTCCCATGGACGAGTCCGGCACCGTGACTATCCCTGACCTTTTTATCCTCTGGGCCATGACTTTCCCTTTTGTCCGGGACGATGATGGGATTAGCTTCAGGGCCCCTACCGTCCACATCCATGGCGGCGATTGGCTTGTTTACAAGCTTCTCGAGATCAGCCGGGCCGGTAAGGGAAAGTTTTGTTGTGGGGGCATCATTACTATCATTTGCTCTTACCCCCAATTTAATATTCACATCCCCAATAATCTTCCCACTGCCGCAGGACCCTCACAGCTAGATATTGATGTCCTGCGGCACATTCACATGATTAGACCCCACTCCGATGGCCGCTTCATCTTCAATTATGGCCACCCCCAGCCCCTTTACACCATTCTCCCCAACCCCGCTCGCATGACCATTGCTCTTGTGGGAGATTGGACCTTCCCACCTGATCCCAACTTCCTAGCTGGGTTGAACCTTCCTTTCCTTCCCGCAGACGCACGCAGACCACCGTCCCCTGCCGCCCACTTAGGCGAGCAGGATATCCCTGCGTCTCGGGGAGATTTAGGGGCTGGCCCGAGTCGTCCTGTTTCTGCTCCGGGGCCCATCACATCTGAGCACCTCTTTGCGGCCATTTCTAGCCTTGTCTCCTGTGCCGGCATGACCACTGCCGCCTGGCACCACTTCGACCTTACCTGCCGGCACCACTTCTGCATCACGTCAGTCCACATCTTTTGGTCGCCGTCAGGTCTCTGCCCGTCTAGGTCTTGAAAGGGATGTCACTGCCCTTCGTGAGCTCGCCATGTCCTCTGCCTCCTCGGACCCATCAACGTCCTCTTTTCTCACTCACCCACGTTTCCTCGCACTTGAGAGGAACGTGGCCGCCATTCTTCGCCTTCTCACTCACATCCACGGACCACCTCCACCTTCACCACCTCGGCGATCTTCTCCTCCACCCTCCCACGCATCCCCACATCCATCACCTCCCTCACCACATTCTTCTCCTCCATCATCTATTCCCATCCCGGTATCCACTTCCCCCCTCCCGACCACTTCCATCGCACCTACGCTACCTCCTCCCTCCTCCTCCATCACTGCATACGTGTGTCGGAGGAAATTGCCGGTGCGCTCCAGATCTCTCCCACAACCACCCATTACCGTCACCACCACATCTTCTTCCCCCATTTCTATTCCTCTCACCACCGCCTTGATCGCCTTCCTACCACCACCACCCACCTCCACCGACACTCCTATTATTCACACCACCACTGCCCATATTCCTCCACCTCGTTCCCCACTTCTCCGCACACCCCCAGCCTCCCCCGACCACCCAGTCACACCCTCTTCCGAGGAGGACGGGGACTCACCTTCTCCTGCTTTCTGATTGCACTTTATTTGTTTCTTGACTCCCCTTTGCATATCTCTACATTTCTTTGATCATATCATTTTGCTAGCATTGTCATGTTTAGCTTGGGGGACGTCTATTTTGGTGTGTTGTCGTGTTTTGTTGTTTTTCTTATTTTTGTGTGTGTGCTTGTTTTTCCCCTTTTGAGTGTCGTGTCGTGTGGTTCTATTTCTATTTTTGTGTCGTTTGATTTTGACCTTGATCTTTCTTTATTTTCAATTTCGTCTTTGTGTTTTCCTCGCTTTCACTTCTTTTTGTGTCGGTGCGTATTCCCCCCATCTTCATTGCCCTCCCGTACTCACTCATATTGCATTGAGGGCAATGCAAACTTCAGCTTGGGGGAGTCGCACTGTGTGCGTCATTTGAGTCCTTTTTCGTTTTTGTGTCGTTTTCATCGTGTTTTTTATTTTTTCTTTTTCTTTTTCTTTTCTTCTTTTTATCTCTTTCTCCTAGAGA
Organism: Scilla litardierei; assembly: GCA_030789695.1. Taxonomy (NCBI): domain Eukaryota; kingdom Viridiplantae; phylum Streptophyta; class Magnoliopsida; order Asparagales; family Asparagaceae; genus Scilla; species Scilla litardierei. The sequence goes on from CM061136.1 coordinate 60,275,462, forward strand.
TGAACCATATGATGAATCGCCACAAAATCACACACACCTAGCATGGCATCGATAATCACATTCACTAACCCTAGGATTTCGAGTTCTCTTGCATTTCACGCATCGTGGGTCCACTTAGCTCTTTGTGAGTCGTGCGTCGTGCCTAGCTATTTGGTGTGCTTCTACTTTGTGATTTTATTTTATATACCTGTCCAGGAATGACCCCTAGATTATCATGCTTCGATTTGAATATGCGGTATTTGCCTCTACTATAAGCATGCTATATTTATATCGTATATCTCAATTCGCATGCGTCGGAATTCCACAATTAAGGACTAGGATAACCCATTTAGCCTATGCTCTATTTAGCGAGAATAGTTTCCTTTGCCCAAGTGTTTAGATTTCGACTTCTTTTTTGTTTTACTTGGTGCAAATCCCCTCGTCGTGTACCGTTCTCCCACTTGGGAGAGTACACATGTGTATAGCCAAAAACCCGAAAATCCAAAAAAAGAGAAAAGAAAAGAAAGACCCAAAAAGAAAAGAAAAGAAAAATTTTGTATAGCCAAAAAGCCAAAAAAAATACAAATACCCAAAACCCAAAAAAAATATCTAGTGTGAATATTTTTCCTACCTACCGAGAATAAAGGGAAGGCGAGAATTTGCACCGAGTGTTCTACTCCACATCATCTCAACCCCCGTCGTTTTCGAAAACACTTGGCTTAGGAACTTTTTAGCTAGTATCTAGGCTATAGTGGCGTGATTTCCTTAACCCTAGTTGTGGAGTCCCCGACGCATGATACGTTTCACTTCTTATACTCTTCTCATGCATGCTTGAACTAATATTCACCGCAATTTCAAATTCGAATCGGTATTTGGGTCATTTCCTGGATTTGCGTATATGAGCTCATAGCACATTGTAGAAAGCGACACCATTTGCTAGCACACGACCGCACTCACACGCGCTTCACCGCGTGGGCCCACGACACCTATTTGGACTCGTTTTCCTAGGTTTAGTGATGTGATTTGATGTTTGCTTGCTTGGTGTGTCGTTTTTGATTTTGTTGGCTCTGACGGATGATCTAGGATATAGAGTTTTCTTTTTCTCTCTTTCTCTCTATTTTCTCCCTCCGAGCTCCTACTCTCACTCGTCTTCCTCGAGGACGAGGAAGAGTTCAGCTTGGGGGATTTTGACGTGTGTTTATATTTCTTATATTCGCGCACGTTTTCTTTTGTGTTTCTTCGTGCTTTTCGCCGTCTTTTATTCGTTTTCTCGTATTTTCTCGTTTTCTTTCACTTTTCTTTGTTTCTCCATGTTTGCAGGAGATTGACCGCGTAGGGGACGTTTCACGATGATATCATGTGTCCCGGAGCAACGGGAGGAGTCATGCGTGATCCAGGGGGTCAAACATCAAAGAATACATCTTTCAGCCCCTCACCCGGTCGGTTGGTGATCTCCAACCGATCGGGTGATGCACGCGTGCACCACCCGGTCTCAGCCGGAGCTCAAGTGGAAGTCACCCGACCGGTTCACAGGCCGGTTTAACTGGGGCCAACTCTCTGTCTTCTCGAGCCAATTTCCAACCGATCGGGTGACTCTCACCCGATCGGTTCATCTGTAGCTGATGCTGAAGAGCCGAAGACACGGGCACCCAACCGATCACTTCACCCGATGGCGCCAAGATCCAACCGGTCACTCTAAGAACTCAACTGACCGGTTCATATGACCGGGTGAAAGCTCGCCGATTTCTGTCTATTATCTGTAACGGATCACCCGATCGGTTGACTTGTCAACCGATCGGGTGACACGAGAGTCTATAAATAGAACCCCTAGGGTTCCAGAAACCAGGGTGAGCTGCTAGTTTTTACTGTTTTCTCCTATTGTGACGGCTGTAATTACTGTTCTTTTGTAAGTTTTCGGATCTTTCTCAAATTTTAGTATTGTCTTAATTACTCTATTACTTCCGCATTCCAATCGTCTGATTATGATTCCAACGGTTCATTTTCATTTAGATCGCTTTTTAATGAATTTTTGTGAGTAGTTCCCAAATCTGGGATTTTGGTGGAAACCCCTTCTGGGGCTCTTCCCGATGCGTCCATAGGGTTAGGAAATCGATAGGGATTAGGAATCTAACGGTTACGCTGGGTGTTTCATTGTCATCGGCGGGAAAAAGACCGCCTTTGACCGTTGGGCCAAGTGGGAATAAACTTGGCGGTTGACTCCCTAGCCATAGCTCACGCCCTTTGCGTAGACGCCGAATCCTAGCACGCGGGAGCGGCAGGATGAGACGTTGGGAGTTATCGTTGCGAGCTTAGTGCTCCCGGAATCGATCAGTGTTAATGGACACGGGAGTGCCCACTGATCGAATCCGGGAAGTCCGGTGTATCATCCTGGGCACCGACCGGAATATCGGGCCCATGGGATGCCGGTACCACTTTCGGAGGCAACGTCTCACCATTAGACCCTAATTCCGATCGCTATCCTACCCGTAGGCCGTATCGGCGAGAGTCGCTCGTTGGAGTGGAAACCAAAGTCCCGGGTTTATTTTCTTATTGTTCATACCTTGCATTCCTATACCGTGACAACCCATCTACCGATTCGGGCTAGCTCGCCCACGGGGTGATCCTGGTCCTCCTTGACGCAAGCACATCCTAGCCTCCCTGTGTTCGACCCCCAAGCCACACTACGACACCGTGCGCTTGCGGTAACAAATATCTAAACCCCCACGCGGGTCCCCCGGCCATTTGTGGATAGCAAGCCGGGGCACACGTCACTTTTCTCAACAACAAAACCATGTCTGACTACTCCTACTACACTGATTCCCAGACCGTGTCCTTCAAGCACTGGACGTTGTCGCCATCAAGAAGTGTGTCATCTCATGTGGAGACATAATTGAGTGTAGAGAGTGGAGACATAACTGAGTGTAAGAGAGTGGAGATCTATCTGAGGGTAAAGAGTGAATGTCCTCACGACGGGACGAGAAAAGACGAGGTTTAGTCTGGCCCAAGGGGCTGAACAGGGTTGAATCAGTGACAGGGAGGCGATGGCCTGCCATGGTGGTACTCGAGCTATTTGCTCCTTATCGGCCCGTCATTGAGGGTGAGCCACAACCTTGGGTGGTTTGTACAAACTCGAACAAAGAGATCAATGCCCACCACCACGCCTTGGCCAAACGCTTGCGGAAGGGGAATGTGAAGGCAGATTAAGGGACGCACGTTGAGCAGTTGAAGAAGAAGATCAGGTCGGTGGATCCGGAGCATGCGTCAGGTCCACCACCCCTTAAGGCGAGACAGTTGGAGACATCCCAGCCCGGTGGGGGCTCGATGTCCTACAGTGGGGCGGCGAACCGGGTGACACCACCCAAGTGAGACTGAGGAAACTGCCAAGCTCCTAGGTATATCGATGCTTGATTACATATTGAGGGAGATCGGGAGAGCACCTGTCGGTGAACCTGAGCTAGAGATCGAGGAGTTCACCTGGGCCCTCCCTCCAGCGTATAAGTCAAGTATGTTTCCCTGTAGTCGCTAGCATTCGTTGTTCGAAATTGTTTTAACTTTCCTTCATGTGCTTAGGGCCAATCGGATCTGTGTTGCTACTTTCACAGCCTCCGTCTCTGTAGAGATCAAGCTAAATCTCTGAGGGTGGAGGTCGCCTGGCTCTGGAGCTGGCCTGCTTGAAGGATGTGGAGATGATGAAGGTGAGGACCTTGCTGCAGGAAGCCGAGAAGAATGAGAGGCTGAAGGAGGAGCCTGTCGAGACAGCTAAAGCTCACCTTGCTGAATTGGGGAAGGTGGAGGCTTAAGGCGAGGTCGCTTTTGAGGCCGGAGTGCGGTACGTAAGGAACGGCTTCCTGAAGACGCACCTTACCCACGCTAGCATGCTCTCCTTTCTAGAGGAGAGGGAGACCACCTCTAATGCATCTGACAGGACCACTGGTGTTGTCCTTAGAGGTAGGGCATCCCTCAGAGATGGGACGAAGTTCGAGAATAGAGCAGAACCTGCTGCGAAGAGACTGCTCCTGGGAAGGTGTAAATTTTTGCTTGTACGCCGTGCGAAATGACAAGAAACCTTTTGTAATTCTGTCGAAATGACAAATTTTTCTCGACTGAAAAAACTATGATTGTCAAACTTTGTTGGACTTGCCCCGATTGTTTAGCATTGTCGTGTCGTTGTGTTTTGTCTCGTATGCCAGACTCGAGCTCGGGAGACTAAGACGGGAGCTGGATGCCTTATGCGCGGTGTACAAGGACTGGGCTTCTTGGTCTGCTAAGTGAGAGGTCTGTTGCTTTGAACCCTTTCGCTGAATAACGGACTTGGTTCCGGATTCTCTAGTCAGGATAGGTTAGCAGTGACGCCCAAGCTGTGATTTCTAAAGAAGGTACCCAAGGGCGGAGCCAGGAATTTTTTCTGTCCTGGGCTACCGGTAAATTACGATCTGCGGATGAATACGATGAGGTGATGGTCGTAGACGAAGGTGATGGCTACGGCCTGCGGTCCAGCAAACAAACACGATGGACGTGGTTGAGAGTTGTGATGACAAAATTTGCGATTTTTTGGCTATTTATTGATGTCTCCGTTGCGCATAGCTGTGGCTGCTCTTCCTCTGTCTCAATTTAGAGATTTATTACACTGGACTCTGGTTTAGCCCTAGGGATTTTGACGCGAAATTATGAACACACACACACACACATATATATATATAAACCCAAGAACATACCTGGTCTGCAGCCCGAATAAGCCCAAGAGTGGCTCCGCCACTGATCGACGATCAAGAAGCCAACAAGTACACCAAATGGTTATTATGTTGAATGTTGAATGGTTTAGTTGATGATATCTTCCATGAAGAGCTATTTAAGCGTCAAAATAATGAAACCATACCCTGGCCCTAGGTATGCTGGCAGGAAGATTGCATCAAGCGCAGGTTTTGGAACCACTAGCAGTCATGGGTAGAGCTATGTTGTGAGTTAGTCAGGCTGCATGTCAGGTTATTTTCAGCTCAGTCCCATGTTTTCGCCATTGTTCCGATCATTCTTCCAGCCTTACAGCCGAGATTACTTTTAGGTGACCCTTGCAATCTGAGTTGCTTTGAAAATTTTGATGGGTAAACAATGGTGATTAAAATTATTTACCAATTTCAGTATTAAAAATGAAATTGGAGATATTCGATTTTGATTTGAAGAAGAAGACACATAGATATTTAATCTGGGTCGAGTATTGTAAACCGATCCGAAAGAAATCCATTCATCCATGCCCAACTCGTTTACAAAATCAGGTCTGGTATAGATTTAAACCTTGTATCTTGTGGCCAAAAATAAAAAATAATTCATCAGTGCCCAACTGCTAACTCGTTTACGAAATCGGGTTTGGATTGGATTTATTATACCTTTTGGCCAAAAATAAAATAGATAGCAATAGTAGGAATTGAAGCCTGGACCAACACACGAAAGCACTCTCAATCAACCACTAGGCTACAATTGGGCATTGTTAAAATTTTAAATAACAAAGTATATATACAAAACCTTAAACCCAAAAGCTAACCCGGGCTACAGCCCAGGTTAGCCCAAGCATGGCTCCGCCCCTGAAGGTACATGTAGGGCTCCAGCCTGAGCTGGGGCATTGGTGGAATAACATGGCTTTGCACCAGTCGTTGGTACAAAACCTTACCACAATTCATGGCCCTGACAAGGTTCTGCTGGGGCAGGGTTTTTCTTTGATGTATGAAAAGATTATACAAATGCTAAATGACAGGGGGAGAGTATTTGATAACGATGGGACACTAAAGTCGACCAACGGGGGAACATACTGAGCTGGGATTTAGGCTCAGTACAACCAGGGTCGAGTGTTGCTTGACAATTGGACGTGGCATGAAGTCGAGTGACAGAGATCTGTTTAGTCATGTCATGACCAGAGTTGAATGCCAGGGTTCAGTCTTTGGGTCCTCAAGGGAGTCCTGCCAATGAAAGCCAGCACTGGGACCCTGAGGCCTCGATAGAGAAAGTTTGTGCTAGGACCCTCGGAGGAGTCTCGCTAGCAGATGCTTCGGCCTGGGCTGGGAGTTTGAGAATTAGCATGGCCTGGAGCGGATGCTAAGTGCTGGAGTTGCCTCGCTAAGTCGGACCAACGGGGGGCCCCAGCCTGAGCTGGGGGCTCTGCCAAAGGTAGCATCGTGTCGAGCAGCAAATATCGGACATTAGGGATGACACTGCCTTCGACGCTGGGGGAGTATGTGGTGGACGGATTTTGGAAAAGACCCCCTAATTTAGTGGATCTCCTCCCCAAGCAGGAAGACAGTTTGGAAACGAAATTATCCAGCCTAACGAAATTATCCAGCCTTACTCCTTTTATCTAACTTCATTATCATCCTCTCATATCTTTTCTTCTTTTCTGTTGTGTTTTTATCATGATTCACGATCAAAACCGAATGCCGACCGGGAGAAAAGCTTAGAGTTGAAACAACGGGGGCCCAAGCTTGGGCTTGGGGCTCTACTAAGGGCATCATGACTTGAACCGATTACTACTCGTCCTAATTGTCCTAACGAGTTGCTGAAGTCAGACTGACAGGTGCACCAACCTATGGTGAAGGAAGAGGCTTAGTTTGGACGTAGCATGGCCTTGCAAGATCAAATGCTAGAGGTCAAAGCTGGAGCCCTCGAGAGAGCCTCGCCAGCTAAATTTGACGTAGCGCAACTAAGGGTCGGCCAGAGGTCGGAGCTGTAGCAATGGGCTGCGCCAGCTCGGGCCCCAGCATAATTGGTGGCCTGGTTTGGACGTAGCATGACATCATCGGGTCAAATGCAGGTCGAAGCTTGCCAGCAAAGTTTGGACGTGGCATTTGCCGATGGGGCCCTGAGGCCTCGACAGCTGAAGGCTACACTCGGACCCTCTGAGGAGTCTCGCCAGCGAGGGCCCCAGCCTGGACTGGGGCTAGACGAAGACAATGCACACAATCTTTGGAGCTCGGAAAGAGATGTTCTTTCATGGAATTAAAAGGGTATCGGTTCTAAAGCTTGTGCCTTGGTGAGGTCGGCATTGGTTAACAATCAGTTGTGGCGGTACTTGCTGGAGGTCTACACAGGGAGAGAGGCACCCATCTTGTAGGCCAGGAGCATGCACTCCCTGACTTCATGAACTTTCTTGAGCACTCCAACTTCATGCACTGTGAGGAATTTAACTAGTAGATGATATAGGTATATTATTGCTCGCATCGTATTAAGGGTCAGCCATCCAATAATTGCATTGAAAGCAGCGGGGCAATTGACCACGAGGAAGTTGATGTTGCAAATCTGGTGACAGGACAGCATGTCAACCACCACTTGGAGGGAGCGCATCCCCTCCGAGACCACCTGAGCCCATATGGATCCAAAAAGATTGGTGTGGACAGGCTGTAAGATATCACCGAGCATCCCCGGCTTCTGAAACGTGTCCAGGTAGAGAATATCAACAAAACTCCCGTTGTCGATCAGGACGCATCGGGCCGTGTAATTGACGATCAGGAGGTTAACCACAATGACATCATCATGAGGTTGGTGAATTTTTCTCGCCTTCTCTGTAAAAAGTACAGGCTCGGTCAGCCTGAGTTGCTTCAAGACCCTCTCGTGATAGCGGAGTCAAGGTCCGTCGGAGGCCAGCGTGCTTGACTAATGAGGCTCTTTTGTACCTGATTGGACATTTGAGCCATGTTGCAACCGACCATAGTGACATGACCGAAGATGAGCTCGATCGTGGTGTTGCCCTTGTTCTGGGATCCTTCAGCTTGGCCATACTCTGGAGCTTTGAACTTTCGGAGTCGCCCCGGATGAGGCAATCAACCTGATCCCTGAGGATCTTACAATCGTCGGTATTATGGCCATATCCCTCGTGAAAGTCGCAATATTTGGACATGTCTGCTTTGGGGTTGTCGATCAGATGGCACGGAGGAACGAACTCAATTATTCCTTTTGATCGTATCTTTGACGTCGTGGCTGTTAGAGAAGTACATACAGTTGCCCTGGGGGCTTGGGTCTCATGTCGTCTATCTGAGGGCGCTTAGTTCGGTCGAAGTGCTTCTAGAGTCCGAGGCACTTATTGGGAGGAGTGTGCTCGAGGTCTGCCTTCTGGCGAGAGTACACATGGTTGGTAGTTGATCGCTCGCACACCTCCTCTGTGGCTATGAACTTATGGATACGGCCTACGAGGTGAGCAAAAGATGCGGATCTCTGTTTACATAGGATGTGACTTAAAGAAATGTTTTGATTTTTATTAATAAAAACTGAAAATAATAAAGATAGTGGCCATATTCAAGAGGTGGACGCTCTTCCAAGCCGCCAATTCTAAAGGACGGCCGCACTCACCTGAAAAGAGGGAATTCTCTCAACCTCTCACAAGCTTCTTCACCAAATCAAGCATGAAAATCCATAATCCATTTAGCCTCCATAAATAATAAACTGAAAATACAAAATTATCTAAACTGAAAATTAATAAAAATCCCCAAGAAATCCAAAAGTTACAAACCCGCTCATGATGGGCCAAAATTCCAAATCCACCATTACTCTGCCCACAAAAAATCACATTGTCCCCTAAGAGGTGCATGAAATGCGTGGGCCATCCACTCTAAGTGTGTTGCATGCCTCCTATGGGTCAAAAGGAAAGGATTGGTCTCTCGGGAGGGCCGTAGCATTGCATGCCTCCTCTGCCATCGTAGAGCCATCCAAGGCCTCCATCATCCCATGCGAAATCTGAATGGAAGCCACGATAGTCGTCATGCTCCTCGGAAGGTCTTATGTACCCAAAATGTGAACGTTGAAGCTCGTGATGTCGTCCATGTGCATGCCATAAGCCATGGTTTTCCGTAGAAGTGTCAACGGGCCATGGTGGGTCCCGAAGAGTGTCATCGGTCCATTACAAGCCCTGAAAGACTGTGCACATGCCATGTGGTCCTGTAGGACCTGCAAGCTTGCCTAAGGGGCCGGCTGGCAGGGGCCGTGGGCCTTGCAGACTGGCTACATGGACATGCAGGTACCGCAAGGGGGGCCTGCGAGGGCCACAGCGGGCCCTGCAGGTGGCGACGGGAGCCCCGATGAGGGTGGTTGCGGTCCCCACCCTTCGTGGCGACATCTTTCATGCTTTCAGACTCTTCCATGTCGCCAAAAATTTCAGATCTGAATTCTTCTTCCTTTTCCTTTTTTGCCAAAGTTTTCACCTTTGGATCTTGAGATCGTATGGCAAATTGTTCACCAACCTTTTGCACGATAGCCTCCAATCTTGCATCCAATTTTGCGTCCATCCGCGCCTTAAATCCCATTATTGCCGCTTTCATCGTAGATTCCAATGCTCCTTCATGGTTTTCTTCAATTCTTCAAGTTTGCCCACGTATTTTTCCTTGAAAGGTTCAACTTTTTCCTTTGATCTCGTTATCACCATGAGGATCCCACCGCTCTGATACCAATCGATATGACTCGAATAAAAGATTTGATTTATACTAAAAATAATAAAGATAGTGACCATGTTCGAGAGGTGGATCGCTCTCCCAAGCAGCCAATTCTAGAGGACGGTCGCACTCTCTCGAAAACAAGGAATTCTCTCAACCTCTCACAAGTTTCTTTACCAAATCAAGCATGAGAATCTTAATCCCTCTAGCTCCTTATAAATAATAAACTGAAAAATACAAAATTACAAAAAGAACCCCAAAACTGAAAATTACTAAAAACCCTAGAAATTCGAAAATTATGAAAACGTATGCCAAAATTCCACATCCATCAGTAAATTTCAAACTTCAGGTCGGACCCATCTCAAAAGATTAACTGAAGAGCCATCCTCGTGATGTCAGACAGACGTCAATCACGATGTGAACTTTGATGAACCAGGTCAGGAAAGCTCGGTGGGATTCATTAGGTCCCTGCTTGATGGAAGCCATTGATTCGGGATATTTCTTCATCACCTTTTGGGTGGCAAAGTGAGATAGAAACTTCTTCCGATGGTCGGCAAAAGAGTTGACCGGCCCCCTTAGAAGATTCCTAACCCACTACCGGGCCACCACTACTAAGCAACTCGGGAAGGCCCTGCACATAAGAGCCACAAAGTGGCCTCTCGCCCCCATAAGTTCGGTGTAGATCTTCAGATGTTCAACCGGCTCGTCAAAACCAATATACATTGGGACATAGTCCGTAGAAGGTGGGGTGTACTTTCGTGGGTACGATGTGTTGAGGATGGTGGAAGAGAAAGGTGAATCGAAGAGGAAGCTTACGCCTTCAGAAGGGTCGATGTTTCCTCATCAAAGTCGGTCGATTTACCGTTGCAAGTCGGCGATCTTAACTTCCGTGGAGGGAGCCCGAGCTACTCGCTTCGTGTCATGCTTCCGCTTGGTCACCTCCTTACATGTAGGTGGGAACATGAATCTTTGCTTGGGGCGGGTGAGATACTCATGGCACACCGGCTGATGGTGGCCTTCCCCTTGTCATTGTGATGCACTTGGTCGTCGCTCATCGATCCTTTGGTGCTGCTGGAGACATATGTCTATTTATCGTCCATCCCTTCCATATGCTCCATGTTGAAAGGTGGCGCATCGTGGTTGGAAGCTGCTAGGACATTGGACCTTCTTTAGATCTGACCAAGGACCATCTCCTAAAATAACTTATAGCTTTTGGTCGCAGGGGCATAAGCCTCATGTATCTCGGGGAGTTGCGCCGTGAGAGCTTGGTAGTCGGCCATTGTGGGAGCGGCATAAGGTGCTATACTGGCAACAGTGGTTTGCGGAGGTGGGAATCCAGTGGACTAGCTGAAAAACACCCTAGAGGGGGTGAATAGGGTGTGTGGCACAAATTTTAAAAATAATCACAATCACAGAGATAATCAGACACAGATATTTTTTAACGGAGTGGCTCCCCGCCAAAACTCCGACCCCAAGACCTATGAGGATTTCACTCAATAAAACTGATCACACTTACGGGTAGTGATCTCACCGTACACAGATATAGTTCAAGAGTTAATGCGCAGAGATAGCTTCAGAGTAAAGCTATTCACAATACAATCCCACAATAAAAACAGATTCAAATAGCTTTAATACTGCGGTGAAAAATCAGAGGGATTATCACGGTGATAAAGTTTGTGAGATTGTGATCGCGTGGGCGCAAACGGTTCGCTAATCCGATGGCTAGATTGGAAGATATAGTCTTCGAAAAATGAATGCTCGAATCTGAATTCTGCAGTGGCTGATCTGTAGAAAACGCCCGAACTGTGTATAATCCTGAGGACTGAGCAAAGAAAACTATCATCGTTGCGAAGGGCATGAAGATGTGGTCGCATGGGAGCAAACGGCGAGTCGATCCGACGTCTGGATCAGGAGATATGAGCGCACAAAGTCGAATGCGCGAATCTGGAATCTGCACTTGAAAGCTGTCCTTGCACAATCCGTGAGTTTGGAGATTGAAATCTGCGACCACCGGTCGCTGGAGGATGTCGCTTACGGCCTCCGGTCGCTGGAGGATGTTGATTTCGATCACAAGCCTTTGCCACGAGTTTCTCTTCAACGCAACATTAATAAGATGAACACTTTTTTTTCACCTTGATGTTCCGCAAACTGTTGATATATTACGGCCTTCTCTGTATTCTTAAATCACGTTTTCAAAAAAATATCAGAAGAAGATGCACTCAGTTATGATTTCAAGGGGATTTTTTTGATTTGGTTTTATCTTTGACAGGAGGTGCCAAAAAACAGAACGAAAAACAAAAAGAATTTCGTGCGTTCAAAATTTTTGTGCTTTGCAAAAATTGTGCTTTTGAAAATTTTTGTGCTTTGCACATGTTTTTGTGCGTTCCAAAAAATTTGTGCATGATAGGAGGCGCCGCAAATAAACTGAGCAAAGCAAAACATTTTGTTTTTCTGTTTTGTTTTGAAAAAATTAGTTGTGCAAACGAGTCTGGAAGGTTTCGCATCTGTTGGGATTTTAACATGAGATATCCCTCTTTAAAATCCCATCAAATCTCATTCTTTGACCAATTCAAAACTTCATCTTCATTGTTGATAATATAAGACTATTTTCTTTTTGCACCATTGTCCTCATATAAACTTCCTTTTGCAAATAAAATTTATTTTGCACTTTGTTCCCTGTAATCACTTAATGAAAGACGTTAGTCACACGACTTGTTTGTCATCATCAAAATTAACTCGTATGACCTATTTAGTGCACTAAATAGGCCAACAATCTCCCCCTTTTTGATGATGACAAACAAGCCTAGAAAAAATATTTAGGAACAATATTGAGGACCAAGTAGAAAAATAATGCACAAGATGATAAACATCATACGCTCCCCCTCAAAATGTGCATCTCTCCCCTTGTGCATTATTTTTCTACTCTCCCCCTTTTGCCATTAATCGAAAAGATCACAAAAATAAATTGAAGAGGATAAAAATGAGACATGAAACAAGTTTAGCATATCGAGGAAACAAGAAATTGATGACTATGCTCATATTAATGCTTTTTACCCACGAACTTAAAGTATAACAAATGTGATGAGCATTGAAAGCATACGATCGTCGTAAGAAATATAACAGGAAGATGTTGTATTATGAAACACTTTGACAATATGAAGGGTGCTTAGAAACTAAGAGATCAAAATATAAGATTATCTAATACAATTTGTGAGCCTTCGTTGCTATGGAATAATCAATAAGTAATGTGTAGGGAGACGCCAAACAAGGAATACCATGATGTTAAATTTCATGTCCTTTGGAATTGATATGCGCTAAGTGGTTACTTCATCTACCATATTTCATACGCATTGCTCAACAAACCCCCGAAATCCGGTTACTAGCCGCCGGTATCAAATATAGCATATTTGAAAATGTTTTGATATTCCCTTTTTTAATATATATGAATGCTCATTGCATTTTTTTATTACAATGTTGGTGTCTCAGAATACTGACGCATGAAGGCGTCGACATATTCGGCTCCTACTAAATAATTTTCCATAGAGATTTAAGCCCACAAAATTGTAAAGATAAAGTATAAATACAAAAACTTTAAAATCTAAGCACATCCAATTGTCTCCATAGTTTATAAGACTTAATCAATCTATTTGATTCGTACAATTTGGCATGCTTACAAGTTTCACTTTTTCATTAATAATTCAAGCATGGAAATTTTACAATAATATGGTGCATCATCATCAAAAACATTTTAATGTTTCTAAGATGTCTAACAAGGTCATTAAATTCTCCACCAAAATCAATAATAGTGATGACGATCATGCATGCACATCCAAAGAATGACCAAACCCATATTGAGATGAAATAGTGTGCAATGTGTGTAGCTTAGATACAATATTTAAGCATGTGTATGATATGCGTGCTAATGCTCAATTAGTGACATAATCCCCAACTCCCTTCGAATGAAGCAAAATTGTTTTTGGTTTAAGGGTTTGGTGAATATGTCTGTTAATTGTTTTTCGGTATCAATATATCCTAAAGAGATATCTTTCTTATCAACATGATCTCTAAGGAAGTGGTGACGAATATCAATATGTTTTGTCCTAGAGTGTAGAATATGATTTTTAGATAGATTTATAGCACTCTTGTAGTCACACCAAATGGTTGTAGGTTGAAAAGTAAGATTGTAGTCTCTGAGGGCTTGTCTCATCCATAGAATTTGAGCACAACCTGCTGAAACATATTCGGATTCGGTTGTACTCAATGCTATGGAGTTTTGCTTCTTGGAGAACCATGAAACAAGAGACATACCTAGTAGTTGGCAAGTGCCCGTGGTACTCTTACGATCGGTCTTACTTCTCGCAAAATCCGCATCACAATATCCTACAAGCTCGAATGATGTGAAACAATGATACCATAAACCAAAATCTAATGTCCCTTTAACATATCGAATTATTCGTTTAACATAAGAAAGATGGACTCTTTTGGACAAGATTGAAACCTAGCACATAAACATACATTAAACATTATATCAGGCCTATTAGCTGTCAAGTATAATAGGCTGCCAATCATATCTCGGTACAAGCGTTCATCCACTTTCTTTCCCTTTTCGTCTTTATCCATCGTTGCCGTCGTTGACATAGGAGTAGAGCATTCCTTAGCATTTTCAAGTCCAAACTTCTTCACTAACTCCTTTGCATATTTTGTTTGATTGATGAAAATTCCGTCCTCACATTATTTGATTTGCAAACCAAGCATAAATGTGAGTTCACCGATCAGGCTCATCTCAAATTCCCTAGATATACATGTAGCAAATTCCTCACACAGTGGATTGTTAGTAGCACCAAAAAAGATATCATCAACATATTTTGTACTACAAGTAGATCTTTACTTTGATATTTAACAAATAGAGTTTTATCTGTATTTCCCATGGAAAAATTATTTTCAAGCAAAAATTTGCTAAGTCGCTCATACCAAGCTCTAGGAGCTTGTTTGAGCCCATATAAAGCCCGTTTAAGCTTGAAAACATAGTCAGGGTGGATAGAGTCTTCAAACCCAGGAGGTTGTTTGACATAGACTTCCTCAGATAAAACTCCATTCAAGAAGGCACTCTTGACGTCCATTTGAAAAAGTTTGAATTTCATGAAACTAGCGAATGCTAAAAGCATTCTAATTACTTCCAATCTTGCGACGGGAGCAAAGGTTTCATCAAAATCAATCACTTCCTCTTGGTTATAACCTTGTGCTACTAATCTAGCTTTATTACGCACAACATTTCCCATTTCGTCAAGTTTGTTTCTAAATACCCATTTAGTGCCTATAATTGTTTGATTTTTTGGTTTTGGAACAAGTTTCCAAACTTGATTCCTATCAAATTGTGACAATTCCCCCGGCATTGCCATAATCCAATAGGAATCTTCTAAAGCACTATCAACATTTTTAGGCTCTAAAATAGATATAAATGCAAAGTTAACCATCAAATTAAAGCTACTTCTAGTACGTATACCTTCCGTTGTGTCTCCAAGGATTTGATTCTTTAGATGATCCTTCTTAAAGCGCCAATCCTTAGGGAGATCTTGTGATGACGTAATAGCTTCTACTTCTTTTGGTACACCATCATTGTTGTTCTCTTGCTTATTGGAATTGCTAGTGCTTATCTCCAGTCCATCCAAGCCCCCGGCAATATCTGTAGATTCTGCAGCACTATAAGATTCATTAATAGCATTTTTCTCGTCAAATATAACATGCACAGTTTCTTGAATAGTAAGAGTTCTTTTGTTAAATACTCGATAAGATTTGCTATGTGGTAAGTAGCCAACAAAAATACCCCCATCGGATTTAGCATCAAATTTATCCAGATTTTCGCCTACTTTCAGAATATAGCACTTGCATCCAAATGGTTTTAAATGTGATAAGTTGGGAGTCAACTCTCTATAAAGCTCATAAGGTGTTTTCTTCAAAATGGGTCTAATGGACACACGATTTAAAATATAGCAAGAAGTATGTATAGCTTCAACCCAAAAATATAAAGACAATTTGTAATCATGAATCATGGTCCTAGCCATTTCTTGCACAGTATGGTTTTTCCTCTCAACCAACCCATTTTGTTGTGTCCTCGGGGCGGAAAAATTATGTGAATAACATTTTGAAATGCAAAAATCATCAAAGCTAGTATTAACAAATTCTCCTCCATAATCACTCCTAACTTTGACAATTGAAAAACCTTTTTCATTTTCAACCTTTTTACAAAACATTTTAAAAACATCAAAAGTTTCATGTTTGTGTGTCAAAAAATAAACCAAAGTGAAACGTGAAAAGTCATCGACAATAATAAAGCAATAATGCATGCCACCTAAACTAGCAACCTTTGTGGGTCCAAATAAATCCAAATGTATTAGTTGCAATGGCTTAGAAGTAGTTACAACGTTTCTAGGATTGAAACTACTTTTATGGTGTTTACCTAGTTGACATGCATTACAAAGCTTATCCCGATCAAAGCTAATTTGAGGTAAACCTCTCACCACTTTCTTTCGAGCAAGCTTTGAGATTAGGTCCATGCCGGCATAGCCTAATCTTCGATGCCAAAGCCAACTAGTCTCATGTGATGCAACTAAACATTTTAGATTATTTGAATCACTAAGTTTGATAGTGTAGATGTTATTATAAGATGTACACTTGAAAAGAATATCATCACCTTTTAAAATATATACTTTGTCATTTTCGAAATGAACCTTAAAGCCTATAGAGCATAGCTGACTCACACTTAACAAATTATGTGATAAACCATCAACAAGATCAACATTTTCAATGACCACAAGAGGATGATTACCAATGTTACCTTTACCCAAGATTTTGCACTTCTTTCCATCTCCAAGAATAACCGTCCCTCCATCTTTCCTTGATAGCGTCGTGAAGAGGGATTCGTTGCCCGTCATGTGATTCAAGCAACCGCTATCAAGGTACCAAATGCTGTCATTTTCCACTTGAAGATGCACCAACAAAAGAAGATGCACCCTTTGGTAACCAAATTTTGGATCCACAATTGTTAGTACGATGCTTTGGAACCCATATAAAATATGCAGGATAATATATGGCCAAGCAATCATACATAACATGCACATTTTTGTTGCAATAAAAACATGTAACATTGAAATACTTATTAGTAGATGACACATGATTTTTGTGCACGCAATGTTGACAGCTCATGTCTCTTGCAAAATTCTTTTCAATGATCTTCCTAGTTCTTTTCTTAGGTTGTTTTTTCTGAAAGCCAATACCATGTTTACTAGATTGTTCATTACGTCCATTTATCATCTTATTAAAGCTTTCTTGGCTATTTGTGAATTTCTTTAATGTCAATCTAAGATTTTGATTTTCATTCTCAAGTTCACTAATCTTAGTCTCATATCTTTTTTCTTTTTCGCTAGTTTCTAAATCGATGGCTATGTGTTTTCCTTTTATTAATTAGATTTTCTTTTTCAAGCTCTTCCAATTTTTCTTCATAGCTAGCCACTTTTAGGTTCAACAATTTTATTTCAGAATCTTTAGAGCCAAGAATGCTAATTTTCTCCTTTAATTCTTTAGCTAAATTAACGTTGTCAAGCTCTAACGTAGCCAATTTTTTATTAGTATTTTCTAGCTCTAAGGTTTTTGTTTCTAATTGGGTTTCATCAAAATTGTATATTATTTCCTTTTGTTCTTTCCACTTAACAAATAGCTAATCTCTCTCTTGTCATGATCCCTAGTAGGATCTTTTAATGAATCACGAACCTTTTTTAGTTTAAGGAATTTAGGACCCATTTCTTGAAGTAGTTCTACAAGAAATACATAAGCTTCCTCCATGCTAGAAAACATATCATCGCTAATATTCATTTCATCATTAAAGTTTTGAACAAGAGAGCTAATTTTTACCTTATCGTTTCCAGCCATAAAGCAAGTTCCAGTGTTGTCGTTCCAGTCATCATCTGAGGGGAGCTCCTCTGTGTCACTTTCTCCCCACGTAGCCACCATGCCTCGCTTTGATGTCCTCTTTTCTCCATCACCAGTCTTTTCCTTTCCTTTTCCTTTCAGAAGTGGGCATTCTGCTTTCATGTGCCATCTCTTGTTGCATCTAAAACACTGAGGTGTAGAACTTTCTTCATCATTTCCCTTGGTTTCCCAAATGTTTCTCGTCCTTCTTTTGTTGTTTTTCGTGAATTTCACAAATTTCCTTGTAACAACAGCCATACTTTCATCGTCTGATTCATTCATCTCCTCCTTGAGCATTTTGGAGACTTGAAAGGCGAAATTCTTTTCCTTTGTTTCCTCCTCCTTAGATTTCTCTTTCATCTTTGGTGTGCTATCATTGGCCATCTTCAATTGAACCTCATAAGCCATTAATTTTCCCATTAGCTTCTCGAAACTGATATCTGCCAAGTCATGTGCTTCTTCGATCGCTGTCCTCTTTTGAATCCAATCGCCAGATAAAGAGTATAAAATCTTTCCAACCAGATCTTCCTCTGGGATGTCCTTCACTAAGGTTTTCAATGGATTGACGATATCTGCAAAACGAGAAAACATAGCATCAATAGACTCATTAGGCATCATAGCAAAAAAAATTATATTTCTGTAATAACATTCTAATACGAGTTTTCTTAACTT
The DNA here is from genome assembly GCA_030789695.1 of Scilla litardierei. NCBI lineage: Eukaryota > Viridiplantae > Streptophyta > Magnoliopsida > Asparagales > Asparagaceae > Scilla > Scilla litardierei. The sequence continues at coordinate 60,293,482 of CM061136.1, forward strand.
CACTAGTTCCCTCATTAGTTACTTCAAGTCGCGTCTAAATATCCTTAGCAGTAGAACAAGAACTAATGCGGTTAAATTCAGTTTTACTAAGACCACAATACAAGATGATCATGGTCTTAAAGTTTAGATTTTGTAACCGATCATTTTTTTTGCTACTCAGGAGTGGGTTTATCAAATAGTGTAAAGCTTTCACTGATTATTTTCCATAATGCCATATCGATACCTTTGATGTGTATGGACATACGTTGTTTCCAGTAACTATAGTCTGTACCATCAAAAAGAGGTGATCTAAGATACGACCGTCCTTCTCTTTGATTGTGCGTGTCATATGAGTATGTGTGCGGAATTTGTGCCATATGATCGAAATTCCGCCAGACTTTGAGTCTAAAAGGAATCCTGCTCTGATACCAATTGAAAAACACCCTAGAGGGGGGTGAATAGGGTGTGTGACACAAATTTTAAAATCAATCACAATCACAGAGATAATCAGACACATTTTTTAACGGAGTGGCTCCCCGCCAAAACTCCGACCCCAAGACCTATGAGGATTTCACTCAATAAAACCGATCACACTTACGGGTAGTGATCTCACCGTTCACAGATATAGTTCAAGAGTTAACACGCAGAGATAGCTTCAAAGTAAAGATATTCACAATACAATCCCACAATAAAAACAGATTCAAATAGCTTTAATACTGCGGTGAAAAATCAGAGGGATATCAACATGATAAAGTTTGTTAAATTATGATCGCGTGGGTGCAAACGGTTGGCTGATCCGATATCTGGATTGGAAGATATAGTCTTCGGAAGATGACTGCGCGAATCTGAATTCTGCAGTAGATGATCTGTAAAAAACGCCCGAACTGTGTATAATCCTGAGGACTGAGCAAAGAAAACTATCACCGGTGATTGGTATAGATAGAATAGGAATGTCCAGGGCGACAAGTCATTCCTCGGTGACATCTGATGATGGAAATGATATATGGTACATGCCCACTAAAGATCCAAGGGCTTAACAGTGCCTTCCCTCATTCAAATAAGACTTTTCCGTTGTGAAGGGCATGAAGATGTGGTCGTGTGGGCGCAAACGGCGAGTCGATCCGACGTCTAGATCAGGAGATATGAGCGCACGAAGTCGAATGCACGAATCTAGAATCTGCACTTGAAAGCTGCCCTTGCACAATCCGTGAGTTTGGAGATTGAAATCTGCGGCCACCAATCACTGGAGGATGTCGTTTACGGCCACAAGTCGCTGGAGGATGTTGCTTCCGATCACAAGCCTCTGCCACGAGTTTCTCTTCAACGCAACATGAATAAGATGGACACTTTTTTTCACCTTGATGTTCCGCAAACTGTTGAGATATATTACGGCCTTCTCTGTATTCTTAAATCACATTTTCAAAAAAATATCAGAAGAAGATGCACTCATTTATGATTTTAAGGGGATTTTTTTGATTTGGTTTTATCTTTGACAGGATGTGCCAAAAACAGAACGAAAAACAAAAAGAATTGCGTGCGTTCAAAATTTTGTGCTTTGCAAAAATTTTGTGCTTTGCAAAATTTTTATGCTTTGCAAATGTTTTTGTGCGTTCCAAAAAATTTGTGCATGATAGGAGGCGCCGCAAAAAACAGAGCAAAGCAAAACATTTTGTTTTTCTGCTTTGTTTTGAAAAAATTAGTTGCGAAACGAGTCTGGGAGGTTTCGCATCTGTTGGGATTTTAACACGAGATATCCATCTTTAAAATCCCATCAAATCTCATTCTTTGAGCAATTCAAAACTTCATCTTCATTGTTGATAATGTAAGACTATTTTCTTTTTGCACCCTTGTCCTCATATAATCTTCCTTTTGCAAATAAAATTTATTTTGCACTTTGCTTCCTGTAATCACTTAATGAAAGACGTTAGTCACACGACTTGTTTGTTATCATCAAAATTAACTCGTATGACCTATTTAGTGCACTAAATAGGCCAACACTAGCCGCCCTCCGTATAACGAATTTCAGGAGCGTCGCTGGTGCCACCCCGTGACCTTCTTTCCTTTTGTATGGAGGAAGATAAGCAAGACGACAATGAAGAAGGAGATGAAGAGGAAGATGGTGATGGAGATGCTAGAGAGGTTGCTGTGATAAGAATCTTTGCAAAGAGAGTTGTCACAAGACCCTTTCTCTAAAGCCAACTGTTGATGTCTTAAATCTCACGAATTTCGAATCAGACTCGTGTAGCCTAGATCAAACTACCAGAATGAATATTAAAATAGCTTGGATAGTGGGTTTCACTGAAGCGAGTGAGGTTCCTTCATCACCGCGTGAAACGGATAGAAAACATGTCAGAGGAAACAGAAGTGGTGGTTCTCCGATTCACCTCCGATGCTAAAGTCTATATCAAGGATGAAGGAGCAATGGCTGTGTGTAGCCGCCGCTAGGGTTTTGTGATAATGCTAGGGATAGAAATATCAGGGTTCATTTAGCGAATAAGAACATACCTGATGCACGGGGTGCTCCATCGGTTTTATAAGATCGGGAGGCGGTTATGCCACCTCGGAAGGTCCACATATCGCTTTGTAACAAATCTGTCAGAGAATTTGTTGGGATTTGAGTCATGTGCCGCAACCACTCCCCTGATAAAGCTGGACACTCGCCCATCTGATAAAGCGGAACGTGCATCCCTTTGTTAAAGCTGGCTGTTACATACATTTTGGACAGATCCGTTAATAATGACCTGGATATGGTATGGTATTGTCAGCATGAGGTTGCATCGCTCTAACTGCACAGGCTGATCCTACCAGACGGGTGAGTGCTAAGGCCACAAAGTCGGGTGCCGAGGTCGTCTTCATAAAGGGCGACTGATGGAGCCGGCCTCGCAGAGGCCATCTCTCCTGAGGACGCTGACCTCGCGAAGGTCATACATGTTGAGCTCTGTTGCTAAGGGAGTTGACCTCACGAAGGCCGTCTCTACTGAATTCTGCTGTTGAGGAAGCCGACCTTGCATAGACCATCCCTGCTGAGGAAGTAACTCTTGATCTGTTGTTAGGGTTTGGTCGGTATGACCCCCTTGGGCTGGGGTCATGCAGCCTTCGGGGATTGTCAACAGTTCTCAATGTATCCCATCCGTCCAGGCCCCCCCCCCCCCAAAAAAAAAAAAAAAAATTTCTGGTGGGGCCTAATCGAAGCATCATTTACAATACTAGTCTTAAACCACACATCACACATGAACAACTCTCCATCTTAAAGCAACTGAACATAGATAATATTTATCACAAAATAAATCATCATGTTCAAAATTCAGCAAACCCTAATTTTTACACCATCATTCCTAAGTCCAAAAAAAACAAAACTCCTCATTATTGCGAAGATTTTATCGTGCATGAGAAGACCCATTTATCTTTTTTCGGTTTTGAATCTTCTCTCTTATGTGAAAGAAAGATCATTTTAAGAACATCAAAAATAAACTAGCACAGAACCCCACCAGCTTAAAATCTTTCAAAACACTTCCCAAATTACAACCTAAACCCACCCAAATCCAGAACCACCCACATCGCCTATCAACATCAGACCATCAAAAATCAACAGATTACGGTTCAATCATGAATATAGAGATAAGAAATGAGCAGAAGATGTAGGTAGAGATCACTTACTCGATTTCTCCACCCCTAGCGAAGAAGCACGATAGATCTGAACTTGGGACGTCGTAAATCCCTCGAAAGGAGCTTCCTTTGTCAGCCGAACGGAAGCGAGTTCGGACAGCGCCGAAGATTGCTGAATTGGAGCAGCTTCAGTTGAACATTTTAGAGAAAGCTCACAGTCTACATATTACCAGTACACAATCAAACCGCCTAAACCGTGTGGTTAGAATAATTTTTGGGAGTTGCCAGCACAACTCGCATTCGGTTTATTTACAAATTTATCAGATTTTCATATACAACTTTTCGAAAATTGCAAAAATATACTGTTTGTAGGGATGGCAGTAATGACCTAGTCCGACCCGGTTTTGACCAGTCCCGTCCCGGCATGCAGACGGGTCAGGACAAGTTTGGGCTTTGTATGCGCCTCGGCTCACCCCAGTAAACTATAGAGATTCTAAAAAAAAAGCTTACTATTTTGATGCGGACATGCGGTCAGCCCATAACTCATAACTCATACTATATTTCAATGTTCTCCCAATTGGGCCAGTTCTCAATTCCAAATTACCAAATAAATCACAATTCTCCCAATTCCCAAATAAAACTTTTATTTGGGTTTCATAGGGATGGCAGTAATGACATAGCCCGGTCCGGTGGTAAGAAATTACCAGCCCCGCCCCGGCCCGAGACCCGCTCTGCCCCGGCCTGTAGACGATCGGAGCAATTTTGGGTAGTTAAATACCCGCCCCGACCCGCAATATTGACATTACTAACTGTTTGTTCATGGTGATGCTGCGCGGTGAGTAAAACACCACGGCCGTCGGTGATTTTGCTCATCGCGCACAACCGGATCGCGCACAACTGCCGGCATTGAAACTTGACCATCAGATCAGCTCCGAGTCGGTTGCTGGGATCCAATGGTGATGGGAGAGAGATCTAAACGGAGAGGGGAGACAACCGCTACCGGATCTCGTCTTCGGTGAGGGGAAAGTGGATAAAGAGAGATCTCGTCGTCGCTACCAGATCTTCCCTTCCCTTGTCCACATCCTCCTCGACGCCTTTGCAGCCCTCGTCCACCTCCTCCCGGCGATGCGATCTCGTCGGAGAGAGGAAAGTTTGGGGGGGAGAGATACACACACACACACACACACACCCCCCCAAAAAAAAAATGTACCCGAGGTCAACCTCAGGCATCAATACCTGAGCACACCCCCGCTGTTCGGGGTTTGTACGTTTTTTTTTGAAATTTTTTTTTCAGTAGGTAGAAATACTTGTTGTGTAGCTCCCCACAAAATTTCAGGTCAATTCGACACCGTTTGAGCCTTCGTTCATCGATTTCAAAAACGTTGTGCAAAACTGTCTAGAATTCTGGACATTTTGTGCAACGTTTTTGAAATCGATGAACGGAGGCTCAAACGGTGTCGGATTGACCTGAAATTTTGTGAGGTGCTACACAACAAGTATATCTACCTACTGCAAAAAAAATTTCAAAAAACTACTTACAAACCTCGAACAGCGGGGGTGTGCTCAGGTATTGGTGCATGAGGTCGACCTCGGGCACATTTCCCTCATAAATATATATATATATACTAGTCTATAACCCGTGCCCGAGGGCACGGTTCAATTTAGATATTTCCCCCTCAAAATCTTAGTTCCCCCGAAATGTGGGCACGATTCATTTTAGATATTCCCCCCTCAAAATCTTAGTTCCCCTGAAATTGTGTATATGATTCATTTTAGAAATCCCCCCATCAAAATCTTAGTTCCCCAATCAAAGTCTTAGTTCCTCAAAATTTAGGTCACCTCAAGAAATTTTAGTTCTAACATTGTTTAATTACTCACAAAATTTTTTATCACTGATAAAAATGTTTGTCCCCCAATATGTATTTCGTTTATAAATTTTTTTGTAAAGTTAGTTGCATTTCCCCCACATTTTTAGACAATCTATTCAATAAAGATGGGAGCTAAACACATGTTACAGTATTAAGTGTTGGATATGGAAGACGTTAGTACACCCTTGTAGGGGATGTACGAGGGAATACGGACCTCGAACGTCGCGTACACGAAGTCGTACGCAAAGGGAATATGTTCCCTTGCGGAGAGGATCTCTAGATTGATGGGAAAGTCGCATTATATGTGCATAAGTGCATGCGACATATGGCTAATAAAGGGGTAATATCTTAAGCTTATATTGTACCATGCATATGGTACAACTTAAGCTTATAATATGCCATGTACGATGGTACACCTTAGTTAAATTGTTCCAAAGGAACAATTTATCCTAAAATAACTACCTTGGGGGCTATAAATAAGACCCAAGGGTTAGCCATTTTCTTACACTTTTGCATGGCATTCATGCATGCATCTTCATTCTAGCGAAGCTCTGCCGAAATACTTCATCTCCCTTTATCCAAGTTCTTAATCTAAAAGTAGAGATTTAGATTGTGGATTTAGTAGCCTTACTCCGTTCGTGAGAAGACTCGATCCGTCGTGGCGAATCCGAAGGCGAAGTTCGTAGACTACCGTGTTGCATACGCAAGCGTAAGTCTCAACTTCATTTATCGATCCTAACTCTGTTTTGGCAGGATCCTACATTGGTATCAGAGCCATACGGGTTCGCCCCGGAGAAACTATGAACGAGTCGTCTTTTTCACGGATGGGTATCCTACCATTACGGATATGGTAGGAACGCTTCGTGACGGAGAGAACGCAGCGGTTGTTCTTTTCACGTTAGGGTCTTCTGTCATTACGGATATGGCAGGAACTCTCCATGACGGGAAGAACCGACCGTTCATATCGTCAAACTCGCTCTCTTCATGGATGCTGAGTCTCCATTCATAGGGAATGGGCGCTCTCTTCATGTGGAGCGCGTAGTTTACGAATTTTTGAAGTGGGTTCATTTTTTGGCACACGGCCATTGGAGGACAACTACTTCCTCGACGAACGGGTGCTTCACCGGAGAAGAAGGTGGTGGTTATTCCCATCGGGGAAGATGAATTTTTTGTGCATGTGCACCATGGCCAAATGGGTTATGAAGGCCATGCACCCCCCTCCCCATGCGGAGGGGGTTGGCTACGGCCAATAACCACCGCGGCAACCCCCTCCGGCAGGGGTGTGCGGCCACCCATGAAAGGGGAAACCGGCCATGGCCAAAGGGCCATGGCCGGTCAAGGCAAAAATGCCATGGCCGGGCCATGGCCGGCCAGCCTTGGCCATGGCCGGCCGGCCATGGCCGGCCACGGCCAGGGCCAGAAGGCCCTGGCCGCGGCCAGGCCAGGGCCTGGCCTCCCTGGCCGAGGCCAGGGCAGGGGCCCTGGCCCCGGCCAGGGCCTTGCTGCCCTGGCAGAGGCCAGGGCAGCGCCCTGGCCTCAGGCCAGGGCCTGGCCGCCCTGGCCGAGGCCACGGCAGGGGCCCTGGCCCCGGCCAGGGGCCTCTGGCCTAGGCCATGCCAGGCAAAGGCCCGGCCGGCCTCTGGCCGAGGCCAGGCCAGTGGCCAGGCCGGCCCTGGCAGTGGCCAGGGCTGCCGCAGGCCGTCCCTGGCCGGTCATGGCAGGGGCCTTGGCTGGAAGTGAAGAAGACCAAATTTTGGTCGACCAATTTGGGTGTTTTGGTCGACCAATTCGGCAAAAGGCCTTGGTTGAACATGAACGTGCCAACTAGCCCATACGGGGCCAAACGACAGTCGTCTGCATCAAAATTCTCTCATACGGGGAGAAACGCCTGGATCCATACGGGAGCCAGCGACGATAGTTTGCAGAAAGATCCCAAAAGGGGGATCCGACCTTGGCACGGCTACGGCTCATTCCCGACAAATGGTCAGGAAGTGCCGAATGTTTCACTAAGTATCATAAGGGAACTAAGATGAAATATTCATTTTTTTTGAAAAATACGTTTTCATACGTTTTGAAAAATAAGTTTTCAAAAACGCTTTTCCGCTGCAAAGTACTATAAGAGTACTAACATTTGATAAAGTGAGGGAGAAATATTGAAAGTTACTCTAGATGGTGATTGAAAACATAATGACCTTTCCGATTCTAGAGTAACATCTTCAATATTTTTCGAAAGTAACTTATCAAATTATAAATATCATTCCAAGTGGGAGTTGAAATTAGAACTATCCAAATGGGATATTCTAATATCACTTCAAATGGGAATTGTATTTTAAGAATTTTTCAATGCAATTTTTTGATCAAACCTTTGGTTTTTATGTCTTTTGCAGCATTTTAAAAGTAAAATGTCTTCCGCTTCAAAGAATATCGTCGCTGAGTTAAACAGAGGTGAAAAACTCAACGGCGATAATTACAACCTTTGGTCCATCAAGATACAATACGTTCTAGAGGAGCAAGAAGTGCTCGAAACTCTAAAGAACGTTATGATTGAACCCGAGTTGGGCACTACGGCCCAACACCGACGAGACAAGGAAGCTTTTGATGCTTGGTCTCGGAAGAACAAGATAGCGCGCATTACGTTATTAAGCAGTATGGCTGATGACGTAATGCGCATCTTCCGAGAACATGACCTAGCCATGGACATATGGTCCAAGCTAGAGGAGAAGTTCGGTGGCACATCGGTGTCCAAACTTCGCGCCTTAATTATAAGGTTCGATACATATAAGAAACGTCCAGATCATTCCATGGGGAAACATCTGCGACATATGGCGAACCTTATCTCGGAGTTAAAGGACGCAGGTCATGTGCTCACTGATGAGCAACAAATCCAAGCAGTCATACGTTCCCTACCAAATGGGTGGGATCAAATGAAGATGCATCTCACTCACAATGAGAGCATCAAGACCTTCAGTGATGTTTCCAAGCACCTCGAATTAGAGGAAGAGCGGCTTGCGGCTGCCAAGCCAAGTGCAGAAGTGCACATGGTTGCTAGTTCCTCACACGGGGGAAAGAAACGGAAAGATCGTTCGAAGTTCACTAATGAACGTAATAAGCAACCTGAGTCTACCAAGAAACCCAAACATAAGGGTGGGCACAAGAAATGGCACAAGAAGAAAGACTTGAAGAGGATCAAGTGCTTCAAGTGCAACAAGCTCGGTCACTATGCTCGTTCGTGTACGAGTGGAGGGGACGAGGTAACTTGTAAATATACTAGTTACATATGTGTTTCTAGTTCGTTATTTCTTGTGGAATCTAATCCGTTTTGGATAATTGATTCAGGTGCCACCGACCACATAGCAAGGGACAGACGGTCCTTCGTGGAGTATCACCGGATACCCCAAGGAACGAAGTGGATCTATGTAGGAAACAACACACGTGTTGAAGTGAAAGGCGTTGGGACTTGCAAGCTAGTCTTGGACAACGGCCACACTCTTTTACTTCATGATGTCCTCTTCGCTCCAGATATTCGAAGGAATATAATTTCTGTGGTTGTATTAATGGGTCTTGGCTATAACTGGTTTTTTCATGATTGTAATGTGGACTTAAGTTGTAATAATACTCTTATTGGTACTGGGTTTGTATTTAAAGGATTTATTGTAATGAGTACAATGTATGATTCCTCATGTAATGAAAATTTCCTTATTGCAAATTCTAAGGCTTATGAGTCTGATGTGAATTGTTGGCACGCAAGGCTTGGTCATATTGGACCAACGCGTATGGATAGACTTGCCAAACGTGGCCTTCTATCCAATGTTTCAAAGGTTGAAATGTCGACCTGCGAACATTGCCTTGTGGGGAAATCTTGTCGCAAGCCGTTTGGAACCGGCACAAGGGCCGAGGTTCCATTACAGCTTATCAATTCGGACATATGTGGTCCGATGAATGTCAAGACAAGACGCGGAAAGTCCTATTTCATCACTTTTATTGATGATTTCACCCGATTCGGACAAATCTATTTGATATCCCACAAAAGTGAAGCTTTGGCTTGCTTTAAAAACTATATGAGTTTAGTGGAGAATCAATTAGATCGCAAGATTAAGGTCTTGCGAACCGATAGGGGCGGTGAATATCAATCAATAAGTTTTAAGGAACTTTGTGATGAAAAAGGCATAGTACATCAGGTAACTATGCCTTATACTCCTCAACAAAACGGTGTTGCAGAAAGGAGAAATAGGACTTTAATGGAAATGGTCCGTTCAATGATGGCGCAAGCTAACTTGCCAATCACCTTTTGGGGTGATGCATTATTGACGGCCACTTTCATTTTAAACCGTGTACCCTCGAAATCAGTTAGCTCCACTCCTTATGAGTTGTGGAACCAAAGGTCTCCTGACTTAAACATTTTGAAACCTTGGGGTTGTGCATCCTACGCACATATTTCCTCGCATAAGTATGGCAAACTTGGGCCAAGGGGAAGGAAATGTATCTTTATACGATACGCAGAAAACTCCAAAGGTTATGTTTTTGTTAGTCAGGAAGACAATGGTGGGCTAATTGAGTTTGAGTCGAGGGATGTCACTTTCTTGGAAAACGAGTTTCCAAGACAGGGCGAGATAAGTCAGGACTTATCTCTATTTGAGATTTATGATCAAGAAGGATTACCTCATTCGAGTGGGAGAATTCTTGGTGAAAATGAAAATGAAAATACGTTTCAACCTTCACCAATGGATTATACGAATGACGATTATCCTATTCCATACGGGAATAATGATCCAAGTGGGAGCAATTCTAACGACATTCCAAGTGGGAGTGATCTTAGAATTGATCTAAATTCAAGTCAACAAGGACTTGAAGAATCTCAAATACGACGTAGTAGTCGTACAAGGTTGGCTCCTCTAAGATTTGAGGATGAATTTCCGCAAACCTTTATGACTTTACTACAAAAAGATGACGAGCCTGCTACTTTCAAATAGGCCGTATCTTGCCCTGCTAAAGACAAATGGATGGAAGCGATGCTAGAGGAGTTAGAATCCATGAAAGTTAACCAAGTCTGGGACTTAGTTGACTTACCCAGAGGACGTAGAGCTATTGGGAACAAATGGGTTCTCAAGATCAAGCATAAGGCTGATGGCTCTATTGACAGATATAAAGCTCGCCTTGTCGCGAAAGGTTTTACGCAACAGGAAGGGATAGACTACGAAGAGACCTTCTCACCTGTTGTTCGTTTTACCTCAATTCGCCTGATTCTGGCAATGGTAGCTTGCTTAGACCTCGAATTACATCAAATGGATGTAAAGACTGCCTTTCTCAATGGAGAATTGGACGAGGAGATCTATATGGAACAACCAACAGGGTTTGTAAAAGAAGGAAACGAACATAAGGTTTGTAAACTTCTTAAATCCATATATGGTCTTAAACAATCCTCGAGGCAGTGGTATATACGATTTCAAGAGGTTGTCTTATCAAATGGATTTTCCATGCTTGATGAAGATAACTGTGTATATATCAAGAAGAATAAGAACAAGTATGTTATTATGTCTCTATATGTAGATGACATCTTAATAGCCGGAAATGACAAGGGCTTTGTGATGGATATCAAGGCTTGGCTTTCATTAGTTTTTGAGATGAAAGACATGGGAGAAGCCGCATATATCATTGGAGTTAAGATTTCAAGGAATCGTTCGAAGAAACTTCTTTCTCTTTCACAGGAGACTTATATAAAGAAGGTTCTAGAACGTTTTAATATGCATGACTGCAAGTCCCTTGATACTCCAATAAGCAAGTGCGACAATTTATGTCTGAAATCATGTCCAAAGAACCAAAAAGAGAAGGAGATTATGGAAAAAGTTCCATATTCCAGTGCAGTTGGTAGTCTAATGTACGCTATGATGTGTACAAGACCGGACCTCTGTTTTGCCGTTGGAATGGTAAGTCGTTACCAATCCAACCCAGGGCAAGTACACTGGAAAGCGGTTAAGAGGATAATGCGGTATCTCAAAGGAACTGCAGACTTTGCTTTATGCTATCAAGGAGATGTCTTGAGGCTCGAAGGCTACACTGATGTTGATTGGGCGGGTGATCTCGATGAGCGACGATCGACCTCAGGATATGTTTTTCTACTCGGATCTGGTGCAATATCCTGGAGTAGCAAGAAACAATCCTGCATCGCACTTTCAACCATGGAAGCCGAGTTTGTAGCATTTAGCATGGCAGTTCAAGAGGCTGTTTGGCTTAGGAAGTTCTTAGACAGGCTAATTAATGCAAGTGACTCAGGTGCTGTACCTATACACAGCGACAGTCAAGCATCTATAGCCTATGTCAAAGATCCGAAATTCCATTGTAAGACCAAACACATAGATATCCGCTACAAATTTGCAAAAGACTATGATAAGACCAAGAAGGTAGACATAAGGTACATATCTACGCATGAGATGATAGCGGATCCGCTTACGAAGGCGATCCCCAGAGATGTGTTTTACAAACACTTATCATCTCAAGGATTGCGTAAGAGCTGAGTTGTACCAATGTAAATTCCCATGTCTGTAAATGATCAAAATTAATAAAAGAATAAGTTCTTTTTCCAACATTGCATATGAATTTCTTAAGAAATGTTTGTGTACATTTTTGAAATCTCAGCTGAATTGTGTGTATGTCGGACAGATTAAGGTTGGCTCTCTCACATGAGCAACCGCCTTATCTTATCAGATGGATAAGATAGAGATGAGACTAGTTTAAAGTCAAAATCATTAGACGAATGATTTAGAGTCATGACTTTAACAAGATAGTCGAATGAAAGATCTGCATCATATGGATGCTTACAAAAGATCTGAGATCTGTATCACAAGGATATTTAAAAAGGATCTCATAGGATTTTTTAAATCCTATCTGTCTTATGCAGGATGAGAGTCCGGAATATTTCATGGGTAGTAAAGGGACTCAAAAGATAGGCACTGTGGTGTCTGATCTTTCATCCGTACAACATCATTAAGACATACTCTCCCTGGGAAAGGAGTGATGTTGTAATACATGTTCATACCACGTATGCATTTCGACCACTGAGTTAGTAGCAATAGTGTTTGCTATTATGTGAGACTCAAAGGCCATATGGGCCTTAACTCTTACCCTCAAGGACTCCAATTGGTTCCTTTAGATTTGACGAGATGATCGCTATCTTAGCGTGTTACTTATGGGCTATGATAATTCGGCTCGGCGGGGCACGTTAGAAAAGCGAGTCTAGTCAAGATCAGAAGGTTCGCAAGAAGAGGAAGATTGATTTCATATTCGCATTTGGACTTTAATGATTCAAAGCTGGCCAGCCAATTGTAATCCAGATGGGATTCAATTGTTGAATATAAAGTATAAGAAATGGGAAGAAATAATCTAGGGTAAAGCATGCGTTGAACTACTCAACTTTGCACCTTCGAGGTCGTTGTGTATCTCTAACAAGTGCACAACAACAGACTCTACGCGCATGACGGTCGCACGGTCTATTTCTCGGTATGATAGATGAAAGAACTAAGAGAAAGACGTTCTCTTACAATCCCCTCAAGTGTGAGTGGGAGATGTTGGATATGGAAGACGTTAGTACACCCTTGTAGGGGATGTACGAGGGAATACGGACCTCGAACGTCGCGTACACGAAGTCGTACGCAAAGGGAATATGTTCCCTTGCGGAGAGGATCTCTAGATTGATGGGAAAGTCACATTATATGTGCATAAGTGCATGCGACATATGGCTAATAAAGGGGTAATATCTTAAGCTTATATTGTACCATGCATATGGTACAACTTAAGCTTATAATATGCCATGTACGATGGTACACCTTAGTTAAATTGTTCCAAAGGAACAATTTATCCTAAAATAACTACCTTGGGGGCTATAAATAAGACCCAAGGGTTAGCCATTTTCTTACACTTTTGCATGGCATTCATGCATGCATCTTCATTCTAGCGAAGCTCTACCGAAATACTTCCTCTCCCTTTATCCAAGTTCTTAATCTAAAAGTAGAGATTTAGATTGTGGATTTAGTAGCCTTACTCCGTTCGTGAGAAGACTCGATCCGTCGTGGCGAATCCGAAGGCGAAGTTCGTAGACTACCGTGCTGCATACGCAAGCGTAAGTCTCAACTTCATTTATCGATCCTAACTCTGTTTTGGCAGGATCCTACATTAAGATACATGAACAAACAGAAAAATAGAGATGGACGTAAAAATTAGCCATGTCACCAAAACCTAGGAGTGCGAAGTTAGCAGCATTGATCAAATTATGTGCATTAGCCATGTCGCCATGTTCCCCCAATCACATCCAACCATGAAAACAATTGAAATTGGTGAAGTAAAAAACCATGCAAGCAACTATTGAACTTTACATTTCTAACATCAAAAAGTAACACCTTAATAATGTTACACAAAAGTAATGTAGATCCAGTTCTATTAGGCTAAGCCAAGTAACACCATAATAATATTTACATTTGTTACATCAAAAATACATCTGTTACATCAACGCTGTTAATACGCAATCCATCATGGTTCAACAGGAAACTTCCTCGTCATTACATTATAAAAGGAATGCGTGTCAATCTCAATCCAACATCGTGTGTCAACTGGATGCACAAGAACCTATGTAATTACAAACATAAATTGGTTAGAGAAATAAAGAAATATGTGATAACATTAATAATTTAAACTTAAAACGTTTTTACCTTATGTGGGGGGAGCATATGTGGACGTGCTTTATGGACCCAATCAAGCTCCTTAAGAACTAACTTCCAATTCTATAACACAAACGATATTATGTTGATATTCAATGAAAATGATATTGTGGGAATAAAATTCTAATAGTTTTTTACATTACCTCCATAACACATTTTTCGGGTGCATCAATATTCCCTGTCACCTGTGCATCTACAATTCTTTTTGCTTCTTGCTGAAAATAATAATAATAATAATAATTTACTAACTTAAAAAGTCTTAATATGAAAATGATAACTTATTTATTGGTCAGCATACCTTGTCCCACCAAATTCTTATATAATCACGCAACTTGACAGCTATATTATTTTGAGCAAGTAACACAACCTATAAGAACAAAAAATATTAAGAAATCAAATGAAATAAAATAAAATATATAATAAAAAGTTATGATTAAAGACTTACAGTTTTAAACAAATCTGCATCCACCTGTATATAAAAATACAAACAAATATTTTAGCTAACCATTCATATTGAAAGATTCATATTGAAAGAAATAATAAGGCAAAAATGATTTTTACTTAAGTTAAAAATTTCTTACATTGCCATATATAGTGATGCCAATCCACATTATGCAGCTAGTGGTTGTATGATAATGGTGTACCTGTATGGTAGACAACAGTCGATAAAATAATTTTTTTAAAGAATGACTAAATGAATAAAATAAATAGAACTATTTACAAAAAAATTAAAATACTAACTTACAATATTAATCATATAGTGGAATTCATAGCAAAACATCTGGATAAACGATGTTTAATGTTTTATTTGAATCGGCCGGAAGAAGGACACATACACGATCAAAAGATGTGCACCATGAAAGTGCCACATACAGATGTCCATGACTGAAGACTGGGGTCCGCAAATCAACTCCAACGAACTTTACAGATTGTCTCTGAGCTTTATTAATTGTCATGGCATAAGTTACACGGACAGGAAACTGCCGTCTTGTCATATGAAATGGTAATGTTGTAGCCGACGGTGACAAAGATATTCTTGGAATAAACACAAAACTACCGGCTTTATCCACATTTAAAATTTGAGCTTCAATGACACGTGATGCACATCTGACAACCATCAATCGAGTACCATTACAGAGCCCATCTTTTGGTGCAATATTTCGTAATAAAATAATAGGACAACCCACCTTAAGATCAAGTTTAAATTGTGGCAACCCAGGAAGATCCAAAGAGTTTATGTACTCAGTTGGATATCGATTTATAATGGTTGGGTCTGTTTCTTTATTTTCAGACAGGTTGTCTGCAGCTAGATACGTAATCTTTTGTCCCGAAAATATGTGTAATGCAGCAGCATTTATAAAAGCAACATCATCATTCCGTGCAGACAGAATTATTCGTTCAATCAGGTATGCCGGAGTCACTGCACCCTCAATATCAAGCTGCGGATAAATTCGAAGTAATAACTCGTTTAAATCCTTGCACCTGAATATGTGAGAAGGAAGTTCTACCACCTCTGTAGGATTTGTACCAACCTAATATATTATATAGATAAAATTTAAGTTAAGGACTGGCTAAGATAAAAATAGTAAGTAAAATTAAATTAGGCATGAAATAAAATACCTCCAAAATAAATTTTGCAAAATTTGCATTCTCAACAGATGAGTTATTTAACCGCATATTTTGATCCAAGATCAAAACTTGTACAGAGCACCATAATACAGATCGTCTCAATGAGGCACCAACAATTTCTTCTCGAACCCCCTTTGGTATGACGGGCAAGATTTGTCGGAAATCCCCACCAAGAACAACAGTAATACCACCAAATGTTCTGGGGTTATCAAAAATATCTTGTAATGATCGATCAACTGCCTCAACGTAGTGCCGATGTTGCATAGGTACTTCATCCCATATTATAAGTTTTGCTTTTCTGAATAATTGAGCTTGCATGATTGCTTGCTAAAATTACAAATTGAAGTATCATGCACATCTAACGGGATACGAAATGTGGAATGTGCAGTCCGGCCTCTGCTAAGCAGCAATGATGCAATACCGGATGACGCGACGGTGATAACTATATGTCCAAGACTACGCAACATTGTTGCTAGTGCATTGTACAAAAAAGTCTTTCCAGTTCCAGCACCGCCGCTCAAGAAGAATGTAGTACCTTTATTTTCAAATACAGATGAAGTAATTGCAGAGTAAGCATGGGTTGTGCATCATTGAGGCAATCAATGTCTTTTTGAGCATCCATTTGTTTAGCCTTATTTATAAGTTCTTGATGTTCATACAACAATCGATTGCCAACAATTGCATTCCAATCTCCAGCAGGAAGTGGCATTGGTGCGAAGTCAGATAGACACTTACCGTACTCCTCAAGCAATTCATTGATAAGGAATAATCCATACTCTTCAAGTTGGCATTGAGATGGGGAAGAAATTGCAAATAAAGTTTGTAATTTATGTGGAAGATCATCGCAAATGTGCATTGAAAATTCATTCCATAATGCAAGGGGGTCGATCGGCGAACATTCGATAAGAATAATACAAAACAGTCTTCGTAATTGATATCCTGTTTTCATAATTGAAGCCTCGGAAAGACATTGTCTCCACTCGAAATCATCTTCAAGAAGACCTCTTGCAACATGTTGCTTTGAATGTAGGGTACTCGATAGAATTGAATGTGCGTAAATTTTCACATGATGTTGGCCCTTTAACAACTGTTAATAGCAACCATAGATAAAATCTCTCACCAGAATTAGGGGAGGCAAAATACATTCTGCCAATTGCATATCCAGATTGTCTTGGAGTCCAGACCTTTGTTGACGAATGCCACACAAACTTTTGAGGAAATTCTTGATATGTGAGATCATGTGCAGACTCATGTAATGCACAACATGTAAAAAATTCAGTCAAAGTTGTCTTATCATTTTCAGCCCTAGACCTTATTACATCTACATCTTCATCTGGATCAAAAATAACACGGTGTTGCCATGGTAAATGAAGTATCAATCTTTGAACTGACGGAATCTCTTGATGCAAAGGATGCTCAAATATTCGCCAGGCTGCCTCAGGTGGTCCAATATATCTTGCATCAAGGTATTGTTGGATCTCATTTACTGCACCCAATACCATTGTGGTTCGATCATGCCCTTTATAAATATACTTATGAATGTACTTCACACATCTTACCCCAGCACAAACTTCGACATTAATGTGGCAGTTAAAGCGCCTTGAGAGATACATGTTGTGCGGCACAACATCTCGGCTTTCAACCTGATGCCCCCTTACAGTATATAGATGCCCATTACTACGACGATGGTAAATAGGATATCTATCAGATCCATGGATGTTGCATCTGTATAATTTCGAGGATATTTCTTAGTACACTTACCATTTTCCATACATGAAGCATTTGGATTTCGAGCACCACATGGTCCATGTACCATACATTTTGACACAGTATCGAATAATGCAGGATCTTGAGCAGGATCAGGAAATTCAGCACAAACAATTCTATCCACTTGATCACATGTATGAATCTTATCGGGACCACGAAGAAAGAAAAGAGCATGCATATGTGGAAGACCCCGTTTCTGAAATTCAATTGTAAATACATGTGCTACTTTCTTTCCAAATACATTATTGCCATTAATCTCCTTCATCAAAGCCTTTCTTTTTAACTCAAATACACGTGCGACTAAATCTGGACGGTCGGTAGCCTTTTGATTGGGCAGTAGAGCCGAAGTAATTTCTGGCCACTTTGGATTTGCGGTCATGGTAAGAAAAATATCCGGGTGCTGGTTATAACGTGTGATAGCCATCGAGTCTTGAAAGATTTCAAATATGTGACGTGCACTGCCAGTGAAAGATGAAGGAAGTATCATGCGCTGACCAATTTGGTCACATCTGGCATATGCATCGATATCTGCAAGACCCTGATAGAGCTCTGAGCAGAGTTTTCGTTGATTAAGTTTAATGAATGTCAAACGATGTTGCTCAATTGCTGCCTAAGCATCAACTATGAACTCCTGGAATAACTTTCCAGCTCTCAAAATTGATTAATACTCGTTCTGTCTTTCAAACAAATGGTAGCTATAAAACTCACACATGGTAAGGCATCTACTTGAAGATATGTTTTGAACTGGATCCCACTGCTTTAACTCAGGTTCCCATCCAAGCTGACCATCAGGAAATAATAAGACGTAGTGTAATGGTAAGTATGCAGGATGAGTCTCATTGATTTGCATTAATTGATGATTTCCTCGAAGATGTAAAACTATATCTCGCATCCTGGAAGGTCGATAGCCATCGCAAGGTAAAATAACCGCAATCTCATCTACGATTGGGAGGTTATAACGGCGACGATCCTTATTTGAATTGTAATGCAGATATACAGGAAGATCATAACCACATGAATCTGCTTGAGATAAAACAGAATACGCCTGACAATATAGTTTGATGAATGGATTTATGCCTGATAAACAATTTTGAATAATTTTAAGACATCCTTGCTCAAATGTGGATTTCTATTACTTCGAAACTCCATAGCAGAATCCGGATCATATATGTAAAGTTGACAATAACTTGCTGTTTGATCCTGTTGGGGCAGAAGTGATCCTGTTCGATGGCGTAATTCTCCATGAATAGTAAATATGTTCGGGCCTCTGACAGCAATCAATCTTTGATCCATTGTCACACCAAGGCTGGTAAATGCATTAGCTGCATTATACTCCCGAGTATATATTCGAAATGATTTTGATGCCTCACTGTCACCATCATATAATTCTCGAAGTGCTGGAGGGGGTTCATTAAGTTTCGGTAATTTTACTTTTCCTTGCAAACAACATGTTCCAAAAAGATGTGTTCTCAAAGTTGACTTCGACGACTGTTCATCCAACCAGTGTAAGGCTGAACAATGAGGGCATGGAATGTTCATTAATCCAAGATGGTGCCGACCAAAATCAACCTGAGTTGGTGGACCAGAGCCATGCTGAGTTGACCGACATTGGAAGATCGAGGATGAGCCAACGTCTTCTTGTTCAACTGGAGAAGTTGTTAATCCAGGTGTTATTTGAGGTATACAGATAGGAGTCATATATCGAGATTTTTTTCGTTGAGCTTTTTCTCATTCTCTCTTTTGACATTGAGCTAAACACCTATCCAAAATAAAACCATAATAATGAAATAAAATTAAGTTACATTAAAGCAGAGTAGCTTTTATGAATAATAACCTGGCATATGGTTCATCATCTTCAGCACATATCGTATCGTTGTGCGAGGCTGAGACATCATCTTCATGTTCAACAGGAAAAGTTGGTACTGCATATGTGCTTTGAGGCATGTCGAGTACACTGGTAGGAGTAATATATCGAGATGTGTTTCCATGTATTTGTTCTTGTTCTCTCCTTTTGCGTTGAGCTAAAGCCCTATACAAATTTAAACAAAAAAATAAACACAAATAAAATACATGGCTTGGTGAAAAGGTTGTATGTACAGTCGGGTTGATAATGACCCGACAGATGGTCCAGGAACTTGTCCGGAAATCACATCGTTACGCGAGGCTGAGACATCATCTTCTTGTTCAACCGGAGAAGTTGTCACGGCTGGTGTTATTTAAGATATATCAAGTACACCGTCAGAAGTCAGAGCGTGAGATATGTTTCGTTGTTCTTGTTCTCGTACTCTCCTTTTGCGTTGAGCTAAAGCCCTATACAAATTTAAACACAAAAATAAACACAAATAAAATACATGGCTTGGTGAAAAGGTTTTATGTACAGTCGGGATGATAATGACCTGACAGATGGTACAGAAAATTGTCCGGAAATCATATTGTTACGCGAGGCTGAGACAACATCTTCTTGTTCAATCTGAGAAGTTGTCACTGGTGGTGTTATTTGAGGTATATCAAGTACACCGTTAGAAGTCAGAGTGTGAGATATGTTTCGTTGTTCTTGTTCTCGTTCTCTCCTTTTGTGTTGAGCTAAACACTTATACAAATTTAAACACAAAAATAAACACAAATAAAATACATGGCTTGGTGAAAAGGTTTTATATACAGTCGGGTTGATAATGACCTGACAGATGGTCCAGGAACTTGTCCGGAAATCATATCGTTACGCGAGGCTGAGACAGCATCTTCTTGTTCAACCGGAGAAGTTGTCACAGCTGGTGTTATTTGAGGTATATCAAGTACACCGTTAGAAGTCAGAGCGTGAGATATGTTTCGTTGTTCTTTTTCTCGTACTCTCCTTTTGCGGTGAGCTAAAGCCCTATACAAATTTAAACACAAAAATAAACACAAATAAAATACATGGCTTGGTGAAAAGGTTTTATGTACAGTCGGGTTGATAATGACCTAACAGATGGTCCAGGAACTTGTCCGGAAATCATATCGTTACGCGAGGCTGAGACAGCATCTTCTTGTTCAACCAGAGAAGTTGTCACGGCTGGTGTTATTTGAGGTATATCAAGTACACCGTTAGAAGTCAGAGCGTGAGATATGTTTCGTTGTTCTTGTTCTCGTTATCTCCTTTTTCGTTGAGCTAAAGCCCTATACAAATTTAAACACAAAAATAAACACAACTAAAATACATGGTTTGGTGAAAAGATTTTATGTACAGTCGGGTTGATAATGACCTGACAGATGGTTCAGGAACTTGTCCGGAAATCATATCGTTAGCGAGACTGAGACAACATCTTCTTGTTCAATCGGAGAAGTTGTCACGGCTGGTGTTATTTGAGGTATATCAAGTACACCGTCAGAAGTCGAGCGTGAGATATGTTTCATTGTTCTTATTCTCATTCTCTCCTTTTACGTTGAGTTAAAGCCTTATACAAATTTAAACACAAAAATAAACACAAATAAAATACATGGCTTGGTGAAAAGGTTTTATGTACAGATAATGACCTGACAGATGGTCCAGGAACTTGTCCGGAAATCATATCGTTAAGCGAGGCTGAGACAGCATCTTCTTGTTCAATCGGAGAAGTTGTCACGGCTGGTGTTATTTGAGGTATATCAAGTACACCGTCAGAAGTCAGAACGTGAGATATGTTTCGTTGTTCTTGTTCTCGTACTCTCCTTTTGCATTGAGCTAAAGCCCTATACAAATTTAAACACAAAAATAAACACAAATAAAATTCATGGCTTGGTGAAAAGGTTTTATGTACAGTCGGGTTGATAATGACCTGACAGATGGTTCAGGAACTTGTCCAGAAATCATATCGTTACGCGAGGCTGAGACAACATCTTCTTGTTTCACCGGAGAAGTTGTCATGGCTGGTGTTATTGAGGTATATCAAGTACACCGTCAGAAGTTAGAGCGTGAGATATGTTTCGTTGTTCTTGTTCTCGTTCTCTCCTTTTACGTTGAGCTAAAGCCCTATACAAATTTAAACACAAAAATAAACACAACTAAAATACATGGTTTGGTGAAAAGATTTTATGTATAGTCGGGTTGATAATGACCTGACAGATGGTCCAGGAACTTGTCCGGAAATCATATCGTTACGCGAGACTGAGACAACATCTTCTTGTTCAACCGGAGAAGTTGTCACGGCTCGTGTTATTTGAGGTATATCAAGTACACCGTCAGAAGTCAGAGCGTGAGATATGTTTCGTTGTTCTTGTTCTCGTTCTCTCCTTTTTCATTGAGCTAAAGCCCTATCCAAATTTAAACACAAAAATAAACACAACTAAAATACATGGCTTGGTGAAAAGATTTTATGTACAGTCGGGTTGATAATGACCTGACAGATGGTCCAGGAACTTGTCCGGAAATCATATCGTTGCGCGAGGCTAAGACAGCATGTTCTTGTTCAACCGGAGAAGTTGTCATGGCTGGTGTTATTTGAGCTATATCAAGTACACCGTCAGAAGGCAGAGCGTGAGATATGTTTCGTTGTTCTTGTTCACGTTCTCGTTCTCTCCTACTTCGTCGAGCTAAAGCCATATCCAAATTAATCCCAAACTAATTACAATTAAAATACATTATTAGCGTATATTAGATGTTCATTTTGAGAATATGGTAGATGTTCAATTAAAATACTCCCAGTTTGGAATTGGGTGAATATGTTCATTTTGAGAATGAACACTCCCAGTTTCTAATTGAGAATGAATACTCCCAGTTTCAGAGTTGATCAATATTGATATTTAGCTTTGGAATTATGTTCATTCTCAAATATTGATATTTATCTTTGAATAATTCCAAAGAACATAATAAGCCAATATCTTTGTATAATAAGCCAAAATAATTCCAAACATAACTTGATAAATGCTAGGTTTAAAATATCATCCCAATTAGGTTTTTGCAAGTTTTTAGTTTTTAGTTTGATACTTGATAACAATGCATATTATCAGTAGCAAGTTCATATATGCTGGGTTTATCATATTATTTGCAAAATCCATGAAAGTGAACTTGCAAGTTTGCAAAATCCATTCTTTTTAACCCAACATTATTTTACAAAATCGGTTATTTTTAAGATGGATTTACTGCTTAAAATTTGCTGCTTAAAATGGATGCTAATCAGATAAATAAGGATTTGAAATGATTTGCTAATGATGTAATTTGCTCCAAAAATCCAGTATATCCAAAAATTACATGAATTTGCTAGTCATGTATATCCAATAATGGTTGAGCATCCTTTATTGTGTAACTAAAATGACAGGTACTCAAAAAAAAAACATTTTTACACATTCCAGTATATCCAAAAATCATGGTATTCATGTACACCCAATCCTGGATTCCAGTATATCATTTGAATGCCTTGATTGGGTGGACATGCCTGTAAAATCAGAGTATTCATGTACACCTAATATATGAATGATTTTACACCTAATCCTGGATTTCAGTACACCTAAAACATTAAAACTCTTACAATTACAATGCTTACATTTGAGAACACTGCCAACATTTTCAGCATCCAATGAATTTTTGACATTTTACATCAAAATTGATACAAACAATCCAGCATTTTCACATTGTTCACATTTTTAAAATTTGTCTCAACTTCAACACTGAGGATTTCCTATGTAGTTTTGCAAGATATACAAACAATCCAGCATTTTTCTAATAACACTAAAGCAGTAAAAGAAATTTGTTACATATGAAACTGTCCTCATTACACTAAAAATAGAAAATACATATGAAACTGGGATGATTACACATAGCTAATAGCAAACAATGTAGTTACAATAAAGCATTAAATCAAAATATCCTGAAATTTCTAATGAGGTCATTTCTAATTACACTTAATCAAACTGTCCTCAGTAGAAATGTCCTCATCAAATTATCCTGACATTTCTAACTCTAATAGCAAATACATACGAAACTGGCCTCATTAAAACATTTCTAAAACTGGGATGATTAAAAATAGCAAAAAGCAAACAGTTTAGTTTTCTCAATACACATTTGTTACACGAAAACATTTCTAAAGCATCAATTTCTAGTCTAACCTACCAATTTCTAGGTTAGCAGGTTGAACCTTAACTTAATTTGAATTCTAAACTGCCAATTTCTTAATAGCAATCAAGTTCCAATGGGTCATATTCAATGGGTCATATTGATGCTAAATTTACACTTCATTATACTTTATTATGCAGAAACCTCAAAATAGAAACCAAATCAATTTATGCTAAATTTTGATCACATCATTGGGTATCATAAAATTGGGTATCAAGAATTGGTAAGCTACAAAATTGGCATATTCATTTGAATAAAGTATCAATTCAGTAAATGTATGAATATTTTACCTCAATCCCTCTTACTTGGTAGAAATATTCACATTTATAGCAGATGGAAATATCAAGTTTACTCCAATTGACTGTAAACTTGATTGTAAACTTGATAGAAATATTCAAAATGAAGTTCTCCCTATTAAACAAAAATATCAAGTAATAGTCAAAAATCATGTTAAACAAAAATATTGAACAATTTCAGTTACTTGATAGAAATATTCAAATTTTTAAACAGTGGTTGAGGGGTTTAGGTGCACATCTCATAAGCATTGCATTCCTGTATACCAATACCAAAACCGCCAATATTGCAACATTTTGAGGGATTTTTAATACCATTGGTATTGGTATACAGGATTGCCAATTACAGTCAATCCACTACCAATACCAATACTGCCAATAATGCAATGTCCTGTGGAGGGAGCATGGAGCCAAAAACCATGTGGAAAAAATCCTGTGAATGCAATGTAATGAGCCATTCAAAATCTTGTGAATAGATTAATCCTGTCAAGTCCACCCATTACACCATCATATAGAACCCAAAGCATTGCTCTCTATCTCAAAAGCCAGCAATGCCAATGGTGATGAAAGAGGCAATCTTTGTCACTCTATTGGTTCTTGTTGCTGTCATTGGGAGCCATGGGAGTGAAGGATTAAGCAGAGGCAGCTTCCCAAAGGGTTTTGTAATTGGAATTAACTACTTTTGATTCATACCAAGTTAGTTTCTTTTGCTTTCTTTAGCTTTGTATTATTAACAATTTTCTCATTCAAACATTTTTTAATTGTCCTGTTAATTAGCAAATTTTTTTTCGTATGTTGAAATCCTAATTTTGAAATTGCTATACCAACATATGAACACATCTGTGTATGCATGTTCAATTTGATTATATGTCAAGTTGATATGCAATTATGCAATTTCACATGCAGTTATGAATTCAATGCAATTTCATATGCAGTTATGAAATCCTAATGACAAAATTGATGTATTTGAGTATATGCAGTTATTCTTTGGCTGAGTATCCTGTCATTCATTATATGTCAAGTTGATGTTTAGCAATTTGCAAATGTGATCACATGTTGAGGATTGAGAAATTTGCTAAAATGATTCCAATATCACATGTTGTGAAATTGTTTAGCTTTTGAAAAATTGATTCCATGTTAAAACAAAACTCATCTCTCAATTTGTTTAGCTGAGTATCCCCTCAATTTTTAAACATGAAGTGATGATAATAATTGGAATCATTTTGCATTTGTTAGCAATTTGCAATTGTTAACATGAAGTGATATTGGAATCATTTTTTTGGCTGAGTAGCCTCTCAATTTTGAAAACCCATATCTCTCAATTTTAGCATGGATATGATTTTCAGCACCTCATATTAAAAAATTAAGAATTCATGAGATATGAACTTCAATTTCATATCCAGAAATTGAGTAGTTATTGAACTTCATGAAATTGAAATTGAGAGTCAACTTCAGAAATTGAGTAGTTATCCAATTTGAGTAGTTATGAGAATTGATATTGAAATTGAGCTCTTCCTATGCTTATCCCTGTTTTCCTATGCTTATGAGAATTGGATATGAATTTCAGAATTTCAGAATTGATTGGATAAGCATGTGGAGCTGGATAAGCATGAAATGTTTGAATGAAAAAATTTCATATCCTATCCAGAAATTGATATTGAATTTGATATTGAATTTGATATTAAGTAGTTATTCATATCCTATCCAACACATCTTCATATGCTTATCCAATCAACTTCAGAGTAGTTATGAGAATTGATATTGAATTTGACTAGTTATCAACTTCACAAATTATCCCTGTTTTCCTATGCTTATGAGAATGATGGCTAAACATTGATGTCTTTAAGATGAAGATGAGTTCTTGATGCTAAATCATATGTCTTTAAGAATTGATATTTTCTTGATAGTATATGTCTTTAAGAATTGTTCAACTTATGAGAATCAGCTTGATATAAACTATTTTAAGCTCAATAGCATTGGAACTGAATTGATATTTGCTAAACTGAATAGAGCTACTGAATAGAGATATGAATTTCAATTTTTTAACATGATGTGATGGATATGAATTTCTGAATATCAATTTCTGGATATGATATTTCAATAACTGCTCAATTTCTGGATATGGTATTTCAATAACTACTCAATTTCTGGATATATGATATTTCATGAATTCTGAATTTCTGGATAACTACTCAATTTCTGGATAACTACTCAATATCAATTTATGAGAATCAACTTATGAAGTAGTTATCCAATTTCAATTTGCTAAACTGAAATTGAGTAGTTATGAGAATCAACTTCAGAAATTGAGTAGTTATTTCAATAACTACTCAATATCATATTCCATGCTAAATCATATATCCAGAATTTCTGAATATCCAGAAATTGAAATTTCATGAACTTCAATAACATGAGGTGCTGGATATGAATTTCATGAATTTCAGAATTTGAGTAGTTATTGAACTTCAATTTCAAATGCACAAATTCCATATCTTCAGAAATTTTAGAATTTCAAATTCCATGAGAAATATTCCTAAAGTATACTCTTCTGAAATTTGAGAATTTCAGAATTTGAGTACTCAAATTCCATATCAATAACTCAAATTTCAGAAGAGTATACTGCATGAGAAAAATTTGAATACTCAAATTTGAATTTGGGCATGAGAAAAATTCAAGTTCAAAAGTAAATTCAATTTCAAGTTCAATAACTCAAATTTCATTTGATAATTTCATGTTAAGGTCAACATTTTTCTTATATCATCAAATACCTTAGTTCAGTTTAATTTCATGTTAAACTCAAATTTCAGAAGAATTGAGGTGCAACATTTTGAACTATATGCAAAATATGTTAGCCAATTCTCTATGCATGTGAGGTGCAACATTTCAGAAGAGTTGAGGTGCAAAATAGCAATCTCATTCCAATTTACATCTATATGCATTCCAATTATCTCAAACTCAATCAAATGAATGTATTGGCACATTGACAGAAAATTATAACCAATTCTCTAAATTCATAACCAATTCATAACCAATTCTCTCAAACCAATTCATCACCAATTTTATACATAGGTGAGAATACTGTTGTCCATGTTGCAAATTCACAAATTGACAAAAATTCACTGATAACAAAATGAAATTGTTGGCCATGTTTTTTTCATATCTCAATTTAGCCACAGGATAACATATGAGAAATTTAGCCTATGTGTTTTCATATCTAAATTTGTAAATATGTTAGCCACAAAAAATTTAGCCACAGAAATTTGTAAATTTAGCAGATGGAGGTAGATGGGATAAAAAATATGATGCAAAATAATTCATTTAGCCACATGGCAAAGTATGAGGAGCAATTCATAACCAAAATCATTCTTAAGCATTATAAATTGACAGGATATGCAAAATAACCACCAAAATCATTCATAACCACCAAGCATTATAACAGCAATTCATAAAACTCAATTTGCAAGCTCATTCTTAAGCTATCTTGAATGTTGGTTTGCAAGCTCATTCATAAAACTCAATTGAACTTATAATTATGTTATCCATTACATTGAACTTGCAAGTTTGCAAAATCCATTCTTTTTAACCCAACATTCTTTTGCAAAAGCAGTAGCAAGTTCATATATGGTGAATTGACTGAAAACTTGCAACAGTTATCACTCAATTTCATCAATTAATATATGTTCTGTTAATATTTTTGGCCATGTTTTTTGGAAATGAGCATATCTTTTTATATAAAATGAAATTGGTGGCCATGTTTTTTTGCAAACCAACATTCTGAATATGAGCAACAGGAATGTTATAAAAAACATGGCCAACAATTTCATTTAATTCATTGTTGCTCAATTCACTCAAACAATTTCATTTAATTCATTGTTGCTCAATTCACTCAAACAGATTTGCAAAATTAATATTTGTTATCAGGACATATATCCTTTTGCTAAACATGGCCAAAAATTACAAATAAATTGCCTTGTTGCTCATTTCTTAACAGATAGAATTGTTATCAGGACATATATCCTTGTTATCAGGACATACAGAATTGTTGCTCATATAACCAATTCTATATACTGTTTCCATGTTGCAAGTTCACAAATTGACTAAAATGTTGCTCATATTGAAAGTTGACTGCAAGATATGGGTGTATTCACATAACCAAGTTGAATACTGCACTGTTTCCATGCTTGCTCATATTGAAAGTTGACTGCAAATTCACAAATTGACTAAAATGTGAATATTGGGTGTATTGGGTGTATTCACATAACCAATGTTAATCTTCATATAACCATATGAACATTTTGCACAGTCATATAACCATTTCTTAAAATATCAAGCATCTGTAAGATATGGTGTATTCATATAACCATTCATATTTTGCAAACTTCTCTATCCATTTGCTCATTTCTTAAAAGATGGAGGTAGAGGGGCTAAAAAATTTCATGAGTATGAGGAGCAATTCACAGGATATGCAAAATAACCACCAAAATCATTCATAAGCTCAGCCATTCATATAACCAATTCTATATACTGTTTCCATGTTGCAAATTCACAAATTGACTAAAATGTTGCTCATATTGAAAGTTGACTGCAAGATATGGGTGTATTCACATAACCAAGTTGAATACTGCACTGTTTCCATGCTTGCTCATATTGAAAGTTGACTGCAAATTCACAAATTGACTAAAATGTGAATATTGGGTGTATTGGGTGTATTCACATAACCAAAGTTAATCTTCATATAACCATATGAATGGTTATATGAATTTGTTGATTAACATTCACATTTTGCACAGTCATATAACCATTTCTTAAAATATCAAGCATCTGCAAGATATGGTGTATTCATATAACCATTCATATTTTGCAAACATCTCATTCATATAACCATTCATATGGTGTAAATACCCAAATTTTGAAAAATTAAACCATCTAGGAATGCTTGGTAATTTATCTGGAAAAATTAAACCATCTAGGAATGCTAATCAATTTTTTTGGGTCCTGTCATTTAAGCATTATTGCAAACATCTCTATTGCAAACATTGGGTCCTGTCAACCATTTAACCATCCAAGCTTGAGAAATTAATTTATTTTGAAAATCAAATCTCTATTGCAAATCATTTCAGCAAGCTTTCAGCAAAGATTTCAGCAAAGATAAATGATTAGCATTCCTAAAGCAATTCAGCAAGCTTTCAGCAATATAGATGATTAGCATTCCTAAAACTCTCTATTGCAACCAAGTCAGCAAGCTCAGTCTTAAGCAATTCAGCAAGCTTTCAGCAAAGATTTCAGCAATCTCAGTCTTAAGCAATATAAATGATTCATAAACATAAAAGCTCACCAATTCTATCAAAGCTCACCAAGGGTTGAGATGTTGAGGCCGTGATGAAGCTCACAGAATTGCAATGCGAGGGTGAAATAAATTAAAAGAAAAAAATTGAGGAGAAGAGGAAGAGCTTGAGGAGAAGATGAAGAGCTCACCGAGATTCTTGATGTGCATGCTCTTCGTTGTTGAGCTGAGGTAGAAGATGAAGGCTTGAGGACGTGATGAAGCTCACAGAACTGAAATATGAGGATATGTAAAAGAAAAAAAATGTGAGGGTGAAATAAATTAAAAGAAAAAAATTGAGGAGAAGAGGAAGAGCTCACCGAGGTAGGAGATGAAGGTGCTCTTCTTGATGTGCTTGCTCTTCTTGCTCTCCTTTGCTCTCCCTTGCTCTTCTTGCCGGAGGTAGAAGATGATGGCGAGGAGGAACGTGAGCTGTTCTTGCTCTTCTCCCTTGCTCTGCTTGATCTTGCCGCGCAAAATTCCCTTCATCGCAAACTTCAAATACAGAGGAAAGTGTGATGTGATCAAATTTTCCCTCCCTTACGTGATGTGATCAAATGTTTCCCTCCCTTAAGTGTAAACAGAAATTTTGATTTCAAAATTTTAAAAAAATGATTTGATTTCTTATATCTCAATTTTAGTCATATATGATGTGATGTGATCCAATATCTCATATCTCAATTTCTCATACCCCATATACAAAATCTATATAAACAACACACCCAATTACACATAACCAAAATCTCTTATCCAGTATCTCTTATCCATTATCTCTTAACCAAAATCTCTTATACAACAATACACATATCCACATACAACAATATATATAACCAATATCTCTTATCCAATAACCCATGATAACATCCCTGTTTTATAGAATATATATATATATATATATATATATATATATATATATATATATATATATATATATATATATATATATATATATATATATATGAGGGAAATGTGCCTAAGAATGACCTCGGGTAGAGATACCTGAGCACACCCCCGCTGTTCGGGGTTTGTGAGTATTTTTTTTTGAAATTTTCTTTTGCAGTAGGTAGATATACTTGTTATGTAGCTCCCCACAAAATTTCAGGTCGATCCGACACCGTTTGAGCCTCCGTTCATCGATTTCAAAAACGTTGCGCAAAACTGTCCAGAATTTGGACAGTTTTGCGCAACGTTTTTGAAATCGATGAACGGAGGCTCAAACGGTGTCGGATCGAGCTGAAATTTTGTGGGGAGTTACATAACAAGTATATCTACATACTGCAAAAAAAATTTTCAAAAAAAATACTCACAAACACCGAACAGCGGGGGTGTGCTCAGGTATCACTACCCGAGGTCATTCTTTTTTTTTTGAAAGGTAAACCCGAGGTCATTCTTAGGTACATATATATATATATATATATATATATATATATATATATATATATATATATATATATATATATATATATATATATATATAGGAAGAAGATCAACCCACTACTACGGGCATCAAACTCAATCCCGATTTCTCGTCGGAGATTGAAGTTATATATCTACCAAAACCCTGATTTCTTCTTGGCGGCTAGAGTTATGTAGCAACCCATTGGCAAGGTTGATTTAAGCACACATCCAATCTACGCCCTAGCAATAATCCATAAAACAATATTTTGGGCGATCAACCCACATGAATGATTTACACTAGGATTCCACCTTACCCAAGGCAAGAAAATCTACTAAATAAACATAGGGAAAGACAGCAAGAAAGCCACAAAGAAACACATCACAAATGCAAGAAGGAAGATTAATAACGATGCTAGGAAAGAAGAAAATAGAGATTCAATGTTTAATACAAAAGATAAGGCAGTAAAAGTCTTACAAAACCATGAAGTAGCAGCCCACAAAGGGGGGAAGAAAACTTAGAAGAACCCAGGAGAGCCCCCTCTCAATCGCTCACAATCCTATTTATAATATTCCCAAATAAACTTACAGATTTCGGGTCTAAAACCCCCAAAAATTAGGGGCGCACTGCCATGTCGCTAATCGGCACGGCCGTGTCGCTAATCGGCATGGCTGTGCCGCCGCCAGGCAGCCTAATTCATCTAGAGATCTCGATATGTACATGGCCGGCCTAGGTACACGGCCGTGCCTCATCCAGCTACAGTCTTCAGGTTACGCAGGATGATGGACATGTCCGTGCCATTGATGTTCACGGCTGTGTCGCTGCCTTCAGCTTTAAGGCGCCAGCTTTAACTCGCACGGCTGTGCCGCCTAGGCACACGGCTGTGTCTATAGCCGGGCAGAAAAGGGCCTTCTGTACGTTTGTGGACACGGCCGTGCGTTGAATAGCACATCCATGCTGCTGGGGCTCCAATTCTTCTTATTGGGCTGATGTGGTGGCACGGCCATGCGTTGACACGTACGACCATGTTGCCCTGTGATTTTTACCCTTCTCTCCTCCTGATGGTTTTCGATCTTCGACAACCACTTCTGCTTCTTCTCTCATCGTCTCCTTGCAATGTTTTGAGTGCTTTTACCCTGAAATACTCAAAACATCTCCAAAGAGTGAAAACTAACAAAAACAAACGAAAAGTGTGTGTGTGTGTGTGTGTGTGTGTGTGTGTGTGTGTGTGTGTGTGTGATGCTGAGAACAACATAAAAATTCGTGGGAAAAGAGATGCAAAAATGTACAAAATATACACTCTACAGCAGTCGATCAATAACTTGGTCTGCTCAATAACTTGGGTCTGATGTAAGGCCGGTGGCCACTCCCCCAGCAAGCCGATCTATAGGTTTGCGTAAGGTTGGGGGCCACTCTCCCAGCGGGCCGACCAAAAACTAGGGTTTGTCGTAAGGCTAGATGCCAAAAGCTTAGGTATATCGTAAGGCTGGGGGCCACTCCCCCAGAGGGCCAACACATCGGTCCATCGTAAGACTTGGTGACACTCCCCCGGCGGGCCGACCTACCGGTCCGTCATAAGACTTGGTGTCACTCCCCCGGCGGGCCGACCAAAAACGTGTGTCTCCCTTAAGGCTGAGGACCATGCTCACAGCAGGATGACCAAAAACTTGGGTCTGTTGTACGTCTATGGGCCACTCCCCTAGTGGGCTGACCTACCAATCTACCATAATGCTAGGTGACACTCCTCCAACGAGTCGACCAAAAATTTGGGTCTGCCGTAAGGCTGGGAGCCACTTTCCTAACGGACCGACCAACCGGTTTGCCGTAAGGCTATGGGCCACTTCCACTGTGGGCTAACCAAAAGCTTGGGTCTTCCGTAAGGTTGGGGGCCACTCCCCCAGTGGGTCGACCCATCTGTTTGTCGTAAGGCTGGGTGCCACTCCCCCAGCAGGCCGACCAAAAGCTTGGGTCTGTCGTAAGGCTGGGGGCCACTCCCCCAGTAGGCCGACCCAAAACTTGGGTCTGTCGTAATGCTGGGGCCCACTACCCCAGCGGGCCGACCCTTTGGCCTGCCGTAAGGCTGTGAACCACTCTCCCCAGCTGGAGCTGGCCGACCAACCGGTGCATCAAGAATCTATGGTCACTTCTTCAGCGGACCGACTAACCAATGCCGATGTGATGGATGCAATTCTCCATGGCTCGAGTTGTTGAATATTGGATCCCCCAATGTTGTTTTGATGATAAGCAAATATAATTAATAGCGACTAATCCACATATTTTGTATTTAATGAAAGCATCGTTAATATGATAAAGTCATATCAAATTAAGATGATCAAGGACATCAATCAATGAAGCATGGAAACCAAGGAATGGATGCAAGAAAATCAAATATTGGACTCAATAAGTTCAATGGAAGTCTTCAAGAAATTCAATAGGAAGTGAAGAGGATAAATGTGTAAATCTTTCTCTTTCTTTACTTCATTGTTGAATTAGCATGTTAAGCCTTGAATAGACTTGATAGAATCACATTCATGACACTCACAACACTTTAGATCATTTATCATTGAGTCTCATAGGATTAAAACTTGCATAAGCTTGAAGTATAGCTTTTCAGCATACCCAAGCGCCTGGTGGTTGGTCTCCAGTCATCTGGTGAACGTGCACAGCCAGTTCTCCAAAACCCTACCTAGTACAGACGCCTGAAGTTCTCATCCCAAACATCTGCACAAGTGTGTCAGATGCCTGGATGATGAACTCCAGATGTTTGGAAAAATACAAGCTGAACTTGCAGTATCATAGCCTCTACAGTCTGACTGAATCAAGCGACTGAAGATATATTACCAGACATGTGCACAACGTGTCCGACACCTGGATGATATATATCAGACGCCTGGTAATTTATGAGCAAAATTTCTAGTAGCTCAATCTTAGCAATCAGTCATGATCAGGCATCTGAAATTGTGTTGTAAGACGTCTGTATAGTTGATCAGATGTCTGGATGATGAACATTAGACGTCTGAGTATACAGACCAAAAATTTTCAGTAACTTAGTTCTTCACTCTCAGTATGATCAGCCGCCTAATGCCTTTAAGCCAGACGTCTAGGAAGTGGACCAGGCATCTAAGAAGTCTTCTTCAGACGTCTGCCAAGTGTTCGTTAGACTGCATTAATGACCCAGTCAGAACAGTATCACAGGTGTCTGGTCTGTTTACTTCAGGCACCTGATGACTAGGATTTCTACCCATTAATAGCTGTTTCTAGCGTTTAATGCTTGGGATTTTTCTATGATTTTGGAAAGATTTCGGTGGCTTATGTATATGGCTTTAATGTCTTGACTTGAGAACTCTTAGACACACCATTGAATGCACTCCAAAGTAATTGCAAGTCATTCATTCTTCTCTAGAGCATTCAAAGTCATTTAAGCTCAAGCTCTAAGTGTCAACTTGTCTCCAAAGCTTTCAAGACCAATTTTCTAGCATTCATTGCTAATCATCTAGAGACAAGTAGTAAGTGCTCATTATCTCATCATTTAGATCACATCACATACACCTTCTTGTCTCATTCTTCAAGTATTATTCAAGGCATATGTTGTGTTAATTGTTTCATATTGGACATTTCAGTTTTCTATTCTCTTTGATATTTGAGATATACTCTCGGGTTGTGAGAGTGATCCATTCCCGGTTTGTGTGAAGTGGAAGAAGAAAGTGTACTGGTTTTACAGATGCCGGTTTTGGCAAGTGGGTATTAGTGGAACACTAATCACTAGCAAGTTGTCTAGTGGGTTCCTGGAGTATGATTCGAGTGAGTCGGGGAGACTCGGTGAATCCGAGCCAAGGTAAATTTGGTGTTTGCATTTGCATTCTTTGTGTTGTTGCTCTCTCTTCTATTCCGCACTTAGGTTGCATAAGGGTTTTATAAATTGTGTAATTTGCTTATTATCGTTATAAAACACTATTCACCCCTCATCTAGTGTTTCTCCATACAGTTTCATATCCTACAATTGGTATCAGAGCGAGGTTCTCAAAATATGGCAACCACAAGCAACAACAACAATCGCGATGGTGCATCTTCTATTACCGAAAGACATTCCACAATTAGACCCTCACACTTCAACGGGTCAAATTATGGGTATTGGAAAGCCAAGATGGTCATCTTTCTAAAGAGCGCTTCTCTTTGGCGTACGGTAGAAAAGGAGTATGTTGATCTGCTTGAGGAAGACTACTCCAAATGATCTCTGGTTCAAGTGCTCGTGGAGACAAACAATGCAAAAGTGATGAAATCGCTTATATGTGCATTGAATGCGACGGAATTCAACAAAGTGTCGAATTGCACAACCGCATACCAAATTTGGAACCACCTCCGACTTACTCATGAAGGGACAACCCAGGTAAAGTTGTCAAAACTTCATGGTTTTGTACAACGATTTGAGATGATTCAAATGCAGGAAAAAGAAACCATCTCTAGCATGTACGCAAGATTCACGAATATCGTGAATGAGCTTGAAGCTCTTGGGAAGGAATATACCCAAGTAGAAAAGGTATGGAAACTCATTATGGTCGTCACTCCGGAATAGGAAAAGAAGAAAATGGCCATTGAAAAAGGCAATGACATGGCTACATACACAGTTGAGACCTTCATAGGAGACCTCATGGCTTATGAGGTTAAGAAGGTGGATAGAGAAAGGAATGCTCTAGAAGATCTATCCAAACCTAAGAAGAAGCAATTGATTTCAAAGCCACTTCGGAGAATGAAGACTCCGATGAAGAAATGGACATGGAGTCCATGTCACTTATGGCAAGGAAGTTCCAACGGTTCTACCGAAAAGGTAACTTCAAACAGAGAAACAAATTTATTTCCACTAATGATTCTTCTTTGTATTTTAATTGTAATAAGGCAGCACATCAAGAAGGATTGCCGCTTGCTTAAGAACAAGGAAAAATAGAAAGCTCCCAGGTACAAAAAAGTAGATCTGTACAATGAGAACAAAAAGAAGAAAGGATTGCTTGGAACATGGGATGATTCAAGTGATGATTCGAGTAGCGAAGACTCGTATGAGGAAAAGGGAGAGGTAGTGCACATGTGTTTCATGGCTAAAGAAAACTCTCCAACGGACTCATTAAGTGATAGTGATAATGCCACCGATGAGGTAACTATGGATGATCTTAGACTAGCAAATGAGCAGTTATTTGATAGGTATCAAAAGTTGTTCAATTCCTATATGAATGCTAAGGATGAACTTGATAGCTTAGCTACTTAATCCAAGAATATCGATATGAATGTTAACACTACACATAATGCACTAATTAAAGAGAAAGCCACTTTGGCTTCTCAAAATGAATGTTTGATTATATCCCTCAAATTTCAATTGGATAATGTCCAAATTAGTGAATGTGACGATGTCGAGATTGAAACACTTCGATTTCAAAACACACTTTTGGGAAATGAGAATGTAGCTCTCAAATCTCAAGTGCAAGAGCTTAATACATATGTATCCACTTTGGGTACTAATATCTCTTCTCTAACAAAGAGATATGAGCTCATATACTCCATCGTTGATAAATTCAACAAGGATAAGGATAAATTGAACACATTGTTGGAAAATCAACTTCCCCCAAATCACCACGGTGGACTTGGTAATTCAAAAGATAGTACTTCCACATATCACACATCCTATAGTGGCGCCACTATAGAATTTGTGAGGCCATCCTCTGGTGCATCCACAAGTGTAGCAACTAATCTCTTGAGTAGTTCGTCTACCAAGACAAGCTCTATTCTGGTGACGCCCTCTTTTGGAAAGAAACCCACCAAGGGTGGATCATCAAAGAAGGGACATGCATATATGAACACACACAATCACGTAGGAGAACACCTACACATCATGCTCCTACTTATGATGAGTTTTATGCATCACACCCTCGTGCACGTGTAAACACACATGTGAGACACCCACATGGCCGTATACACTCATGCACATGGTTATGCACAACCACCGCATGCACATGCTTAACCACATGTTTCTCATGCACATCTTGCTTCACATTCTTATGCATCTAATGCATACACACCAAATGTGAAAACACATATGAATGCTCACAATGTATGCACACATCGTGCAAGATCACATGCTATGTACCATGCACACCCTCACATCTATTACCCACATGCATCACATTATGGGTATGGATAAACACATTCACCTCATACTCACCCTCATGCATATGTTCACCCAAATGGATATGCACATTCACATGCTCATATGCCGCATGCTCCTATTAGAAACCCACCTCCTAGGCATGCACCAATAAAGCATAGGACTTCCAAAAGTCATTTAATTTGGGGTCCTAAGAATATTAGCATGTATGACAAAGGCATGCATATGCAATCATATTTTAGTGATGTAGTAAATAATGTGAACTATGTTGGGAAGCCAAAGTCTACTTTGGCTTGGTTTCCAAAGGACGAATCCCCTTGGACCCAACATGCTTGGGTACCATGTGCTTATGGTATATTCTTTAAGTACCCAAGAAGATGAAAAAGGTCAATATGGGAAACGTTTGCTCTAGGTACAAGAGAAAGGGTTGGATACTCGATAGCGGGTGTTCCAAACATATGACGGGAGACCCAAGTTTGCTCTCCGAGATTATCTGTATCAAGAATGGCGGAATGGTCACTTTCGGAGGCAATGAGAAGGGCACCATCATAGGAATTGGTAAAGTTGGTATCTCTTCTAAACCTCTCATAAATAATGTTCATCTTGTAGATGGTTTAAATCACAATCTTATCTCTATAAGTCAACTTTGTGACAAGTGTTACAAAGTTAACTTTGGTGATGGATTGTGTAGTATTTTTTATCGTGCTAATAATAGTGTTTTGTTTAGTGGTACACGCCAAAAGGATATTTATATTTTAGATATGCCATACACACAAGACCAATGCTTGGTTGCTCATGTTAGAACCTAGCAGGGCTACACAATACACTAAAGGGGGTGAATAGTGCGAAGGCAAGCAAAGTACTTAATTAAAAGTTACTGAA
Source organism: Scilla litardierei (assembly GCA_030789695.1). Taxonomy (NCBI): domain Eukaryota; kingdom Viridiplantae; phylum Streptophyta; class Magnoliopsida; order Asparagales; family Asparagaceae; genus Scilla; species Scilla litardierei. The sequence goes on from CM061136.1 coordinate 60,331,148, forward strand.
ATTAATGCACAATAAGCAGCATAAATTAAAGAGCATGCTCAATAACAACAACCATAAACACAAATGATTTTACCCTGGTTTTCCAACTTGGGTACATCTAGCCACACCAATATTCATTATAATCCTACACGAGGTAGTGAATACAATCTCACACAGAGATACCTCACACAGAAGATTTGTTCTTTCACACAGAGGGAACCTAACTCCCACAAAGAGAGTGACAAACTCCCACAAAGAGAGTAACTAATTCCTACCAAGAGAATTAGGGTATCAAGTAACAAATGAAACAAAACAATACTTACATATGCCTTGATATGATCTTACCAATGTGAAAAAGAAGGCATGCAAGTGAAACACAAGTGCTTGAGATGAGGCTTTGATTGCACTTGATGATCTTTCTCTCTTCTAGGAATGAACCCTAACACTTTTCATTTGAGTGTATGAATGAAGAGAAGAAAGATGTTCTCCAAGAAAAGGAATGAGGTTGAAATGCATTGGAGAAATTCTCTAAAGCTTAGATGCTATAGCATAAGATTGAAGCTTTATGAAGTGAATGAGGGAGGAGTGGCTTAGAGAAGAGATGAAGTAATCTTCAATGATTTCCTAATCCTTTCAACAATTCTAAATGAACTAAGCCATCTCCTATATAATGGAAGCCAATAAAAGCCCATAAAACCAACCAAAAACCCAAAGGAAAGAATTCTACAATGGCCAGATTTTGGTAGTTTATGGCAAAGATATGCGACTGATGAAGGATGGACAGTCGACTGATCAACGACTAGATTTTTCCAATTGCTATATTCTGAGCCAGGACATGCGACTGTAGAAGACTACATAGGCGCCTGTATTATGTGCAGGCACATGTAAAGACTTCGTCAGGCGACTGTCATATGGGATGGACTGGAGCTGAGAAAATGCAATTTACGCACTTGTGCATTCAGACGACTGACGAGCAAAGTCCAGGCGCCAGAAGAATGATATGAGACTGCAAACTCTATATCAATCGACTGATTCACAAATTGGGATGAAGCCTAGAAAATGCAAGTTATGCACTTTGGCACACAAACGATTGAAGAACAATATCCAGGCACCTGTTGATAGACAGGCGCATGTCAAATGAACTTCGGTCGCCTGTTCCAAAAGCTCAAGAAAGAGTCAAGAATTATTTGACTTGAGCTGTGCACAACAGTTGTCTGTAGAAGGCTGGCGAGGCACCTGGAATCACCTAGTCACTTATCCTGCCTTCAGCAGTCGCCTGTTAGAGAGCTAGAGACTCCAATTGAGTTGTTTGGCATGATGAACCTATTGGGTTGGATTCTATGATAATCATATGGCTTACTAAGATGGTTATATGCATATGCATGTATGAGTATACCATCTATCAAGGCAGTACAATAATCATAGACTCAAAAAGAGAAAACCAATTAAATGAAATTACATGGATTACAATTGCTTCCCTTAGAGTCTAGATTTCAAGCTCTTGATGCCTTGATGTTCTCCATCATCTTCCAAGATTTGGCCCCCCTTGATGAGCTTCATCAAGTTCCAAGCTTTGGCAATCCATCACTCTTGGAGGTCTTTAAGATATCCATTGCATCATCCTCCAAGCATTATGCTTTGTCTCATCAATATATAATCATTAAGATAAAATGAGACTAAAACATAAGATTAATTAGCACACTAACATAATGTATTGATCATCATCAAAACAACGTTAGTCTTGAACCTAAGAACTAACAATCTCCCACTTTTTGATGATGACAATCCATTATGTCAAAATATTATAAACAACATTGAAATAAACACTGTGTGCTAACAAACTCCCCCAATGAATATGCAAATGTGCACAAATTATAAACATGCAAAGCACAAATCATATAGATGGATGTTATGCAAAAACATACTAATTGTTAAAAATGCATTAAAAAGCATAAGGTATATTTTTACATAACCCATTTCTCTCCCCCATTAACATATCAAAAAGATGGGTAATAGCCAAATAGGAAAACCAAGGGCAAGAGAAATAACCATCACATATGCACAAATATAATGTGAATGACATTCAAGGTGACATATGAGTGGAAAAATAATGCTAGCAAGCAAAAATTCATACTCCCCTATAATCATTCAAAACATGCAAACATGGGAGTAATGGACACACCCACAAAAATATAGGTACAAAATATAAACATACAAGCATGGTACCCAAGTAATAAATAACAATGTGAGTGAGCTAGCAAGGTGGAAACCAAACAAAAGTGGAGTTTGGTTTCCGTATATAGTCATATAAAAATATAACATTACGAACATATGAATCCATATACGAGTTCCTATCAAGCCTAGAAACATTCTTATGAATCCACAAAGAAAGTGATTTGGGATTCTTAAGAAGTGGTTTAGTTAAGGCATGAATAGGAGGTGAGGGTGCATGCTTATGAGGTAAAACATAAACATTGGCGTGCCCCGTATGTGAAACATGACATCTATCATTGAAGCATTCACACAAGCAATTCTACCATGCATATGAACATGTGAAGCATCTAAAGGTTTAGCATCAATTCTAGCATGCAAACAATGATAAGATTTCCTATGAGTAGAAACATCATGCATAGCATTCAAAGAAGAAGCATTCATATCAAAATGTTTTTGAATAGGCTTCTTAATATAGGCAAGACCGGAATACAAAAATGCATGATTTCTCTTTGGCTTAGAAATAGAAGTTGATTTTAGGCCAAAAGAGTTGGATGTGACTTTTGTTGGATACTGTGGATGACAAACAACACTAGAAGGGGGTTTGAATAGTGTTGTATAAAGATAAAACTTTATCGTTCTTAATAAATCAACACAAAACAAAGCCTTTTAATGTTGCCTAAGAAACCAAGTAGAGTGATCTACGCTTGGTTCTTAATCAACTCAATAAATCTTCAAATCAAATCAGAGATAAAAGTCTTCTGATAGTCGACTCCCTATGAACAGTAGTCGACTCCCAGACGGAAATTAAGCACAGCTCAGATAGTTAAACACTTAATGAAGATATATAAAATTTGCACAGAAGTATAAATACAAAATTGATCTTAGCAGTATATTATAAAAGAGTTACAAGAATGTTAAGCAAAGAACAATTACAAGTTAAATATGAAATGCTTGCAAAGATAAACAATCACAGATAAGTGAATGCAGACACACGGATTTTTATCCTGGTTCCCCACAACTTGGGTACGTCCAGTCCCCGACCAATCCGGTACGAGATTTCCACTATCTGCCTTGGCAAATACAAGCACCTAACTTCACTTGTTAGGATTTCCAACAACCTAGTCTTAACCAGGATTTCCAACCGCAACACCTAGACTTGTCTAGGGTTTCCAACAACAATACCCTTACAACAAAGTGTAACCACAAAATAAAATCGATATCCAATTCACCACAATAGATTGGTGGAGATTGGGTTTACACCCAAATTCTATAGCCAATAGTAATAGACAATTACGTGTGTAGTGGCTTGATAGAATATGATTCTAGATCACACACAGATACGAATGAAATCTTTGTGATCTAGATTGAATGGTTTTCAAAAATCCTTTAAATAAAAATTCGAGAATAAATAATATGGATTTTGAAAAACAGATAGCCAAATAAAATTATGACCTTCAGAAAATAATATCAAAAGAAATTGCAAGATCAAGAGTAAAAACAGATTTGGCTAAGAGAGAATGAGAGCTGAGAATTTGAGAGCGTTTTGTACAAGAGAATTTGATTTCAATAGTTGTTGCAATTTCTCAATGAAAATGGTCCTCTATTTATAGGAGAAATCTGAGAATTTGAATTTCAAATGCATTTGACTTTTGTCCCGGAAATCATGGGAAAAAATCAATTAAAGATATATCAAAAATCAAGTCAAAACGTCAAACTTCGACAGCTGGTAGTCGACTCCCTAGGAGTGATAGTCGACTCCCAGTGTGTTTCAGGAGAACTTGATTCTCAGCTGGTAGTCGACTCCCTCTCTTTTGTAGTCGACTCCCAGAGGAGTTTCTTTTGAGACACGGCTAGTCAATCAAGTAGTTAACTCCAGGGTGTAGTGGAGTTTCACCGCGGAAATATAAAACGACTAGAAAAAGCTCTCAATATCTTTTTGAAAATGATTTAAAAGATATGTAAGATGTTTTTGAAATCATTTGTGTGTGTGTGTGATTGTCTATACGATTGGCTTTAACATAACCCTAAGAAAGACACAACACACTAACTATAGACTAGGACATGACTTCGGAAGTTTGATCAATTGATGGAGTAGATGTGAGCTTCACTTGAGCTTCTATTCCATTTGAGCTTTGAACTTCATCATTGATGTTACCAACGTTCGTCCTTGTCTTTGAGCGTAGATTGCGCTTCTTGGAGTATGCATAAAGCTTTTCATTTGTCGCATGATCGTCGCCCGGTATGCACACGCAACCGGGACGAGCGACTCGTAGTCTTACCACAAGCACACGGCGTAGTGGCGAGCGGGTATCGAACTCAGGAAGGGACAGTGACAGTGTCTTCTTCTAATCACCTAGCTATCAAAATGGTCAAGAATAATTTGGGATGAAATTGTCACAATCGTTCGTATATCGATGGAAATATCAATGAAATAAAACGCCAAGGGATAGAGAATCCCCGCTGTTGGATATGGAAGACGTTTGTACACCCTTGTGGGGGATGTACGAGGGAATACGGACCTCGAACGTCGCGTACACGAAGTCGTGTGCAAAGGGAATATGTTCCCTTGCGGAGAGGATCTCTGGATGAGTGGGAATGTCGCATTATATATGCATAAGTGCATGCGACTGATCGGTCCATATTTTACACATTTTTCTGCATATTTTCATGCCATCTCGATTGCTCATATTGCGATTTTCATGATTATTCGACGATATTGCATCACTTTTCACTATTTCTTGTTTTTGTCGGATTTCAGGAAATATGTAGCGATCGGGAGCAAAAATGAGCTTAAGGGACTTGCACCCACTCCGGAGCGTCACCCAAGGCTCTTTTGAGGGCTATTCGGCGATGGGAGACAGGTGGAAGAAGAAGGAACTCCGTAGGAGCGACGAGGAGGAGAAACGGAGAAGATTGGGCATTTTAGCATGCCACTCGGCTGAGTGAAGGAGTCACTCGGCCGAGCAAAGAAGCCCGCTCGGCCGGCCAGATCGGACACGCAGCAGATTGAGTATCAGCGTGCACTCGGCCGAGCATCGCCAGCCCACTCGGCTGAGCACGGAGACACCACTCGCCCGAGTGGCATCACGACGACGGCAAGCAAAAATCCCAGACTTACTGGAATCCGTCAGGCGATTGAGGGTTCCGACTCGGCCGAGTACCGAATGCCCCGCGGCCGAGTGAGTAAAGCCACTCGGCCGAGCCACCCCCGGAGACAGACCCCTGAGGACCTCGAAGTTACTGGAATTTTACAGGGTCTATCACTCGGACGAGTAGAGAAGCCCACTCGACCGAGTAGAGAAGTCCACTCGGCCGAGTGATGCCGAGGACACGCAGCGCCCAGATTTTCAGACAGCCTCCTACTCTTTTGAAATCTGCTATCATTTCAGCAATCAAAGTATTTTTCTCATATTTTATATGGATAGTAGACTTCATGATGGTTCCAACGCCGCCAAGAACGTGCAAATAGGAGGTCGGATGAAATCTGGAGAATTTCTGCAAGTTGACGCTGCAGTGTTGGAATTTCCACTCGGCCGAGTCACAGTTTCCACTCGGCCGAGTCGGCGACGGGCCCAGATTTTAAGTTGCGGTTTGGGCTGTTTTTGGGCACGAATTTGAGGGGTTTTCTAGGGTTTCTTGCTAGGGTTTTGGGAGAGTATTTAAGGGGTTAGTAGCCACCATTAGAGGAGATCCCCGTTATGTTTTATTAGAGTTTATTTTAGAGGTTAGGCCATGCCCTAGGCCCCCTCTTGGATCAAAAGGCTTGTATTTGGATTGTAATTCTTCATCAAAGCTAAGTATTTCTATTCTTATTATTTGAATCTTTGTTTTTCTATCTTTTTGTATGCAAGCAATGATTTCTATTGATTCTCATATCCTTATTGCTATGCTAGAGTAGATTTGTTGTTCTAGGGTTTGGGGATGAACCCTATGGATCCAATTTCATATTTGTGAAGAATGAATTCTAAATTGCTAGAATTGCTAGGAGGTTAGGTTGTGATTGATTTCCTACGGATAGCTAGGGATTTCCATCGATTTGGGATTTGCAAGAGATTGGATTCTAATCGATGGGAAGGCCTAGATATTCGATTTAGGTTTACAATTGGGTTTCTCTAGATTTGGTTTGCAAGAGATTGGACCAAAGCTAGGATTTTTAATTGTAAATCTATACACATATTCGTTTGCAAGAGATTGGACGAATACGAACTATCACAACCTAGATCGTAACTCGAGTTTGCACGAGAGTGGGCTCGAGGGGCGATTGAACGATGATGTCGATCCTCATGCTAGCGGCTTAGGTTAGGGTTTGCAAGAGATTGGGCACTAACCTAGGTTTGCTATAGACCGGCAATAGTGCGAGAGCGTGAGCTTGGTTCTATATTCAGTTACGACTAGTTCACCTCAATGCAAGTCTAGTAATATTGAGATTCACTATTTACGATGATGTATGACGATCCGTAGTGGGAATTCCCTAGCCCTAGACGCCTTTATTTGATTTTATATCCCCATACTTTGCCCGACGATTGTGACAGGATCGCCGCAAGGCAAATTCCCTCTTTTATTATATTGTATTTAAATCGATATTTGACCGATTTCTTTATCATCGACACCGACATCCACCACCATTTCCATTATATCATTCCATAACCATCTCCACCAATAAAACATTCGTAGTCAAACCAACCTAGGATAGATTGGAACCAACACCACCTCCTCGTGTTCGATACCCGCTCGCCACTTGACCGTGCGCTTGCGGTAAAACTACAACCGTCGCTCCGGGACGTGTATCCGGGGGGCGATCAAGTTTTTGGCGCCGTTGCCGGGGAGGTGTTTCCCGTTGGGTGCCAATTTGTCACAATTAGGTTGATTAGACTACGAAAAAAAAATTTAAGAAAAAAAAAGAATTTTCACCCCCGCCACCATTACTACCATTTCTATATTCTTTTGTGCCACTGATATTTTTCTCTAGTTATTTATCTTTGTTTATCAGGTATTATGGATTATACTACGTGGACCACAGATTATGATCAGAGTGCTCAGATGGGAGAATACTATTATGATCAGAGTGCTCAGATGGGAGAATACTATTATGATCAGAGTGCTCAGATGGGAGAATACTATTTTGATCAGAGTGCTCAGATGGGCGAATACCTTTTTGAGGAGATGCACTGGCCCGAGCTTGATGAGAGACAAAGGATCTTTTTTGATGAGATGCATGCACACCAGGTTGAAGTGCAAGCCGGGCTTGAAAAGGGTAACCTTCTATTGGAACGGGTGAAGAGGCAACTTGAAATGAATATGCTCATGCTTAAGGTTGAAGGGATTTCCAAAGATATCAGTTCTGCTTCTTCATTTTATGGGCAAGAAGCATCGCCAGACTTACCACCAGAGCCAGAATGTGCCGTCGTCGATCCCACTTCCTACGATACATCTATTGCATATGAAGAGTGGATGGACGAAGAGGCAGTGAAGGAAGCAGAAATTGAGTCATATGCGCAGCCAGAGGAGGACGCATTTCAGAGATTATTGGAGGGTCTCTTGGAGTCAGTGAGGTTCACCGGTTCAGAGAGCATTACGGCAGGTGATGCATTTGAGCCACGATTTGCAGATTTTGTTATGAACCGTGTTTCAGCTGCAGGAACAATTGAGGAGGACATCCATGTCAGACTTGAGGGGGATAGACTATATTTTCGGATTTCTTGCGGGCATTCCCCTCCACATGATACATCCCCACAAGCTGACACACATGAGCAGCCAGCATCACCATCCCAGGGAGAGCCTACATTGATAGTTGATGAGAAGGCAAATGAGCACACTATCGAGCCAGAGCATGCTTTTGAGGAGGCCTTACACACAGAGCCAGAGCTTATCACCGAGGAGGTCATGCATCGGAACGAGGACACAGCCATTCATGAGGATCCCGAGCACTATCCTCCTCCATTAGAGCTTCCGCAGCCACCTCATCCTCCCACTGAAGCAGAGGACTACCCCACAGAGCTTATGACTCCCCTTCAGGGAGATCTCTTTACTCCCTCGCCCTTTATCTTTGATTTCCCTCCCGTGTATGATGTTTTTTATGATTCATCGTGCCTTTTGCAGGACTCATGTACATACGATCAAGAGGTACGATGGGACGTATATGAGGAGGAGAGCAAGGAGTTAGCACCCATGGACGCATATGAATATGATCAAGAGGTGCACTGGGATGAGTCTGACGATGATGAGGAGCATCTCGATGAGGTCCACACCTATGATCTAGATGTACCTGAGCAGCATAGAGAAGACACCGTGGAGACAGCTATCACGGCACGTGAGGATATTGGATTATTTCCAGGGAAGTATCGTCCACCATTATTTATTCCATACATTTCTATAGACGATCCTCTTTGGGATACTTTTATTATGAGGGTGAATTTTTTGCAGCGAACTGATGCATCCTATTCTCTGCAGGGTACAGGTGGAGTCCTTGTGGGAATGCTGGAGGATGCATTGCTGGAGTTCGTTGGAGTCCGTGGACATACGCGCCTTGCGGAGCCACAGAAAGAGCAGTTGGAGCAGTTGCCTGCACCGGCAAAGATACTGGATCCGCCTTTTGCTATAGGTGATATCAATCCAGTAGTGTAGAACTTTTTATGCTTTCAATAAACTCGAATCCTCTCGACAGCGAGAGGACCGTATAGATTTGCTTGAATAAATATCACCTCATATGATGGCAACAAAAATCTTTTACACCCCAAACCCATTATATATATTAATTCCCCTCTCCATATTTTGATACGCCACATCCTTTTGCTCACAACCATCGAGCATTTCTTTCAAGTGAATACTCACTTTCTTATTCATTTGACTTGATCACGCTTTGCAAAGACATGACATTTTTGATTGAGTCATTTGAATAGGATTGTTTGGTATAAGCTTGGGGGAAAGCACTCTCATGCATCATTGTATGTGCATGTAGTTGCATTAGGATTTCATGTCATTCATTTCATCATTTTTCATTCACCCCCTTATTATTATCGTTGTTCTTCATATTCTTTCATTATGATCACATTGAGGACAATGTGAAGTTTAAGCTTGGGGGAGTGCATTTCCATGCCATTTAGATGCATTAGTTGCATTTTTACTTTATTTTACGTTTTTTAGAATTTTTCAAAATTTTTGCATCATCTTTTTGATTTTCCATCTTATTTTCCTTTTATGTGTGTTCATGCATCATATTGTGTGCCTGATTTTCTTTTCTTTTCTTTCCTCTCTCTTATTTTTTCTTATTTCTTTATTTTTCTTTCTCTTCTTTTGCTAGATTTGTTCCTTATGATGATATCTCTTATTGCTTTAGCAACCATCACGATGCTTATTATTCATTGCCATGCTACTTAGAGTATTCCATAGTCTTGCTATTCACATGTTCTTGCAAATCTATTTCTTTTGATGATTCCTCTACATGAATGCATGATATTAATTGAAACTGAATGTATGGATTAGTGTTTGGTATGCTTTTGTTGGAAATGCACCAAGATTCACGCATCATTAGTATATCTGAAGCATCAGTTTTATTGTCTTATTCACCTTCTGTTGCATGCCTGATATGGTTGTAGACTTTACCGCTTGACTTCACTTTTTATTGAGATGATTGAGAATATCCATGCTTACATATGAGTTTTAGTTGATGTATTATCTTATTGAACCATTCGTGCACATCTTAGAGTGAACCGAGTGTTACATTATTTCTTTCTCCACATATATCTTTTTATTCTCTACATGTCACTTGAGTTCACCTCCTAAAGCTACTCATATCGCATCTATTTCCCAAAAATCCCCACAAAAAGAAAAAGCTTGCTCCAAAAATTCCAAAAAAGCCAAAAAGGAGCCAAAATCCAAAAATACAAAGCAAATAGCTCCTACAAAAATCCAAAAAGAAAAGTGAGAAACAAAAAAGTTCAAAAAGAAAAAAAGAAGAAAAAAAAAATGTTTCTCTTTCTCATTATTGGAGCCACAAAATACTTGGGAAAACCAAGGCAAAAATCCCATTTTCCACTATTATATTCCTTTGGATGCGACGCCTCAAGCTAAGCTTGGGGGGGTGAATTCATTTGACCATATGAGTGAGTATGACATTAGAGTGGAGACGTGCATGAATGGGAATATTCGATAATGCTTAGACTTAGCAAAATATATTAGATATGGAGATTTTTCATGATTTGAAATAAATATGTGAATGCCATGACTTTTATTCTATTCTCTATTGCATGCTTGGTGTGTATCTTATATGCTTCATTTATAACTTTTGATTGAAAAGTGCATCGCCAACATTTGTATATTAAATTCTATGAAATGCGTAATGTGGATATGAATTGATTGTATGAATTTAGAGAGTCCCTCTTATTGTTCTTAAAAGCTTGCAAGTACCATGTTTATGAAAGATATGAAATCCTTGTAGCATGTGATTTGTATTTTCCAAGTCATCGTGAAGTGTAGCTTATGGCTTGAGATCTGAGAGTATAATCTAGCGACCCCTTCCACTTCGTATTCTTTTATTTCATTTCCCTTATTTTTCATCTCCCGAGTTCGTCTTTTTACTTATCTTCCTCGAGGACGAGTAAGAGGTAAGCTTGGGGGATTTTGATCGGTCCATATTTTACACATTTTTCTGCATATTTTCATGCCATCTCGATTGCTCATATTGCGATTTTCATGATTATTCGACGATATTGCATCACTTTTCACTATTTCTTGTTTTTGTCGGATTTCAGGAAATATGTAGCGATCGGGAGCAAAAATGAGCTTAAGGGACTTGCACCCACTCCGGAGCGTCACCCAAGGCTCTTTTGAGGGCTATTCGGCGATGGGAGACAGGTGGAAGAAGAAGGAACTCCGTAGGAGCGACGAGGAGGAGAAACGGAGAAGATTGGGCATTTTAGCATGCCACTCGGCCGAGTGAAGGAGTCACTCGGCCGAGCAAAGAAGCCCGCTCGGCCGGCCAGATCGGACACGCAGCAGATTGAGTATCAGCGTGCACTCGGCCGAGCATCGCCAGCCCACTCGACCGAGCACGGAGACACCACTCGCCCGAGTGGCATCACGACGACGGCAAGCAAAAATCCCAGACTTACTGGAATCCGTCAGGCGATTGAGGGTTCCGACTCGGCCGAGTACCGAATGCCCCGCGGCCGAGTGAGTAAAGCCACTCGGCCGAGCCACCCCCGGAGACAGACCCCTGAGGACCTCGAAGTTACTGGAATTTTACAGGGTCTATCACTCGGACGAGTAGAGAAGCCCACTCGACCGAGTAGAGAAGTCCACTCGGCCGAGTGATGCCGAGGACACGCAGCGCCCAGATTTTCAGACAGCCTCCTACTCTTTTGAAATCTTCTATCATTCCAGCAATCAAAGTATTTTTCTCATATTTTATATGGATAGTAGACTTCATGATGGTTCCAACGCCGCCAAGAACGCGCAAATCGGAGGTCGGATGAAATCTGGAGAATTTCTGCAAGTTGACGCTGCAGTGCTGGAATTTCCACTCGGCCGAGTCACAGTTTCCACTCGGCCGAGTCGGCGACGGGCCCAGATTTTAAGTTGCGGTTTGGGCTGTTTTTGGGCACGAATTTGAGGGGTTTTCTAGGGTTTCTTGCTAGGGTTTTGGGAGAGTATTTAAGGGGTTAGTAGCCACCATTAGAGGAGATCCCCATTATGTTTTATTAGAGTTTATTTTAGAGGTTAGGCCATGCCCTAGGCCCCCTCTTGGATCAAAAGGCTTGTATTTGGATTGGAATTCTTCATCAAAGCTAAGTATTTCTATTCTTATTATTTGAATCTTTGTTTTTCTATCTTTTTGTATGCAAGCAATGATTTCTATTGATTCTCATATCCTTATTGCTATGCTAGAGTAGATTTGTTGTTCTAGGGTTTGGGGATGAACCCTATGGATCCAATTTCATATTTGTGAAGAATGAATTCTAAATTGCTAGAATTGCTAGGAGGTTAGGTTGTGATTGATTTCCTACGGATAGCTAGGGATTTCCATCGATTTGGGATTTGCAAGAGATTGGATTCTAATCGATGGGAAGGCCTAGATATTCGATTTAGGTTTACAATTGGGTTTCTCTAGATTTGGTTTGCAAGAGATTGGACCAAAGCTAGGATTTTTAATTGTAAATCTATACACATATTCGTTTGCAAGAGATTGGACAAATACGAACTATCACAACCTAGATCGTAACTCGAGTTTGCACGAGAGTGGGCTCGAGGGGCGATTGAACGATGATGTCGATCCTCATGCTAGCGGCTTAGGTTAGGGTTTGCAAGAGATTGGGCACTAACCTAGGTTTGCTATAGACCGGCAATAGTGCGAGAGCGTGAGCTTGGTTCTATATTCAGTTACGACTAGTTCACCTCAATGCAAGTCTAGTAATATTGAGATTCACTATTTACGATGATGTATGACGATCCGTAGTGGGAATTCCCTAGCCCTAGACGCCTTTATTTGATTTTATATCCCCATACTTTGCCCGACGATTGTGACAGGATCGCCGCAAGGCAAATTCCCTCTTTTATTATATTGTATTTAAATCGATATTTGACCGATTTCTTTATCATCGACACCGACATCCACCACCATTTCCATTATATCATTCCATAACCATCTCCACCAATAAAACATTCGTAGTCAAACCAACCTAGGATAGATTGGAACTAACACCACCTCCTCGTGTTCGATACCCGCTCGCCACTTGACCGTGCGCTTGCGGTAAAACTACAACCGTCGCTCCGGGACGTGTATCCGGGGGGCGATCAGCGACATATGGCTAATAAAGGGGGAATATCTTAAGCTTATGTTGTACCATGCACATGGTACAACTTAAGCTTATAATGTGCCATGCATCATGGTACACCTTAATTAAGTTGTTCCAAAGGAACAACTTACCCTAAAATAACTACCTTGGGGGCTATAAATAAGACCCAAGGGTGGCCATTTTCCTTACACCTTTTGCATGAAATTCATGCATGCATCTTCATCCTAGCGAAGCTCTGCAGAAATATTTCCTCTCCCTCTATCCAAGTTCTTAATCTAAAGTAGAGATTTAGATTGTGGATTTAGTAGCCTTACTCCGTTCGTGAGTAGACTCGATCCGTCGTGGCGAATCCGAAGGCGAAGTTCGTAGACTACCGTGCAGCGTACGCAAGCGTAAGTCTAAACTTCATATTATCGATCCTAACTCTGTTTTGGACAGGATCCTACATTGGTATCAGAGCCATATGGGTTCGCCCCGGTCAAACCACCGCCCCGTCGAAACTATGAACGAGTCGTTGTCTTTTTCACGAATGGGTCTCCTACTATTACGGATATAGTAGGAACGCTTCGTGACGGAGAGAACGCAGCGGTTGTTCTTTTCACGTTAGGGTCTCCTATCATTACGGATATGGTAGGAACTCTCCGTGACGGGAAGAACCGACCGTTCACATAGTATATTATTTTTCATTTTTGGCACACGGCCATTAGGAAATAACTAATTTCTCGACGAACGGGTGCTTCATCGACGAACGGGTGCTTCATCGAGGAAGATGATGGTAGTTATTTCCATCGGGTAAGAGGAAATTTGGTGTGTGTGCACCATGGCCAAATGGGCTATGAAGGCCATGCACCCCCTCTCCCCATGCGGAGGGGGTTGGCTACGGCCAATAACCACCGGTGACCACCCCATCAAGGGGGAGGAATAAGTGCGGCAACCCCATTCAAAGGGGGTGGCCGGCCATGGCCAAAGGGGCCATGGCCGGCCAACGCCGAATGGCCTTGGCCATGACCGGCCATGGCCAAGCCATGGCCGGCCATGGCCAGGCCGGCAATGGCCGGCCATGGCCAGGCCGGCAGTGGCCGGCCTTGGCCAAGGCCTGCCGGCCAGGCCGGCCCTGGCCAGCCTGCCGGCCCTGGCAGAGGCCAGGGCCGGCGCCCTGGCCACTGCCAGGGCCAGGCCGGCCCTGGCAGAGGCCAGGGCCGGCGCCCTGGCCTCAGGCCAGGGCCTGGCTGAGGCCAGGGCAGGAGCCCTGGCCCCGGCCAGCGGCCAGGCCGCCCTGGCAGAGGCCAGGGCGGCGCCCTGGCCTCAGGCCAGGGCTTGGCCGAGGCCAGGGCAGGAGCCCTGGCCCCGGCCAGCGGCCAGGCCGCCCTGGCAGAGGCCAGGGCGGCGCCCTGGCCTCAGGCCAGGGCCTGGCCGAGGCCAGGGCAGGAGCCCTGGCCCCGGCCAGTGGCCTGGCCGGCCCTGGCCGAGGGGGCCAGGGCCCCTGGCCGGCCAGGGCAGAGGCCCTGGCCGGCCCTTGGCCAAGCACCGGCCAGGGCAGAGGCCCTGGCCGGGAAGAAGTTGCTTTCGAAAAATTGGTCGACCAATTTGGAGTTTTTGGTCGACCAATCTGACAGAAGGTCTGGGTCGACTGTAAACTTGCCTACTAACCCATACGGGGTGACAAAAGGCATTGGCCAAACTCGGATGTGCCGATTAGCCCATACGGGGCTAACCACAGTGCCGACTAGTTCATACGGAACTAACATTTTAATGAAGTTTTTTAACTTGGGCTCTACTCCTTGAAGACTAGCCATAGTGCTCTACTTCATGCGAGATTAGCCAAGTCATTGTGCTCTACTCTACGAAGATTGGCCAATGTACTTATGTAATTGTGCTCTACTCCTTGAAGATTAGCCGTAATGCTCTACTTCATGCGAGATTAGCCATGTCATTGTGCTCTACTCCACGGAGATTAGCCAATGAACTTATGACGTTGTGCTCTACTCTACGGAGATTAGCCAATGTATTTTAAATTCGTTTTGAAAAAATACATTTTCAAAAACGCTTTTCCGCTGCAAAGTACTATAAGAGTACTAACATTTGATAAAGTGAGGGAGAAATATTGAAAGTTACTCTAGATGGTGATTGGAAACATAGTGACCTTTCCAATTCTAGAGTAACATCTTCAATATTTTTCGAAAGTAACTTATCAAATGCTCATTTTCCGCTGCTAGTACTATAAGAGTACTATTGTTTGATAAGTGATGGGGGAATATTGAAAGTTGTTCTAGATGGTGATTGGAATCATAGAGACCTTTTCGATTCTAGAACAACATCTTCAATATTTTTCGAAAGTAACTTATCAAATATAATATAATTCCAAGTGGGATTTGAATTTTTAGAACTATCCAAATGGGATACTCTATTATCATTTCAAGTGGGAGTTATATTTTAAGAATTTTTATGCAATGTTTTTGATCGAACCTTCGGTTTTGTGTCTTTTGCAGCATTTTAAAAGTAAAATGTCTTCCGCTTCAAAGAATATCGTCGCTGAGTTAAACAAAGGTGAAAAACTCAACGGCGATAATTACAAACTTTAGTCCATTAAGATACAATACGTTTTAGAGGAGCAAGAAGTGCTCGAAACTCTAAAGAACGTAATGATTGAACCCGAGTTGGGCACTACGGCCCAACACCGAAGAGACAAGGAAGCTTTTGATGCTTGGTCTCGGAAGAATAAGATAGCGCGCATTACGTTATTAAGCAGTATGGCTGATGACATAATGCGCATCTTCCGAGAACATGACCTAGCCATGGACATATGGTCCAAGCTAGAGGAGAAGTTCGGTGGCACATCGGTGTCCAAACTTCGCGCCTTAACTATAAAGTTCGATACATATAAGAAACATCCAGATCATTCCATGGGGAAACATCTGCGACATATGGCGAACCTTATATCAGAGTTAAAGGACGCAGGTCATGTGCTCACGGATGAGCAACAAATCCAAGCAGTCATACGTTCCCTACCAAATGGGTGGGATCAGATGAAGATGCATCTCACTCATAATGAGAGCATCAAGACCTTCAACGATGTTTCCAAGCACCTCGAATTAGAGGAAGAGCGGCTTGCGGCTGCCAAGCCAGGTGCAGAAGTGCACATGGTTGCTAGTTCCTCACACGGGGGAACGAAACGTAAAGATCGTTCGAATTCTTCTAATGAACGTAATAAGCAACCTGAGTCTACCAAGGAACCCAAACATAAGGGTGGGCACAAGAAATGGCACAAGAAGAAAGACTTGAAAAGAATCAAGTGCTTCAAGTGCAACAAGCTCGGTCACTATGCTCGTTCGTGTACGAGTGGAAGTGACGAGGTAACTTGTAATTCTAGTTACATATGTGTTTCTAGTCCACTATTTCTTGTGGAATCTAATCCATTTTTGGATAATTGATTCAGGTGCCACCGACCACATAGCAAAGGACAGACGGTCCTTCGTGGAGTATCACCGGATACCCAAGGAATGAAGTGGATCAATGTAGGAAACAACACACGTGTTGAAGTGAAAGGCGTTGGGACTTGCAAGCTTGTCTTGGACAACGGCCTCACTCTCCTACTACATATTGTTCTCTTCATTCCATATATTCAAAGGAATATTAAAACTGTGGTCAATTTAATGGGTCTTTGTAATAGTTGGTTCCTTCATGATTGTAAAGTGGTCCTATTTTGTAATAATTCTTTTATTGGTTCTGGGTTATGTATTTCAAAGGATTTATTGTAATAAGTACAATATATGATTCCTCATGTAATGAAAATTTCCTTGTGACAAATTCTTTGACTAATGAGTCTAATATAATTTGTTGGCACACAAGGCTTGGTCATATTGGACCAACGCGTATGGATAGATTTGCCAAACGTGGCCTTCTATCAAATGTTTCAAAGGTTGAAAAATCGACCTGCGAACATTGCATTGTGGGGAAATCTTGTCGCAAGCCGTTTTGGAACCGGCACAAGGGCCAAGGTTCCATTACAGCTTATCCATTCGGACATATGTGGTCCGATGAATGTCAAGACAAGACGCGGGAAGTCCTATTTCATCACTTTTAATTGATGATTTCACCCGATTCGGTCATATCTATTTGATATCCCACAAAAGTGAAAGCACTAAACCTGCTTTAAAAACTATATGAGTTTAGTGGAGAATCAATTAGATCGCAAGATTAAGGTCGTGCGAACCGATAGGGGCGGTGAATATCAATCAACAAGTCTAAAGGAACTTTGTGATGAAAAAGGCATAGTACATCAGGTAACTATGCCTTATACTCCTCAACAAATTGGTGTTGCAGAAAGGAGGTATAGGACTTTAATGAAAAATGGTCCGTTCAATGATGGCGCAAGCTAACTTGCCAATCACCTTTTGGGGTGATGCATTATTGACAACCGTTTTCATTTTAAACCGCGTACCCTCGAAATCAGTTAGCTCCACTCCTTATGAGTTGTGGAACCAAAGGTCTCCTGACTTAAACATTTTACCTTGAGTTTGTGCATTCAACGCACATATTTCCTCCCATAAGTATGGCAAACTTGGGCCATGGGGAAGGAAATGTATCTTTAAACGATACGCATTAAACTCCAAAGGTTATGTTTTTGTTAGTCAGGAAGACAATGGTGTGCTAATTGAGTTTGAGTCGAGGGATGTCACTTTCTTGGAAAACAAGTTTCCAAGACAGGGCGAGATAAGTCAGGACTTATCTCTATTTGAGATCTGTGATCAAGAAGGATTACCTCATTCGAGTGGGAGAATTCTTGGTGAAAACGAAAATACTTTTCAACCTTCACCAATGGATTATACGAATGACGATTATCCTATTCCATACGGGAATAATGATCCAAGTGGGAGCAATTCTAACAACATTTCAAGTGGGAGTGATATTAGAATTGATCTAAATTCGAGTCAACAAGGACTTGAAGAATCTCAAATATGCCACATCACGCCCTGCAAAAGACAAATGGATGGAAGCGATGAAGGAGGAATTGAAATCCATGAAAGTTAACCAAGTCTGGGACTTAGTTAACTCACCCAGAGGACATAGAGCAATTGGGAACAAATGGGTTCTCAAGATCAAGCATAAGGCTGATGGCTCTATAGATAGATATAAAGCTCGCCTTGTCACGAAAGGTTTTACGCAACAAGAGATCTTCTCACCTGTTGTGCGTTTTACCTCGATTCGCCTGATTCTGGCAATGGTAGCTTGCTTATACCTCGAATTACATCAGATGGATGTAAAGACTGCCTTTCTCAATGGAGAATTGGACGAGGAGATCTATATGGAACAACCAACAGGGTTTGTAAAAGAAGGAAACGAACATAAGGTTTGTAAACTTCGTAAGTCCATATATAGTCTTAAATAATCCTTGAGGCAATGGTATATACGATTTCAAGAAATTGTCTTATCAAATGGATTTTCCATACTTGATGAAGATAACTACGTATATATCAAGAGGATTAAAAGCAAGCATGTTATTATGTCTCTATATGTAGATGACATTTTAATAGCCAGAAATGACAAGGGCTTTGTGATGAGTATCAAGGCTTGGCTTTCATCAGTATTTGAGATGAAAGGCATAGGAAAAGCCGCATATATCCTTGTAGTTAAGATTTCAAGGAATCGTTCGAAGAAACTTCTTTCTCTTTCACAGGAGACTTATATAAAGAAGGTTCTAGAACGATTTAATATGCAGGACTGCAAGTCCATTGATATTCATATAAGCATATGCGATAATTTATATCTGGAATCGTGTCCAAAGAACCAAAAGGAAAAGGAAATTATGGAAAAAGTTCCATATTCCAGTGCAGTTGATAGTCTTATGTACGCTATGGTGTGTACGAGACCGGACATCTGTTTTGCCGTTGGAAACGGTAAGCTGTTACCAATCCAACCCAGGGCAAGAACACTGGAAAGCGGTTAAGAGAATAATGCAGTATCTTAAAGGAACTGCAGATTTGCAAAAGACTATGATAAAACCAAGAAGGTAGACATAAGGTACATATCTACGCATGAGATGATAGAGGATCAGCTTACGAAAGCAATCCCCAGAAATGTGTTTTATAAACACTTATCATCCCAAGGATTGCGTATGAGCTGAGTTGTACCAATATATATTCCCATGTCTAAGAAAGATCAAATTTAATAAAAGAATAAGTTCTTTTTCAAACATTGCATATGAATTTCTTAAGAAATGTTTGTGTACATTTTTGAAATCTCAGCTGAATTGTGTGTATGTCGGACAGATAAAGGTTGGCTCTCTCACATAAGCAACCGACTTATCTTATCAGATGGATAAGATAGAGATGAGACTAGTTTAAAGTCAAAATCATTAGACGAATGATTTAGAGTCATGACTTTAACAAGATAGTCGAATGAAAGATCTGCATCATATGGATGCTTACAAAAGATCTGAGATCTATATCACAAGGATATAAAGATCTCATTGGATTTTTTAAATCCTATCTGTCTTATGCAGGATGAGAGTCCGTGAATATTTCACGAGTAGTAAGGGGACTCAAAAAGATAGGCACTGTGGTGTCTGATCTTTTCATCCGTACAACATCATTAAGACATACTCTCCATGGGAAAGGAGTGATGTTGTAATACGTGTTCATACCACGTATGCATTTCGACCACTGAGTTAGTAGCAATAGTGTTTGCTATTATGTGAGACTCAAAGGCCATACGGGTCTTAACTCTTACCCTCAAGGACTCCAATTGGTTCCTTTAGATTTGACGAGATGATCGCTATCTTAGCGTGTTACTAATGGGCTATGGTAATTCGGCTCGGCGGGGCACGTTAGAAAAGCGAATCAAGTCAAGATCAGAAGGTTCGCAAGAAGAGGAAGATTAATTTCATATTCGCATTTGGACTTTAATGATTCAAAGCTGGCCAGCCAATTGTAATCCAGATGGGATTCAATTGTTGAATATAAAGTACAAGAAATGCGAAGAAATAATCTAGGGTAAAGCATGCGTTGAACTACTCAACTTTGCACCTTCGAGGTCGTTGTGTATCTCTAACAAGTGCACAACAACAGACTCTACGCGCATGACGGTCGCACGGTCTATTTCTCGGTATGATAGATGAAAGAACTAAGAGAAAGACGTTCTCTTACAATCCCCTCAAGTGTGAGTGGTAGATGTTGGATATGGAAGACGTTTGTACACCCTTGTGGGGGATGTACGAGGGAATACGGACCTCGAACGTCGCGTACACGAAGTCGTGTGCAAAGGGAATATGTTCCCTTGCGGAGAGGATCTCTGGATGAGTGGGAATGTCGCATTATATATGCATAAGTGCATGCGACATATGGCTAATAAAGGGGGAATATCTTAAGCTTATGTTGTACCATGCACATGGTACAACTTAAGCTTATAATGTGCCATGCATCATGGTACACCTTAATTAAGTTGTTCCAAAGGAACAACTTACCCTAAAATAACTACCTTGGGGGCTATAAATAAGACCCAAGGGTGGCCATTTTCCTTACACCTTTTGCATGAAATTCATGCATGCATCTTCATCCTAGCGAAGCTCTGCAGAAATATTTCCTCTCCCTCTATCCAAGTTCTTAATCTAAAGTAGAGATTTAGATTGTGGATTTAGTAGCCTTACTCCGTTCGTGAGTAGACTCGATCCGTCGTGGCGAATCCGAAGGCGAAGTTCGTAGACTACCGTGCAGCGTACGCAAGCGTAAGTCTAAACTTCATATTATCGATCCTAACTCTGTTTTGGACAGGATCCTACACCCGCTACGAACCGTATCTCATCGTTGTGATTTATAGGTTATATCATTGCTAGAGTTGAATTTTAGGTGAACTAGTCGCAACTAAATGTAGAACCAAGCTCACGCTCTCGCGCTATTGCCGGTCTATAGAAAACCTAGGTTAGGGCCCAATCTCTTGCAAACCCTAACCTAAGCCGCTAGCGTGAAGAACGACATCATCGTCCAATCGTATCTAGAGCCCACTCTCGTGCAAACTCGAGCTACGACCTAGGTTGAGATAGTTCCTACCCGTCCAATCTCTTGTAAACGGGTATTTGTATAGAAATACGATTAAAAACCCTAGCCTTGGTCCAATCTCTTGCAAACCAATTCTAGAAAAATTCCAATCGTAAATCTAAATCAAATTTCTAGGGCTTCCTATCAATTGGGACCCAATCTCTTGCAAATCCCAATCGATATGAATCCCTAGCCATCCGTAATTTATCAATCCCAACCTAACCCTAATCAATTCTAGCAAGAATTTCACCAATTCATCCCAATTCGGAAATAGGGTTCATAGGGTTCATCCCCATGCCCTAAGACGATAAAACTACTCACTAATCATCATGCAATTCATAATAAATTCAATAGAAAAATCAACACAATTCATTGCAATAGAGAAATTATCAATAAAAATAGAGTTTTTGACAAGAAAAGAGACAAACCAATGAGAATCCAATAGCATCCAACAAAAGTCTCCTTTCTAATCTCTCAAAAAGCCTAAATCTAATTAACTAAAAAGCTCTCTAAAAAGGCTGCAAAAAGTATCAAAAAGTTCTCCCTAACTAGGACAAAAACTGGGTTTAAATATCCCTCAAAATCGCCCAGAAATTCGTGACAAAAATGCCCCTGCGCAGCTCAAAAATCGCAGTTTACGCAGCAGGCGGGGCGGCTCACTCGGCCGAGTGACAAATGTCACTCGGCCGAGTGACAAACCCTGTAAAATTCCAGTAAGTCGGGACTTTTCATGGGTCTGTCTTCGGGAGTGACTCGGCCGAGTGGATTTACTCACTCGGTCGAGGGGCAATTCTTGCTCGGCTGAGTCGGAGTCGTCAAAAATCCTGTAATATAACAGTAAGTCGGCTGTTTTTTGAAGTGTCTTTTCTCATGCCACTCGGGCGAGGAGATTTCCATGCTCGGCCGAGTGGACTATCGTCACTCGGCCGAGTGCATGCCCATTTTCTTCTGTTGATGCGTGTCCGGTCTAGTCGGCCGAGTGGTCTTCTTGCTCGGCTGAGTGGGTGGTTCACTCGGCCGAGTGAGATGCTACAAAGGCCCAATCTTCGTCTTTTCGTTTCCTCGTCGCTCCTACGACGTTCTTTCTTCTCCCACTTGTCTTCCATCGCCGAATATCCCCCAAAAGAGCCCTGGGTGACACTCCGGAGTGGGTGCAAATCCTCTTGATCTCAAAATCACTCCGAATCGCTCCATATCTCCTGAAATACGACAAAAACAAGAAATCGTGAAAATCATCGCAATATTGTCGAATAATCGTGAAAAACGCGATTTGAGCGATCAAAGTGGCATGCAAACATGCAGAAAAAGGGTGTAAAATACGGAGCGATCAAAATCCCCCAAGCTTACCTCTTACTCGTCCTCGAGGAAGATAAGTAAAAAGCGAGCCCGACGGGCAAAATAATGGAAAAGAGGGAAAAATAAAAGAAATAAAAATAAAAAACAAAAATAAAAATAGAATAGAAAGCGAAGAAGGGGGGTGCTAGATCATTTTTCTCAGGACGTGGTTTTGCTTACTCACATAGCATACATCGAACATAAAACACACATCAAAGACTTTTATTTCGATATCATAGTATAATTGATGCATTCGAAATAGAAAACCCCAAAATATCAATATAGAATAAATATGGAACCATTCTAGGATTAACATCGTCTGAAGCATCTAAAGCAGTATGCATAACCATAGATCACCCACTTTTCAATTGAATGCTTTCTATAAGGAGTATAAGAGATATCACACGATATGGAATAGTAAGAATAGAAAAGCATGGTTTTCATGAAATGAATGCTAAGTGTCGATTTATGGATTTCGTGAAACTTTAGCAATCTCATCGAGTATAGAAGATTACTTAGCCTAGGTTGTCATGCACCGTCAAGTAGTCACTCTCACACACATCATTGGATCCTCTCCCCCAAGCTTATCCATAAGCGTGGTGTCATAAACAAATCAATATGTACATTCCTCATTTCTTTTGAAGCTCCAAAAATGTAAAAATAAAACAAAAGAGGGAAGAATGAGAGAAAGAGTATGAGATGGGATCGTTATGAACTTCTTTTTCTCTTTTCTTTTCTTTTTCTCATTTTCTCCTTTTTTTGACAAACATATATACATAAGCGATCCCAAATCAAAAGAGAGAAGGATATACATGTATATTTTTTTTCTTTTTGATTTTGGGGATTTGGAGCATGGAAACTAATAGCAGGGGAAATGCCGATAATAGACTTGCTAGGGGGGATTCACCAATGAATTTCAAGTAGAGAAATAATGCTCAAGATATGTGGAGAAAGAAATCAATGTATCACTCAGTTCACTCTATAGGACGTGCATGACAACTATCCGCAGAGTAATATAATCTACTCAGTTTAATCCCAAAAAGTAAACTAGTCCAGATTTATCATCCTAGCAAACATTCAATCAACCTGAAGGTGAAGCGTACAATTCATGCAATAAGAAAAGATATGAGAGAGGAAAGCAGTACTCCAAATATAAGCAGACAATGCGTGAAGCTTGGTGTGTTTTCTATGATAAGCATACATATGAATCATCAGACATCAACTAATAATAGAATTTCATCCATATTCATACAGGAAAAGAGTGGGTTACTATTTCAAAATGCAAAGCAGGACATAGCATATGATATCTGAAACAAAAGTTATAACGTGACAAAATAGAATGCATATGTAGATAAGCTAACACCACGTCATCATCATCACAGAAAAATCATCTCTAGTAAAAGATGAAAGAAACAAATATAAAAGAAAATAGAACTATATACAATGCGGCATACTCAAAAGAGGAAAAGAAAACGTGATGCATGATAAAAAACGAAAAAGTGGTGAAAATAAGTGCAAAAGTGGAAAGAAAACGTGAGAAATCAAAAATAAAGGGTGGCAAAAATGAAAAGTGTGAGAACTCACTCCCCCAAGCTGAAGTGCACAGTGTCCTCAATGTGCAAAGTGTGGCACACTGAGATACGTGAAGTGTGTGGGGAGGGTGAGGATGCATGCATGATAAGAAAGAAAAAGAAAAAGAAAGAAAATAAAATATGAATGAATGTGATGCATGCAAAGATCAGGATGATGCAGATATGAGTGTCCCCAAAAAGGTCTCTCCCTCACTCCCAAAAAGATATAAAAATACATGATCAGGAAGGTGCGAAAATAATGATACGTGGAGTAGGGGGGCAAAAATCAATCACCAGGCCCAGGAACAAACGGGCAACAAAACGACAAAAAATATCAGAGGCATCAAGGGTGTGCCTAAGCTGGTGGTGGCGCTGCACCATCACCGGCCTGTGGCGGAGGTGGTGGCGGAGGTGGTGGTCGTGGTATCTGCTGGGTGAGTGTGGGTGGCGGAGGTAGGCGCGTCTGATTCAGGCAAGCCTGAATACTGGGAAGCAGGGCGACGCGGGTCTACACAGAACTGACCGTGGCAGAGAGAGCCCTAAAGTCTCCTCGAAGTCCACTAACAGCCCCCTCAAGAGCACGAATGCTCTGAAGTAGAGTGTCAGGGGGTGGTGGAGCGGAGGGACGCACATGTCGAACAGGTGAGGTACGGGGCTGTCTCTGGCGGGAAGCGTATAGGATGGGGCCAGCAGGGTAGTGTGGAAGGGGGGCTGTGCTCGGTAAGTGATGTCCAGCCTCGGTGTGAGGCTGGGACGCGGGCTGGGTCAGAGCAGCAGCAGAGGTGGAAGGCAAACTGTGTGACGAGGCAGCGGGAGAGGTCGGTGACACAGGAGTGGGGACAGAAGTCACGACACTCTCGGTGAGGACAGTGGCATTGGGGTCAGAAGGGCCAACGGTCGGGGTGGCCGTGGATAAAAGTGAAGTCAGGACCGTCACTGCGGCGGTAAAGGAGGTCTCGCCGGTCTCTAAAATAGTGGTGGGACGCTCGGGGCTAAGAGAAGTGATATGCTCGGTGGACATAGGCTCGGTGGTGGTGGTTGTGGTCGTGGAGGACGGCTCAGCAAAGGTACTCCCGACCTTGACAGAAGTGTGGACAGAAGTGTCGGGAGGTGCAGACAGTGCAGGTGCAGACTGAGGGATCACGGGGTCAATAGGTGGTGCAGGGGGTGCCTGCTCAGCATCCTCAGCCTCAAGCACATAGGCAGCAGGGATAAGGAGATCCATCGCTGGAATCCAATCCCCGTGGGCCGGTCCAATGTGTGTCCGAGCGAGGCTCGGAAGAACCATGTAGTCAGCACTAAAGGGACCGTGCAACCACACCCAGTGCCTGCGACCATGGGGACGAAGCATCTTCATCCGGGCCATAACATCTATCGAGAGTGAAGTGGGGCCCGGGGCTCGACGCAAGTCGTCAGGGAGGTCCACGCCGGTCATAAGGGCTAGAAGCGTGATCAGACCGCCGCAATAAATAGGTGAGCGAGCGCTCATCGAAATAATGATGCGGTCTAAAAACCAACTAGCGATATCAATCTCAACGACAGGGACCAGGTCGTCGCTACCCCTATCCAGAGCCCTAGGGCGAGTCATCGTGTAGAGCATGTAGAGCTCAGGCATAGACATCGTCTCGGGCTCATACCTCGCTAGGAAAGTAGTCGCCGTGAGGCGCTATGCAATGCGGAGGCAGGGGTGCAGGATGGCTGAGGCCTTGGCCCTACTAGGGTCAAAGCCAAGTGGGGATCCCGTGATCCGTGTCCAGAATGTCGAGGTGTCGAACGACGGGGGTGGGATGTGCGTGGGTGCGTAGGCACGGTCGGGGACAGGGACAGCGGACCACTGGAAGAATGCATGAAGCATGTCGAGAGTGATCTCGCACTCTCGATCCATCAAGCGGAATGTGCATCCTCCAGGGGTCTGGTCAATAGAGCTCAGGACCTCTAGTGTCGGACGGATGAAAGTATCCACCGACACCGCAAGAAAATCATGCCATCCCACGTTGTCGTACAACGTGAGAAGCCTCTCGAGTACCCCTAGGCGGTCAAGGTCAGCTAAGTGTGCGAACCTAGAGGGTACTATCGATCGATGACAGATACGCTCGAACCTGTCGCGGTGTGCGTCATTTCGAAACGTGATCCCCATCGGCCCGACGGCGGGAGCGGGTGGAGGGACATGATCAGCAGGGATAGGCTGTGTAGGTGGTGGTGGTGGTGGCAGGCTAGGTTGAGGAGAGTCCTCCCTAGCGTGAGAGGGATTGGGGTCATCGGTCCTCCTCCGCTTAGGAGCGGATCCCCGTGTACGAGGCCTAGTGCGCGGCGGCATGTGTGCCGCGAGACGTGTCCCAACTGAATAAATAATCCGGTGTGCTAAGTAATGAAACGAATGTACCTGAACACGCCGCGAGAGCAATAAGTAGTGCGTGCGAAGAGACGCCTCCGCTGCAAAGCTCAAAGTGAGTCCCAAAAGCTCCCCGAAGCTCCCCCAAGATAGCCTGCAAATCAAACGGTCAAATCAGTGAATAATATTGAATACGTATGGGGGAGATGGGGGATAATAGATAGATATAGAAATTAATTTGGGTTAGGGGCTTAAAGGGCGTACAGATCAAGAAAAACAAGGAGAAGAGGGGCTTTTGGGGCAAAAGAGGGTGATTGGGGGCGGTGGAGGCCGGCGCCGGCGAGGTGGAGTGGCGGTCGGTCGTCGGCGAGGGTAGGGGAGCGGTCGTCGGCGAAGTGGGTCGATTCGGGCGAGGGACGACTCGATTCGGGCGATGGAGAGGAAACGACAGCGGGCTCGGGCGAAAAGGGGGGTTTTTTCGTTTCGAAAACTGCGCCTGCCACTGCCGCTTATATATAGGAAATGTTACGACTCGGCCGAGTGCGTAAACGAAAAAATTTCGAAAAATCTCATCCCACATACGACTCGGCCGAGTGGCATTGGTTCACTCGGTCGAAGGGAGAAACTCCACTCGGCCGAGTGGCTCTGCCACTCGGCAATTTTTAGGCTAGGAGGGTATCTGTTTCACTCAGCCGAGTGACAAGACACTCGCCCGAGTGGCAAGACACTCGCCCGAGTGGCAATTAAAACTAAAACTTATAGAAATTAACAGAGAGTTGGTCTGCAGAAACTTCCCTGATTGGTGCTCCACTCGGCCGAGTGGAGTCTTTGCTCGGCCGAGTGGCATATGCTACTCGGTCGAATGACATGCTGTTTTCTGCATCTGCACTCTGTTTTCGCTCTGGTTTCTGTTTTTCTTCCTCCAGTCTGTTTCTTCCTCCTCCTAAGGCCTGAACGCGTTCTTGGAGCGCTCTTCCTTGCCCCTATCTTCCTCCATATGATTGATCTCCCTTTCTCCTTCTCCTGTCATGAAAAATAGTACCCGTTGTCACAATTTTCATGGACAAAAGACTCTAAAAACTAACGAAAGGCTAAACCAAAAAAATGAAAATCAAATAGAAATTACGCAAAAACCGTCGGGTTGCCTCCCGACAAGTGCTCATTTAAGTTCATGAGCTCAACCCCTTTAGATATTCGTTTAGCTCACGATATTGGGCGCATATGAGATGCACCCGTCAAACTTGCCGGGAAGGCCGCTCGGATTTGGGTCTTGATGATCATCGGTCTTCCTCGATGCCTCCTCATCATGGGCAATGTTGGGGGATAAGTCCCCCAAGCTAGAGCTTGTTCCTATCTTCTTCTTGGCCGGTGACACCGATCTTCCATTCGGTGGAGCTTTCTTCGGATTCTTGGCCTTTGAGAGCTTGCAAAGCTCTCGTATTCTTGCGACATCAGTGTCGCCTTCATCACCATCCGTGGAGCTATCTGGAGGGTCCTCCAACTTCTCTTCTTCGCCCAAAGCTTGGCCTTCTTCGAAGCCATCGTCATGGAGAGCACCAATAGAGTGGGGGATTGCTTCTTCAATCACTTCATCAAGGAGATATGAAAGATCGTGGGGGCGTCGCTTGAGTAGATATATGTAATTTACTTCACCGGAGGGGACTCCTTCGGAATAATGCTTGAGCCGTTGTCCATTCACCTTGAATGTGGCTCCGTCTTTCCCTTCCAATTCAAAAGCTCCTCCCGGTTGTATGTGCTTAATGGTGAAAGGTCCGGACCATCTCGATCTCAATTTTCCGGGAAAGAGTCGGAGCCGGGAATTGAATAGGAGGACTTTATCTCCGACCTTGAATTCCGTGACCGTGATGCTTGCGTCGTGGAGGATTTTAGTCCTTTCCTTATAAATCCTTGAGCTCTCATAAGCATCATGTCTTATCTCATCAAGCTCATTAATGTCTAAGAGTCGCCTCACCGCCGCACTTTTGTAGTCATAGTTGAATGTCTTAATAGCCCAATATGCGCGGTGCTCCAACTCTACCGGCAAGTGACAAGCTTTCCCATAAACAAGTCGGTACGGTGTGGTGCCAATAGGAGTGCAAAAGGCCGTACGATAAGCCCATAGTGCATCGTCCAATTTCATTGACCAGTCTTTTCTAGATCTATCTACAGTCTTTTCTAGAATTTGCTTGATTTCTCGGTTCGACACCTCCACTTGGCCACTCGTTTGGGGATGGTATGCCATGCCAACTCTATGATTCACCCCATATCTTTTCAACATGGCTTCAAATTTGTTCTCTATAAAATGGCTTCCCCCATCGCTTATCAAAGTACGAGGCACTCCAAAGCGTGGGAAGATGTTATGCTTGAAAAACTTGGATACCATCATCGCATCATTAGTAGGGGTCGCAATGGCTTCCACCCATTTAGAGACGTAGTCCACGACTAGTAAGATATACTTGTTTCCTTTGCTAGACGAAAAAGGTCCAATAAAGTCCACTCCCCAACAATCGAATAGCTCAACTTCTAGAATGGGCCTCATCAGCATCTCGTTTCGCCTTGATATATTTCCGGTCCTTTGACATCGATCGCATCCATTGACGAAGTCATGCGTATCCTTGAACATGGTCGGCCAAAAGAATCTGCATTGCAATATCTTAGCGGTGGTCTTGGATGAGGCGTGGTGTCCCCCGCATGGCATACCATGGCAATGCAAGATGATAGACCTGGCCTCCTCCTTGGAAACACATCTCCAAATAACACCATCCTTGGAAATTTTGAAGAGATACGGATCTTTCCAAAAATAATTTCGGACTTCATGCATAAACCTCCTCTTTTGTTGCGTGGGCATTCCGCATGGTTTTATCCCACAAGCCAAATAATTGACGAAATCCGCATACCAAGGCACCTCTCCGGGCCTTATGGCATATAGCCTCTCATCAACAAAGGTGTCATCGATAGGTAGGCTCTCGTCCTCCTCGCCGCGAACAAGCCTAGATAAGTGGTCCGCCACTACGTTGTCCGTTCCCTTCTTGTCCCTAATCTCCAAATCAAATTCTTGCAACAAAAGTATCCATCTTATCAACCTTGGTTTTGCCTCTTTCTTGCTTAGAAGATACTTCAATGCCGCATGGTCGGTGTGGACAATAACCTTGGATCCAAGGAGGTAGGAACGAAACTTCTCGATGGAGTTGACAACCACTAAAAGCTCTTTCTCGGTGGTGGTATAATTTTTCTGCGCGTCGTCCAATGTCTTGCTAGCATAGAATATAGCATGAAGCTTCTTGTCTTACCTTTGTCCTAGCACCGCTCCAATGGCTTGGTCACTTGCATCACACATGAGCTCGAAGGGAAGGCTCCAATCTGGCGGTTGTATGATGGGGGAGGAGATGAGTGCTTCCTTCAACGTATTAAATGCTTGCAAGCACTCTCCTGAAAAGACAAAAGGGGGCATCTTTAGCAAGTAAGGAAGTAAGTGGTCGGGCAATTAGGGCAAAGTACTTGATAAAGCATCGGTAAAACCCCGCATGACCAAGGAAGCCTCTAATGCCCTTTACATTAATAGGGGGAGGGAGTTTTTCGATTACCTCGACTTTAGCCTTATCAACCTCAATCCCTCGGGAGGACACAAGATGCCCAAGCACTATCCCCTCGGTGACCATAAAATGACATTTTTCCCAATTAAGGGTGAGATTGTTTTGTTGGCATCGTTTGATGACTTTTGTAAGATTATCCAAACAAGAATCAAACTCACTCCCATACACAGAAAAGTCATCCATGAAGACTTCCACAATATTTACAATGTAATCAGAAAAGATTGATGTTATGCACCTTTGAAAAGTGGCGGGAGCATTGCAAAGTCCAAAGGGCATCCTACGATAGGCATATGTACCATAAGGACATGTGAAAGTGGTCTTTTCTTGGTGGTCTTCATGCAAGGGAATTTGAAAGAACCCCGAATACCCATCCAAATAACAAAAGTATTTGTGTTTAGCAAGGCGTTCAAGGATTTGATCAATGAAGGGTAATGGGTAATGGTCTTTCCTCGTGGCTTTATTTAGCTTCCTATAGTCAATGCACATTCGCCATCCCGTGACGGTGCATGTAGAAATGGGTTCTCCCTTGTCGTTTTTACAACGGTCATTCCCCCCCTTTTAGGAACGACGTGAACGGGGCTAACCCACCGGCTATCAGAGATAGGATAAATAATGCCGGCTTCGAGTAATTTAAGAATCTCTTTCTTAACCACCTCCTTCATATTAGGGTTCAACCGCCTTTGAGGCTCTATCGAGGTGGCTTCAGTGTTTTCCAAGTGGATTCTATGCGTGCAAAGCCTAGGGCTTATTCCTTTAAGGTCAGAGATGGTGTAGCCAAGCACATCTTTGTGACTCCTAAGAACCTCTAAGAGTCTTTCTAGTTGATCATGGTTGAGGTGGGCATTAACAATAACCGGGTAGGTCAATTTTGTAACGATCAGTTTTTATCGTTACGTTTATCTGTCTCCTCTCTTGTATTATTCGTTCGTACCTATAGTTAGACGTATCTGTCGCCCGTATCCATATCAGCTGCTAGCTTTATACGTATTAACTTTTAATTAACATTATTTCTATCATTAACTTTTCACAAGTTCCTTTAATACTTTTCCTATTTATAATTTTTCTTTTTCTTTTTTTCAAATTCAAATTTCAAGTTCCAAAACATTTTCGTCCTAATGAAAACCTTCCATGTTCCATTTTAATAAATCTTTTAATAATTATTTTCAAATACCCTTTTATAATTATGTTTAAGTTTTCAAATTAAATGGCTCTAAAATCTTTCTAATTAAACTCATACTATTAATAAGATTTCAAAACGTTTTGAGAACTTTCCATTTCTTCCATCCTAATAAAAACCTATTAATTTCCCCTTTTCAAAACTTTCCTTATTACAATGAAATTAAATCCCTCCATAATTATTATTATATTCCAATTCATTTCCAACTCACAGCTGTCTACATTCATTGGGTTTCCTATTTTTTTTTCGTACGCACCCCAAGACCATTTCTCACACACATAACCTATCATTATTAAGATTTAAAACCCAACCTAGAAACTCAAGGCCATATAACTCACGCTTCCCCTCTTCGTCCCTACAAAGCCCCTTCGTTCACCACCGAACGCCACCCTCGACGAATCTCCGGCATTCGAACCACCCCGCCATCGACAGCTCGAGGCCGCCCCGAGTCCTCCCTCGCGCTAGCAACGTCACAGCGAGGCCAACGCCCAAGCAACCCAATGCCGCACGCCGCTCAATCTCCACCCCAGTGAGCCAATCGCCGCCCGCTGAAGCCGTCCGCCACCTCCCGCCTTCCGCACAGCTCGCCCAGTCCACGCACGGATCGCCGTCAAATACAGCCTAGGCCACCTCCCTCCTCCGGTGTCCTTCCCACCGTCAGCCCGCACGGCAACTTCGCCCAGCAGTGCGCCCCTCCGCCGCACCCTGCATCTTCCCAGCGCCGCCGCGAGCCACTTCCGAGCTCGCCGACCGCCGGAGCTGCTGCCCCATGCCCCCTCCCTCCGGCACCGAGGTCTCCCCTTCCCCTCCGATCAGCGCCTCAACCCAACCCACCATCTTCACCGCGGCCTCCTCCTCGAACCACTCCGCCCATCAACAGTTCACCAACATCAGATCCGAGCAACCCGACGTCACGCCTCCCTTGCCTCACTGTCGCTGCCCCGTCCACATCTCCCCACGCCTGTTTCCTCCTCGAATAGAGCCACCCCGCACTCCGCTCCGATCAGCTTCGCCGCATCACCACACCGGCCCCGATCCCAAGCCCACACCTGACACCACCACGGCCTCCTCCAGTACGATCTCCCCCTCCTTCTCCGATCACCTCCGGCGTCCTTCTCCTCCGGTTGCTCCGCAGATCCCGTACGGTTTTCCGCTACCAGCTTCGCCCCTCCGCCATCTTCTTCCTCTCTCCGAGCGCCACCCGCCATCATCACCTTTTCCGTCCGATCTCCGCAACCCCCAGAGACGCCGCAGCTTCGACTTCGTCCCCCATCGCCAACATCTCTGCCGGTGGCAAGCTCAGATCCAACGCCCCGAACGCCTCCTCGCTGCCACCAGTCGACCGCCCGGCGTACCCGCCGCCCACTGATCCGTGCCGCTCTGTTCGCTACCACTAGTCGAAGCCACAGTACCCTCGACGAGCACCACGTAACCCTATAGCTTGAAGGCAGGGTAAGTTTGAATCGAATAATATACACTGGTTTTCAAAGAGTGAACAGTAATTTCACTATTATGACGACAGTGGGGTGATGCCTATAAATGTTTACACCTTTAAAACTTGGATAGTTGAATTATTCTATAAGTTATTATACCATTATCCCATGTTAGTGATATATACCGAAGCTGTGTAATTATTAAATGGAGTTAAGAGTATTATATGTTATTACCCCATGTTAGTACATGCAGTTAGGAGTGGGATAGTAAATGGAGTACTTGTGTAATTAATAAGCAGTATGGTATTGGTGTATGTTAGCCTAAGTATGAACAATTTTTAAGTATGTGTAGTACTATTAGTTAAGTAATTGTTCAAATTCTTTAACTTGATATTAATCGTCTGTGACGCAGAGAACACGCCCCTCGTCGCTATCTCACGAACACCCGAAACGCATCGTTCAAGGCAAGTATATTACTTTCTACAAACCTTTTCAAAGGCGCAAGTATTTACCCTTGCAAGTATATTATTTTCTATAAACTTCCAGCGATGCAGGTATTTTTATCATGGACAACTTTAAGATATCACGTGCATAACCAAGATGTCAACTAATCACTTCATAAATTTGTTACTTAATGACTTTCGAAATAATGTAATGGGTCCGTTGAGGAATTGGTTCGTTCTTGCTATCTAATGCTACCGAAAATTTTAAATGATGCACGCAAAGTTCTATCTTTTTGATTTACCATTCTTGTGGAATGAACGCTCTAACTAAAGACAAGTGATACTGGCCCTTTGGACAAGTTTACGGATTATTGGGCCTTGGGCCACTACAGACTATTATGCCTTCGGGCAAATTACAGACCATTGGGCCTACGGGCAATTATGGATATTGAGCTGCGGGCTATTTACGGAATGTTTGCCCCTCGGCAAACATTAAACTACGGATTGACTTATGGACACTTGGGTGGGGTAGTCTAGTGTAGTAGAGGCTGGAAAGCTGGATTACACTCTAGTGGTGAACTTGACCGACACCTGGCCGGGTCGGTGAGTATAGAGTCACGGGTAGCTCCCGTTGACTTGGGTGTGATGCTGGTCACCTCCCCCTCAGACACTGGGCTTGTCACTAGATAGGAGATTGATTGATTGGTTGATTGATGCACCATTCGCTTTACCTCTGCTGATGCTATGGAGTAGACTGCTAAAATTATTGTCACGATTGACTATTGTTGTGCACACCACACTTGTCCATACATATTGCTGTACGCACCACGCTTGACACTACTTTTGCTTCACACACCACACTTGCTACACATATTGCTGTACACACTACACCGTCACGACTATTGTTGTATACACTACACTTGCCATGCCAGTTTACTTTACATACTACACCTTGTTGCGTTACTACTTTGCACACTACACTTCGCCTGCTCACTGCTTTGCACATTACACATAGCTTACGCCACTTGTGACCATTTGATGCTATGTTCACCTTGTTGAAATGATATTGTGTTTCTCATCCCCCCTAAGTTTTGAAAATTATATTATCACCTTGCCGAGGGTCATTTATTACTAACGTTTTTAAATCTTGCCGAGCGACCCTCGCTGACGTATATTTCCTTGTTTGTGAAATATACGTTAGGTTTTGAGCAGAGTTCACCGAAGAGTTCTTTTGGAGATTGAGCAGGAAGACCAAAAGAGCCAAGAGCATGAGATCCACTACTGAAGAAGACGGACACTGCGCAGCTTGTTGAAGCTTTAATAATTGCTGTTGTAATTTCTTTGTAACTGTTGTAATGGCCATGCTAGGCCTTTTAATTTTTGTGTACATGTAATCTGGAAAAGTTAAAGTATAGTGATGACATTATTTTGTTGTTCCGAATATTCGCAAGCAAGAACCTGCCAAAGTAGTCATACACAGACGCTTATTGGGTTGGGGCCTCACCGCTCCAGCCCAAGCGGGCCCGCTCACGTCCTCGCTCCCAAGTATAATGGGAAGCGGGGCGTGACAGGGGGATGAACCCTATGGATCATAGACACGCAATTTGGTTTGTTCTTTCTTGCTAAAACTCTTATTTTTATGAATTGTTTTCTCTCTACAATGAATTGTGCTTTGATCTATTGCTTTATTTCTGAGATTTCTATGATTAATTGTAAGTAGTTCCGTCGTTCTAGGGCATGGGGATGAACCCTATGGATCTGATCTTTGAATTGTGATGAATGAATTGAATCGTTGCTAAGATTGAAGAAAGGTTAGGTTGTGATTGATTTATCGCGAGTAGCTAGGAATTTCCATCGATTAGGATTTGCAAGAGATTGGATCCCAATTGATGGGAAGGCCTAGATATTCGACTTAGGTTTATAATTGAGATTCTCTAGATTTGGATTGCAAGAGATTGGGCCAAAGCTAGGATTTTTATTATAAATCTGTACTAATATTCGTTTGCAAGAGATTGGATGGATACGAACTATCATAACCTAGATCATAGCTCGAGTTTGCACGAGAGTGGGCTCGAGATGCGATTGGATGATGGTTTCGATCTTCATGCTAGTGGCTTAGGTTAGGGTTTGCACGAGAGTGGGCCCTAATCTAGGTTGCTATAGACTAGCAATAGCACGAGAGCGTGAGCTTGGTTCTATATTAAGTTGCGACTAGTTCACCTACATTCAAGCTTTGCAATATTGAGATTCATGATTCACAAGCATAAGTGATGGTCCGTTGCGGGGATCTCCTATCCCTAGACGCTTTTTATATGGAATTCTATTCGTTATTTGAATGATTGTGACACTATTATCAAAACCATTATTCCATTAATAGATAGGTGATCAAAATAGAATACTATCAATTGTTCTCCCTGTGTTCGATACCCGCTCACCATTACGTCGTGCACTTGCGGTAAGACTACAGTCATTTTCCGGGTGTATATCCGGGCGCGATCAAGTTTTTGGCGCCGTTGCCGAGGAGGCGACTGTATTTTATTTTCTTTAATTAGTTATTTATTTTTATTTTTATTATTTTTACATTTTTATTCCTCTATCGTGCTGACAATTCCATCAAGACTCTCTTTTTCTGTGCATGTACACAAGATCGAAGGCACATCAAGAAGATATATTATTTGATCCTGAAATCGAGCGCACGGCAAGGAGGATTAGAGCCGAGAGGATACTTTCTATAGAGGAAGATCATATGACCGCTCCGGAGATACCAGAGGAGTTAGCGGCACGCATGGCTAGGCTTGTTTCTATCCGAGATAGGCTACGGCCTAAGACTACTTCTACTACCTCGTTTATTGTGATGCCGGAGTTGTCGGCGTACAAGAACTTCGAGCTAAAAACTGGACTTGTGGTTTGATGCAACAAGACCAATTTCATGGTAACTCCCAAGAAAACCCACACTACCATCTAGAGTTGTTCTTGTCTAAATGTGCTACTTTTCAGATGCCCGGCGTGCCGGTCGATGCTATTCGACTGCGCCTCTTCCCATTTACTCTTCGAGACAAGGCATTATATTGGTTGAGGACGCAAGCCGAGGGGATCTTCACTACATGAGATGAGTTGGCGAGCGCATTTGTTAACAAATTCTACCCACCATCTAAGACAGTCAAGATAAGAAGCACGCTCATGTCCTTCAAGCAAGGACATCAGGAAACTCTATTTGAGGCATGTGAGTGTTTCAAAGATCTCCAACACCAATTCCCCCATCATGGTATTGAGCCATGGGAGCTTGTGCATAGCTTTTATAACGGATTGCAACCAAGCACAAAGCAAATAA
The DNA here is from genome assembly GCA_030789695.1 of Scilla litardierei. Lineage (NCBI taxonomy): Eukaryota > Viridiplantae > Streptophyta > Magnoliopsida > Asparagales > Asparagaceae > Scilla > Scilla litardierei. The sequence goes on from CM061136.1 coordinate 60,367,382, forward strand.
TTGATGTAACCGCCAATGGAGCTATTTTGTCAAAGACGCCGGATGATGCTACGACCCTACTTGAGGAGATGGCCTCAAATAACCAATAATGGGGCGACGAGAGGGGACATTCTTCGTCATCCTTGAAGCCGACAAGTATATATGAAGCAAAGGCCGTAGTGGAGCTCTCAATAAAGTTTGATTCTCTCCATAATGCCATAGAGAGGTTGTAGAAGTTGATTAGTGAACCGCATGGAGCCCCCGCCGTTTCTACACCGGGAGGAAGCATGAGCGATTGGCAAGACCAAGTTTGTGTTATGTTTATTAGAGGGGAGCAGGGAGAAGGAGCTACAGAGCAGGTTCAATATGTTGTAGGAAGCACCGGTTATTGGGCAAACCCGGCTATGAGGAATCATCCGGGATTTTCATATGCTAATAATGATGGAGCCTTGAATCCATCACCGCACCAACCATAAGCTCGGCCTCCACAACAACCACATATCAACTGAGAGGACCCCAACAACAAAACTTCCAACCGAGGCAACAAGCGGGGCCATATAGACCCGCTATATAGACCTCCGGGGTACAATTAAGGGTGGAGAGGACCTAATCCACCACAAGCACCGCCGAGGTCGGATCATGAAGCAAGGGTCGGAGAATTCATGGCCGAACAAAGGAAGATAAATGCTAGATTGACGGCCAAATAAGACTCTCTCAACACCGTCGTGGCACAATTATCGGAGCAACTCTCGTTGCTAAATAAGAATGCTCAACTATTGCCGGCTCAACCGGAGCAAAACCCTCGGAGCAATACCGGCCACATCAATGCGGTGGTGGCGGTAACTACTAGGGGCGGGAAGGACACTACCCCTCCATGATTCAAATCAAAGAGCAGGGGAAGAAATTTTGGATGACAAGGAGCCGGTCAATGAGGAGGAGTGCCCAAAAGAGCCAAACGTGGGTGAAAAATCTGAAATTGAAAAGCCACGCGAGGAGCGTAACTATATGCCACCGGTACCCTTCCCACAACGGTTGGCGAGGGTAAATATTGAGAAGCGGCTCGCCAAATTTCTGGAGTACTTGCGAGGAGTGAGCCTGAATATCCCTTTCTTAGACGCTATTGTAGAAATCCCGTCTTATGCTAAGTTCATCAAAGACTTGATTGCGGGAAAAAAGCGAAAGGAGAAGATAATGTTGGATCTGGATCCTAGCCTAGAGGGGGGGGGGTGAATAGGCTAATAAAAAAATTCTCGTGCAACCCACGAGAAATCACACGCAGTTAAAAGAACAACCAGAGTAATGAAAAGCAGACACAGAGTACACAGCAGATTTACCCTGGTTCGGTCGTCCCAACGACCTACTCCAGCCCCCAAAGCTAATACTAGATTGAATAGTGCAATAGGTACAAAGTCACAAGTTAGAGCACGCTCAGAGCACCCTCTACGCCTCTACACTCGCCAAACTCTCAGTACCCCACACACAGTGTTTCCTCTCACTATCAATCCTAGCAAAGCTTTCTACCAGCTAGTCCCAAACTAGCTGGGTCCCACCTGTCTAGTCCCAACTAGACAAGTCCCAAAATAGTCAAACAAAAATGGTAAAGTTTCCCCTACGAAGATCTATCACAATTGCTACACAAAATAATAAAGTATTGAGTTTAGAAAGCTTAGATTGTGCAGAAGCGATGTCTTCGTCAATAAGCACGGGTCAGATCTGAATCTGACGTGATGTAGTCGTCTCGTCGACACCGGCAACTCAAGTAACGGCTTCTTGCTCCGCTTCCCTAATTTCCTGTGTCAGCGCCCCAAAAAAAAATAATCTGCGGCTTGGGCTCTTGGGATTTACACATGCGAAGAGCTCCTAGGGATGTGGCTTGCGGCCATGCACAAGAACTCTGTAAAAGAACAGAATTTCGGCCTGCTTATCAATGGAGTTTGTACAGCTCTTGGAATATTAATTTATTGGCTCCTCTTCGTCATTTCTCTTGGAATCGGCAGCACATGGGTCCCTGGCAAAAACAAACAAAGAGAATGTTAATCACCTAGCTTTTAAAAAGAGAGCACAAGAAATAAACAAGTTTAAATATCAAGGCTGCTTCCCTTTTTTCATGAAGAGATGTATAACAAAAATTTCGGGTGTTTCTTTCTTTTAAAGATGATGTCAGCAATTTCGGCTCTCTTGGCTCTTGGAGATTTCTTTTAAGCACCAAAAAAAGACTCGGCCTGCTCTTCAATGAACAAAGATTCGGCCCCCTCACAGATTTTTTTGATTGAAGCAAACAAAGAGGAACCTTGAACAAAAAAAAATGTTTCTGCCTGTTGGGAAATAAGGAATAAAAGTTGCGGCCAAGAGAAAACAAATCTCTTATATAAAAAACTTTGTTCTTAGAAATTAATGAAGAGGTGTTCTCATAAATTAATGAAGAGGTGCTCTGTTGATTTAGTGCGGCTGTTCACAGGGAACTTGAAAATTTTTTAAGCACAAAAATATTTCAGCCTTCTCCAAAAACAAAGCAGCACACGTACAGAATTTTGAAGAACCCTCAAAATAATAATAAACAATCAAATTATATGGAGACTCAAATAATTGATCAAACAAATACTTCCCTGTGTTTCATTGGCCGGCCTCTCTTTTCTTTGGTGGCCGCTAGATGATTCAATGTCCCTCAAAATTTGATTGGCAGGATGAACAAAACGAGGAGCTCTTGGGTTACTTGGCCGGCCTGTGCATAAACATTGATAAAAAAAAACAAACACAGATGCCTTTTGATCTTTGCATGTAAGGAGAAAAAGAAACAAATGTCAGGCACTTGATTTTTGGTGGCAGCCTTCCAAGGTTAAAGAATTAGAAAAGAATCAATTAAAGAATTCACATGGTGTTCTATTTCTCTCTGACATTTTTGATTGACAATCAAAAAGATAAATTAAAAAGACCAAGCCTCCTTTTGTTTTGGTTGCGTGCAGCACTTGCTCCTAATTTTTTTTTTCTTTGTAGCCGCAAATAATTCCGAGCTGGGGTTCTTGGAGAGATTTGGTTGCCGCATCCCTCTAGAAATAAATAGGGGTGAAAACCTAGGGCTAGTTGTTCTATTTACCAAATTGCCATTCCTTTGCCATCTTTCACGTGAGTGCAACAAATTTGGCCTTCACGTGAGTGAAGGATGACATGGCCTTCACGTGAGTGAAGCAAGTCCCTCTTTAATAGAACAAATAAAGAAATAATTTGCTTTTGGCTAGCCTTTGTCTAGTTGTTACATGGAGTGCAACAAATAATAATTTGCTTGGCATGAATTGCAAAATTTCCATGCTCCTCTCACTTTGACCAAGTCCCTCTTTAACTATTTACGAGAGCGTCATTCCTGAAAACACCTAAAAACACTTAGCACACACGTTAAATAGGCGTTTGTCATCATCAAACCAAAGATCCTAAATCATTGCATCCAACAATCTCCCCCTTTTGGTGATGACAAACACATAAAAGATTTGAGCAATAGAAATGAGTGTGGGAAGTGTGTTGAAGGGTGTAATGCAATATGAATCATGAGATGAATATTCAAGGACTACAACATGGCTTGCACAAACTAATAACAAATACAATAGCATGCTCCTCCTTCTCTCAAGCTCCCCCTTCAACATATATTTAAAGGTTTTCCCATGCTCCCCCTTCAACAAATAATATCAACATCAAAGCTCAAAGCTGTCAAAATATTTTCTTTCTCCCCCTTTGTAATCACCAAAAGGGGATTAATGAAGTCACAAAAATATTCCATGCAAAAATAATCCATTATTAAAAGTAGCGTGCAATGTGCATGAGTTTTCCACAAAGTAGACAATCCAAGCTCATAGAATTTCATAACAAGACTTCTCCACCTTTGTGTAAGTGTAGTGATATAGACAATAAAGTACAAGATGCGATTCAATTTCAAATATTCAACCAAATCAACCCACATTTTCCAATTTTCGTGAATATCACTAGGATTGATTTTTCCCACCTGATCAAAGATGAGTTCAAGTTACCGAACCCCAAAACATGGCCTAAAAGGACTTTTAAATGTGGGGTGGCATTGCTTGACGAGTAATATATACCAACACTAATGATTACCCATTTAGCATAAGTTGGATACTCGTGGGTTGTGTATTAGCCATGAAGTGTATCCATTTTTCATACGGAGCAATTTTCATAATGTTTTTTTCATTTGCAATTCTTTTGTGCTCGATTTTAATTCATGGCTAAACACTTCATATCCCTTAGAAAATTCAGAATTAAACATTCCTACATTCACTTTCCATTATTCGTCAAAAGAATCTCCAAAAGTACTAAAAAGTCAAATATCGTGAAAGTGCAAATGTAGGTGTAGAAGTCAAGTTTGAAATTTTAGAGACATGTCATGGCTACTAAAAAGAATTACATCATGTTCATGTAGCTACATCGATAATGAATTGACTTCTACAAGGGATAAAATTGATCATTCATACAATATCACTCAAGAGATTCATAAGAGGATTCAATAAGCACAATTTATTTTTTTTTTTTTTTGATTTTTCATTTTTTTTATATTTTTCAGAAATAAAAACATTTAAAAAATCATCCATGCAAGCACACAAAACAAAATAAATCAAGCACACAAAAACAATCTATGAAGGTATGCAATGAAATGCAACGAGGGATAAAAATTATACCTTCTCGTCGCCTTTTGACGAAGGAGCTATAAGAATGAGACATTGAATATATCGCTCCTCGTCAAAACTCCATCACACCTACATGAAAGGTGTTAAGTGTGACCTTGGAATCCAGCAAGGTCCACTAGTGTTAGCCAATATTGTTTTAGGAACCCACACTTGTTTAAACTTGATATTAGTGTTCCTAAATTTGCAATAATATGAAGTGTGGCCTACACTATCACAAGTAAAGCACTTTGCATATTTGTTCTTTGCAATAGAAGGTGCATTGTGGAATTTCTTGAATTTTTGCTTTTCAACGGTTTTCAGACCAAAACCAAGTCCCCTTCTATTATTGCCATATAATTGATTCTCTAAAATAGTGTCCAACGATTGTTTTCCCGTAGAGAATTTCTTAATGGCCAATTCAAGGTTAGAGACTTTGGTTTTCAACAATTTATTTTCTTCCACAAGCAACGTGCATTTACTAATAAAAGCTCTCTTGTTTTCCTCTTCTTTCTTTTCAAATTCAATCGTTTTCTTTTTCAGATCGTTATCTAACATGCAAAATTTATCCATAAGCTCCCTTATTTCATATTCTTTCTCAGCTTCGAGCTTCATTAAATCTTGTTTAAGCATGCTATTTTGATTTAATAATGAGGAGCAAGAAATACAAGGAGCAATTTCATCAAAGCTAGCTTTTTCCTTCTTCATGATTTCAATAGTAGACATACATGCATTAAGTTCAATTTTAAGCTTTTCATTCTCTTTAAACACCTTATCATCTCTAACTTGCATGTCAAAGTTCTGATTTTGGAGACATTCAATAGTGAACTCATGATCTACTATTTGATTTTGCATTTCCTCACAAATTTTAAGAAGTTCAGCTTTGCTACCTGACGGTGTCTCATCTTGGATCCCCATCAAAGCCATGCAAGAATGGGCTTCATTTTCCTCCTCGCTTTCAGCTTCGCTATCCATATCCCATGTTAATACCTTCGCTTTTCCTTTTCCTTTAGCGAGCTGAGCAGTTTCATTTGGGCAATCCTTCATTAGATGTCCTCTTCCCTTGCATTTAAAACATTGCATTCTATCAGTAGATTTCTGATCATTAAATTGCTTGGAAGAATTATTAAAATTAGAACGATTAAACCTGGGTGCCATTTCGTTTCTCCCATGCTTTGTCTTGATGAACTTTCTGAAGTTTCTCACCATTAGCGCTATGTCTTCATCATCATCCTCTTCTTCGCTAGCTTGCAAAGCAAGGGGCTTTATGGCTTTCTCTTTCTCCTCAGGTTTCTCTCTTGCTTCAACACTTTGCAGTTCCAACTCATGGGACATCAAATTACCAATAAGGTCCTCCACCTTCAATTGAGACAATACCTTTGCTTCCTGGATGGCGGTGACCTTTGGTCTGAAAGAGCTTGGCAGTGCTCTTAATATCTTTCTCACCTGCTCAAGGCTAGAATATGGCTTACCGAGCGAACTAGACTTGTAGACAATGTTGGTGAACCTCGCAAACATTTCAGATATGGTCTCTGACGGTAGCATGCGAAATCCCTCGTATTCCGTGCTCAGAAGTGCAAGTCTAGACTCCTTCACCTGTGACGTTCCCTCATGCGTCACCTCCAAAGTATGCCATATTTCCTGCGCAGTTAGACAATGTGAGATTCTATTATATTCAGATTTATCAAGTGCACAAATGAGAGCATTCATAGCTTTAGCATTTAAGGAATAGGATTTCCAATCATTATCATCCCATTTGTTATTTGGTTTTTCAATCTCAGCATTTTCTACTTTAATTACAGGCAGTTTATATCCATTTTCAATTATTTGCCAAGCCTTGTAATCAACAGAAATAAGGTAGATTTTCATACGATTTTTCCAATAAGCATAATCACCTCCATTAAACCTAGGGGGACGGGAAATAGACTGACCCTCAGCAAAAGCACTATCCATATGGTTATTCATGGTCAATCTAGGCTAGATCCTAAAACCTGCTCTGATACCACTTGTTGGATCTGGATCCTAGCCTAGAGGGGGGGTGAATAGGCTAATAAAAAAATTCTCGTGCAACCCACGAGAAATCACACGCAGTTAAAAGAACAACCAGAGTAATGAAAAGCAGACACAGAGTACACAGCAGATTTACCCTGGTTCGGTCGTCCCAACGACCTACTCCAGCCCCCAAAGCTAATACTAGATTGAATAGTGCAATAGGTACAAAGTCACAAGTTAGAGCACGCTCAGAGCACCCTCTACGCCTCTACACTCGCCAAACTCTCAGTACCCCACACACAGTGTTTCCTCTCACTATCAATCCTAGCAAAGCTTTCTACCAGCTAGTCCCAAACTAGCTGGGTCCCACCTGTCTAGTCCCAACTAGACAAGTCCCAAAATAGTCAAACAAAAATGGTAAAGTTTCCCCTACGAAGATCTATCACAATTGCTACACAAAATAATAAAGTATTGAGTTTAGAAAGCTTAGATTGTGCAGAAGCGATGTCTTCGTCAATAAGCACGGGTCAGATCTGAATCTGACGTGATGTAGTCGTCTCGTCGACACCGGCAACTCAAGTAACGGCTTCTTGCTCCGCTTCCCTAATTTCCTGTGTCAGCGCCCCAAAAAAAAATAATCTGCGGCTTGGGCTCTTGGGATTTACACATGCGAAGAGCTCCTAGGGATGTGGCTTGCGGCCATGCACAAGAACTCTGTAAAAGAACAGAATTTCGGCCTGCTTATCAATGGAGTTTGTACAGCTCTTGGAATATTAATTTATTGGCTCCTCTTCGTCATTTCTCTTGGAATCGGCAGCACATGGGTCCCTGGCAAAAACAAACAAAGAGAATGTTAATCACCTAGCTTTTAAAAAGAGAGCACAAGAAATAAACAAGTTTAAATATCAAGGCTGCTTCCCTTTTTTCATGAAGAGATGTATAACAAAAATTTCGGGTGTTTCTTTCTTTTAAAGATGATGTCAGCAATTTCGGCTCTCTTGGCTCTTGGAGATTTCTTTTAAGCACCAAAAAAAGACTCGGCCTGCTCTTCAATGAACAAAGATTCGGCCCCCTCACAGATTTTTTTGATTGAAGCAAACAAAGAGGAACCTTGAACAAAAAAAAATGTTTCTGCCTGTTGGGAAATAAGGAATAAAAGTTGCGGCCAAGAGAAAACAAATCTCTTATATAAAAAACTTTGTTCTTAGAAATTAATGAAGAGGTGTTCTCATAAATTAATGAAGAGGTGCTCTGTTGATTTAGTGCGGCTGTTCACAGGGAACTTGAAAATTTTTTAAGCACAAAAATATTTCAGCCTTCTCCAAAAACAAAGCAGCACACGTACAGAATTTTGAAGAACCCTCAAAATAATAATAAACAATCAAATTATATGGAGACTCAAATAATTGATCAAACAAATACTTCCCTGTGTTTCATTGGCCGGCCTCTCTTTTCTTTGGTGGCCGCTAGATGATTCAATGTCCCTCAAAATTTGATTGGCAGGATGAACAAAACGAGGAGCTCTTGGGTTACTTGGCCGGCCTGTGCATAAACATTGATAAAAAAAAAACAAACACAGATGCCTTTTGATCTTTGCATGTAAGGAGAAAAAGAAACAAATGTCAGGCACTTGATTTTTGGTGGCAGCCTTCCAAGGTTAAAGAATTAGAAAAGAATCAATTAAAGAATTCACATGGTGTTCTATTTCTCTCTGACATTTTTGATTGACAATCAAAAAGATAAATTAAAAAGACCAAGCCTCCTTTTGTTTTGGTTGCGTGCAGCACTTGCTCCTAATTTTTTTTTTCTTTGTAGCCGCAAATAATTCCGAGCTGGGGTTCTTGGAGAGATTTGGTTGCCGCATCCCTCTAGAAATAAATAGGGGTGAAAACCTAGGGCTAGTTGTTCTATTTACCAAATTGCCATTCCTTTGCCATCTTTCACGTGAGTGCAACAAATTTGGCCTTCACGTGAGTGAAGGATGACATGGCCTTCACGTGAGTGAAGCAAGTCCCTCTTTAATAGAACAAATAAAGAAATAATTTGCTTTTGGCTAGCCTTTGTCTAGTTGTTACATGGAGTGCAACAAATAATAATTTGCTTGGCATGAATTGCAAAATTTCCATGCTCCTCTCACTTTGACCAAGTCCCTCTTTAACTATTTACGAGAGCGTCATTCCTGAAAACACCTAAAAACACTTAGCACACACGTTAAATAGGCGTTTGTCATCATCAAACCAAAGATCCTAAATCATTGCATCCAACAGATAATGCTCGCAGAGCAAGGTACGTGGTTTACCCGGAAGGAGAGAACACCTACACTGTTTAAAGATCCCGGAAGTTTCCGCATTCCTTGCACGCTTGGAGGAGTCCCACTACAAAAAGCTTTGGTGGATTTGGGAGCAAGCGTGAGCCTAATGCCCCTAATAATGTTTAAGAAATTGAATACGGGGACCGACCTAAAGCCGACGGACATGAGAATACAACTCACGGACGGTCGGATCACTAGGCCGGTGGGAATTGCGGAGAACATACCGCTCCAAGTACCGGGAGGAATTTTCTTGCCGTGCGACTTCGTGGTAATGGATATCAAGGAGGAGGGCGATACACCGCTAATTCTTGGACGCCCCTTCTTGGCCACCGCCAGCGTGATAGTTGATGTGAGAGAGGGCACCTTGTCTTTGAACGTCGAAAACATTGAGGTCGAGCTTCACATTCCTAAGGTAATGAAGCATATGCCATGGGAGGAGGACGTCGATTATGTGGACCTCCTCGATGTGGTCATTGATGATGCTGTGCCATATGCTATCGGCACCTTGCACAATGATGGCTTCGAAGAAGGCCAATCTTCTAAAGATGAAGAAATGTTGGAAGACCCGTCAGATCCTTCTATGGACGATGACAAAGACGACGTTGATGTCGTAAAGATTAGGGAGCTAAGCAAGCTCTCCACGGTGAAAAATGCAAATAAAGCTCCACCGGACGTGAAATTGTCACCGCCGACAAAGAAAAAGGACGGTAAAAGCTCAAGTTTGGGGGATTCATCCCCCATTATCACCCATGATGAAGGGGAACCGAGGAACGCTTATGAACATCAACAACCAAATCCAAGTGGGCTTTCCAGAAAATTTGACGCGCGCATCTCACTTGCGCCGAACATCGAGCATTAAACACGTATCTTAAGGGGTCGAGCTCAAGACCTTAAACGAGTGCTTGTTGGGAGGCAACCCAATGGTTTTATCTTATTTTTAGTTTAATTTTTCATTTTATTTTTGTTTTAGATCTTTGTTAGTGTTTAGAGTCAAGAGTCGATGAAAATCCTAACTACGGGCTCTATTTTTCACTGCAGGAGATGGAGAACAAGGAACCATTTGAATGGAGGACGACCATGGGAACAGAGAGCGCTCCAGGAATGCGCTCAGGCCTTAGAAGAAGGAAGAAACTGACGGGGAGAAGAAAACCAGAAAGTGGAGCAGAAACAGGGAGTTGGAGCTGAAATTAGCAGCCCACTCGGCCGAGTGACATTGTCATTCGGCCGAGTGAAGACCCTACTCGGCCGAGTAGGGTACTAATCAGGGAAGATTCTGAAAACCCCTCTATGTATTTTAATTGACACTCGGTCGAGTGACTTAGTCACTCGACCGAGTGAATCAGACACTTTCAGCACTTGAAAAGCTCTGAGTGGCCTTTGACACTCGGCCGAGTGACCTTTGTCCACTCGCCCGAGTGGTAAGATGTACTCACCCAAGTTGCTACTTTTGCGAAAAATTTTCGAAATTTTTTTAACTGAGCCACTCGACCGAGTATACGCGTTACTCGGCCGAGTGACTAACCCTATATATTCGAAATCACGGGTGCATTTCCCAAAATTCCCAAAAAATTCCCAAATTTCGTTTTCACAGCCTGAGCCCCATTCGACCGAACAGCCCCACCCTTCACCTGAGCCACCCCGACCCGCCGGCCGAGTCGCCGTCCCCCTCGCCGACCCGCGCCTGCCCGCCGCCGCCTGCGCTACGCTCCTCGCAACTGTCCCACTGCCATTAAGCGCTTTTTCACCCTTTTTCTCCCAATCTCCGATCCATAAGCCCAATTCTACCCCGAATCAAAATTAAATACCATACACATCTATTACTCCTGATCTTACCCCATACTTATTGATATTCATTGCTGATTTGTGAATTTGTGTTTCAGGCTAGCTTGGGGAGATTCAGGGCTGATTGGGAGCTTCTCGGAGGAGGCGATTCTCCGCACACATCCATCGCTTGCACTCGCTTCGTGTTCGGATACACTCGTTCCTTATTTACAGCACTTCGCATTTGGGTAGGCACATTTCGCGGCTCACGTGCTGCCCCGCACTAGGTCACGTACGCGGGCGTCCGCTTCCAAGCGGAAGAGGACCAACGATCCTGGCCCCTCTTCTGCTAGGGCAGAATCCCCTCCACCTAGCCCGCCACCACCCACACTTCTGCCTCCTACCGCACCTGTCCCACCACCACCGGCACAGCCTGCCCCCGCTTTCGACACGATGTGGATTACGTTCAGAGATGATGCACACCGCGCCAGATTTGAGCGTATCTCCCACCGTTCGATCATACCCTCTAGGTTCGCGCACCTTGCTGATTTCGAGCGCCTAGGGGTACTTGAGGGGCTACTCCAGTTGTATGACAACATTGGGTGGCGTGAATTTTTGTCGATGTCGGCGGACACCTATAACCGGTCGACACTAGAGGTCCTTAGTTCGATTCGTCGGACTCCTGGGGGATGCTCATTTTGCTTGATGGATCGTGAGTGCGAGATCACTCTCGATATGCTCCGAGCCTACTTCCAGTGGCCCCTCGTCCTGGACTCCGATCGAGCCTATAGTCCCACACACATCCCACCACCGTCATTCGACACACACGCCTTCTGGACACGTATCACGGGATCACCTCTTTCATTTGACCCTAGCGGGGCCAAGGCCTCTGCTATCCTCCACCCATGCCTTCGCATTGCACAACGCCTCCTGGCGACCACTTTCCTAGCGAGGTATGAGCCGGGGACGATGTCGACCCCTGAGCTTTACATGCTCTACGGGATGACTCGAGCGCGAGCCTTAGAGGTAGGTGGAGACGTCTTACTCCCTGCCACTCAGATTGACATAGCTAGTTGGTACTTGGACCGCATCGTTATTTCTGTCGGCGCTAGGACGCCTATCTGTTGCGGCGGTCTGATTACTCTTCTGGCTCCCATATGCGGAGTAGACCTTCCAGCTGGTTTTCTACGACCCCCGGGCCCCCACTTCCCTTTCCATATATGTTATGGCCCGTATGAGGATGCTACACTCTCATGGTCAGCACCACTAGGTATGGCTACACGGTCCTTTTGGCGTAGATTACATAGTTCTTTCGAGCCCCGCTCGGACCCATATTGGACCCACAGAAGGGGAGTGAATTCCAGCGATGGACGTCCTCATTCCTGCTGCGTATATGCTAGAGCCTGAGGGTGCTCAGCAGGAGCCCCTCCTTCCACCTCTAGACCCAGAGATCCCTCAGCCTGCCCAGATTTGTCTGCACCTCCCGACACCTCTGTCCACACTTCTGTCAGTGTCGTAAGTACACTTGCTGAGTCCACCACCACCACCACCTCTGTGCCGATGACCATCGATCCCATTTCTGCTATGAGCCCTGAGCGTCCCACCACCATTATTAAAAGCGGCGAGCCCTCTTTTGCTTCCGCAGTGGAGACCCTGTCTACTTTCTTATTCTCGACCCATGGGGAGTCATTTTCTGCAGACTTCACGGCCTCCCCAGTCATCGACCCTTCTGTCTCCACTGCAGCTGTCTTCACCGAGAGTGTCGTGACGTCAGTCCTCATTTCTGTGTCACCGACCTCTCTGTCCTTTCGCCCTCTGTCACAGTTTCAGCTTCTGCTGCTGCTCCTTCTTCTTCGACCATTCCTGTGTCTCAGCCTCCCACAGAGGCTGAGTGAGCCCTAGTGAGCACAGCCCCACAGCCCCACCCTGTAGTAGCACCTATTGTTTCTGGTAGCCGTGCGAGACAGTCCCATTCCTCACCTGTTTGACCCTCTGCCCCACCGTCCCCCCGACACCCTAGTTCAGCACTTGCGTGTGCTAGAGGGGGCTGTTAGTGGGCTCAGAGGGGATTTCCAGGCTCTCTCTGCCAGCGTTAGTGCTCTACAGTCCCGCGTTGCTATACTCCCTAGTATTCAGGCTAGCCTGAACCAGATTCTTGCACGATTGTCACAGCCGCCACCTGCCACTACCTGTCCATCTACCCAGCAGCCACCGCCACCACCACCTCCTCCACAGGACGGTGCTGGTGCTCCACCACCCACTTAGGCACACACTTGATGCCTTCCATATTTTTGCTGCTGCTATGACTGATGCTATCCTTTCTGCTGATTTTTGCCTGCCTCCTCCCCACACATTTTGGTCACATTTTGCTCATATTTGTCTATATCATTTTGGGAGAGAAGATGTATATTTCTGGGGGCACTTATATTACACGATCTTGATCTCTGCATGCATCACTTGCATATCCATCTCATTTTCTTTTATTTTTATCATGCATGCACCCTCACCCACCCCACCCATATCTTATCTCTCCGTGTGCCACACTTTGCACATTGAGGACACTATACCGTTTAGCTTGGGGGAGTGAGTGTCTAACGCACTTTTCATTTTCTTCATTTTCACTTTTATTTTTTCACCTTTCTTTGTTTTACACTTTTTTCCCCCACTTTTTCATTTTTTTCTCATGCATCACGTTTCTTACTTCTTGTGTGTGCTGCATATGTGTAGTAGTTCTTGTTTTTCTTTTATCCTTATTTCCTTTAGCCCTTTTTGCTAGAGATGAATTTTCTGTGATGATGATGACATGGAATTAGCTTATCTCTATATGCATATTATCTTGTCATGCCATCGTTTTTATTTCAGATATCATATGCCATGCTTGTTATGCATTCGACATAATATCCCGCACCTTCATATATGAATGTGAATGAAATTCTACTATTAGCCGAGTCTGATGATTTATATGGTATACTTTTTGTAGAAAACACACCAAGCTTCACGCATTGATTGCCTATATTTGGAGTACTGCTTTGTTACTGATATCACTTCTTATTGCATGAAAATTGTACGCTTCACTTTCAGGTTGATTGAATGCATGCTATGTTGATAATAACTGGATTAGTTTACTTTCCTAAATCAAACTGAGTAGATTACATTACTCTGTTGAAAGTTGTCGTGCATACCTCAAAGAGTGAACTGAGCGTCACATATTTTTCCTTCTCCACACATCTTGAGCATTATTTCTATACTTAAATTCATTGGTGAATCTCCCTTTAGCGAATCCTATATTGGCATATCCCCCTTGCTATAAAAGTCCATACTCCAACACACCAAAATCAAAAAGAAAAAAATACATGCATATCTCTCTATCTTTTGATTCGGGATCCCTATTGTATATATTGATTGAAAAAAAACAAGAAAAAGAAAAAAACAAAAAAAAAGAAAAAAAGAAAAAAAAAAGAGAGCAAAAGAAAAAAAAAGAGCAAAGAAATTCATACACGATCCCATTTCATTTCTTCCTCTCTTTCTTCCATCTTTTATTTTTCTTTTTTTGGAGCTTCAAAAATGGGGAAAAGTCTTATTGTTTTACCTGATGCCACCTCGCTTATAGATAAGCTTGGAGGAGGGGATCCAATGATGTGTGAGAGAGTGACTACTTGTCTGTGCATGAGAGCTTAAGCTAGGTAATTTTCTATACTCAGGGAGATTACTAGAAGTATTACGAAATCCAAGAATTGAGATTTGGCATGCATTTCATGAAAACCACTCCTTTCTATTCTTAGTGCTTCATATTGTGTGATACCTCTTATACTCCAAATAGAAAGAGATCAATTGAAAAGTGTGTGGTCTATGATTATGTATATTACTTTAGATGCTTCAGACGATGCTAATTCTAGAATGATTTCATATTTCATATTGTTTTGATATTCTTGGGTTTCTGTATCGAATGCATCCCTATATGATCATGATATCGAGATAAAAATCTTTGGCATGTTTTTATTCACAGTATGCTATTTGAGTAAGCAAGTCCACATCCTGAGAAAATGATCTAGCACTTCCCTCTTCGTTTTCTTTCCTATTTTTTTTTCCTTTTCCTTATTTTTCCCCATCGGGTTCGCCTTTTTCTCATCTTCCTTGAGGACGAGTAAGAGGTAAGCTTGGGGGATTTTGATCGCTCCTTATTTTACACCCTTTTTCTGCATGTTTTCATGACATTTCGATCGCCCATATTGCACTTTCCACGATTATTCGACGATATCGCGTTGCTTTTCACTATTTCTTTTTTTGTCGTAATTCAGGAGATATGGAGCGATCTGGAGCGAAAATGAGATCGAGAGACTTTCACTCACATCGGAGCATCGCCCACAGCTTATTTGAGGAGTTAGTGTAGGAAGATATATGCCCATAAGGCAATTTATCTTGATTATACGTCTTGTTCATACCGTATATGGTACGTATTATTCTAGGTATAAAAGGGTTTGTATTAATATACTTAGATAATATCCATAGACTTATAGTTAGGTCCTTACGTATCTAGATGAGATCTCGATTATGAGTAAGTAAGTGACCGAATAGAAACATAAGTCTTAAACGGTTCGTGATCATAGATGTGTCGAGAACTGGATATCGACACATCGGATAGATCACTGTGTCTTCGTCTTACCTTCGGGTAATGATGATCTCATAGTCATTCGACTTGCTGAAGTCGGAGACGAGACACAGGTGCTCATTGGAGAATGAGTTCACTGAACGACCAAGTTAGAGTTATTAAATGGTTAACTTTAATGATCTGTCTTTAATAACTCTAGGGTGATGATAGGTTAGTTGATCCTTAAGACCTGAAGTCATCTGTATAAACCTGTGAACGGACGGTGTAGCTTAGACCCATGATCTAGCTTCGAGGACCAGTCCTGATGAAAGATCTTAGGTTGGGTTGCACCAGAAGCTCTCTAGGTGAGTAAGTGACTAAGATGGGATTCGTCACTTCCATTAAAGGGAAGTTAGTGTTATAGGCTCAGTACGGTCTTTATGTTAATCCTCGGCCGGGGTACGTTGCAAGTAGTACAACGTGTATACAATAAAGACCGCCGTATACTGACCAATGTTGTCTGATAGGGTTGACAGTAAACCATACCCTAGGCCAACATCAAACACAGTCTTGACGAAGGGATTTTAGCTAACGGAATTCATCTCTGACACAGCCAATGCAAACCCTATGACACTTTTGTCAAAGGGTCGATCACGTTATGATGACTCTGAAACAGGGACGACAGCTACTGCTCGTAGTGACCGTCGTCTAGGGGTTTCGAGCCCCAACCTGTAGTAAGGTCAGGCTGTAGGGTCTCACACCGAGTAGTACTCGTGTCTTAGTAATAGGAATATAGAATAGAGAGAAATATCATTTGATGATATTCACAAGTTGAGTTGTGAAAGTTAGTCGCAATAGCAATAGGGACACAACGTTGCATTAGATGCTAACGTTAACTAAACGTGTTGTAAATTAGTTACGACGAATTTAGTAGGAACAAACTTGTTGGAAAGGGTTACCTGGATGACGGGATCGTCCCGGTCTAAACACAGGTTCAAACCGTGTCCAAATCGGAGCTCAAACGAGCCCAGAAACGCAGAAAGAGTTCAAGGGGAAGTGGGTTAGACCCACCGGGCCAAGAGGCCCATGTGCAAGGGCAAAACGGGCACGGCCCGCTGCAGCAGCGGGCATGACCCGCTGTGTGCAGCGGGCGGGCGCCCGCTGCATTAGCGGGCGTGGCCCGCTGCACAGCGGGCCAGCGCCCGCTGATGCAGCGGGCACGGCCCGCTGCACGCAGCGGGCCAGCGCCCGCTGCAAGCGGGCGCAGCCCGCTGCACAGCGGGCCCGCGCCCGCTGCGTGCAGCGGGCACGGCCCGCTGCAGCAGCGGGCGCCCGCCCGCTGCTTGCAGCGGGCGGGTGGCCCGCCCTTCCCCCCTTGGGCGGGCGCGCCCGCTAAGTCTAGCGGGCGCGCCCGCAACTTAAGTTAAAATTAGGGTTTTTGAAACCCAAATGACGGCTACGAATTTTGTGGAAATTGCTAAACTTTGAGCAATTGTTTGAGGGGTCAAACGAAGTCGAAATTCGTCACCGTCAGTTCCTACGCGTTCACCATTCCAAGCTCTTCTGATTGATAGCTTGTTTGGTGTCTAAAGTTTAGTATGTGAGGAGAATTAATTCGTTAAAGTTTGACTTTGTGAAAGGCTAACTTTAAAATTAAAATTAAGCCAAATGGCTTAATTGTTTTTTTCTCTTCATGGGAATTGTCCCACATTGCCCGCAACGAGATGTTGAGTGCTCACTCCCTATATAAATAGGGGTGCACTCTCCTCGTTGAAAAACACACCAGTCAACGATCGGGTAGCTCCAAATTATTGAGCAAGCTCGGTCTGCGACTAAATCTCTCTCTCTAATTTCCTATTCTCTGGAGTAGTCCTAGCACGACTACGAAAGGGGTTTGGATCTGATCCGGACGTCTAAGACGCGGGTTTCTTCTCAAGTGAAACTTTCTACCGCGTGTGATCGGCTCGGAGGCGAAAGCGGCTCGGGTGGATCGGTGCGAGGGTGCGAGGCGGCTCAGGGAGATCGGGTCAACGCGGCTCGGCTACGAGGAGCTTCTCAAGACGGTGCGGTACATCTTGCCTGCTCCAGGGCCAAGATTCCGGGTATGTGGTTAAGCATTTTAGTGTAGATTTTAATAAGTCGCTTAGTGTAGATCCTTCTTGGAGTGGTCAGACCCACTCCAAGACGGCATAGATCGGGCTGGGTTCTGGCTCCCCAGAGCCTAGCTAAAATGTTTAGCTAGAGTAGAAATTTTAGATTTCTGTTTTTCCGCTGCATTTTGTGCCTCCGTGGTCCGTCCGACTTAGGACGGATACGGATCCGAGCTCTGGGGGTCCGCAAAAACCCCAAGAGTGGTATCAGAGCCACGGTTATGCTATAGATCTACTATAGCGATTTTTAAAATCTTTAAAAATGCTTAGTTTTTCTCGTTCGAACTATTTTAGCTTTATGTTAATTTAGTTTCAAATTATTTTGTGTTTTTCAAAAATCGTTTTTCAACACAAAATTTTGTTGGGACGATTTAAATTTTATGCGATGATTTTAAATTGTCTCAAATGTTTTTTTAAAAGCTTTGTAAAATTTATTTCTATAAGATATAATATTATTTTACAAGTGTTTACATGTTTATGTAACTTTAGGGAAAATTTTATTTTAGAAATTTGATTTTCTTAAAATTACATAAAGATTAGAAATATTAGAAAACTTTATTTGAAAGCTTTTAAATATAATTCTAATGATTTTAAAAGTGTTTAAAAATTGATTTAACGGATATGTAAACTTTAAGAAATATTTTTTTTTCATAAGATGAAATCTAAACTTTTTTCTTTTATTTTACATAAATGTTTCTAAAATTTTTATGAGATATTTTATTTTAGAAATAAGGTTAAAATTTTTTTAAGGCCTAGGTTTAAAATTATTAGATAATTTTGTACGACCTAATTTTATACGATAAAATTTTTAATGAAGGTTTTAAAATTTTAATCTTTAATTCTAAGTGTTAAAATTTAGATTTGCATGTTTGTATTATATAGATAATTTTTAAAACTTGCAAATACCTTTCATATGTCACTAAAAATGAAACTTTCTTTTATGCGGATAAAGTTAGTTGCTTCATTTCATGTTGTATATTGTATACACAAACCTTGTTAGGTTAGCCATTAAAACATGATAGTGACATGCTACGATCAATAAAACAAAACAACATTTGAACCTAATACCTGATTAGGGTAGTCCCCTTGTTTGTAAATCATTTCATTAAATCGTTTAATTAATGATTTTCATAAAAGGCAAAAGTTGAATTGTTTTATAAATCCTAATAAGATTGGGGTAGTAAGTTGAACGTAGAACCTTATAGTTGATAAGGACTTAATAAAAGATGTTCAACCAATCTGAAAAATTTTGAATTTTAGGATCCACTAGTTGATAAGGATTAACTAGTTGTTTTTTTTTATTAAAAGCCATTTAGTTGTTTGGAAAACATAAGATTGATGACAACTCCTTCAATGGATCATGATGTCGGTCAATGTGCTTGGCTAAAGTTTTTGGACCAACCTAGCTAGACTGGGTAACAAGTGGTCCTGGCTAAGTCAATTCCCTGGCCGCGTCCGCTGGACCGCAAGGAGTCGATTCATGACTATGTAAGTCCATCGACTATACCTAAGTCAATACGATAATAATCTTGTTCAAGATAAATCGTAGCCCTCCTTGTTTTAGGAGTTGGCAACTGTAAGAAACATGTTCCGGTTGTTGAGCTACACTCAAGCCGTGACATGTCAATCTTATAGAAACCGATTTCTTGATTGACATCTTAACCTGACTAAAACCGTTGTCTCATCCCTCGAGCTTCGGCGTAAGTCTAACCAAGAATGTAGTCTAAGACCTGACCCAAACCGGCGCGTCGTGCATACACCGAGCAAAGGGGCAAGTCAGGCTAGACACGAAAACAAGGGTCCGACTAGGCTAGCCATTGTGATCCGGTTGAGCACACTCATGATCACAAATGACTGGGGGTAAAAATCGATAGGGAATCATAGTAAATATGATTGACGACGAGTTCGTCTACCGACTGCAGAGTCGGACAACTTGTTGAGATACACTCAAGGTTGTCAGACTCAGGGTAGTCGGATCCCTCTCTCACAAATGTTATTTTATAATAAATTGGTTATTATCGTGGCTTTAAATAAATTCAGTGGGAGAATATAGTTTTATTAAAACCATTAAAACTATACTACGAACATTTACTAACTATAGTATCTATAAAATACAGAATGGATTCGGGACTTAGATACATGGTTGAGAAGAACGTGCTGGATGGAACGAACTACAAAGACTGGCTTAGGAACATCAAGTTGGTCCTTTCCCTAGCCGGAATAGGATACGTACTGTTCGAGGACGCTCCAGATAAGCCGGATGAAGATTCGACCCACGAGGAAAAGGAAGCCTACAAATTGTACCAGAGGGATGCGGAGAAGGCCAGGTGCCTTACTCTGGCTTCGATGACCAACGAGTTGCAGAGGAAGCATGAACATATGGATGTTCAAAGCATGCTCCTCAACGCACAAGAGTTGTACGGCAAGCGATCTCGTGCTGCCAAGTTCGAAGCTACCAGTAACCTCTGGGGCACCAAGATGGGGACGGAACCCGTACAGGATCATGTTATCAAGATGATCGGGTACGTGGAGGATGCGGCCCAGTTAGGTTTTGTCTTGGACAATGAGATGTCCACGGACATTATCCTAAAGTCTTTGACTCCCGATTTCAAGCCTTTTATAACTGGCTTTATAATGAACAGCCTTGAGACGGATCTTCCGGGTCTCCTCAATATGCTCCGGCAGTTTGAGGAGATTCATAAGAAGCCGGCTGCACTGGTTGTTGGCTCTGCTACTTCCGACCAGCCAAAAGGCAAAGGGAAGAAGAGGCAGGTCCCACAACCTGCGAAGGCTAAGAATGGGAAGAAAAAGAACAAAGGGGCCCCGTCGAAATCTGAGTGCTTCCATTGCCACAAGATTGGCCACTGGAAGAGGAACTGCAAGATCTATCTTGCAGAGAAGAAGAAGGGGCATACTGATGCCTCCACCTCAGGTACAAATTAAAATTCAATTAAATGCAATTATTTCCATTCATGAAGTATGAGATACTTATAGACATCTGTGTACTGTATACAGGTGGCTGATAAGAACTGGAGATTGGAGAAGTACGGAGATCGGTCGGCAATTAAAGCAACAGTTGCTGCTGGGACCGCTCAAAGACTTCTGGAGACGCTGATCGCGATGGAGATGATATTTTTCTTATTTGAATAAAATGTATCATCTTTAAGGATCGAAAACAATGAATGAGTGCTTTGCACTCAAGGTTTATTTTTGATAAACAAATTAAGGTTCCTTTTATGAACCCGTTGTTTTGGAATGGATGTCTCATTTGTTGCAATTGAGATTGAATTGGCTCAAATTCTGTGGATGTGGCTTTTCTGTGATGGTTGCGTATATTTTCGAATAATGGTGTATTGCTTCGATAATATTGATTTTGAAGCTGACTAAATGTCTGAAGTCAATCAGTAGTTGAGTATAAGTTCCAGGGGGCGTATAAATTGTGTGCAATCACAGTAAATACGCATATCAAGTTTAACTCGTAATTATCTGCATTTAGTTGTTAAAAGAGTTAATACTAAATGTGGTTAAAGGAATTTGTACAGTGTAGAACGTTTTGATTGAACGAGTCAATTTCAAGATTCCTTAAAACGATCTTGACGTGACTCATTCGTCAAACCGAATCTGACACTTGTACATTCCATCTAAGGCACTTACCAAAAGGTTATTTTTGCACATAAATCTAAATATGATTTAGTTATTATGTTGAAGTAATTTAACCAGGTAATTCTCAAAGTCAGTGGGAGCAAGTAAGTATACTTAGTTCCGGTTTTTCCGGACTAAGTAAAAAGGATTTTTCACTTTAATGAATCTTCTATATAAATCATTAAGTCAAAATTGTTTTGATTTAATCGCATATATATAGAGACTTAGGGTGTCAAATATGTACTTGACATATTGACACAGTAAAGTGGAGTGAGCTAGAACTGACTTACGGAAATGTTAGACCCCACATCTAAATAGTATAAGCTAACTGTTAGCTATACAAAGTTAGGAAAATGGATCCAGATCATTTTTCCAAAGGATCAACCTTGTGTGATCAAGAGATGTAATTTCAATCCATTAAAATTCGTTGTAGATACTTATTAGTAGAACCACTCTTAGGTTTGCCATATCAAATGTCAAAGTGACTGATATGCTATAACGGCATGAGATACCGAGATAAATAGCCTAAGTGCAAGTGGGAGATGTAGGAAGATATATGCCCATAAGGCAATTTATCTTGATTATACGTCTTGTTCATACCGTATATGGTACGTATTATTCTAGGTATAAAAGGGTTTGTATTAATATACTTAGATAATATCCATAGACTTATAGTTAGGTCCTTACGTATCTAGATGAGATCTCGATTATGAGTAAGTAAGTGACCGAATAGAAACATAAGTCTTAAACGGTTCGTGATCATAGATGTGTCGAGAACTGGATATCGACACATCGGATAGATCACTGTGTCTTCGTCTTACCTTCGGGTAATGATGATCTCATAGTCATTCGACTTGCTGAAGTCGGAGACGAGACACAGGTGCTCATTGGAGAATGAGTTCACTGAACGACCAAGTTAGAGTTATTAAATGGTTAACTTTAATGATCTGTCTTTAATAACTCTAGGGTGATGATAGGTTAGTTGATCCTTAAGACCTGAAGTCATCTGTATAAACCTGTGAACGGACGGTGTAGCTTAGACCCATGATCTAGCTTCGAGGACCAGTCCTGATGAAAGATCTTAGGTTGGGTTGCACCAGAAGCTCTCTAGGTGAGTAAGTGACTAAGATGGGATTCGTCACTTCCATTAAAGGGAAGTTAGTGTTATAGGCTCAGTACGGTCTTTATGTTAATCCTCGGCCGGGGTACGTTGCAAGTAGTACAACGTGTATACAATAAAGACCGCCGTATACTGACCAATGTTGTCTGATAGGGTTGACAGTAAACCATACCCTAGGCCAACATCAAACACAGTCTTGACGAAGGGATTTTAGCTAACGGAATTCATCTCTGACACAGCCAATGCAAACCCTATGACACTTTTGTCAAAGGGTCGATCACGTTATGATGACTCTGAAACAGGGACGACAGCTACTGCTCGTAGTGACCGTCGTCTAGGGGTTTCGAGCCCCAACCTGTAGTAAGGTCAGGCTGTAGGGTCTCACACCGAGTAGTACTCGTGTCTTAGTAATAGGAATATAGAATAGAGAGAAATATCATTTGATGATATTCACAAGTTGAGTTGTGAAAGTTAGTCGCAATAGCAATAGGGACACAACGTTGCATTAGATGCTAACGTTAACTAAACGTGTTGTAAATTAGTTACGACGAATTTAGTAGGAACAAACTTGTTGGAAAGGGTTACCTGGATGACGGGATCGTCCCGGTCTAAACACAGGTTCAAACCGTGTCCAAATCGGAGCTCAAACGAGCCCAGAAACGCAGAAAGAGTTCAAGGGGAAGTGGGTTAGACCCACCGGGCCAAGAGGCCCATGTGCAAGGGCAAAACGGGCACGGCCCGCTGCAGCAGCGGGCATGACCCGCTGTGTGCAGCGGGCGGGCGCCCGCTGCATTAGCGGGCGTGGCCCGCTGCACAGCGGGCCAGCGCCCGCTGATGCAGCGGGCACGGCCCGCTGCACGCAGCGGGCCAGCGCCCGCTGCAAGCGGGCGCAGCCCGCTGCACAGCGGGCCCGCGCCCGCTTGTGCAGCGGGCGCAGCCCGCTGCTTGCAGCGGGCCAGCGCCCGCTGCGTGCAGCGGGCACGGCCCGCTGCAGCAGCGGGCGCCCGCCCGCTGCTTGCAGCGGGCGGGTGGCCCGCCCTTCCCCCCTTGGGCGGGCGCGCCCGCTAAGTCTAGCGGGCGCGCCCGCAACTTAAGTTAAAATTAGGGTTTTTGAAACCCAAATGACGGCTACGAATTTTGTGGAAATTGCTAAACTTTGAGCAATTGTTTGAGGGGTCAAACGAAGTCGAAATTCGTCACCGTCAGTTCCTACGCGTTCACCATTCCAAGCTCTTCTGATTGATAGCTTGTTTGGTGTCTAAAGTTTAGTATGTGAGGAGAATTAATTCGTTAAAGTTTGACTTTGTGAAAGGCTAACTTTAAAATTAAAATTAAGCCAAATGGCTTAATTGTTTTTTTCTCTTCATGGGAATTGTCCCACATTGCCCGCAACGAGATGTTGAGTGCTCACTCCCTATATAAATAGGGGTGCACTCTCCTCGTTGAAAAACACACCAGTCAACGATCGGGTAGCTCCAAATTATTGAGCAAGCTCGGTCTGCGACTAAATCTCTCTCTCTAATTTCCTATTCTCTGGAGTAGTCCTAGCACGACTACGAAAGGGGTTTGGATCTGATCCGGACGTCTAAGACGCGGGTTTCTTCTCAAGTGAAACTTTCTACCGCGTGTGATCGGCTCGGAGGCGAAAGCGGCTCGGGTGGATCGGTGCGAGGGTGCGAGGCGGCTCAGGGAGATCGGGTCAACGCGGCTCGGCTACGAGGAGCTTCTCAAGACGGTGCGGTACATCTTGCCTGCTCCAGGGCCAAGATTCCGGGTATGTGGTTAAGCATTTTAGTGTAGATTTTAATAAGTCGCTTAGTGTAGATCCTTCTTGGAGTGGTCAGACCCACTCCAAGACGGCATAGATCGGGCTGGGTTCTGGCTCCCCAGAGCCTAGCTAAAATGTTTAGCTAGAGTAGAAATTTTAGATTTCTGTTTTTCCGCTGCATTTTGTGCCTCCGTGGTCCGTCCGACTTAGGACGGATACGGATCCGAGCTCTGGGGGTCCGCAAAAACCCCAAGAGTTAGCAGTGCTAGAGGATGAGCGGAAGAGGAAGAAATTCGATCGAATCGATGAGGAGGCGAGGAGGAGAAGAAAAGAGCCCAGAAGCAGCTCATTCAGCCGAATAGAGAGTTCACTCGGCCGAGTGACGGGCTGCGTTCGGCCGAGTGAAACGGATACATACTGCTGATTTTTCAAAGTTCACTCGGCCGAGCAAGAAAGTCCACTCAGTCGAATGGAGAAGACCACTCGCCCGAGTGGTACAGGGATTTTCTTTCGAGAAGCATCCACCTTATTGGAAATTTTGAGAAGACCCACTCCGAGCAAGATTGCTCACTCGGCCGAGTGAAGAAGCCCACTCGCCCGAGTCAGTCAGAGCAACAGACCTCCAATTTTCCCATATTCTCTGTTTTATTATTGGGTCTGTCACTCGGCCGAGTGACAGTGTCACTCGGTCGAGTGACGCAGTCCGACAGCTACGCAAATTAGGTTTTCTGGGCTGCGCAGGGGCAATACTGTCAGGATTTTTTGGATGAATTTGGCTTGTATTCAAACCTAGTTTTATCCCTAGTTTTAGAAGAGACTTGATTATTTTTTGACGGCTATTCCTTTTGTAAATCTCAGCTGGAGATCATAGACGCACAATTTGGTTTGTCCTTTCTTGGTAAAACTCTTATTTTTATGAATTGTTTGCTCTCTACAATGAATTGTGCTTTGATCTATTGCTTTATTTTTGAGAGTTCTATGATGAATTGTGAGTAGTTCCGCCGTTCTAGGGCATGTGGATGAACCCTATGGATCCGATCTTTGAATTGTGATGAATGAATTGAATCGTTGCTAAGATTGAAGAAAGATTAGGTTGTGATTGATTTATCGCGAGTAGTTAGGAATTTCCATCGATTGGGATTTGCAACAGATTGGATCCCAATTGATGGAAAGGCCTAGATATTCGACTTAGGTTTATAATTGAGATTCTCTAGATTTGGTTTACAAGAGATTGGGCCAAAGCTAGGATTTTTATTATAAATCTATACTAATATTCATTTGCAAGAGATTGGATAGATACGAACTATCATAACCTAGATCGTAGCTCGTCATGACAGTGGGCTCGAGATGCGATTGGACGATGATGTCGATCTTCACTCTAGTGGCTTAGGTTAGGGTTTGCACGAGAGTGGGCCCTAATCTAGGTTGCTATAGACCAGCAATAGCGCGAGAGCATGAGCTTGGTTCTATATTAAGTTGCGACTAGTTCACCTACATTCAAGCTTTAGAATATTGAGATTCATGATTCACAAGGATAAGTGACGGTACGTAGCGGGGATCTCCTATCCCTAGACGGTTTATAATATTGAATTCTATTCGCTATTTGAACGATTGTGACACTATTATCAAAACCATCCTCTTATTCCATTGATAGCTAGGTGATCAAAATAGAGTACTGTCAATTGTCCTCCCTGTGTTCGATACCTCTCGCCACTACGCCGTGCGCTTGCGGTAAGACTACAGCCGTTTTCCGGGTGTATATCCGGGCGCGATCACTTGCATGTCGAGATAATTACTTTCCTTGTCTATTTGTTGGCATGTGATCAACCAATTAATGGGCTGATTTGTAGCCATAATTTTAGCCTAAATTTTAGGAACTTTCCTTGTAATTTTGAGCCTATTAAAATGCATCTAATAATGGAAAATGCAGTTGATTTTTTCGATACAATTTCTGAGAGAATTTCTCTTTGGTTCTTTGAAGCACTATTCAAAGTTATCGGAGTTTTCCATGGAGTTCGCCATCGACTTATCAAACGAATTTCCACCACTGTTTGTGGCATCTTTCTTAAACCGAGGTTCTTCTTCGCAATAAGCAACGTGTCGAGGTCATCTATACCGAGGTTCTTGCTTTTGTCGTACAACGGGTCAAGGTCTACTTCCAAATTCTGATTATAGAACGATATTGGGTTCCTCTTCGTTGTTGGGTCACGTCGTTCCTTGCGGGGTTCGCATCATTTAGTATCAAAGCTTTGAGTCTAGATCAGGTTCTTTTAAATAAAAAAAACCTTTCTTTTCGTTATTCCGTATTCTTTTAGTCTCTAAATTCGGTTTACATACACTTGTTTAGCCGTATATCTTTATCCATTTTTCGTTCGTATTTAGTTTCAAAATATCGTTCCTTTACTATCAAAAATACAGTTGCTGACTATCAAAAAAGGTTCAAAAAAGGAAAAAAGAAGAAGAAAGAAAAAAAACCAAACAAAAAAAGTACATCAGACTCAACAAATTTTTTTTGTTATCATTCATTTTGGTTCTAATCAGCACAACAAATCACATCGCCCTAAAGATCTATCTTTTTGTGTGTGTGAAATTCTCTCTCCAAAGACCAATCTTTTTTGTGAAAATTTTGATAATTTCAGACTTCCAAAAGTTTTAGTCACCCGTGTTTCTTGTAATCTTCCTTTCAGATTTGAAATTCCTTTATGAGTTCTTGGTGAATTGTTATTGGGAATTCTATGTATTGTTTGTTTTAGTTCCAAAAGAATTGAAAGAGAAATTACAGAGTGAGAGAAGTAAGAGTGGCGAGAACAATGGAAGGTTAGAGGCCACAAATTTTGAGTGAAAAACACGAGCATAGAGTGATTCACATTCTTGAGTGTAAATATGTAAGGGAGAGAATTGTGAGGTCCTTTTTTTCTAACCTTGTTTTGCAGGAAACATGTCTCCTAATAGTGCTACCACATATTTGCCTGATTAGAAATTGCTAGTGGAGGCCATAATGAGTGAGATTAAGCGTGTGATGAAGTTGGAGCTCAAGCAAGTTCATGAACGGCTAGATAAGATGGAGGATAAACTTAGTTAGCAGCCACAAAATGCTTCTAATATGCATAGAAGGAAAGATTTTAGCTGAGGGCAATAATGGGTGAAGATGAAGAGTCTTATGGGACTGGTTTTGATGAAGATGAAGATCGATATTCAGTTGTTAATCATAGGAGACGTGGAGGGCGGTTTAGAGAAGCTAGGAATAGAGAAGATAATAACTTGGGTGGTCTTAAGATGAAGATTCCTTCATTTCAAGGTAAAACTGATCCTGAAGCATACATTGAGTGGGAGATGAAGATGGAGTTCATATTTGACTGCCACAACATTCTGAAGCAAAAAAGGTAAGATTAGTTGTGATTGAATTTACTGACTCTGCTATTACTTGGTGGGATCAGCTTGTTACAAACAGGAGAAGAAATAGAGAACGACTAATAGAGACATGGGAGGAGATGAAAGCAGTAATGAGAAAGCGGTTCGTTCCTAGTTACTACTATCGAGAGATATACAACAAGATTTAAGGTCTTATGCAAGGAAGTCACAGCATAGAAGCTGTTCGTTCCTAGTTACTACTATCGAGAGATATACAACAAGCTTTAAGGTCTTATGCAAGGAATTCGCAGCATAGAAGATTACTACAAGGAGATGGAGATTGCTATGATCTGGGCTAATGTAGAGGAAGATAGAGAGGCGACAATGGCTAGGTTCTTACATGGATTAAATCGGGAAATCCATGATAAGGTAGATATGCAGCATTATGTGAAGTTGGAAGACATGGTGTACATGGCCATTCAAAGTGGAGAAACAACTCAAGAGGAGGGGTGGATCAAGTACATCCCATAACTCAGGTTCTACATCTTGGAAACCGAGTTATACAAAGAAGATGGACAAGCCATAAATGCCCAAACCTGAGCCTAAGTCTGAGAATATCCGTCACATTTCTCAAGGTAAATCAAACCCTTCAACCTCTAGAAATTGTGACATTAAATGTTTTAAATGCCAAGGCAGGGGGACTTATGGCAAGGCAATGCCCAAATAGGCAGGCCATGGTGTTACAAGACAATGGTGAAATTGTCGCTGACAATGATGATTCTGACCATGATGACATGCTACCATTAGAGGATGATCTCGAGGAGGAATATCTAGCCCATGATGATTTGACATTGGTGGCAAGGAGAGCATTGAGCATGCAAGCAAAAGAAGTTGAAGAAGTGCAACGGGAGAACATCTTTCACACCAAGTGCTACATCAAAGACAAGGTATGCAGTATGATTATTGATGGTGGTAGCTATACTAACTTTGCAAGTTCAACAATGGTGGATAAATTGGGGCTGTCCATATTAAAGCATCATAGATCATACAAGTTGCAATGGTTAAATGGTAGTGGTGAAGGTGTTAGTTGCATTTCGAATTGGTAAATACGAAGATGAATTATTATGTGATGTAGTACCAATGCAAGCGGGACACTTGTTGCTAGGGCGTCCATGGCAGTTTGATAGGCGTGTGAAGCAAGATGGCTTAATCAATAACCAATCACTCTTGTACCATTGACACCACATCAAGTTTATGAGGATCAAGTGAGATTGCAAAAAGAGAGTGAACAAAAGAAAGAGAGTGACCAAAAGAAAGAGAGTGAACAAAAGAAAAGGAGTGAAAATCAGAGAGAGGCCGGTGAAAATGAGAGAGAAAAAGAAAATCAAAATTCGGCTATTGAGAGAAAATTAGAGAGAAAATAAAAGAATTTCTGTGCAAAAATGAGTGTAGTTAAGAGAGTAATGTTTTCAAATCAGCCGATGATTATACTTCTGTACAAAGAGGCATTTTTAAATACTAATAAACTTGACCTTGCTTTGCCTAGCTCTGTAATTCCTCTTTCGCAGGAATATGCGGATGTTTTTCCTAAAGAAATACCACATGGGTTATCTCCAATCCGAGGGATTGAACATCAAGTTGATTTTGTTCCCGGTGCGACGATTCCAAATCGACCAGCCTATATGAGCATTCCCCAGGAGACAAAGGAACTTCAATGGCAGGTAAGTAAGTTGTTGGAGAAAGGGCACATGAGGAAAACCAAGAGCACATGCACTGTTCCAGTTTTACTTGTGCCTAAAAGGCTGGGACGTAGAGAATGTGCGTTGATTGTTGATCGCTCCGGAATGTAACCCAAAGAACGGTTGTAGTTTTACCGCAAGCGCACGGTATAGCGACGAGCGGGTTATCGAACACAGGGAGGACGAATGACCGTGCTTGTTCTAATCAACCTGGCTATTCAAGAAGAGAGAATTTTGCCTTTGGCGATCCTGTCACAATCGTCAGACAAAGTATGGAAATATCAAATCAAATAAAGAACGTCTAGGGAATGGGGAATTCCCGCTACT
This sequence comes from Scilla litardierei, assembly GCA_030789695.1. Lineage (NCBI taxonomy): Eukaryota > Viridiplantae > Streptophyta > Magnoliopsida > Asparagales > Asparagaceae > Scilla > Scilla litardierei. The sequence goes on from CM061136.1 coordinate 60,396,774, forward strand.
CACCGTATCTCGTCAATGTGGTTCATCGGTATCAAAATTTCTAGAAGAAGATTTTGGATGAACTAGTTGCAACTGAATGTAGAACCAAGCTCACGCTCTCGCGCTGTTGCCGGTCTATAGCTATCCTAGGTTCGGGTCCAATCTCTTGCAAACCCTAGCCTAGGGAAGCTAGCATTAGAATCAACATCATCGTTCAATCGCGCACCGAGCCCAATCTCTTGCAAACTCGGCCCACGACCTAGGTTGGGATAGTTCCTACCCGTCCATTCTCTTGCAAACGGGTATCGGCACGGAATTACAACCGGGAACCCTAGTATCGGTCCAATCTCTTGCAAACCGATACTATGGAAATTCGGTGCCAACCCAATTCGGATTTCTAGGGTTTCCTATCGAATTGGGATCCAATCTCTTGCAAATCCCAATCGGTATGAACTCCTAGCTATCCGTAGTAAATCGCTCCCAAACTAATCCCTAATAGCAATTCTAGCAAAATTTCTACCAATTCATCACAAATATGAAATAGGGCTCGTAGGGTTCATCCCCACGCCCCAAGACATGGAGACTACTCACAATTCATAGCACAAACACAAAAATAATCAATGAAATTAACAAGAGAATTCATCACAATATTGAGATAAGCAATAAAAATAGAATTTTTAGAGAAGAGAGAGACAAACCAATTGAGTTCTTCAAATAATCCAACAAAAATCAACTTTTGTCTCCTCTCCAATTACAAGAATAAAGCTAAAAAGTTAATCTAAAAAGCTGCAAAAATCTAAGAGAAAAAGCTCTCTAAAACTAGGGTAAAAACAGGGGTTAAATACCCCCCAAAATCGTCCAAAAACTGTGACCAAAATACCCCTGCGCAGCCTGAAATCCGCAATTTTCCCTACAGGCAGCGCGTCGCACTCGGCCGAGTGACAAAAGTCGCTCGGCTGAGTGAGAAACCCTGTAGATTTCCAGTAAGTCTTGATCTTCAGGGGTCTTCACTTCGGGGGCGGCTCGGCCGAGTGAGTTGTCGTCACTCGGCCGAGGGCTTCTTGGTACTCGGGCGGTCGGGATTATCCACTCGGCCGAGTGGGTCTTCTGAAGCTCAGGCAGCCGAAAAACAGTAAGTTGGCGATTTTTGAATGGCTTCGTCTGGGCGCCACTCGGGCGGACGGGATCTCGTCACTCGGCCGATGTGGTCTCCGTCGCTCGGCCGAGTGCACATATGAATCGTGTCTGATCTGGTCGGCCGAGCGGTGTCTCGCTGGTCGGCCGAGTGACTCCTTCACTCGGCCGAGTGGGACACCAAAAATGCCCAAACAGCTTGTTTTGGCCTCCTCGTCGCTCCTGCGACGTCCGTTCTTCTTCCGCTCCTCTCCAACAGCAAAATACCCCTCGGGGAGGTCGTCGGTGACACTCTGGAGTAGGCGTATCTCGAGATCACTCCAAATCGCTCCAAATCACCTGAAATGCGACAAAAACAACAAATCGTGAAAAGCTTCGCAATATCGTCGATATATCGTGAAAAACATGATTTGGGCGATCTAAACGGCATGCAAACATGCGGGAAAAAAGTGTAAAATAAGGAGTGATCAAAATCCCCCAAGCTTACCTCTTACTCGTCCTCGAGGATGATAAGTAAAAGGCGAACACGGTGGATTCGGAAAACGAAAACGGCGAAAAAATGAAAAATGAAAAACGGAGAAGAATGAAAAACGAAATAAAAATAAAGAAGAAAGAAAGAAGCGAAGAGGTAGGCTGCTAGATCATTTTCTCAGGACGTGGGTTCCGCTTACTCAAATAGCATGCACTGAATGAAAAATACATGTCAAAGAGTTTTATTTTGATATCATAGTATAATAATGCAAATAGAAATAGAAAACCCACGAACAACGATATAATCATGAAAAACGGAATAATTTTAGAATTAAAATCGTCTGAATCATTTAAAGCGGTATACAAATCGCAGATTACACACTTTTCAATTGAATGCTTTCTATGAGGAGTATAAGAGTATCACACAATAGAATAGAGAGAATAGAAAAGTGTGGATTTCATGATATGAGTGCTAGGCTTAGATTTCTGGATTTCGTAAAGCTAAAAATAATCTCACCGAGTATAGAATATTACTTAGCCTAGGTTGTCGTGCAACGTCAAGTAGTCACTCTCTCACACATCAATGGATTCTCTCCCCCAAGCTTATCTATAAGCATGGTGGCAAAAAAAAATATTCACATCCCCATTTTTATAAAGCTCCAAAAGTAATAAAAATGAACACGAAAAGAGAGAAGAAAGAAAGAAAGTGAGATGGGATCTTTTATTGAGGATTTTTCCTCTTTTCTTTTTCTTTTTCTCTTTTTTTTTCTTTTGTTTTTTTTGATACAGCATACATACACAACGATCCCAACTCAAAGAGAGATAATGATATACAAGAATATTTTCTCTTTTTTTTGGTTTGGGAAACTTGGAGCTAGGAATTAATAGCGGGGGAAATGCCATATAATAGAATCGCTAAGGGGAGATTCACCAATGATTTTAATAGTAGAGAAATGATGTTCAAGATTTGTGGAGAAAGAAATAAATATATCTCTCGGTTCACTCTATAAGACATGCACGACAACTTCAGCAGGGTAATCTAATCTACTCAGTTTCGATCACAAAAAAGCTAACTAATCCAGATTTATCATAGCTAACATCATTCAATCATCCTGAAGTGAAATGTACAATTCATGCATATAGAAGTGATATAGGAAAAGAAATTGGTACTCCAGATATAAGCATTCAATGTGTGAATCTTGGTGTGTTTTCTGTGATAGCATACATATGAATATTCAGACTCAGCTAATAATAAAATTTCATCCATTTTCATGTGGAAAAAGTGTGGGTTACTATCTCTAGATGCAAGGCAAGTCATAGCATATGATATCCGAAATAAAGTCTAAGACATGACAAATAAAGTATGCAAATAGAGTAAGCTAACTCCACGTCATCATCATCATAGAAAAGTCATCTCTAGCATGAGATGAAAAGGAAAGAAATAAAGATAAAGGGAAAATAGAACTATTTACAATGCGGCACACAGAAAAATAAGAAAAACGTGATGCATGGTAAAATAAAAAGAAAAAATGATGAAAATAAGTGCAAAAGCGGAGAATGGTGTGAAAAACTAAAAATAAAGGTGGCAAATCGAAAAAGAATGTGAGAACTCACTCCCCCAAGCTAAATGGCACAGTGTCCTCAATGTGCAAAGTGTGGCACACCGAGAGACAAGTAATGGGAGGGGCAAGTGAGGATGCATGCATGATGAAAAATAAGAAAATAATGAAACGGAAAAGATGATGCGGACATGATGCATGCAGATATAGGAGTGATACAGATATATAGGTGTGGCACCAAAAACTCTCACTCTCTCCCAAAAAAGATATAAAAAGATATATATAGAAAATACGTATCAGAGAAACAGTGAGGGGAGGGGGGGTGGACAAAAGTGCATCAGGACCCAGCAGAGCCGGGCAGCACAACGGCAAAAAGAAGCGATGGCATCAAGAGTGCCTAAGAAGGTGGGGCTGCGCCGGCTCCGTCCTGAGGAGGAGGAGGAGGAGGTGGTGGTAGTGGCTGTTGAGCGGGGGTGGGTGTGGGAGTGGAAGCAGGCTGAGTGTGTGTGGAAGTGTGGGTGGGAACCTGCTGGGTGGGTACGGGTACGCGTGGGAGACGCTCCAGGACCTGGGTAAGACAGTAGTGAATCTGCGGGAGTAGGTCAAAGCGGCCAGCCATCGCGGAGACGGTGGAGGACAGGGTCCGAAGGTCGCCTCTGAGGCCACTCACCGCCCCCTCGAGAGCACGAATGCTCTGAAGTACAATGTCGGGGGGAGGTGGTGCAGAGGGACGCACCGGGCGGGGCTGTGCAGGTCGGGGCTGGCGTACTCTGGTGGCGTAGGTGACGGGCTCATCATGCAAGGGAACAAAAGGGGCTGCGCTCGTAAGTGGGGGCCTGGCCTCAGTGCGAGGCTGGGCAGGACGGTGAGAAGTGGAGGCAGCCGCAGCGAAAGAAGAATACAAAAGTGGCAGCGAGGCGGCCGGAGAGGTCGGTGGCACAGAAGTGTGGACAGACGCCACAACACTCTCGGAAAATACAGCAGCATTGGGGACAGAGGGCTCTCCGTACTCAACTATGGTCGGCGGGCGCTCGGGTGGGGCAGAGGAAACGGGCTCAGCAGACAGAGGGCCAGTGGTGGTGGTGACATGCATGGAAGCAGTGGAAGTGGGCTCAGCTAAGGTACTACCGACACCGACAGAGGTGTGGACAGAGGTGTCTGGAGCATCGGAAAAATCGGGGATAGGCTGAGGGGCCACGGGGTCAACAGGGGCAGCAGGCTCGGCAGCGTGGGCAGCGTGGGCCTGCTCGGCCTCCTCGGCCTCGAGCACGTAAGCAGCTGGGATCAGAACATCCATCACAGGGAGCCAGTCCACGTGGGCCGGTGCAATCAGAGTCCGAGCTGGGCTCGGAAGAATCATGTAATCGGCACCGTAAGGGCCGTGCAACCAGACCCAGTGTCGCTCACCGTGCGGACGAAGCATCTTCATCCGGGCCATAACATCAATCGACAGAGAAGTGGGGCCCGGTGCTCGTCGCAGGTTGTCAGGGAAGTCATCGCCGGTCATAAGGGCAAGCAAGGTGATCAGGCCGCCGCAGCATATCGGTGAGCGAGCGCCCACCGATACAATGATGCGGTCCAAAAACCAAGCCGCGACATCAATCACGACGGCGGGGACCAGCTCATCGCCATCCCTAGATAGAGCTCTGGGCCGTGTCATCGCGTAGAGCATGTAGAGCTCTGGCGTGGACATCGTACCCGGCTCATATCTGGCCAAAAAGGTCGTCGCCATAAGGCGCTGAGCTATACGAAGGCAGGGATGGACAATGGCCGAGGCCTTGGCCCTACTAGGGTCAAAGGCAGCGTGAAGACCCGTAATCTGGGCCCAGAAGGCACCGTCGTCGAAGGAAGGTGGGGGGATATGGGTGGGGGCGTAACCTCGATCGGCCCCGGGGACATCGGGCCACGAGAAAAAGGCTCTCATCATACCGAGAGTGACCTGGCACTCCCGGTCCATGAACCGAAACGAGCATCCCTCGTCGGTCCGGGCGATCGAACTAAGTACCTCAAGTGTCGGACGGATAAATGTGTCCGCCGACACCTGAAAGAAATCTCGCCAGCCCACGTTGTCGTACAACATGAGCATCCCCTCTAGTACCCCCAGGCGTCCTAGGTCAGCAAGGTGTGCAAACCTGGAGGGTACGATCGAGCGCTGGAGATACGCTCGAAAGCGACGCGGTGTGCGTCGTCTCGGAACGTGATCCCGAGCGGCCCGATAAGTGGAGCCGGAGGTGGTGGCTGTGGAGCGGCAGGGAGCGGCTGTGCGGGGTGTGCGGGCTGTGCGGGCTCTGCAGGCTGTGCGGGGTGTGCGGGGCCTGCAGGCTGTGCTAGGTGGACGGGGTGTGTGGGAGAAGGCGGAGGAGAGTCCTCCAGCTCGTGGGAGGGGCCGACGTCATCCGACCGCTTTCGCTTGGCGGAAGCTCTCTTCGACCGCGGCCGTGTCCGGGGCGGCATATAGGCCCCGAGCGCGCGCCGAAAAACGTAAAAAGTGCGGCGTGCGTAAAATAATGGAAAGAGTGTACCACGACACGCCGCGAGTGCAAAGCAATGGAAGCGTGCGAAGACGACGCCTCCACGCAGCCCAAATCAGTCCCGAGAAGCTCCCCTGGGCTCCCCTAAGCTCCCAGAAACAACCGGAGGTGGCCGGAGAGGTGGCCGCTGGCGGTGACTCGGGCGAGGAGCGGCGGCGGCTCGGCCGGCGGTGGCTGGCCGAGCGGCGGCGCGGCGACGTCGGTCGGGCGAGTAGGGGGTGAGTTCGGGCGAGGGAGCTGAAGGGTCGGGGGTCGCTGCAGTATGTGTCGTTTCGAAAAACGAGCCCGACCCCGCTCCCTTTTATAGGAAAAGTTACGACTCGGCCGAGTGACTGGGTCACTCGGCCGAGCGAGATCAATGGAAAATCCCTACTCGCTATCGTCCCGGCTGAGTGGCCTTGACAGACTCGGCCGAGTGGAGTAAGTCCATTCGGCCGAGTGGCTCAAGCTACTCGGCAAGACTCGCCTTAGGAGCGTATCCGATTTACTCGGCCGAGTGAATATATATACTCGGCCGAGTGGTAGTTATACTGAAATCAGGAAAATAAACAGAGAGTTGGGTACAGCAGACTTCCCTCGTTCGTGGGCGGCTCGGTCGGACGAACTTGTGTACTCGGCCGAGTGACTAGTATACTCGGCCGAGTGAGCCTTGTGTTCTGCTGTTTGTCTTCGTTTTGGCTCTAAACTCCGTCTTTCTTCCTCCAGTCGATTTCATCTTCCTCCTAAGCATCGAGCGCCTTCCTGGGGCGCTCCTTATCACCTCGTTCATCCTCCTCATGATGGATTTACCTATCTCCTCTCATGTCAAGGAAAATAGGACCAGTTATCACAAAATTTTTGGGCGAACGACTCAAAACACTAAAAGTTTCTAAAACAAAAATAAAGAAAAAGTAAAAATAAAGCAATAACCGTCGGGTTGCCTCCCGACAAGCGCTCGTTTAAGGTCGTGAGCTCGACCCCCTATGATTTTCAATTAATGCGGGATGTTTGGTGCATATGAGATGCACCCATCAAACTTTCCGGGGAGAACGCTTGGATTCGGAAGTTGCGGCGGCGTGTTCTCCCTCGGTGGTCTCCCGTCTCGAATAGTGTTGGGGGGAGGCTCCCCCAAGCTAGCGTTTGCTCTGGTCAACGGCTTCACCGGTGACGACGATTTCCGTATCGGCGGAGCTTTATTCGGAGACTTCAATTTCGAGAGCTTGCAGAGCTCTCGAATCCTTGCGACATCAGCGTCGCCTTCATCATTTTCAGCAAAGAGGTCGGGGGAATCATCTATCTTCTCATCTCGGCCTAAACCCGGGCCTTCCTCGAAATCCTCATCGAATAGAGCGCCGATTGAGTGAGGGATCGCTTCTTCAATTACCTCATCAAGGAGGTATGAAAGATCATCCGGCCGTCCCTTAAGTAAATATATTCTATTGATTTCTCCCGTTGGGACTCCCTTGGAATAATGCTTGAGTCTCTGACCATTTACCTTGAACGAGGCTCCGTCTTTGCTTTCTAACTCGAAGGCCCCTCCCGGTTGTATGTTCTTAATGGTGAAAGGTCCGGACCAACGTGACCTCAACTTACCGGGAAATAGTCGGAGCCGGGAATTATAGAGCAAGACCTTGTCTCCTACTTTGAAGTCTGTGACGGTTATGCGGGCATCGTGGAGAATCTTGGTCCTTTCTTTGTAAATTCTCGAGCTTTCGTAGGCGTCTCTTCTTATCTCATCAAGCTCGTTGATGTCCAAGAGTCGCCTCACCGCCACACTCTTGTAATCGTAATTAAAGGTTTTGATGGCCCAATATGCGCGGTGTTCCAACTCTACCGGCAAGTGGCAAGCTTTCCCATAAACGAGTCGGAACGGTGTGGTGACTATGGGAGTGCGAAATGCCGTGCGATATGCCCATAGAGCATCGTTTAGCTTCATTGACCAATCCTTTCTTGATCGATCCACCGTCTTTTCAAGAATTTGCTTAATTTCTCTATTTGAGACTTCCACTTGGCCGCTTGTCTGGGGGTGATATGCCATGCCAACTCTATGGTTTACCCCGTACTTCTTTAGCATGGCTTCAAACTTGTTCTCTATGAAGTGGCTTCCCCCGTCGCTTATCAAGGTACGAGGCACTCCGAAGCGCGGGAAGATATTTTGCTTGAAGAACTTGGAGACGACCCTTGCATCATTAGTAGGGGTGGCGATTGCTTCCACCCATTTGGAGACATAGTCAACGGCCAATAGGATGTATTTGTTACCATTGCTTGACGGAAATGGCCCCATGAAGTCTACTCCCCAACAATCAAAAAGCTCAATTTCTTGGATGGGTCTCATCGGCATCTCATTGCGCTTAGAGATATTCCCGGTCCGTTGGCATCTATCGCACCCCTTCACAAAAGCGTGGGTGTCCCTAAACATTGTTGGCCAGAAGAATCCGCTCTGCAAGATCTTAGCGGTTGTTTTAGAGGCGGCATGATGTCCTCCGCATGGTAGACCGTGGCAATGCAAAATGATAGACGTTGCCTCCTCTTTAGAAACACACCTCCGAATGACACTATCTTTGCATATCTTGAAGAGGTATGGATCTTCCCAGAAATAGCTACGGACCTCATGCAGGAATCTCCTCTTTTGATGCGTGGGCATCCCATGCGGTTTAATTCCACAAGCCAAGTAGTTGACGAAGTCCGCGTACCAAGGTACTTCTCCGGTCCTTAAGGCATATAGCCTCTCATCCACGAATGTGTCATCGATAGGTAAACTCTCATCCTCCTTGTCGCGAATGAGCCTAGACAAATGATCCGCCACGACATTGTCCGTACCTTTCTTGTCTCTGATCTCTAAGTCAAATTCTTGCAACAAGAGTATGCACCTAATCAACCGAGGGTTGGCTTCCTTCTTGTTCAAAAGATACTTCAACGCCGCATGGTCGGTGGGTTTCAACTTCGTCCCGGTGTTTAGCCTTAAGAACATGGAGAGAGGCATGAGGCTCACACTAGCCCCTAAATCTACCAACGCCTTTTGAAGAGGGACGCCGCCCAAGGTGCAAGGAATTCGAAAGCTCCCCGGATCTTTGAATTTGGCCGGCTCCTTCTCTCTCTTGGTGAACCAAGAGCCCTCCTCGGCTAGCATAATCTTCTCCTTCCTCTTTCTCCCCGAAATCAAATCCTTGAAGAATTTAGCATATGTGGGGATCTCCACGATGGCGTCGAGGAAGGGAATGTTGAGGCTAACCCCTCTCAGATACTCGAGAAACTTTGCTAGCCTTTTCTCCATTTTCGCTCTAGCAAGCCTTTGGGGGAATGGGACCGGTGGCATGAAGCGCCTTTCCTCAATCAATTGCTCCGCTCTAGATTTCTCCTTCTCTTGCGGCTCTTTTTCCTTCTCAACTTCAACTACCGGTTCAATTGGCTCCAAACTTTCCTCCACGGGCTCCTCGGTAGGAATCATGGCGGGGGTGGTGTCCTTCCCGCCTCTAGTAGTGACGGCAACTACGGCATTGATGTGGCCGGTGTTGTCCAGTGGGTTTTGCTCGGGTTGCGCCGGTAAATGTTGAGTGTTCCGATTGAGCAACGCCAATTGCTCTGAGATTTGAGCTACAACGGTTGTAAGGGAGTCTTGCCCCGCCTTCAAGGTAGCATTGACCTTCTTTTGCTCGACCATAAACGCCTCCACTCTAGCTTCGAAGTCGGATTGTTGTTGAGCTTGTGGAGGGTTTTGATTTTGATTTCTCCACCCTTGATTGTATCCGGGCGGCCTATAAGGTGGAACTTGTTGCTTCGGTTGGAAACTTTGTTGTGGAGGCCCCCTCGGTGGATAGTGTTGTTGTTGGGGTGGGGGTGGTGGTCGAGCTTGTTGAGGTGGTTGTTGTGGCGGGTTCAAAGCTCCTTCATTGTTGGCGTAAGAGAAACCGGGATGATTTCTTATGGCCGGATTGGCCCAATACCCTTGGTTCCCCGCAACATATTGTACTTGCTCCAAGGATCCTTCTCCTTGCTCTCCTCCCGAGTACATGGCTTGCGATTGGTCTTGCCAATCACACATTTGGTTCGATGGCGCGGAGGTGGAAGGGGTTCCTTGGGGCTCCGTGATAAACTTCTCCAGTCTCTCCACTACCTTGTGGAGAGAATCAAACTTGCTTGTAAGCTCCGCTACGGCCTTCGCCTCATAGATACTAGTTGGCTTCAAGGAGGACGTAGAGTGTCCTCGCTCATCGCCCCATTGTTGATTGTTTGAGGCCATCTCCTCAATTAGGGCCGTAGCTTCTTCGGGAGTCTTTGATAAGATAGCACCATTCGCCACGGCATCAATAATTTGTTTGGTCCCTGGTTGGAGACCGTAGTAGAAGCTATGAACTAGCTCCCAATCTTCAATGCTATGGTGCGGGCATTGATGCTGCAGATCTTTAAAACGCTCCCAAGCCTCATAGAGCGTCTCTTGGGGTCCTTGCTTGAAGGACATGAGAGCGCTCCGAATCTTCACCGTCTTGGAGGGCGGATAGAACTTATCAATGAATGCACTCGCCAACTCGTCCCAAGTGGTAAAGACTCCCTCAGCCTGCGTCCTCAACCAATAGAGTGCCTTGTCTTTTAGCGTGAAGGGGAAGAGACGCAGTCTGATGGCATCGATGGAGACCCCCGGCATCTGAAATGTGGCGCACTTCGACAAGAATAATTGGATGTGGTAGTGAGGATTTTCATGGGCATTCCCATGAAATGGATCCTGCTGCATCAGAACCACTAGTCCAGTCTTCAGCTCAAAGTTCTTGTCAGCCGCCAACTCCGGCATGGCAATGGATGAGGTCGTAGAAGAGGTCTTAGGCCGAAGCATATCTCGAATAGAAATTATCCTCGCCATTCTTGCCGCTAATTGGTCCGCAGTTTCCGGGTTGGTCATAAACCTCCATTCCCGATCTTGTCTCTTCTCCGCTCTAATTCTCCACGCGGTACGTTCGATCTCGGGATCAAATAGTATAGCTTCAGGGTCCGCCGTAGATCTCGTGTACATGCACAGAGAAAACAGAGTTTCAAAGAAATGATTAGTACCGTGGAAGGGTTAGGTAAAAATAAAGAAATAAAATAATAATAATAATAATAAAAAAGAAATAGCTAGGGTGGTAAGATCAAACGCAATCACCTCCCCGGCAACGGCGCCAAAAACTTGATCGCTCCGGAATGTAACCCAAAGAACGGTTGTAGTTTTACCGCAAGCGCACGGTATAGCGGCGAGCGGGTTATCGAACACAGGGAGGACGAATGACCGTGCTTGTTCTAATCAACCTGGCTATTCAAGAAGAGAGAATTTTTCCTTTGGCGATCCTGTCACAATCGTCAGACAAAGTATGGAAATATCAAATCAAATAAAGAACGTCTAGGGAATGGGGAATTCCCGCTACTCACCGTATCTCATCAATGTGGTTCATCGGTATCAAAATTGCTAGAATAAGATTTTGGATGCACTAGTTGCAACTGAATGTAGAACCAAGCTCACGCTCTCGTGCTGTTGCCGGTTTATAGCTATCCTAGGTTCGGGTCCAATCTCTTGCAAACCCTAGCCTAGGGAAGCTAGCATTAGGATCAACATCATCGTTCAATCGTGCACCGAGCCCAATCTCTTGCAAACTCGGCCCACGACCTAGGTTGGGATAGTTCCTACCCGTCCAATCTCTTGCAAACGGGTATCGGCACGGAATTGCAACCGGGAACCCTAGTATCGGTCCAATCTCTTGCAAACCGATACTACGGAAATTCGGTTCCAACCCAATTCGGATTTCTAGGGTTTCCTATCGAATTGGGATCCAATCTCTTGCAAATCCCAATCGGTATGAACTCCTAGCTATCCGTAGTAAATCGCTCCCAAACTAATCCCTAATAGCAATTCTAGCAAAATTTCTACCAATTCATCACAAATATGAAATAGGGCTCGTAGGGTTCATCCCCACGCCCCAAGACGTGGAGACTATTCACAATTCATAGCACAAACACAAAAATAATCAATGAAATTAACAAGAGAATTCATCACAATATTGAGATAAGCAATAAAAATAGAATTTTTAGAGAAGAGAGAGACAAACCAATTGAGTTCTTCAAATAATCCAACAAAAATCAACTTTTGTCTCCTCTCCAATTACAAGAATAAAGCTAAAAAGTTAATCTAAAAAGCTGTAAAAATCTAAGAGAAAAAGCTCTCTAAAACTAGGGTAAAAACAGGGGTTAAATACCCCCCAAAATCGTCCAAAAACTGTGACCAAAATACTCCTGCGCAGCCTGAAATCCGCAATTTTCGCTACAGGCAGCGCGTCGCACTCGGCCAAGTGACAAAAGTCGCTCGGCCGAGTGAGAAACCCTGTAAATTTCCAGTAAGTCTTGATCTTCAGGGGTCTTCACTTCGGGGGCGGCTCGGCCGAGTGAGTTGTCGTCACTCGGCCGAGGGCTTCTTAGTACTCGGGCGGTCGGGATTATCCACTCGGCCGAGTTGGTCTTCTGAAGCTCAGGCAGCCGAAAAACAGTAAGTTGGCGATTTTTGAATGGTTTCGTCTGGGCACCACTCGGGCGGACGGGATCTCGTCACTCGGCCGATGTGGTCTCCGTCGCTCGGCCGAGTGCACATATGAATCGTGTCTGATCTGGTCGGCCGAGCGGTGTCTCGCTGGTCAGCCGAGTGACTCCTTCACTCGGCCGAGTGGGACACCAAAAATGCCCAAACAGCTTGTTTTGGCCTCCTCGTCGCTCCTGCGACGTTCGTTCTTCTTCTGCTCCTCTCCAACAGCAAAATACCCCTCGGGGAGGTCGTCGGTGACACTCTGGAGTAGGCGTATCTCGAGATCACTCCAAATCGCTCCAAATCACCTGAAATGCGACAAAAACAACAAATCGTGAAAAGCATCGCAATATCGTCGATATATCGTGAAAAACATGATTTGGGCGATCTAAACGGCATGCAAACATGCGGGAAAAAAGTGTAAAATAAGGAGTGATCAATTGTCGAGCAAAGTATCGTCATCCTATTCCTTGCTTAGATGATATGTTAGATGAGCTGCAGGGTTCTTGTGTGTTTTCTAAAATTGATTTAAAAAGTGGTTATCATCAGACTAGAATGAAAGAAGAAGATGAATGGAAAACTGCTTTCAAAATAAAATATGGTTTATTTGAATGGTTAGTTATGCCTTTTGGTTTAACTAATGCTCCAAGCACTTTTATGAGACTTATGAATCATGTTTTGCATGCATTTATAGGCAGATTTGTTGTTTTTTACTCTGATGATATACTCATTTATAGCTAAAACTTGGGTAATCATGTAGTACATTTGAAATCTGTTTTAAATGTTCTTAGAAAAGAAAAGTTATTTGCTAACATGAAGAAGTGTACTTTTTGCACAGATAAGCTTTTATTTATGGGATTTGTTGTTAGTGCACGAGGTATACAGTTTGATGAAGAGAAGATACGTGCAATACAAGAGTGGACAAGTCCCACAAGAGTAGGTAATATTCGTAGTTTTCATGGACTTGCTAGTTTTTACCGGCGGTTCGTGAATGACTTTAGTAGCATAGCCGCACCACTTATTGAAGTGATCAAGAAGAACGTTGGATTTAGTTGGGGACAAGAACAAGAGGAGACATTTCAGCTAATCAAAGAGAAGTTGACCAACGCTCCTTTATTGTCTTTACCTAACTTTTCAAAAATGTTTGAGATTGAATGTGATGCTTCAGGAATTGGCAGAGACTCAGTTCTTATGCAAGAAGGATGACCAATTGCTTACTTCAACAAAAAAACTAAGCGGGGCAGCTTTAAACTACTTAATGTATGATAAGGAATTATATGCATTGGTTTGAGCTTTAGAGACATGGCAGCACTACCTTTGGTCAAATGAGTTCGTGATTCATACAGATCATGAGTCCTTGAAACACTTGAAGGGATAACACAAGTTGAACAAAAGGCACGCTCTTTGTGTGGGGTTCATCGAAACGTTTCGATACGTTATCCGGTATAAGAAAGGTAAGGAGAATGTTGTCGCTGATGCACTTTCTCGCAGGTATGCATTACTTTCTACACTTGATGCAAAATTGCTTGGGTTTGAGTGCATTAAAAATTTATATGCTGATGACCATGAATTTTGTGAGGAATACCGTGCTTGTGAGAAAACCCCTTATGGTAAGTTCTTTAGATATGATGAGTCCCAGTTTCGAGAGAATAAGCTATGTGTGCCTAATTGTTCATTGAGAGAGTTGTTAGTGCAGGAATCTCATGGTGGGGTATTAATGGGACATTTTGGAGTTGGAAAGACTTAATCTATTTTTTCAAGAACACTTCTATTGGCCACACATGAAAAGAGATGTTCAGAGAATTTGTGGGAGATGTGTCACATGTAGGCAAGCTAAATCTAGAGTTCAGCCCAACGTGTTGTATACCCCTTTACCAAATCCTAGTGAGCCTTGGATTGATATTTCAATGGATTTTGTGTTGGGATTGCCTAGGACTAAACGAGGAAGAGACTCAATTTTTGTGATTGTGGATAGATTTTCTAAGATGACACACTTTATTCCATGTCACAAAATGGGTGATGCCTCACATATTGCTGATATGTTCTTTAGGGAGATTTTGAGATTATATGGCATGCCTAGAACAATTGTTTCAGATCAAGATGTTACGTTCTTGAGCTATTTTGGGAAGACTTTGTGGTGTAAGTTAGGTATTAAGCTGTTGTTTTCTACTACTTGTCACCCACAAACTGATGGTCAAACAAAGTAGTGAATAGGACGTTGTCTACCTTGTTAAGGATAATCATTAAAAAGAACATCAAAACATGGGAAGACTATTTACCACATGTTGAGTTTGCTTACAATAGAGATGTTCATTCTACTACTAAATTTTCACCATGTGAAATTGTATATGGATTTAATCCTTTAACTCCATTGGATTTATCTCCTTTACCTTTGACTGAGCATGTTAATTTAGATGGCAAAAAGAAGGATGACTTTGTCAAACAGATTCATGAGAAAACAAGACTTAACATTGAACGAAGAATGAAGCAATACGTAAAACAAGCCAACAAGAGGTGTCACAAGCTGATCTTGGAACCCGGAGACTGGGTATGGTTGCAGATGAGAAAGGAGATATTTCCAGAACAAAGATGCTCAAAATTGCTTCTAAGGGGAGATGGTCCTTTCCAAGTGCTAGAGCGCATCAATGACAATGCTTACAAGCTAGATCTACCTGGTGAGTACAATGTAAGCGCTACATTTAATGGTACTGATTTGAGTCCTTTTGATGTTGGTTCTGATTTGAGGACAAGTCCTTTTCAAGAGGAGGGGAATGATGCAAATCATAGAACAACTTCAAAGGATCCAATTCAAGTGCCAATTGGACCAGTTACGCGTTCGCGAGCAAAGAGGTTCACAGATGTACTCAACGGAATGATTCAAGAGATCTGGGATCAAGCAAATTCATGGAGGCACATTGAGCATGACTATGTGTTCAACAAATATGGCTCAACATGATTCAAGTTCTAGAAGAATTCAACCAAGGATAGCTTAAATTCAGCAAGTGAATTGGCATGTGGAGGATTAACCTTTTTGGAAGGTTTGAATGCCAAATACTCTATTTGGAAGGCTCGCATGCCAAATACTCTATTTGAAAAGCTCATATGCCTAGAAATTACTTTCCTTTTCTATTTTTGGAAGGCTTGTATGCTTAGAAATTACTTTCCTTTTCTATTTTTGGAATGCTTGCATGCCGAGATAATTACTTTCCTTTTCTATTTGTTGGCATGTGATCAGCCAATTAATGGGCTGATTTGTAGCCATAATTTTAGCCTAAATTTTCGGAACTTTCCTTGTAATTTGAGCCTATTAAAAGGCATCTAAGCAATGGAAAATGTAGTTGGTTTTTTCGATAAAATTTCTGAGAGAATTTCTTTTTGGCTCTTTGAAGAACTATTCGAACTTATCAGAGTTTTTCGTGGCGTTCACCATCGACTTATCAAACAGATTTCCACCATCGTTTGTGGCCGAGATTCTTGTTCGCAATAAGCAACGGGTCGAGGTCATCTATACCGAGGTTCTTGCTTATGTCGTACAACGGGTCGAGATCTCCATCCAAATTATGATTATAGAACGATCTTGGGTTCCTCTTCATTGTCGGGTCTCGTCGTTCCTGGCGAGGTTTGCATCAATTCTCATCTCTCAAAGCACTCACTTGAGAAAGAATACTATCTTTCTCGAATTGCAAAGAATTAATTTCAACATGATGCGATGCATATAGACTCTCTTTCACAGATTTGTGAAAATCACGATCATACTCAATACGAGCTTTAAGAGTCAGCCTCTTTGCTCAACATGCACACATGAGAATCAAGAGCAATCTTTTCTTGATTCAATGCAATGGTTTTTGTGTCATCACGAGGTTTGGATGATAAAGAAGAGTGTGTAAGCATCTCTCTAACAATGCTTTGAGAGAGTTGTATTCAACTAACAATGCTTTATAATCATTACTGAAATCATTGCATTGAAAAACAAGAGAGTTAAGAGATACCTCATTGCCGTCGATACTCTCATCATCACAAGGTTCCTCACCACCATACTTTCCATCAAGATAATCCCATATCTCGCAAAATGAATCTTACTTCACCAATTTCCTTGCAATCTTTTCTTCTTCTATGAACATTAGCAAGGCTTCCCACACTTGGGCATCGAAAGTTATGATCATCGCTTATGGTGCATAAAAATCATCATATGTGTTAACACATGTAGTAGGAGTGTTCCTATGTGGGTGTGTATTAGTGTACATGAAAGCATGTCCCTTCTTTTGATTTTCACCCTTGGTGGGTTTCTTAGCAAAAGAGGGAGTGTGTGAAGTGGTGACCTTCTTGGTAGGTTTGCTACCCAAAGTGTTTTGGTCACTACTCGTAGATGCACTGAAGGATGGCCTCACAAAATCTATTATGACAACACTATATGAGGTGCATGATTTGGATGCATTTGCATTCGAATAACCAAGTCCAACACGATGTGTAGCCAGAAATTGGTTTGAAAGCAACTCATCCAAATGTCCTTTTCCCTGTGTTAAATCTTTTAACTTGGGAGGACATGAGCTCATATTTCTCCCTAAGAGAAGAAATAGTAGTGTCCAAGGTTGACACACGTGTGGTGAGCTTGTGTACTGGGTTTTGAGAGATTTATTCTCAATACTCAATTGTGTATTTTGTGATAGACGATCATCACTAGCTTCAAAAGATACATGATCTAATTGAGATTTGAGGGAATTCATCTCATTTCTCAATGTGCTATTTTGAGAAACCAAATTAGGTTTCTCAAGTGTGAGTGTTTCAACAATGGTGTCATTGTTGGTGATGGGTGGCATGGATGGATTATTAGCATTTAACTCCTTAGACTTATTATATTTAAGCATAAGAGATTGATACATAAAAAATAATTCTTCATTAGCTATTTTACGTTCATTCATAGTTACCTCGGGTTTATCACTCTCACTAGAGCTCCTATCGGATAGTGTATCCTCACGTGCTATGAAGCACATGTGTGCACTCTCACCCTTCTCATCCTCAGATTCTCTTAAGGAATTCTCGCTCGAATCATCGAAAGTGCCAACGAGTCCTTTCTTCTTATCCATCTTGTATTTGTCGGACTTGTGGTACTTCGGTGCTTTCCACTTCTCCTTGTTCTTTAGCATTGGGCAATCCTTCTTGATGTGCCCTGGCTTGTTGCACTTAAAACAATGAGAAGAAGAATTGTTGGTGGAATCGAATTTGGATTTGGATGGAAATTTACATTTGCGAAAGAAGCATTGGAACTTCTTCGCCATGAGTGCCATTGCTTCCAAATCCATCTCGTCTCCGGACTCATCACTATCAGAGGATGAAGAAGTAGCTTTGAACGCTATAGCTTTCTTCTTTGTCTCCATTGGCTTCATCATTCCTCTTATCTTTAATCTGTTATCCCTTCTCACTTCGTATGACATGAGAGTACCAATGAGGTTCACCATAGTGTAGCCCTTCATGTCATTGACCTCCTCAATCGCAATTGTTCTTCTTTCCCATTTGAGGTCATTGACATGATGATCTTCCTCACATTCTCTTGGTGTCTGTATGTCTTTCCAAGAGCTTCAAGCTCATTGGTGTGTGTGTATGTCTTTCCATGAGGCAATGTTCTCATCTTCCTGCGTTTGATACATGTCGAAGTTTTGCACGGTAACATATAACTTCGACAACTTTACCTTGTTGGTCCCTTCGTGGGTGACGATAAGATGGTTCCAAATTTGATGTGCACTCTTACATGTGCATATCTTCTTGAACTCATCGGGCTCTAAAGCACAATGAAGAGTGTTCATTGCTTTGGCATTGTTCACCTCTACAGACTTCTCGGCGGGAGTCCATTTTTCGTAATCCTCTTTTATAGGCTCTTCGTATTCCTTGTTTAGGATTCTCCAAAGAGAAGCACTTATAATTAACATCTCCATCCGACACTTCCAATAGCCGAAATTCGTGCCATTGAAGCGCGTAGGACAAACCGTAGATTGTTCTTCAAAGACGAAAGAAGCACCATTACGATCATGATTGTTGTAGGAAGTAGGTGGAGAAACATTGTTGTTATTGGATACTATAGATATAACCTTGTGCTCTGATACCAATTGTAAGGACCATGTGCTATGAGGAAAATACTAGAAGGGGGGTTGAATGGTGTTTATAAAATTAACTAGACAATTACGCCTAATTAAATTCCTAACCAACAAAGATGCAGAAATATAATGAATCAACAATGAATAAGCAAATACAATATGTTCAAGGGTTCAGATTGCTCAAGTCAAACCCGACTTGTTTCTGGTAATCCTACGTCTCTACCACCTGGGATACCACTTAGATACTCAAGCTAAAACCTTAGCTTGAGTTTTTCTTTCACTCAATTGTAGCAACCTATAAGTGTAATCAATACAAAATATTGATAACCTTGAATCCCACAACTTGGGATCAAGCAACCACTCTCACAACCGAGAGTAAAACCAATTTAAGAAAGTTATGAAATTCGAAATTACACATACAAATCACCTATACCTTGAAGTAGAACTTGAAGGAGCAAAGTGATTGGAGTGTGTTGATCTCTTCCAAGAAGAGAGAATATCCCTTGCACTTGTCTTCAACAAATCTAGAGGATGAGAGTTTGTTCTAGTTGGAAGACAAGATGAGATTTGGAATTCTAGGGCTTTGAATTGCAAATGAGAGCTTGAGAGAGATTAAGCTTGAGAAATGAATGCAAGAATGTCTAAGAGGCTCTCAATAGAACATTAGCAACCCCTTTTACAGTTCTCTTAAGCCCTCAAACGAATTACTCAAAAGCCCTCTCAAAATCCATGTGGAAAGAGCCAACAGATTGATTTTACAGGCAGGACATGCGACTGATGAAGAGCGGATAGTCGCCTGATGCACTGTGTCAGAGGGTAGGTGAGGATTCAAACAATAACTTACCATGTAGGACAGACAACTGATGAAGGTTGGACATGCGCCTGAGAAATCTTCAACAGGCGTCTGAGTGGCAAATTACGAATGTTAACAAATCTCAAGAATTCTGGGAAGCAAGGACATGCGACTGATGTGGTATCCACAGGCGCCTGTGCCATGGGCAGGTGACTAGGAAACCAATGTGTAAAGATCGATATTTTAGGCGTGTTTGATTATTGTGTACCCATATTTTATTTCAATCGTCTGGATGTTTTTCGTCTGTGAGTTCTATTTCTACGCGTCGACGCGAGCACGTCTCTATTTTTTTAGAATTTTTACCATAATTTAAATAATTATCATTAACCCTAACTATTACCATTATATTAATTACCCTAACCCCCATTTAATTAATCAACCCCACCCCCTTTAATCAGCTCCTTTGGCAGATGAGATCCAACATCATCTTTAAATCAAAACCCCACCCTCTAAATGCTTGGTTTCCCTGCATTATAATCCCATGAGGCACATCCATCTGCAAATCCCCAAGCCCCCTTCATCAATCAGCAAATCCCCCTCCTCCACCTCGTCAACACCAATTTCATCCACCACCACCGTCATCATCTCCTCCCTCCTTCAACCAAACAACAAACAAACCACAACCCAAAATCAATCAAACCCAAATTCCTTCATCTTAAAAATCAAATAACCAAATCAAGACTGAAATCATCAATTGAATTCAGAAATCTGAAATTGAAGAGGAAAATAGGGAGAATTTGAGGCTGAAATCAGAAATTCACTCTCCATACAACCCAATTTCATCATCTCCCTCAGCCCTCCCCTTCTACTCCGTTGCCGTGGACGAACCCCCCACCTGCCGGTCGCCACTGCCTCCCTAATTACCCTTGGCGCCACCCCCTTTGCTGTGTGTACTGCCCAGCACCTAGCCGTTGCCGCTGCCCTGCGCGCCGCCGCCCGCTGCCAGCCTGCCCCGCACCGCCTGCAGCCCAGCCGCATGCGCCTGCTGCTCTGCCAGGTGGCAGCCCCTGCAGCGCCTGCTGCTCCGCCCTATGCTGCTGTCGCCCACCCCTTGAGCTCTCTCTCCCTGCAGAAAAAGAAGAAAAAAGAAGAAGAAGAAAGTAAAGAAGAGGAGGAGGCATGTGAGTTATTTGGGGAAGTTAATGTACGTTATTTGGGGAAGTTAATTGACTTATTTGGGAGGGGGAGGGGGTGTTAAATTGAAGTTATTGCTTATTGGGTTTAAGTTAAATTATTGGGTATTGGGTATAATATTTTTGGGTTTTATTTGAGCTATTGAAGTTATTTGGGGTTTTGGGTTTATTAAACTAGTGGCTTATTGGGTATTGGGTAAGGGATTACTAACCTGCTGGGTTTACTAAGTTAGTAAGTTAGTATAAATTATATTAAGTTATTTTTAATGTTATTAAGTTATTAAAATGTTAATTAAGCTATTTTAAGTCATTTTAAGTTATATTCTTACATAAGTTTAGTCCATATAAGAGTTTTATACTAAGTATTTTATAAGTTATTTTGATTATTTTACATAAACAGTATATGTTAGTTTTAATGCTATTTTAATTGGTTAAGAAACGTATTAACTATTTGATCATGTTGAACTAAACAAAAAAAAACCGACCTCACCATAATATCACGTTTGACGAGACGAACACGTCAACAACAAAATCACCAAACAGGCAAGTGTGTATTTTCTCCATGTTTTAAATACTGTTACATTTAATGCGACACCAACTTCAGATATATACTTTTCGTGTATTGCAAGATAAAAAATCATGTGTGTGTGTGTGTGTGTGTGTGTGTGTGTGTGTGTGTGTGTGTGTGTGTGTGTGTGTGACATTTAGTAGTTAATTGATGATGCCATGTAACTTGCAATCATTTTTGGACACGTATGGATATCTTGAACCACATGAAAAATCATGACTATTATAGGCCGGTTTGGCTAATCATATTATTGCATGCCAAGATTTGGCTATTTGTGCAGGCAGATTTGGCTAGTCTGGCTCGTGTTCTAGTTTTACAACTTTTGATGGCCGGTTTGGCTGATTCTGGCTCGTAGCCCAGAAAGTACATGTGGGTGGGGTTGGGTTCGCGTGCACTAGTTAGAGATAAACGGGTCACCTTCGGGGGAACTTGAAGGTAGATTCACTTGCTTGTCGCCTAACGACGTGAACCTTAGTGCACTAAATTGAATACACTCTTGAGCATCCTGAAAATGATATATTGAACATGTATAACGTATAGAACTGCTACTGCTTCCATTTAAAATAGGACTGCAATGCTAATATAGAAATGTGTTCTTACTGGTTAGAAGTAGAACTGCCATACTAATGTAATCTCTGTTTGAACTGCTTAGAAATTGCAATTGTTCGTTTATTTATAAATGCTTAACTGCCATGTGAACTATTTCGAAAACCTTGCCAAGGGTCCTAATCATATTATTGCTTGTCAAGGACCTTGCTGACATACATTTCTATGTTGTTTGGAATGTATGTCAGGACACGAGACATGTTATATTGAGGACGGGCCGATTGAGGGAACTAACCCACTGGACCAGGAGTATGCTGATCTAGAAGTTCTCCCCACGGAGGACTAGCTGTTGCTGAGCTTTATCTACCGCTGTTTAGGATTTAATTTACTGCATTTCTGTAGGGTGTGTACCCACCTTTGTAGAACTATGTTGTTGTAAGCCATGCTTGTGGCCCTTATTACTTTTACACACTCTATCTGGATGGTGGATTTAAATTCTTAGTTATTGCTGTTGTTTTGAAATGCATGCAAGTGTCTGCATATGGTTTTATTCACAGACGCTTATTGGGTTTTGAAGCTTCACCGCTTCAGCCCATGCGGACCCGCTCGCATCCTCGCTCCCTAGTATAATAGGAAGCGGGACATGACAAGTTTTTGTGGTGGCCCATGCATGTCTTCCATTAAGCAAAACTTCAGGACAATAGAAATACTTTCAATAGCCAAAACATCTAGATTTATCTCGTACACAAAATTTAACCGAGTTTCTTGTCTCAGCATGGCAGGAGGACAAAACACCAGGAATGGGAATGTGAATGGAACATCAGCTAATAGAGGTGTCGATATTAATGAACTCCTCGGAGTCATGAGGGGGATGTTGGAGATCCAACAATTGCTGATTCAGCAGGGACATCAACCTGCTAAGATTGCACCACCACCCCCTCGAGCTAAACCAGGAGTTAGGCAGTTTCATGAACTGCAACCCAAGCTTCTCTGGAAAAGAAGGACCTTTGGATGCTGAAGAATGGGCCCAAAGGATTGAGGAAAAGCTGAGTGCTGCTTGTATCCCTCATGCAGGATGGGTCATTGTCACGATGCTCCAACTGACAGACAATGCTAGGAGCTGGTGGCAACTGGAAGAGAGATGCTTAGTTAGACCGAGCTCTTGGGGCATGTTCAGGAAAAGGTTCGATGCCAAGTACTTTCCCAAGGCAGCCAAAATGGAACTTCAACATCGCTTCTCTAATCTAGTCCAAAGAGATAGGACTGTTGATGATGAGGCCAAGTTTGCAATGCTCAGCCACTTCGTACCACATATGGTCGAGGATCCCGAAGACCGTGCATTTCAGTTTTGCTAAGGCCTGAATCCCAAAATTCAAGCCTCCATGGCCTCGTCGAAACTAATGACCCTCCAGGATATTTTGGATGCTACACAGAGCCATGAAGTTGTGGCAAGACTCCCAGTAGGATTTCAAGCTGGAGGAAGCAAGCGTCCCATCCGCCTAGGATGGTGCCAAGAGGAAATTTCCAGCTTTCCCAGACCACACAGTTCAAGAGGCCGGCTGCTCATGTCGACCGAGCTCAGTTGACCTGTTTCTTTTGTGGCAAGACCGGACATCAGAAGAAGGATTGTAGGAGGATGCTGAACCAATGTCTGATCTGCAGAGCACCTGATCATAATGCGAGAGACTGCCCCTACCGCAAGGATCGTCAAGCACCTGCTAGAGTACCAGGACCTGTCCAGCGAGGAGCGCCTGGACCGGTTCAGCGAGGTGCCCCTGGACCTTCTCAGCATGGACCGCCCCTGATTTCGTAGAACCGAGCCTATCAGCAGGCCAATCAGCCGAAGCGCCATGCATTCATTTTGACAGCTGCAGAAGCTGAGGCTGAGGATGAAGTGATTACAGGTAACACCTAGATCTAGTATTTCATATTGCTTTTATATTCATACTTGTTAATTAGACACCCATGCTAAGATTAGTTATTATCATCTTAGGTGTCATATTCATGGCTTCCCACCCCGCTCTGACCTTATTTGATTTCGGAGCTTCAATGTGTATCATATCCTTGAGATTCATGGTTAAACACTCGATTCCCACCTACCCACTTTCCAAAAGTTGGAATATCATTACCGAGAGTGGCATAGTGAGTGTTTCCTTGGGATGCAAATCATATCCTCTGGTGATTTGCAGATATGAGCTCTATACAGATTTCATGGTCCTGGACACACCCAACTTTGATGCTATTCTCGGCATGGATTGGTTAGGAACATTCTATGCTACTATCGACTGCCACAAGAAGAAAGTAGTATTTGAGATTCCAGACCATTCAGTGTTCGAATTCATCAGTGGAAGCCGTTCGCTCGGACCTATCAGATTTCGGGCCCGGCCGAACGAATTGATCGTCTCATCGATGCAAGTCGAACCCAAGAAGCCTGCAGTGGTTCGAGATTTTGAAGATGTATTCCCGGAGGATATTTCTGGATTACTGCCTGACCGAGCTTTGGAATTCAACATCGATCTTATGCCGAATACTCCATCGATCTCGAAGGCGCCTTACCGTATGGCTCCTGCAGAACTTGAAGAGCTACGGAAGCTGGAAGACCTGATGTAGAAAGGATTCATCCATCACTGTGTGTCTTCTTGGGGTGCACCTGTTCTGTTCGTCAAGAAGAAGGACGGATCGAGACGGATGCGCGTGGACTATCGGGAGCTGAACAAAGTCACTGTGAAGAATAAGTACCCGTTACCTTGCATTGATGACATCTTCGACCGACTCGGTGGATCACGAGTTTTCTCGAACTTGGATCTCAGTAGTAGATGCCATCAGGTGAAGGTCAAGAATGAAGACATCTACAAGATGGCTTTTCGGACCAAGTATGGACACTACGAGTTCGTAGTCATGCCATTCGGTGTAACCAATGCCCCTGCAGTATTCATGAATCTCATGAATTTCATATTCTACGAGTTTCTGGATAAATTCGTGGTGATATTCATTGAGAATATATTGGTCTATTCGAAGAGCGAGGAGGAACATGTTGAGCGTCTGCAGATTGTTTTGGAGACACTTCGTCGTCATCAGTTGTATACCAAGTACATCAAGTGCGAATTCTGCCTAGACCGAATTGCATTTCTTGGGCATGTGGTATTGGGCGACGGTATCTCTGTCGACCCCAAGAAGGTTGCATCGGTCAGCAATTGGCATATCCCTCGGTCAGCATCAGACATAATGAGTTTCCTAGGATTGGCGAGTTACCATCGTCGATTCATCAAGGATTTCTCGAGGATAGCCGAGTTGATGACTCGATTGACGATGAAGGATGTCAAGCATATATGGTCAGACTCTTGCGAGCAGGCATTTGGGATATTGAAGGCAAGGCTGACGTCTGCACCAGTTCTGGCTATACCAGATAGGACTGGAGGATTTGAGATCTTTTGTGATGCATCAGGCAAAGGCCTTGGATGTGTCCTGCACCAGCATGTTCACATGGTCGCATATGCTTCTCGAAAGTTGAAGATTTACAAGAAGAATTATCCGACTCACGACTTAGAGCTAGCCGCTGTCATCTTTGCCCTGAATATTTTGAGACATTTCTTACTGAGTGAGAAAGTTAAAATCTTCACTGAGCACAAAAGTTTGAAATACATTTTCACCCAGAAGGAGTTGAATATAAGGCAACACGGATGGTTAGAGCTAATGGACGATTACAACATCGACCTCCAGTATCATCCAGGGAAGGTTAATGTCGTACCCGACGCTTTGAGTAGACTTCCAGCAGTCATGACTCTTACAGCTCAATGGAGGCCACAACAAGATCTGCAGAAGATGGGAATAGAAATTGTTTTACCTGGAGTCACATCATCGTTGATGAATATGCAGATTCAGTTGATGATTGTGGATCGGATCAAAGCTGCGCAGTCAGGAGATGTAAAACTGCAGAACATCAGAGAGCAAGTTGAAGCTAGACTTCGGACGAATTTTCTCATTCATGAGGATGGTTCCATTAGATTCGACAGTAGGATCTGCGTACCTTCAGGTGATATCAGAGAGGAGCTGATGAAGGAAGCTCATAGCTCTCCGTATTCCATTCATTCCGGCGGTACCAAGATGTACCATACCTTCGTCTGAATTTTTGGTGGCATGGTATGATGAGGAGCGTAGCTCGAAGTGTCGCCAAAGTGCCTTGTGTATTAGCAAGTGAAGGCTGAACATCATCACATTGCTGGATTTCTTCAACATATGCTGATTCCAGAGTGGAAGTGGCAGCACATCACCATGGACTTTGTGACTGGACTACCTCGGAGCACCAAGCAAAATGATGCGATTTGGGTTATCGTTAATCGATTAACCAAGTCTGTGCATTTCATACCCTTCTGAGTAGGACAATCTATAGAGATACTTGCGAAGAAGTATATGGATGTAATTATCTTTCGTATACCTTTATGACTTCTTTCCAGTATATGTTGTGATGTGAACGATAATCGTGTAGGAGATTTTGCGGTTACATGGAGTTTTCGTGAGTATAGTCTCCGACCATGACACGAGATTCATGTCTCAATTCTGGAAGAGTCTGTAGACGAATCTGGGTACAAGTCTGAGCTTCAGTACTGCGTATCACCCACAGACTGATGGACAGTCGGAGCATACTATCCAGATATTAGAGGACATGTTGCGGAATTGATGTTGGATCTTAAGGGTTCGTGGGATGATCACTTGTATTTAGTAGAGTTTGCCTACAACAATAGCTACCAAGCCAGTATTGGCATGGCGCTATTTGCTGCACTTTATGGAAGGAAATGTCGATCTCCATTGAGTTGGGATGACATTGATGATAGAGAGCTGTTGGGACCAGAGATGATAATCTAGGCTGTGGATGTAATGCGTAATATCAGGGATAAGCTTCATATCACACAGGATCAGTACAAGCACTGGGCTGATGCTAAACATCTTCCTTTGGAGTTTAAGGCAGGAGATTATGTGTTCCTGAAGATATCTCTGAACAGATGAGTGATTCGTTTTGGAAGTAGAGGGAAGCTTAGTCCGAGATTCATTGGACCTTTCGATGTGCTAGAATGAATTGGAGAGGTAGCTTATCGCTTAGCACTGCCACCACCTTTAGAGGGAGTTCATGACTTCTTTCATATGTCCCAGCTACGCTGCTATATCAGCGACCCTTCTTACGTTGTGGACTACTCAGATATTTCAGTTAGGTCGGATCTAACGTATGAGCAACAACCAGTGCAGATCCTTGACAGACGTCAGAAGACACTCAGAAACAAGTCCATCAATTTGGTTAGGGTGATGTGGCATCACGACTCGCCAGAAGAATCTACCTGGGAGCGAGAGGACGAGATGCGAGAACGTTACCCCTACCTTTTCCATGCCATGCAGAGAATTCCGAGGATGGAATTATTCTAAGGAAGGTAGGATGTAACGGCAGGTATTTTAGGCGTGTTTGATTGTTGTGTACCCGTATTTTATTTCAATCGTCCGGATGTTTTTCATCAGTCAGTTCTATTTCTACGTGTCGACGCAAGCGCTTCTCTGTTTTTTTAGAATTTTTACCATAGTTTAAATAATTATCATTAACCCTAACTATTACCATTAAACTAATTACCCTAGCCCCATTTAATTAATCAACCCCACCCCCTTTAATCATCTCATTTGGTAGATGAGATCCAACATCATCTTTAAATCAAAAACCCACCCTCTAAATGCTTGGTTTCCCTGCATTATAATCCCATGAGGCACATCCATCTGCAAATCCCCAATCCCCCTTCATCAATCAGCAAATTCCCCTCCTCCACCTCGTCAACACCAATTTCATCCACCACCACCGTCATCATCTCCCCCCTCCTTCAACCAAAGAGCAAACAAACTACAACCCAAAATCAATAAAACCCAAATTCCTTCATCCCAAAAAATCAAACAACCAAATCAAAACTAAAATCATCAATTGAATCAGAAATCTGAAATTGAAGAGGAAAACAGGGAATTTGAGGCTAAAATCAGAAATTCACTCTCCATACAACCCAATTTCATCATCTCCCTCAGCCCTCCCCTTCTCCTCTGCTGCCGTGGATGAACCCCCCACCTAACGGCTGCCACTGCCTCCCCAATCACCCCGGGTGCCACCCCCTTTTCCGTGTGCACCGCCCAACACCTGGCTGCCGCCGCCATGCGCGTCGCCGCCCGCTGCCAGCCAGCCCCCGCGTTGCCTGCAGCCCAGCCACGCGCCTGCTGCTGTGCCGCCCGCAGCCCCTTGCGTTCACCGCCCTGTTGCTCCTCCAGGCAGTAGTCCCTGCAGGGCCTGCTGCTCCGCCCTACGTCGCTTCCGCCCACCCCTTGAGCTCTCTCTCCTTGCAAGAAAAAGAAGAAAGAAAAGAAGAAAGAAAAGAAGAAGAAAGTAAAGAAAAGGAGGAGGCATGTGAGTTATTTGGGGAAGTTAATGTAAGTTATTTGGGGAAGTTAATTGAGTTATTGGGGGGTTTAATTGAAGTTATTAGCTTATTGGGTTTAAGTTAAATTATTGGGTATTGGGTATTGGGTATAGTATTTTTGGGTTTTATTTGAGCTATTGAAGTTATTTGGGGTTTTGGGTTTATTAAACTAGTGGCTTATTGGATATTGGGTAAGGGATTATTAACCTATTGGGTTTACTAAGTTAGTAAGTTAGTATAAATTATAATATGTTATTTTTAAAGTTATTAAGTCATTAAAATGTTAATTAAGCTATTTTAAGTCATTTTAAGTTATATTAAATTTTATTCTTACATACGTTTAGTTTATATAAGAGTTGCATACTAAGTATTTTATAAGTTATTTTGATTATTTTACATAAACAGTATAGGTTAGTTTTAATATTATTTTAATTGGTTAAGAAACGTAGTAACCATTTGATCATGTTGAAGGAAACGGAAAAACCGACCTCACCATACTATCACGTTTGACGAGACGAACACGACAACACCAAAATCACCAAACAGGCAAGTGTGCATTTTCTCCATGTTTTAAATACTGTTACATTTAATGCGACACCAACTTCAGATGCTTACTTTTCATGTATTGCAAGATAAAAACCTGTGTGTGTGTGTGTGTGTGTGTGTGTGTGTGTGTGTGGACATTTAGTAGTTAACTTATGATGCCATGTAACTTGCAATCATTTCTGGACATGTACCACATGAAAACTCATGACTATTGCGGGCCGGTTTGGCTAATCATATTATTGCATGCCAAGATTTGGCAATTCGTGCGGGCCGGTTTGGCTAGTCTGGCTCGTGTTCTAGTATTACAACTTTTCATGACCAGTTTGGCTGATTCTGGCTCGTGGCCCAGAAAGTACACGTGGGTGTGGTTGGGTTTACAGGCACTAGTCGGAGGTAAACGGGTCACCTTCGTAGGCACTTGAAGGTAGATTCATTTGCTTACGGCCTAGTGCACTAAATTGAATACACTCTTGAGCATCCTGAAAATGCAATATTGAACATGTATAACGTATAGAACTGTTACTGCTTCCATTTAAAATAGGACTGCCGTGCTAATATAGAAATCTTTTCTTACTGTTTAGAAGTAGAACTTCCATGCTAATGTAATCTCTGTTTGAACTGCTTAGAAATTGCAATTGTTCGTTTATTTATAAATGCTTAACTGCCATGTGAACTATTTCGAAAACCTTGCCAAGGGTCCTAATCATATTATTGCTTGCCAAGGACCTTGCTAACATACATTTCTATGTTGTTTGGAATGTATGTCAGGACACGAGACCTGTTATATTGAGGACAAGCCGATTGAGGGAACTGACCCACTGGACCAGGAGTATGCTGATCCAGATGTTCTCTCCACAGAGGACTAGCTGTTGCTGAACTTTATCTACCACTGCTTAGGATTTCATTTATTGCATTTCTGTAGGGTGTGTACCCACCTTTGTAGAACTATGTTGTTTTAAGCCATGTTTGGGGCCCTTAATACTTTTATGCAATTTATCTGGATGTTGGCTTTAAATTATTAGTTATTGATGTTGTTCTGAAATGCATGCAAGTTCTTGCGTATGGTTTTATTCACAGACGCTTATTGGGTTTTGAAGTTTCACCGCTTCAGCCCATGCGGACCCGCTAGCGTCCTCGCTCCCTAGTATAATGGGAAGTGGGGTGTGACACAACGTCAGTCATCTGTGGGCACAAGTGTGAATTTTGCCAAAATGAAAGATCTAGGGAAGGATGGACAAGCGACTGATGTGGTATACACAGGCGCACGTGACATAGGTAGGCGGCTGTGAAACCAACATCAAGTGCCTGATTGCACAAGTGCGAACGTTAACAATTCTGGAATATCTTTGGCAAGATGTTACATGCGACTGTTGAACAAAATTCAGGCGCCTATAAGGATCCAGGCGCCTGTACTTTGTACATAAGTCGCCTGTTAGAATTTAGGAATAAAAACCCAAGATACCAAGTCAAAAGTGTGTGCATAACAGACGACTATAGAACAAATCACATGCGCCTGTACGAAGACAGGCGCCTGACAATTGTTCAGCAGTCGCCTGTTGAAAGCCTAAAATGCACAACTCAGGGAATTTAGAGTTAAAGTCCTAGGAATGAGTTCTAATGAATTTATAAGCTAAATTGAGGGATGTGTGAGTGCTCCAACATTGCTCTACTTCAAGGCTACATTCTAATGAGAAAGAACCAAGAGAATTAAAAGATTTACATTGTATTTGTTTCTCTTCTTTCTCTTGAATGATCTTGAAGTCCTTGAAGCTTTTATCTTTATCATGATCAACCAATCTTCAACTCTTTGAGCTTTGATTGATCTTTGAGTGTCATTCATTGCAATTTATCTTCATGATTAGCTTAGGCAATGAATTAACTGCATGGAGAGGATTAGTCTCAAGTATTTATGTTTGCTCATCATCAAAACAAAGTAGGGAGGAGTCTAATACTCAACAACGGTGACATCTTTCAGTTTTTATTTTGGTGTTAGATCATATTTGTGAATAGCTTTACTCAAAAGTTATCTTTGTGCTTTAACTTTGAAAACAGTAGCTTGAACGGTGAGATCACTACCCAGAAGTGCGATCGGTTTGTTTTTCCCTTTTTGGTTATAAAATAGGGTGAAAGCCTCAAGGGCTTAGGGTCGGAGTAGAGGTGGGCAGCCTAGGCAGGGAGCCAACCCATTGAAAAATCATTGATTGCTTATTTCTATGATTTGGATTGGTTGATCTTGTGTTTTAATTTTTAATTTGTGCCTACACCCTATTCACCCCCTCTAGGGTGTGTTCTTCAAAGGAATGGTTGATCTTGTGTTGTCATTTAGGCATTCACAAAGGTTTGTACCACAAAGTTTTATATGTACATCAATGGACAATATTATGCCATTTTGACTAAGCATATTCTCATTTCACCATTTCACTTAGCATGTAGCATCAAATCTCATATGGCGAAAAAATTCAACATTTCATATTGGAAGTACAAGATAAGATAGTTATCAACACAAAAGGCACATTTCCAAAAGCACAAGCTTATATAGATATACATACATATACATATACATATATGTATATATGTATATGTATATATATGTATATGTATATATGTATATATATGTATATGTACATATGTATATATGTATATGTATATATGTATATGTATATATGTATATATGTATATGTATGTATATGTATATGTATATATATGTATATGTGTGTGTGTGTATATATATATGTATGTATGTATGGATTTAATGTAGAAAAGGTGGCACCTGATCCAATGGATCAGGTGCTAAGTCACAAAAAATATGGAAAGTACAAGCCTCCACATGGGCTTGTACTCGCTGGGTCCCACCTTTTTTTGTGTCTTGTACCTGATCCATTGGATCAGGTGCCACCTGCTCTACATTAATCCCATATATGTATATACATATATATATGTGTGTGTGTGTATATATGTATGTATGTATGTATTGTGACGGAAAAATTACAAAATAAGACTTAATCGCTCATCAACAAACAACGTATATCAATAAGACACAGTAAAAAATGTGTCATCATTCACAAGTAAGGTCACACAAAGATGTGACACCAGTATACCTATAAGTACACGACCCTTAATCCATATAACACATAAAATAGCAAAAGTGTATCCTCACAGGCACTCTTCTCAATCAATATTCAAAAATACATTCCATGACTGTAGAGAGGCTTGTGGTAATTCAACACACCATCAAACTGCTGGAGGAGGAGGTGATGGTGGGACACTAGGTCCTGGAGGAGCAAAAGCTGGAACATTTCCGGAGGCGGGCATAAGAATGTTCAGTTTCTCCTGGATATTCAGGAACAAAGTGAACAACTGCTGAGTCTGGAGAGTTTGGGTCCTTGTGTTTGAGAAGACATGTTTAACCATTCCTTTGACGAAGGTAAGGTCATCACAGAGCATACAGACGTTATTCCAGACAGCAGAGAGAGTAAACTCATATTCTCCCAAACGACGAGTAAGATCCTCAGGGAGTTGAGTTGAGGATGAAGAGTTGGAGGGAACTCTCAGACTATCCTTCATGATCTTGGTCAAGACCTATGACAAACTTCTCAAACCTCTGTAGATCATTGCCAAAGGATATTTGCCTATCATTCAGGCGAGTGTTTCCGCTGACCAGAAGAGAAATTCTTGTTCTGATCTCCTCAAAGGGGTCTTCAAAGACTGGAGAGTCAGAAACGATAGGAACTTCCTCATGAGCTGGTGGTAGTTCAGATGCAGATGGGTAGAACGTTTGTGTCAGAGAAGAGACAATAGTAAACTGAGGAATAGTCGAGTGAAGCTGAACCCATGGAGACGGAGAGATACCTCGACGTCTTGATCACATAAAGGCTTTAGCAATGGAGATTGGTGACTTGCGAGAATGTTTGTTCGAGCGATGTCGAAACCCTAGAGGTTGACATAGAAGGATAAGAGTTTTGGACGAAAACCCTAAATGTCGATATGATTGGTGTAAAGATTTGATTTTCGTTTTACCTTAATCACAGACACAAGATTGTCGAACGATCGATGAAACAATAATGGCAGATGTAACAATAAACGAAATGAAATAGTTTGCTTAAGCCCTAATTAATCGAATCGAGGTTTATAACGATCGGTTATTAAACCTCAGCCGTTGGATCAAAACTTTAATTTGACTTAAGAGCATTCGACAGACGTTTGGAGTGAAGAAACCAGCCATCTGGAGAATTAACGTGATGATGTGATTATACTTAGCCATGCGTCTGGATCAAACACATCAGACGTCGGGTAGAGAAAAAGGACTAAATGACAATCAGAAGATATGATGATCAAGCATCTATAGCAGACTAATTAGGACCTAACGAACTATCCAGGCGTCTAGGAGGTCAACATCAGACGTCGGATTTAGTGAAGTCAAAAGATGATTGCTCTCGTGAAAAGTTTGACAGACTGACAATTCTATTACCATGTGTCTGAACAGTGGTTCAGGCATATGGTATGACAACATCAGATGTCTTGGTTAGATTGAAAACTTCAGAGGTAGAAATGTATGATACGTTAGACATCTGGTTCCATTACACCAAGCATCTGACTTACATCATAGAGCTTGGGTTGACCCTAGTAGTGTTTTTATAGTATTCTCAAGCTAGATGATATATGCAAACATATTAACTAAGCATTCATTAATGCTAATCACATATATAATCAACTCATATGATATTATTTCAAAACAAATACATAATGCTCAAAATGAATCATAGGGAACATATATATCTCATGAGTGAATTACACAACTTATGAAATAGAGACATATATCCAAAAGAAATTCAACAAAAAATTATGAGCATAAACATATGATGAAATATAGTAGACATAAGGAAAATGATCTTCTAGAGTTCAGATTCACCCAGACTACCTAATTTTCTCCTAAGCCTCTTAAAAGAGGCTTCCTTGAGTGGCTTGTTGAACATATCAACAATTTGGTTCTGGGCGTCGATGTACTCTAGACAAACATCCTTCTTGAGGACATGATCATTAATGAAATGATGTCCAATATCAATGTGTTTGGTACGGGAGTGTTGTACTGGGTTTTTGTATAGATAAATAGCACTTTGGTTATCAAGCATGATTGAACATGTGCCACACTCAATACTATAGTCTTTGAGTGTTTGTCTCATCCAGAAAACTTGTGCACAACCTAATTATGCGGCAATATATTCCGCTTCGGTTGTGGAAAGAGATATCGAATTTTGTTTATTGGAGAAGCAAGATACAACGAAATTTCCTAAGAAATGGCAAGCGCCACTAGTACTTTTCCTATTGGATTTACATCAGGTAAAATCGGCATCACTAAATGAAAGTAGTTCATAAGTGCATGACTTAGGATAGAATAATCCATATTCAAGTGATTGGTTTAAATAACGGAAAATCTGTTTGACCGTAATCAAATGTGATTGTTTTGGACGTGATTGATATCGTGCACATAAGCATACCGAAAACATAATATTGTAAGATAGAGTAAACTACCTATCATACTGAAGGGTTTTGGCGGACTCTTAGGGATCAGATCTGTGCCCGTCCTACATCGGACGAACAATAGAGGGATTAAAAATCGTAGCAGAAAAACATATAGCGAAACATTTTAGCAAAGGCCTTAAGGCAAGCCAGAACCTAGCCAGGATCTATGTCGACTTGGGGTGGATTTGACCACCCCAAGAGGGATATATACTACTGCGACATTATTAAAATTACACTAGAAAGCTACTAAATGACATACCCGGGATCTTGACCTTGGAGTAGGCAAGATGTACCGCACCACCTTCTTTCGCTCCTCGAAGCTGAGCCGCCTTGCGTCTTCGATCCGATCTACCCGAAGCGAGCCGATCACTTGCCAAAGAAAGTTTCACTTGAGAAGATCCAAGTCAGAGACTTCTGGATCTGATCCAAATCTCCTTGCCGTCTTGCTAGGACTCAATTGGAGGATAGGAAGAAAGAGGAGGAATAATTAAGTCGTCGATCGAGCGTGCTCAAAAATCAGGAGCTTCTCGAATCGGAGACTTGGTACAAAAATTTCCAAGGGATATGCACCTCTATTTATATAGGGAGCCGTACCCCATGCTCGTCGCACGAGCAATGTGGGACTAATTAATGAAAGAGGGATTTAATTAAGTGTAGTAAGCCTTTCTTAAAGGCCTAACTTTAACCAATTAAGTCTCCCTCACCATTGAGCTTTAGAGACGATACAAGCTATCATTTCAAAGAGCTTCAAATGGTGAACGCGTAGGAACAAATGGTGACAAGTTCCGACTTTGTTTGGATCCTTAAACAATTGCCCAAAGTTAGGCAAAAGTCATAGCTTGTAGCCGTCACAAAGGGGTTTCAAAAACCCTAAAAAATCAGCACTTAAGTCGCGGGCGCGCCTGCTAAACCATGCAGGCACACTCGCACTCTTTGCAGGTGGGTGCCCGTAATGGGGCACAGCGAGCACGCCTGCCCGCTTATCGGGCAGGCCTGCTGCGCCCACAGCAGGTGCCTAGCCCACTCAGCGGGCTGGTGCCCACTGGGCCAAGCAGGCACGCTAGCCTGCCAAGCGGGCTGGCCCCGCTAGCCGCAGTGGGTGTGCCCGCTTCTGAACCCGCGCGCC
This sequence comes from Scilla litardierei, assembly GCA_030789695.1. Lineage (NCBI taxonomy): Eukaryota > Viridiplantae > Streptophyta > Magnoliopsida > Asparagales > Asparagaceae > Scilla > Scilla litardierei. Next base: position 60,431,783 of record CM061136.1, read on the forward strand.
CGCCTTAGCACGCGGGCCCTGCTTCGAAAGCGGGTGCACCCGCCCCCTTTTGCGGGGTTGGCCTCCCTAAAGTGGGTCTGACCCACTTTGGCACTTCTGTGCTGTTTTTTTTGTTTCTGGGCTCGTTTGAGCTCCGATTCCAACGTGGTTTCCTCCCGTGGATTCCTCAGGAAGTCTGCTTCAATCCCAAATGCTAAACTCTTAGCTTTATGCTCACAAACCATTTGTGAGCTTAATTATTCCATTGCATCGAATGCATTCCTCTTATCGTCTTCCTATTACTAAGACGTGAATACTACTCGGTGTGAGACCCTACAGCCTGACCCCACTACAGGTTGGGACTCGAAATCCCTAGATGACAATAACCACAACGGCAGGTGCCGTCTCCGTTTCAGCATCATACTTACGTGATTGACCCATCGACAAAAGTGTCGTCGGGATCACTTTGATTGTGTCAGCGATGAATACCGCAGTTTTAGTCCCTTCGTCATAACTGTGTCACTGCACGACCTAGGGTATGGTTAACCGTCAACCCCACTAGCCAGCATTGGTCAGTATACAACGGTCTTTGTTATATACACGTTGTACATCCTACAACGTACCCCGGCCAAGGATTAACACAAAGATCATATTGAGCATGTGACACTAACTCCCCTTTAATGAAAGAGATGAATCCAATCTTAGTCGTTTACTTACCTCGTATTCTTCAGGTGTAACCCAATCTAAGACCTTTCAGCGGCCTAGCCTTGAAGTTAGGTCATATATCGAAGTGGCACGATTCACGGACAAGTTCGTACAAACGACTTCAGGTCTTAAGGACCAGCTTGCCTATCATCACTCTAGAGTTATTATTGACAGTTTAGTTAAAGATTAACCATTTAATAACTCTAAGTTGGTCGTTCAGTGAACTCATTCTCCAATGAGCACATGTGCTTTATCTCTGACTTTACCAGGCCGAATGACTATGAGATCATCATTACCCTTAAGGTAAGACAAAGACACAGTGGTCTATCCGATGTGCAGATATCTAATTCTCGACACATCTATGACCACGCCCCGTTTAAGACTCAAGTTCTTATCGATCAATTACTTCCCACAATCTAGAACTTCATCCAGATACGTAATGACCTCACTTTAAGTCTAAGGAAATTATCTAAGTATATAATACATGGAATTTATACTAGGACAATTTGTACCGTATCATCATTAGAACAAGATGTTTAACTCAGGATAAATGCCTCAAGGGCATACATCTTCTTACACATACCTTGATATTGACGAATGTCAACAGCCGTTCCACGTTCATCTTTATCAAGATGTGTTGTTGTGCTCATTGGAATACGCTTGGACGAAGAGGATCCCATTCCAAAGCGATTGATCAATTCCATTGTGTACTTTGTTTGGTGGATGAAGATCCCTTGCTCTAATTGACGGATTTGAAGTCCTAGAAAGTAGGTGAGCTCTCCCATGTGGGTCATCTCAAATTCATCTTGCATGGACTTAGCAAAATCTTGACAACGTGTAAAGTTAGTAGAACCAAATATAATATCGTCAACATATACTTGAATTAACAAAATATCATGATCAAAATACTTAGTGAAAAGTGTTGAATCAACATTACCCATTTTGAAACCCAAATCAACAAGAAACTTCTTTAGACTATTATACCATGCTCTAGGGGTTTGTATCAGACCATAAAGAGCTTTCTTGAATCTAAACACATGATTTGGTGATTTTTAATCAATGAAACCGGCTAGTTGTGAAGCATAAACTTCTTAAACAACATATCCATTCAAAAATGCACTTTTCACATCCATTTGAAAAAGCTTAAAAAAATCTTTTATGATGCAAATGACAATAAAAGACTAATAGATTCTAATCTAGTTATTGGGACGAAATATTCTTCAAAATCTATACCTTCTTCTTGCTGGTAACCTTGTGCTACTAACCTTGCCTTATTCGGATGACGACTTCGTTTTCATCCGTCTTGTTTTTGAAGATCACTTTGTTCCAATGACATTTTGGTCTTCCGGAGGAGGAACTAATTCCCAAACATCATTCCTTTCAAATTGGATGAGTTCTTCTTCTATAGCAATGATCCATGAGCTATCCTTACAATCTTCTTCAATGCTCTTTGGTTCTATGGTTAAGAGGAAAGCACAATGTGCGAATTGTTCCACTCTTGACCTTGTACGAACTCCATCTTCAATATTACCTATCACTTGATCATATGGATGGTTTGGAACCGTAGCAAATGTCTTGGGTAAGTCTACATCTTTTGGAACAAACTCAACTACACAATTAGTAGGGTTAGTTGCAATAGAATCATTAATCTTAACATTATTCAAAGAATCACACAAGAATTCAACATTCTCATCAAGTTGAGATAATGGAACATCAAAGTTTTCATAAAAAGAAATATGGAGTGATTTTTCAACCTTTAAGGTTCTTTTATTAAATATACTGTACGGCTTGCTACAATCGGAGTATCCAATAAATATTCCTTTATTGGAACGTGAATCAAACTTATCTAAATTACAGTATGTGTTCTTAATAAAACATTTTGAACCAAATACACGGAAATACTGTATTTGAGGATTTTTGTTATAAAACAATTCATAACAAGTTTTGTTCGTACGAGGTCTCACAAATATCCTACATGTGGTATGAAGGGCTTCCGACCAAAATTGTGAACCAATGCGGCTATCACTAAGCATAGTGCGTGCACATTCAATTAGAGTTCTATTTTTTCCTTTATACAACACCATCTTGTGGTGGAGCATGAGGGAAGGAAAAAGTGTGAGTTATCCTATTCTCATCAAAAAAATTAGAGAATAGTTCAATATCAAATTCACCTCCATGATCACTACGAATGGTGACAATAGACGTGCCTTGAATCTTTTGAACTTTCCAAAATAAAATAAAAAATTTCTCAAGTGCCTCATTCTTACTATTCAAGAACTTCACCCAAGTATACCTAGAGAAGGCATCAACAACTACAAGTCCATAGAATGCATTTCCTAAGGATGCAACTCTAGTAGGCCCAAATAAATCTAGATGTAAATGCTCTAGAAGCCTAGAAGTAGATGTTACATTCTTAATCTTAAATGACGATTTATGGAGCTTGCCTCGTTGGCACGAATCACAAAAACTTTTATTTTTAAAAGAAAGTTTCGAAAAACCTCTAACGGTTGTGCTTGGACAACTTGTGAAGATGCTTGAAGTGTACATGACCAAAGCGTTGATGCCACAAAAGTTATTCATTGGTGTGAGCAACCAAGCATTGGTCTTGTGTATATGGCATATCACAAATATAGATATCCTTTTGGCGAGTGCCACTAAACAAAACATTATTATTAGTATCATCGCAAATACTACACAATCCATCACCAATGTTAACTTTGTAACGCTTGTCACAAAGTTGACTTATAGAGATAAGACTGTGATTTAAATCATCTACAAGATAAACATTATCTATAAGAGATTTAGAAGGGTTACCAACTTTACCAATTCCTATGATGGATCCCTTCTCATTTCCTTCGAAAGTAACCGTTCCGCCATCCTTGATGCGGATAACCTCGGAGAGCAAATTTGGGTCTCACGTCAGATGTTTGGAACACCCGCTATTGAGTAACCAACCCTTTCCTTTGCATTTAGAGCAATCTTTTCCCATATTTCCCTTTTTCCTCTTCTTGGTTACCTATAGAATACACCATAAGCACATGGTACCCAAGTTTGTTGGGTCCAAGGGGGTTAGCCCTTTGGAAAACAAGTCCAGGTGGACTTTGGTTTCCCAACATAGTTCTCACTATTTATAACATCCCTAAAATACGATTACATATACATCCCTTTATCATACATGCTAGTATTCTTAGGAGCCCAAATCAAATGACTCTTTGGAGTCGTATGCCTCATGGGTGCATGCATTGGAAATGAGTGACTTATGGGAGCATGCGACATACAAGCATGCAAATGTGTGTATGCATTAGGGTGAGCATATGTATAAGGATGTGTATGTGTTGGTGCAAACCCATATTGTGATATATGTGGGTAAAGGTTACGAGAGGGAGCATGATACATACCATGTGGTTTTGTACGATGTGTGCATGCTTTGTAAACATTCATAATCTTTTTCACATTCGGTGTATAAAAATATGAAGCATGGTAATCATGGGTGACATGTGGATAAGCATGTGTATAATCATGATCAGGCGGTGGTTGAGCATAACCATGCCATGAGTGGGGGTGAGACCGCGTGGTTGTCTCTTATGAGTGTTTGCACGTGTACGGGGGTGTGATGTATAAAACTCGTCATACGTAGGAGCATGATGTGGAGATGCTCTTCTACAGGGTACATGTATTCATATACACATATCCTTTCCTTGGTTGTCCACCCTTGGTGGGTTTCTTTCCAAACGAGGGTGTCACCGGGATGGTGCTAGTCTTGGTAGATGTACTACCCAAGACTTTAATGCTCCACCAGTATATGCATCGGATGATGGCATTACAAAGTCAATAGTTACACCACTATAGGATGTGCAATAAGTGGAAGCATTATCCTTAGAATATCACCGTCCTTTAAGGTAATTTCCGGGAAGTAGGTTTTCTAAAATTGTGTTCAATTTGTCATTTCGTTTGTTGAATCTATCAACATTGGTGGATATGAGCTCATATTTCTTTATAAGTGAAGATAGATTAGTATCCAAGGTGGATGATACATGTGTATTGAGCTCGTGCACTTGTGTTTTGAGAACTACATTCTCATTTCCCAAAAGTGTGTTTTAAGATCGAAGTATTTCAATCTCAATGTCATCACAATCACTAATTTGGACCTTGTCCAATTGTGGTTTGAGAGATATTACCTCATTCTTGAAACAATCATTTTGAGAAGCCAAGGATGCTTTCTCTTTAATAAGTGCATTGTGAGTGATAGAACTACCATTCATATCGAAATTCTTAGAAGAAGTAGCAATGCTAGCTAATTTGTCCTTAGCAATCATATAAGAATTGAACAACTTTTGATAGTTATCAAATAATTGCTAATTAGCTAATATGAGATCATCTATTGTTACCTCATCGTTGTCACTATCACTTTCACTAGTGAGTCCTTTAGAGAGCTACCCTTAGCCATGAAGCGCATGTGTGCTACCTCTCCCTTTTCCTCATCGGAGTCATTGCTACTAGTATCATTGCTAGAATCATCCCATGTTCCTACGTGTCCCTTCATGTTTTTGTTCCCTTTGTACACATCTCCCTTTTGGTACTTGGGAGCTTTCCATTTCTCCTTGTTCTTAAGCAAAGGGGAATCCATCTTGATTTGCCCTTGCTTATTGCAATTATAACACAAAGAAGAATCATTAGAAGAAGCAAATTTATTCATTGGTTTGAAATTATCTCTCCGATAAAATTGTTGAAACTTCCTTGCCATAAAAGCTATGGACTCCAAGTCTATTTCTTCATCAGATTCTTCATTCTTTGAAGTGACTTTGAAAGCAATGGCTTTCTTCTTTGGTTCCGATAGAACCTTTAGAGAATCACTTTCTTCTCTATCCGCCTTCCTAACCTCAAAAGCCACGAGGTTTCTTATGAAGGCCTCAACCATGTATATCTCCATGTTATTACCTTCCTCAATGGCCATTGTCTTCTTTTCCCATTCCGGGGTGACGGCCATAATAAGTTTACTTACCCTTTTCTACTTGGGTATATTCTTTTCCAAGCGCTTCAAGCTCATTCACGATATCAGTGAATCTTGCGTACATGCTAGAGATGGTTTCCTTATCCTACATAGAAAACATCTCAAATCGTTGTACAAATATATGAAGCTTTGACAACTTTACATGTGTTGTCCCTTCATGAGTAACTTGAAGATGTTTCCAAATTTGGTGTGCGGTTGTGCAATTCGACACTTTGTTGAATTCGGTTGCATTAAATGCACATATAAGCGAGTTTATCGCTTTGCATTGTTTGTTTCTGCAAGCACTTGTGCTGGTTCTCCTGGTACACCAAATACACTAGAGGGGATGTGAATAGGTATATCACGACGAAATTGCAAAATTAAAAGTAATTAAAAATTTCATAAGAGTTCAGAAGTAAATTACACAATCCAAAAAATAGCAAGCGCAAACACTGAGATTTATCCTGGTTCGGATCCTTGTGATCCTACTCCAGTCCTATACCCCGTAGGGATTTTCAATCTACTATAACACTTGCTCCTCGCAAGCAATCAACATACAAAGATGCTACCACTCCCCGTGTTGCAAACTTGTACAATCTCTTCAACAACAGATTCACCAAATAAAGAAAAGAAAGAGTATGAAATAATATCACATATAGCCTTGATAATGTTGGAATTATGACGCAAGGTTGTTGATGGAATCTCTAAGGTTTTTGGTATGAATTTATGGTAGAACACTCTTGGAAATTAAAATTTCTAATGAGGAAGAATTTTTGCAGGGTTTCCTCAAGAAAATCTGAAAATCACTCTTTTAGAGTGTGAATGACAAAACTTAAGAAAAAAGAGAAAGACCGAATTTTCATGTATTTTAAATAGGGGTCTTGGGGTCTATTTATAGGCCAAAATGTTAGTTTCTAACCGTTTAACAATTGTCTAAATTTTCAAAAAAATTTGAGCCGGGTTTGTCAAATTTGGTCGACTAGTATTGGTCATTGGTCGACCAATATTTCGCCAAATCAGGGGTTTGACTGTTAAGACACCCTTTCACAAAAGGACAAAAGGAACTGACATAAACTGACATAAACTGACATAAATGGGCAAATTTCTGTCTGTTTGTGATGGTTAAAAAACTACTTTAATCAGTTATAAAAATTGATTTAAAAATTAATAAATTAATGCAAAAATAAAATGATTAAATAACTATCAAAAAAGTAACTGTCTGTTATAACTATTCTGATACCTTATTGGTCGACTAGTCAATCTAATTGGTCGACCAAAAAATTTGAAAATTGAAATTTTAGAAAAATGATCCTAATGACTTAAAATTAGGTCTGGGAAAATTTAGAATTTTCTGAATTTCTGGAAGCATATATTGGGCAGGTAATGGTCATTGGTCAATATGGTCTTTGAATTTATTTTTTGAGGACGAACCCTAAAGGACTAAAATAGATCATCATCAAGTCTTTTACATTCTAAGTATTTGCAAGAAAGAAAATGAATATTACATCATGTATCACAAGTTACAAATATTTCATCGATATGCTTCGTCTTGTGTTTTCTGCTTCTTGCAATATGTTGTCCGATGATTATCTTATCTGAGTTGGGTCTATAAAATCCACATACATAAAGTTAGTATACACATGTATAAATGTTTGTATCATCAAACCTTACGAGGAGTTGTGAGTTTCCAACATTCTCCCTCTTTTTGATGATTTTACAAACATTTAATAAAGTACAAAAAATGTTCATAAATAAAAAGTAAAGCTCCCCCTAAGTATATGTTTCATATGCCATATGTACATATATGTAAAAATGGCATGAATATTTTAGAAGTATATTTGACTAAGGTAGCATAAGTAGCATGTAGTAAGCATGTTTATAAATCATAGTTTGTGTAATCATGATCATGAAAATGTAATAATATTGCAATGATATTGCAACATTTTTAGTGTTTGTTATTGCAGTATTTTATTGTCATTGCAGTATTTTCTCACCCCTGTCAAATCAGCAAAAATGGGGTTTTCTAAGTTTATTGGTCAGCTAACTAAGTGGATTGGTTGACCAAAAATACAGAAAATGAAAATTTGCAGAAAGTTTAAGAAGACAAATTTCGTTAAATAAAAGAGGGGTAGTACTGATACCATACTGACACTGCAGAAAGCAAGTACATCATAACAAATCAAAACAAATAAGTAAATTCATCATAGCATCATACCATACAACTAAAAAACAACCAAAATTCAGAAATTGGTCGGCCAAAATGCGAAAGTGCAGATAATCTTCTTTAATAATCCGGTGGTGGAGGAGGATAGCGAGAACTTTGTAATACCCCATTTCCGTAAATACGTGTATAATGTAAGTGTTTTGGACATATTTGTACGTATGAAGATTTTGGGTATTTTCATGAATTTTCCATAATTTGCTAACGACCAAATTATTTTAAAAACAATTTTTAAAACATCATTTGAATTATATAAATGAAGCATGTGAATGAAATATCATGTATTTGGAATGGTATGATGTATTTATTATGTATTTCTATTTTCCATAAAATAAATTTTTTGAAACATTATTAGAATGACACATAATATGTTTAAGTGTCATTATGCATGCCATTGTTATTACACTTGTCATTAAGCTTTGACAAATGTGTGGAGGAGATTAAAGGGAGGAAAATACAAACGAGAAAAAGAAAATGAAAAGAAAACTTTTCATGCTTCATCCTCTCTCTCCCTCTCTCCTCCCTTAGCTCCACCTACACCACCACCACTCCACCACCTACGCCAACACTTCCTCCTCCTCTTTCACCACAAATATACCTTTCATCAAAAATTCTACATGTAACATTCATCTATCTTACAACTCCCTCATCACCAAGGCCAAATTGAGTTCACCATAACCAATGTTTGAAGAAGGAGGAATTTAAAGAGAAGGAGCTTAAGGTCTTCAAGGAAATAAGAAGAGCCAAAGATTGAAGGAAGGAGTTAACTAAGGTTGGATTTCTAGCATCTTAGTTAGGGTTTAGTTTTATGATTTGAGTTAGTATAATTCTAGCTAGTTTCAAGCTTTGAAATTGATGCATGATAATTAGTAGAATGTTTACTTCATCTTTTCGTTAGAAAGAAAATAATAAAAGTGCAAATTATAAGTTTTATTTAGTATAGCAAGAATGTTCATGTTGTGAATTGAATATCAATTTGTGACATGTTAAAGGTTTTTCTAGCATTCTTAAGTAGCAATATAGTATTCATACTGGACATGTTGTAACTTTGGTAGCTTGCTCTATGGGTAAATCATTGACATGCTCTATGTTATAATTGTGTGTTAATATGGCATAAGTTGAGTTAAGTCCTTTTTAATATGTCATGTTTCACTAATCGTGATTGGTATGCCATGCTTCATTGGCTATGTCAACATGCCAAAAGTTATGTTAGTAAGATATGTCCCACTAATTATGTTAGTAAGCCAATAATTATGTTAGTATGCATGCTTATGACATAATGATTCATGTTGTTATCAAGAATAATGTAGAACTTGAGTTTAGTCAAATAAATGATGTGCTGTAATTATTTCAACTCTGTCTTGTAGATTCAAAAATTCATATATGCTAGTATAGACCTCCAAATGAGATGATTCAAGATGTTTTGGAAAGGTCACGTAGTTAACTACAACTCTCTAGAAGGAAGCAGAGCCTAATTATGACTGTAAGAAGGTGTAAACAGACGACTTTATCATCGTGTCAGTTTTAGACAGATTTTGCTACATTGTGGGAAAAAATGTCATATCTCCCTCAATAGACCCCCAAATAACACAATCTTAGACAATTCGGAAACAGAACTTAAGCATCTACAACTTTTATGTTCAGTACTAATTCATATTGTGGCCTTAGATAGCTGTTTAAGACTAATATTTCAGAGTACAGATTCCAAACGGAATTTGTTTTTGTTTTACATATCATGCTAAAGTTGTGAAACTTATGATGCTAAAAATGGGATATTCTTGTTTATGAATGTAATGTTATGATTGTATTATGTTACACAAGTGCCATGTTATGCTCCTTATTATCATATTATCATACTTCATGACAAGTTGCTTCCATACCATGATGTGTTTCATATAAGAAAGATGGTGTTGTATGTAAATTGATCTTGAAAGAAAAGCATGTTATTTTCTATGTTAATTCCCATGTGAAGTTGGAAATGAAAAGAAAGTGAATGGCAATAGCAAACAGATATATTAAGATATCCATGTTACAATGATGGAAAAGGAAGTATTGAATGTGAAAAGAGGTAATGAGACCGCCAAATGAAAAGTATCATGTACTAATGAACTTAAGAGTGAGATGAGAGCAAGAGTCTAAAGTCATCGATCCATTCAGAAATGGGTGAGACTTTAGACATGCGTTTGTGGGGAATACGTGTAAAAAATAGACATTAAGGAGTTGACAAAGATATTATGATTCTCACCCACGCTCCCTACAGCTAGCGGGGGAAATAGATAGAGTTAAAGAGGCCAGTGGTGTACTCTGATGCACCGACACGGTAATTAATGGGTTTCTCCGTTTGTCCTGATAAAAACCGAGAATTCTCACTCCCAAAAGAGAGAGTTACGAGAGGCCCCTCTAGTGCTCGTGTCGCTGGTTGAGGTACCACTTTTCACCCACCCTGGGTGAAGTCCAGCTCCAAAGTGTCCAACATTTTACACGGGTTCCCGAATATATAAATTGATAACTTCAATGTAATTGTCTTTAATGTATATCTCATGTTTCCTCATATCGTTATGCTTCATAGTTTACTTTCATCTTTCGCTTGTCGTGATGTGTTTTGATGAATATTCTGTGGACCCTCTTTACTTGTGTAGACCACCCGTTAGATAGGTAGTCTGATTCTAAAACTAGACCCTACCTAGTGATGTTAGTATTTCCTACTAGGTCAGGCGTTGATGTGCCCCATTTTTTTTTCAGGTTTAGGAGCAGTACAGCCAGAGTAGACTTGACTCAGGAGTTAGCTCACTGTTCGTGGTAGAGATGGAGTTCTCAGAGGGCAGCCACTTAAGTTGGTTCTCAGGATAATCTAGGGAGTGAGTTTTGATGGATCTAGATCGTATCCTAGAGGGGAGGGGATGAATAGGCTAATAAAATTATTCTGTGCAACCTATGAATAAGCACATGCAGTTATAAGCACATGCAGAGTAAATAATCAGCAAACACAGATGCACATCAGATTTACCCTGGTTCGGTCGTTCCAACGACCTACGTCCAGCCCCCAAAGCAGATACTAGTATTAATAATGTAATAGATACAACCATAATCTAGAGCACGACTAGAGCACCTCTCTACGTCTCTACACTCGCCAGGCTCTCAGTACCCCACAACACATGTGTTCAACAAGATTAATCCTAGTAAAAGCTTTCTATTGGCTAGTCCCAACTAGTCAAGCTCTCTTGTCTAGGCCAACTAGACAAGACCCCAAAACGTAGCAATGGTAAAGTTTCCTCTACATAGATCTATATAACTACACAAAATAATAGTAAAGAATTTAGAGAATCTCAGTTTATGTAGTGGCAGTCGTCTCTGTCAATCAGCTCAGGTCAGATCGTATCTGATTGTATGTCGTCACCAACATCGCCTCCTCGCCTTTGGAACTTACGGCCTGGATTCTTTGGCTCCTTGAGAACTTGCGGCCTTGATGTGCTCTCCTCCTTTGAACTTGCGCACTTGATATGTTGAAGATCCCTTGGATGCAAGTTACGCAAGGGCTTTGGAAATGTATGGCTCTTCAAGTTGTGGCCTTTGGCTTGAAGTTGCGCAAGACTTTGAGGATGCTATGGAGATGTCTTGTAATGGAGAAGATAGGCAATGGAGCTTTATGCAAGGAGATGAGGCAATGTAGGTAGCAAAGGATATGACTCTTGTGCAATGTAGGAAATGAGGGTCTCTTGGAGTATTGTGGCCTTGACAATGGTTGGGAGAGGGATATTGCGGCCTTGGCAAGTTCTATGGAGTTGGCAATGGAGTTTTGGACAATGGAGGAAGAGGGTTGCGCAATGGAGGAGGAGCTTTGGATGCAAGGAGGAAGATTTGCGCAATATGTGTATACCCTTGCAAACTTGCGGCTATGGCTAGGGTTTTGGCCAAAATTTTCTTCTTTGGTTGCTTGCCCTCTTTCTCAGAATCTCTCTTTTGGAATATGTGTTTATATAGGAGAGGATGGGATATGATAGAATCAATTAGAATCCTATATTTGATAGAGATCGGAAGGAATCCTAATGTGATTAGGATTTGAATGAATCTCTTAGGATATGGAGTTTGAATATGAATAGCTATGGAATTCAATTTGTGTAGATATATGATTTGAATTAGATCTCAGTTAATCACCTTTTGATTTGCATGAGATTCTCCATATCTCTCCATCTTTGACCAAGTCTCCAATTTGCATGCATTAGGATTTGAATGTTATACCAATTGATTTAAATCAATTCAAATGTGGATTTGAATTGATTTGCTTCTTATCTTCTCCTCTTTGACTTAGTCCAATTGTTGTAGCCATATTCTCCACCTTTGACTTATTCCACTTGAAGTGTGTATAGCAATTCCTCCATCACTTTTGACTAGTCTCTCTTTGAGTATTTGCGAGAGTGTCATTCCTGAAAACACTTAGCACACATATTAAATCATTCACACACGTTTTTTATCATCAAACACAAAGTCATCGATCGTTGTATCCAACAAGTTGTATCTGTGTGGACCTTTTTTTGTCTTTTGGGGGTTTTATGGGATTTCTTCTATTTTCCACTTTGTACTTGATGTTGAGATGATATAAATAAAGACGTACCTTTGTTTTAATAATAAAAAATGTTGGACTTTTTACATTATTGTCTTTTACTTTCTGAGTTGGAGCATTACTTGTACTTCCCAGTATGTGCGCAATGACCTGCATTTTCTTTTTATAGTCTCTTTTTCTCTCTCTTTCTTCGTAACACACGCTGCTCTGGGAATACCTAGGACGGATTCGTACTTCCTGGGTATCTTGGAGAGCAGGATGTTACAAACTTGATGGAGTGTAGGGAGCCCATTGTTCAAGAATGCTAAGTATTTTTGCCTGGGTCGTTTGTATATTATCCATCATGGATTTCATGCGATCAAAACATTCTTCGAAGGCACTAAAATGTGTTTAAATGCCTTCAAAGCCCGTATCCATGGTGTTTTGAAGATGATTGATTTGGTCTTGAAGCAAGGGATGAGGAGGTGGAGGAGGTGCATTAGGATTAATGGTTTGCTTGCGGCGACGAGATTGGGGTTGTAGTTCTAAAGGTTGTTTCTTCTTCTGGTTTATTGTGTGGAGGTGGAGGTGGAAGTTCCATGCGGTTAATGACGGTATGATTAATACGTTGAATATCGAAGATGGAAACTTCACGCTCAAGGGAAACACCAAAGTGTTGAAGAATCCTAGTGATGGTACTAGGAAGGTAAATGTGGTTTGTCCCTAGTTTAACGAGGATCAACATGATGGGAATGGCCCAATTGACTTGTATGCCACCCATTATGGCATAAAGAGCCCTAGTGTGAGTCTCGTTAATGTAGTTAAACAAGCTGGCTTTGGGGATGAGGTTGTAGGTAAGGAGTGTCAAGAGTAATCGCGTGATAGGATTAAGTTGTACCTCGCTCATCCCGATGCGAAAATTGGGGCTAAGTCGGGCAACAATGCGAGGGTTGTTCATTGGGACTCCTAGGCCGAATGTATGGGACCTATGGATGCCTAGACTTCGGGCAAGTGACTCATATGTAAGATGTATATGTACACCTTTCACGGTAGCATCTAAGTGAATAAGGTCGTCATTACGAGTGACAACCATATTAGCATAAAATTCTTTGACTAGGCTAGGAAAATATGGAGTTGGTTCACTCCAAAGATGGAGAAGATGAACACTCTCAAGATAAGAAATAATGGGGTAGTTGCAAATGGCTTCATCACTGAAATCGAGGAAGCGTTTGGTATGGCAGGCGGGATTGGCCATGGCATCTAATTTTTGGCATCGATTGGCCGGGTTTTGGCGTCGTTGATGGCGAGTGAAGGATGAAGAGGCCATGGATGAATGTCTGCGAACTCTTTCTCTGAAGATAGAAGAACGTTTGGAATATTGGAAAAGGGGTCTTCGCATGGTGAAAAAGAAGTGAAGAACCCATGGATTAAATAGAAGTTTTGATAGGGAGATTTCAAATTTTGAATCATCAAAACTGATTAAAAACCATTTAATAATGTTTATTAACTTCCTTAGGTGGTTGGAAAATGAATCAGTGCAAGAAATCGTGAAAAGAATGGTCGAAAATCGTTAGTTTTCCAAAAAAATCGTCGCATATTGGTCGACTAGTCATGTTGAATGGTCGACCAGTCACGGTCTGGGTTCTTTTTACTGTGTTGGGAAGGTGAATGAACAGTGTTATTTTTGAATAACTTATTCTGTCAAATGGGCTGATGTGGATAAGTGATAGAGGTAGGTGTACTAGATGTGTACTATTGTGTAAGAAGGATAAGACTTTACCTTGCTACGATCGGAGTATCCAATAAATATTCCTTCATCGAAACATGAATCAAACTTATCTAAATTAACATGTGTTCTTAATAAAACATTTTGAACCAAATGCACGGAAATAACGTACTTGAGAAATTTTGTTATAAAACAATTCATAACACGTTTTGTTCGTACGAGGTCTCACAAGTATCCTACTTAGCACATTGCATGCAGTATGAACAGCTTTCGCCCAAAATTGTGAACTAATACGGCTATCACTAAGAATAGTGCATGCACACTCAATTAGAGTTATATATTTCCTTTCTACAACACCATTTTGTGGTGAAGCACGAGGGAAGGAAAAAGCGTGAGTTATCTCGTTCTCATCACAAAAAGTTAGAGAATAATTCATTATCAAATTCACCTCCATGATCACTATGAATGGTGACAATGGACGTGCCTTGAATCTTTTGAACATTCCTAGATAAAATAATAAACTTCTCACGTGCCTAATTCCTACTATTCAAGAACTTCACCTAAGTATACCTAGAGAAGTCATCAACAACTACAAGTCTATAAAATGCATTTCCTAAGGATGCAACTCTAGTAGGCCCAAATAAATCTAGATGTAAAACCTGTAGATACATAGAAGTAGATGTTACATTCTTAATCTTAAATGAGATTTATGGAGCTTGCCTTGTTGGCACGAATCACAAAAACTTTTCTTATTAAAATAAAGTTTCGGAAAACCTCTAACTAGGTTGTGCTTGGACAACTTGTGAAGATGCTTGAAGTATACATGACCAAAACATCGATGCCACAAAAGTTGTTCATTCGTGTGAGCAACCAAGCATTGGTCGTGTGTGTTTGGCATATCCAAAATATAAATATCATTTTGGCGAGTATCACTAAACAAAGCATTATAATTAGTATTATCACAAATACTACATAATCCATCACCAAAGTTAACCTTGTAACCCTTGCCACAAAGTTGACTTATAAAGATAAGATTGTGATTTAAACCATCTATAAGATAAACATTATCTATAAGAGGTTTAGAAATGTTACCAACTTTACCAATTCCTACGATGGACCCCTTCTCATTGCCTTCGAAAGTAACCGTTCCGCCATTCTTGATGCGGATATCCTCGGAGAGCAAACTTTGGTCTCTCGTCATATTTTGGAACACCAGTTATCAAGCATCCAACCCTTTTCTTTGCATTTAGAGCAATTTTTTCCCATATTGCCCTTTTTCCTCTTCTTGGATACCTATAGAATACACCATAAGCACATGGCACCCACGGTTGTTGGGTCCAATGGGATTAGCCCTTTGGAAACCAAGTCCTAGTGGACTTTGGTTTCCCAACATACTTCTCACTATTTATATCATCCCTAAAATATGATTGCGTATACATAACTTTATCATACATGCTAGTATTCTTAGGAGCCCAAATCAAATGACTCTTGGGAGTTATATGCCTCATGGGGTGCCTGCAATGGAGATGCGTGTCTCATGGGAGCATGCGGCATAAAAGCATGCACATGTGTGTATGCAGTAGGATGAGCATATTCATAAGGATGTGTATGTATTGGTGCAAACCTATATTGTGATGTATGTGGGTAAAAGTTGCGAGGGGGTGCATGATACATACCATGTGGTTTTGCACAATGTGTGCGTGCTTTGTGAACATTCATATTCTTTTTCACATTCGGTGTATAAGAATGTGAAGCATAGTAAGCATGTGTGACATGTAGATAAGCATGTGTATAATTATGAGCATGTGATGGTTGAGCTAACCATGTGCATGAGTGGGGGTGTGTCCATATGGTTGTCTCACATGAGTGTTTGCACGTGTACAAGGATGTGATGCATAAAAGCCGTCATACGTCTCCTACGTGGTTGGGTACATATATACATATACACATATCCATTCTTTGGTTATCCACCGTTGGTGGGTTTCTTTCCAAACGACGGTGTCATTGGGATGGTGCTAGTCTTGGTAGATGTGCTACCTAAGAGCTTTGATGCTCCACCAGTGGATGCATCAGAGGATGGCCTCACAAAGTCAATATTTGATCCACTATAAGATGTGCGATAAGTGGAAGCATTATCCTTAGAATATCCAAGTCAACCGCGGTAATTTGCGGGAAGTTGGTTTTCTAAAATTGTGTTCAATTTGTCCTTTTCTTTATTGAATCTATCAACATTGGAGGACATGAGCTCATATTTATTCATAAGTGAAGAGAGATTAGTATCCAATGTGGATATATGTGTATTGAGCTCGTGCACTTGGGGTTTGAGAACTACATTCTCATTTCCCAAAAGTGTGTTTTGAGATCGAAGTGTTTCAATCTAATGTCATCACAATGACTAATTTGGACCTTGTCTAATTGTGATTTGAGGGATATTACCTCATTCTTCAAACAATCATTTTGAGAAGCCAAGGATGCTTTTTTTAATAAGTGCATTGTGGGTGATAGAATTAACATTCATATAGAAATTCTTAGATGAAGTAGCAATGCTAACTAGTTTATCCTTAGCAATCATATATGAATTCAACAACTTTTGATATTTATCAAAGAATTGCTCATTAGCTAATTCGAGATCATCCATTGTTACATCATCATTGTCACTATCACTTTCACTAGATGAGTTCTTTGGAGAGCTACCTTTAGACATGAAGCACGTGTGTGCTACCTCTCCCTTTTCCTCATCGGAGTCATTTCTATTAGTATCGTCGCTAAAAGCATCCCATGTTCCTACAAGTCACTTCTTCTTTTTGTTCCCTTTGTACACATCTCCCTTTTTGTACTTGGGAGCTTTCCATTTATCCATGTTCTTAAGCTAGGGGCAATCCATCTTGACGTGCCCTAGCTTATTGCAATTATAACACAGAATAATCATTAGTGGAAACAAATTTATTCCTTGGTTTGAAATTACCTCTCCGGTAAAACTGTTGGAACTTCCTTGCCATAAGAGCTATGGACTCCATGTCCATTTCTTCTTCGGAGTCTTCATTCTCCGAAGTGGCTTTGAAAGCAATGGCTTTCTTCTTTGGTTCTTATAGAACATTTAGAGAATTTCTTTCTTCTCTATCCGCCTTCCTAATCTCATAAGCCATGAGGTTTCATATAAAGGCCTCAACTGTGTATGTCTCCAAGTTATTATCTTCCTCAATGTCCATTGTTTTCTTTTCTCATTCCAGTCTGATGGCCATAATGAGTTTCCTTACCTTTTCTACTTGGGTATATTCTTTTCCAAGGGCTTCAAGCTCATTCACGATAACTGAGAATCTTGCGTACATGCTGGAGATGGTTTCCTTATCCTGCATAGAAAACATCTCAAATCGTTGTACAGATACATGAAGCTTTGATAACTTTACATGTTTTGTCCCTTCATGAGTAACTTGGAGATGCTTCCAAATTTGGTGTTCGGTTGTGCAATTCGACACTTTGTTGAAGTCAGTTGCATTCAATGCATATATAAGCAAGTTCATCGCTTTTGGATTGTTTGTTTCTGCAAGCACTTGAACCGACGTCCACTTTGAGTAGTCTTCCTCAAGTGGATCAATATACTCCTTTTCTACCGTACGCTAAAGAGAAGCACTCTTAAGGTTGATGATCATCTTGGCTTTCCAATATCCATAATTTGATCCATTGAAGTATGGAGGTCGAATTATGGATTGGCCTTTCATGATTGAGGATGCACCTTTATGATTATTGTTGCTGCTTGTGTTTGCCATAGTTTGAAAAACTTACTCAGATACCAATTTTAGGATCTGAAACTATAGGGAGAAAATACTATAGGGGGGTGAATAGTGCTTTATAACAATAATATGGAAATTATGCCAATTTAAAGTTCTCTTATGCAACCTTAGAGCGGAATAGATAAAGAGAGCAACAAACACAAGTATGCAAGCTAACAAGGGATTTACCCTGGTTCGGATTCACCAAGTCTCCCCAACTCCTTTGAATCCTATTCAAGAAACCCACTAGCAAACCTATTAGTGATTAGTGATTCATTAGCCAAAAACTGACAAGTGAAAAACTAATACACCTTTTCTTCCACTTCCCACAACCCGAAAATGGACTACTCTCACAACCGAGAGGAACTTCTCAAATATCAAAGAGAAAGATAGAACGAAATATGAAACAATTTCCACAACATATGCCTTGAATAATACTCTTAAGAATGAGACAATAAGGTGTGTGTGATGTGCTCTAAATGATGAGAGTATGATCACTTACTAAATCCCTCAATTACTCTTAAGAGACCTAAATGTCTTTTATGATAGATTTTGTAAACAATTATATTTGAGGAAGTCTTGAGAGTCAATGTCCACGTGTAATGGAGATGATCTCGTAATCATTTTCCCCTTTAAATGTGACAATGAAAGCTCACCCTTCTGAAGAATCTTCGTGTTCTTCAAATTATGATAATAGGATTGGGATGTGATGTATTGCATCATCACCGATCCAGGGTGGCATATTATGTCGTACCAAAGTTAAAACTTGGACGATTATGTGCACTTCAGGTGTTCTATTTGCTTACCCTTTTCGAATTTTTATAGGACTTTTCAAGGTACATTTGAATGCTCAAGTATGGTCTTCAGGCCATTATATCTTTGAGTCAATCATTAGTGATTTTATTTTGATGAATATCCAACGAAACTTGGTAAGTTTATTTTTCAAAGAGTATTGGGCATCCCCATATTATATTACAGATGCTTAAAAAACTAAGCATAAAATTTACAGTATAAATAAATGCATAAAAAGTTTAAACATATATATACTGTGACCAACAATTATGTTAGAAAAGTATTCCAAGTAATTATGTTATGGCAACAGATTATTGTTTTTCAAAGTTTATATGTGCTCGGGGAATAGCCAATTATACGATAGTTGGGTCGACTTTCGTCTTTAGACTATGTTTGTATAAGTTTTCTATGGCATAAATTAATGACCTTTCATATTGCAAGAGCAGTATGGGCCTTATCGAAACTTTTGGGTCTGATCTTGGTTTGCCATTATGATGTGAAACCAGGGAGGTGGCCTGATCTTCATGGCACATGTTATTCAAGGAACTCGAAACAAACTTAAAAAGAAGGATATAAGCAAACACTCCAGGCTTAAATAAAGTAAAAGAAGGAGTGATAAGCTCTAAATAAAGATGATTCACTGACCTGACAAATGTAAATAGCCAACCAACATTATAGCAACGCGACCTGCTACTTAGACCACTTATCCAACCACGAACACAAGTTTACCAATCCACCCAGCAACGCACTTGGGTTGAAGCACGAATTGGGGGCTTTTGCAAATTTGGATCACCAATCTTAAAAGGAAGATTGACAAGGCAAGGTTTCACAAGAGCTAAAGAAGATATAAAAATTCTCACAATTTGAGAAGAACAATCAGTTCTGAATTGATAATCTGATTGATGCTTGTTACAAAGGAATACATGCTCTATTTATAGGTAGAGATTGGAAACTTAAAAGAGACACTAATTAATGAGAACTAATGGCTCTTCATCTCCCCATGAATTCAGAATTAATGGCATGGCTCTTCATCTCCCCATGAATTCAGAATTAATGGTATGGCTCTTCATCTCTACATGAATTCAGAATTAATGGTATAGCTCTTCATCTCCACATGAATTCAGATTTAAATGATATGGCTTTTGATCTTCTCCATGACTCTTGATATTCCCCCATAAATTCTGAAGTTTTGATTGCACATGACTCTTCATATTTCCCAATAATTCAGAATTTTAGTTGCACTTTGGGCCTCAATTTTCTTGGGCTTGGATTATCAAGATTAAGGCCTTATTTACTTCTTTTTAGCACAACTTTCTTGGGTCAGCAATACTTCTACTTGGGCCCCAATTGCATCTTGCATTCTTTTTTAGCCTTCCTCTTGTCATTGTGCCTTCACTTAAAATTAGATCTTCAGTTTGTATTTTGATGGGCTGGTTCACATCATTCTCCCCCTCTTGAAAATGAGTCATCCTCAACTCTTCAACATCTGCACCAAAATAAGGAGAGAGGTCAGAAACATTAGAAGTAGCACTCACGCCATACTCACATGGTAGTTGAAGCTTGTAAGCATTATCATTAATTCTCTCAAGGATTCAAAAAGGTCCATCTCCTCTAGGCATGAGTTTGGACGTCCTTTTATCAGGAAACCTTTCTTTCCTAAGATGTAGCCATACCAAATCTCGAGGCTAAAAAATCACCCGCTTTCTCCCTTTATGAACACGATCTGTATACTTTTGAGTCATTCTTTCGATATTCTGATGTGCCTTTTCATGGATCTGTTTGACAAATTCAGCACGCTTCTTTGCATCCATATTAGCTCTTTCCTGCAAAGGTAGATGAATCAAGTCAATAGGTGCAATATGATAAAATCCATAAACAATTTCAAAGGGTGAGAACTTAGTAGTGGAATGAATAGACCTATTATAAGTAAACTCCACATGTGGCAGACACTCCTCCCAGTTCTTCAAGTTTTGCTTGATGATTTTTCTTAACAAAGAGGATAGTGTCATATTCACAACTTCAATTTGTCCATCGGGTTGTGGACGAAACATAGTAGAAAACAATAATTTTGTCCCAACCTTGTCCCATAAAGTCGTCCAAAAATATCTTAAGAATTTGGCATCTCGTTCTGACACAATGGTTCTTGGCATTCCATGCAGCCTCACAACTTTTCTGAAGAACAAATTAGCAATGTTAGAAGCATCATCAACTTTATGACATGCAATGAAGTGTGTCATTTTAGAAAATCTATCCACAACAACAAAAATAGAGTCACGTCCTCCTTTGGACCTAGGTAATCCTACAACAAAGTCTATTGAGACATCTCCCCGGGGGTACTAGGAATAGGCAAGGGGGTGTATAATCCATGTGGATTTACTTTAGATTTTGCCTTATGACATACAATGCATCTTCCCACAAATTTCTCAACATCTCTATGCATTCTAGGCTAATAAAAATGTTCATTCAGAATGCCTAAAGTTTTAGCAATGCCAAAATCTCCCATGAGACCACCAGAATGTGATTCTTTCATTAATAGCACACGGAAGGAGCAATTCAGAATGCACAGTTTATCAATTTGAAATAAGAAGCCATCATGCAAATAAAATTTGTCCCAACCCATACCTGATTTGCAGTGACTAAAAGCTTCACCAAAGTCAACATTATGAGTATACAATTCTTTAATAAGCTCAAAACCAAGAATCTTAGCATCTAGCATGGAAAGAAGAACATACCTACGTGATAAAGCATCAGCAACAACATTTTCTTTACCTTTCTTGTGCTTAATCACGTATGAAAATGATTCAATGAATTCAATCCACTTTGCATGCCTCCTATTCAGTTTACTTTGACTCTTAATATGCTTTAATGCCTCATGATCAGAATGAATGACAAACTCCTTATGCCATAAGTAGTGTTGCCAAGTTTCTAACACTCTAACTAATGCATATAATTCTTTATCATATTTAGGATAGTTAAGAGTGGGGCCACTTAACTTTTCATTAAAATATGCAATGGGTTTACCTTCTTGCATGAGAACACCTCCTACGCCAATCCCACTAGCATCACATTCAATTTCAAAAGTCTTACCAAAATCAGGAAGTGCCAGTAAAGGTGCTTGAGATAGCTTCTCTTTAAGGAGTTGGAAAGCTTTCTATTGAGCTTCTCCCCATTTGAATCGGACATCCTTCTTGGTCAATTCATTCAATGGTGCTGCCAATGTACTAAAATACTTCACGAACCTTCTGTAAACGCTTGCAAGTCCATGAAAACGCCTGACTTGTCCAACAGTTGTAGGGGTTGGCCAATCATGGATTGTTTTAATCTTCTCTTCATCCACTGCAACACCTATGCTACTAACAACAAAGCCAAGAAAAACAATTTTATCTGTGCAAAAATCACACCTTTTCAAATGGCCAAACAATTTCTCCTTTCTTAGAGCCTCCAGAATTTGTCTAAGATGATCCACGTGTTCATCCAAGGTTCTGCTATACACAAGGATATCATCAAAGTAAACAACCATAAATTACCAATGTAGGCACGAAAGACATGATTCATTAACCTCATGAATGTGCTAGGTGCATTAGTTAATCCAAAAGGCATAACTAACCATTCATACAATCCATGTTTAGTCTTAAATGCTGTTTTCCATTCATCTCCTTCTTTCAGTCTTATTTGATGTAACCACTTTTTAAGTCAATTTTAGAGAAGATAGTTGAACCAGATAATTCATCTAGCATATCATCTAACCTATGAATATGATGACGATATCTTATCGTGATGTTGTTAATGGCTCTGCAATCAACGCGCATTCTCCTAGTACCATCTTTCTTGTGTACAAGCAATACCGAAATTGCACAAGGATTGAGGCTCTCTCACACGTATCCCTTGCTCATCAACTTTTGAACTTACCTTTGAATCTCCTTTGTATCTTCAGGATTAGTGCGGTATGCTAGACGATTAGGCAAAGATGCTCCAGGAATAAGATCAATTTGATGCTATATGCCTATAATTGGTGGCAAACCTGGTGGTATTTCATCAGGAAAGATATCTTCATATTCCTGCAAAAGAGATAAAACAACACTAGGCAAAGCAGAGATTAAGTTGTTAGTATTCAACATAGCCTCTTTGTATACAAGTACCAGGAGGTTTTGTTTAGAAAACAAGGCTTGCTTAATCTCACTTCTTTTTGCCACTAGAAAACTCTTCACACCTTTTTTCCCCTCTTTTCTCTCCTTTTCTTTTTGAATTTTCTCTCAGTTTGCTATCCTTTTCTTCACTCAACTCTCTCATCTTTTTCTCACTCTCATTTTTACTCTCTTTTTGTTGAATAAGTTTTTCCCTCTCACTTTCTCTTTTCTTTTCTCTCTTAATTTGATCTTTCCGTATTTGTTTTGGGGATAATGGAAGGAGAGTTATTGGCTTCCCTCGAAGTACAAAGAATAACGGTTTAAGTACATGTCATGTGTTACCCGACGATCAAACTGCCACGGTCTGCCCAACAATAGATGACATGCTTTCATGGGAACAACGTCACAGATTATTTCATCTCTATATTTGCCAATGGAAAATAGGATTGTGACTTGTTTTGTCACCTTCAACTTTCCACATTCGTTGAGCCATTGTAGCTTGTAGGGTTGTCAATGCATGAAGGTTGGAATACTCAACTTCTTCACTAATTCAGCACTTGCTACATTGCTGCAACTTCCTCCATCTATGATTACACTGCATACTTTCCCTTGGACTAGGCAGCGTGTATGGAACAAGTTCTCTCTTTGGATGTTCTCTTCCTCCTTCATTTGAATGCTAAGTGCTCTTCTAGTCACAAGAAATTCTCATTCGGCAGCAATTTCCCCGTCATCATCTTGAAGCAGCATCTCATCTTCTTCATCAGATTCTTCTTCAGCAGTCTCCCAGTTACCATGGTTATTGATGATCATGGTGCGCTTGTTAGGGCACTCGCTGGAATTGTGTCATCTCCCTTGGCATTTGAAGCATCTTATGTCACGGCTTCTAGAAGTATTTGCTTCAGTTTGCGTCTTCTTCGGAATATCAGCTGTCCTATTAACTTTCTTCGAAGTATTCTCCTTCGAACTAGATGGAGTATCTCTCTTTGAACTTGTCTTCCAAGGGCTAAAAGAATTAGAGCCCTTCCTTCTAGCATTTCTCCTCTTCAGTTGTTATTCTACCTTGATGGCTTGGTGGACCATCTCCTAAAGTTCTACATAGTGATGCATCTATACAGTATCAGCAATATCAAGATTAAGGCCATGCAAGAAATGAGCCATTGTTGCTTCTCTGTCCTCCATCACATTTGCTCGAATCATGGCAATCTCCATCTCTTTGTGATACTCATCTACACTCTTACAGCCTTGATTGAGTCATTACAGTTTTTGATGAGGTTCCATATGGTAATAAGATGGAATAAACCTCCTTCTCATGTTGATTTCATTTTGGTCCAAGTATTAATGAGATGTTCTCCATATCGTTCTTTTTCCTTTTGCACCTGATCCCACCAAGTAAGAGCATTATCAACAAACTCAAGAGCTGTAAGTTTCACATTGTTAACTTCAGAGTAGTCATGGCATGCAAAAATTTGATCAACACGCATTTCCCACTCCAAATACGCATCGGGATCATTTTTGCCTTGAAAAGAAGGTACTTTGATTTTAATTCCACCAATGTTGTCTCCTCGGTTTCTATGTCTCCTTCGTTCATCACAATGAAATCGCATTCTTCTTGGCTGGTGATCTTCAAATTCATCCCCATCAACTTGGCTCTCCGTGTCTCCATGAGGTTGTTCTTGATTGTTTGTAGGATTTTGTTGTGTAGAAGCTTGATTCTCCATTTGATCTAATCGTTCATGGATTCGTTCTAGCTTTCTGTCAAACAATCTCTCAAGATGGCTTACCAATGCTTGCATTTGAAAAGATGATTCTCCATGTTGTGTAGTATCTTCTAGATTTCCTACCATGTTAGTGAAAGAAAAAATATACACTCTTGATAATCTCACCAAACTCACAATTCCCTCAGAATCTGTCCTTAGCTCGTATGCAACTCAAATCCTTGTTGAGTAATCCAATAATGCCAATTACTCACTTTAACTAAGAATGTAGGGGTGGTTGGTAAAATTGTGAAAAATGGATGGGTTTAGGCCTAAAGTAGGATTAGGTCTAAAGTAGGAATTCAATGAAAAGAATGGAATTTCTTAGTAGTGCAAGACAAAAATGCAACAATAAGAGCAATTAAATTTGTAAGATAACAGAATATAAGAACAGAATTGAGCACCACTGTCTGTTTTTCTTTCTCGTTTTTTTGCCCAGGTTTACTTTTTTTGCTTTTATTTTTTCCCGATTTTTTCTTTTGCTTTTGTTTTTTGCTTTTGCTTTTTGTTGGGTGATTGTACAAACTAAATAAACAGCAACAAACAAAGGCTCTCAAAAGTTGAAAGATTAAACAAAATTCTTGCACACTAAGAATATAAGCTAAGTGAAAGGTTTTGGAAAGTTTCTTGGTTTGGCAGAAACAAAGGAAAGGAAAGGATTTGAATGAGAATTTTTTTGAAGCAATAAAATGATTGAAAGAAACCTACCGTGTCAATCTGGGGCTTTGATACCAATGAAGTGAAACTAGGGAGGTGGCCCGATCTTCATGGCGTAGGTTATTCAAGGAACTCGAAACAAACTTAAAAATAAGGATATAAGCAAACACTCCAGGCTTAGAGAAGGAAAATAAGGAGTGATAAGCTCTAAATAAAGATGGTTCACTGACCTGACAAAGGCAAATAGCCAACCAACGTTATAGGAACGCGTGTAATACCTCTAAGGGTAATACTACGATAAATCCCCTTTTATTTAGTAAGAATACACGCATTAGTTCCAAGTATTGGAGAAGTTTGCATTTGTGCCCATTGTAGTTGCATTATACCCAAATGAGTGCATAGTTGCAATTTTGGGCACATGACTGGGGTTTTGTGCAAATTTTCTTCCGAATGGCATGAAATGTAATTGTGATAGCCATGTTGTCATGAGATAATAATAATAATAATAAAATGAAATGGCAAACTTGTAAATAAAATGGCATGAAATGTAATTTATTAAATCCATCCTTCTCCAAACTTCTCCACTCTTCTTCTAATTCTTTTCTTTTTCCTTCTCCCTTTCTATTCCCCCAAGCCTGCCGAAATCAGCCCCCCGTTTTTTGGCCGAAAGTTGACAGGCTCAAAAAAAGAGACAAAAAGGAAGGAAAAAGAGAAAGGAAAAAAGAGAAAGAAGAAGGGAAAAGAAAGAAGGAGAAGGAGGAGGCCATACTTGATCCTAAGAGGAGGGATTGCACTCATCTACAAGGCCTTAGGTAGGATCCTCAACTCCACTTAGTAGTATAATTACATGCATGATTATTAGCTTAATTACATGCATGACTATTAGCTTAACCTATGTTTAACATAATGAATTATCTTCATAATTGTTGCTGGGAAAGTTTGTACAGGATGTCTAAAACTTTAGTGAAGTGCCGCTCTTAATTGGCTATATGAAAATGCTTGGAAAAAATTTACAATGTGCATCTTGATGTCCTTAATAACTTTCATGTTTGCAACCTTTTCAAATTCAAACTGAAAATTTGGGTAAAAATTCGATCTTTAAAACTGGTCTGATTTTAGCTAATCTGGACACATCTCAGTAAAAAGGGGTACAACTCCCTGCACACTTAACAAAATGTGGTGCTCGTGGTGCCGTTGGAAAGCTAACTTCAAGAAATTAAAATTTGTAGCTTTGCAAAAATTTATATCTGCTTGTACTTGGTAGCAAATTGGACTTGAAACAGCTGCAAATTCTGGTACTGCAATGGTGGAAATGTAACCGTGGGGACAAAATCCACCATAAATCACATATGTTGACTGAACTTATGAAAATTGGTCAGTGAAAGGGAAACACAGTCTGAACAAATTTGTAGTTAAAAGGTTTTCCAAATTCAAACCCTAAATGCCTGAAACCTACTCTCCAAGTTGACTGTTCTGCTGTTCCAGCAACCAGAATGCACCATGTGTGGAAATTGGCCCTAAGTATGGATACCTATGTTTTCTTTTTACAAGTATGAATGACACATGTTTAACCACATGTTTATGGTATTGCTAAACTCAGGCTTAATAGATTTACCTCATTCTTTTCTCCTGTTTACTTGCATGATGAACTTGTATGCGATATCCCAAAGTTGAAATTGCTATTGTGGTTGAATGTTGTTGTTGGTATTCAAGTGGCCATTGGGAGATTGTTACAGTTCTTATAAATGAAAGGTATCATATTGTTGAGGTTGTTTTTATAAATAGGAGTTTGTATGTCTTATGGAAGGAATGGAGATGAGTACGGATGGCAAGAAGATGTACTTGTTTTATTCATGCAACATTATATTTTTATTAAAATTTGCTTAGTCCTCCACAAAGGAGGGTGACACGGGGTGGGTGAAACAGAAGTATTGGGTAGGCATAAGGGATGGGACTGGGTTGTGATAGTTGTGTTGGGTACACTCGCACTCCTGTCGAGCTACCGGGGCGGGGAGTGGGCAGAGGTGTTACCGTAGGTGTCACGACCCGCTTCCCTAAAATGGAGGCGAGACGTGAAAAGGTTCGCACGAGAGTGGAGCTGTGAAGCCCCAAACCTGATAAGCGTCAATAAAACATAAGCAGGTCCCTGTAACCACAACGGAATAACAATAATAACACAAGGAGAGACTGAAATAAAATCTCACATCTCATACATTGTCCAACAAGAAAATAAGTTCAACATCCGGAAAAGCCACCAGGCTAAAAGAAAGAGTCTAAAGGCCCAGAACAAGGCCAACAAAACCAACAACAACAATAAAGTACATGTGCTATGCACCGATAACAAAACAACCGTCTAAACAAAAGTAAAACACAACGAAGACACTAGGACCGGTCCCCAGTGTCCACGTACTCCCCGTCAAACACAAGTTCGGGCTCGGCGTCAGCAAACACCTTGTCCTCAACAAGGTACTCAGGCTCAGGATCTAATATGTGTCACCCAAAAGAGTAAAGGGGCACATGTCAGCAAGTCTAAAAGACTTGGGCAAGGAAACTGAAAGTAAGGCAACTAGCAACCTAGCAGTTATAGTATGCATGACATGGCAGTTATAACATGAGTGCACAATTTAAGACATGGCAAGATAATTTTGTACAAGGGAACAATTATCGGGACAAGACAAGAGTAGCCAAGCTACTATCAATCTCAATCAATTCACATTGTTGTAGGTGTTTACGCCCTTCAGCTGAATGGTTCATCATTCACACCGATCGGCACTAAACAAGATTCACGTTTCACGTTGTTTTGTAGATGTTTACGCCCTTCAGCTGAATGGTTCATCATTCACACTGATCGGCACTAAACACTACCCCACCCCAGATTTTACGCCTTACAACTGCAGTTGTTGATCAAACAGACCCCCCAGTTGCCTGGCCGCTTAACACTTACCCCATCCCACACGTAAACAAGCCAGGGTCCCTGAACATGAGCCCAGCAAGTGAGCCAGGGTTGCCCTGCACGGGAGCTTGTTTCTTAGTTCGCAATTCAATATATCGAGCGTTGGGGTTAGCAACTCATTATGCTCGCTTCTGGTCACGAGCCAGGAAACACAAGTATTGTAGCGAAGCTACGCAATCACAGCAACACTTAAGGAATGCAATGACATGACAATTAATTCGCGTACCGTTAATGGAAAGTAAACATGACATGGTAATTGTGCAACATGATATATGTCGGGACTAGCTTTGTTGTCAAGCTAGTTCCCCAAATTGCGCCTAGGCGAGTATCATTTCGTCGCCTAGCCTCTTTTACGCCTACAACAAGCAAAATGGCCTAAAACATGGCCTAAACCCTAAGTGGCAAGTTTCACTTGCCTAGCACCGGGGATGACGACCACTTCGTCACACGGATGCCAATCTACGAGGAAAATCGCTGTTATGGGGAAACATTCATCAAACAACATGAAATTTTATTAGGGTTTCATAAAAATATAAATAGGTTATGAAAACAACGGTAGATCGATTTCTTACCGAGAGGAGGCGGAAGAAACACTCCGGGGAACCCTAGGATCAGATCTGGAAGCAAATGGAGAAGTTTGGGGAAACTAGGGTTTTGGGGGATTTGGGGATTTTGATGGATTTGGTGAGATTTTGGGGAAGATGAGAGGTAGATAGAGTGGATGGAGGGTTTGGATGATGATTCTAGGGCTTGGAATGAAGGATTGAAGCTTGGAGGAAGATGTGGGCTCAAGGGGGAAGATTTTAGGGTTTTGGGTCGTGTTGAGGAAGAAGAAATCATTTGGGATGGATTTAAATAGGCTGGGCTGGCGGCTGCCCAGAAATTAGGGTTTTAACACAGGTTAGTCGGTCAAAGAGCAACCACTGACCGACTAGTTTGGCAACTAGTCGGTCGGTCGACCAACGCAGACCGACTAAGTGTAAACAGTAACTTCTGAACGAAAATAGGATTTTAGAGTTAGTCGGTCCATGAACAAATACTGACCGACTAGTTTAGCATCTAGTCGGTCGATGAACGTTCTTAGACCGACTAAGAGTAAACAGTAACTAGACTAAAATTAAGATGATGTGTTAGTCGGTTAAAGAAGCATTGCCGACCGACTAGTTTGCAACCTAGTCGGTCAACCAATGTTCTTAGACCGACTAACGATAAACAGTAACTCCTGAGAAATTTAGAAAGCCAACTAGTCGGTCCAAGAAGGATTGCCGACCGACTGGATCGTCATCTAGTCGGTCGGTGCCCCTTCTTATACTGGCTAATGAGCACAAAAGTTCCGATACGGAGCGCGGAGCTCCGGGATCGATTCCTAAGACTCCTAGGCTTGATCTAATAGTTAGATACGACCGTTATGAAGTCCGTCACGAATGACATACTTCGAAATCGACAATCCTAAAGAAGAAACGAGAAAATACGACGAATCGATCGGAAATGAAAGCTACGGAGACGAAAACCACACATGAGGAGAAAATCCACCAAAACATATATTATATTATAATAAATCCAGATACATGAAAAGCAGTCGTTACAGTAGGCTCCTGACAGGCTAGCGCGACAGGTAGTCCTAGCTTTACCAACCGCCTTACTGGGGAGGTTCCAGTCCTTTATGTCGTATCCGGTACCTATGTTTCTCAATCATAAATAACTAAAATAACTAATCAATTATAATAAATGTTTCCCAAGTGTTAGTTTCTTGTCGTGTACCCTTAGAGGAAATCCTTGGTGTGGTTGAGTTTTCCTACTGGGTACACTATGACGTGTCCACCTACTACACAGGTACATGTCTGGCTTCCACAGGACTTCAGCCGGAGCGGAGGCCTCAGGAGGGTGACGTTGCTCACCCGGGTATCTCGGGTCAGTGAGGCTGAGAGTGGGGGCGTTGTGGGTTTGTTTGGGTCACCGGGTGGGGTGAGAGGAGTTGTAGTTCTTTTGTACCCCGTAGCCCTTTGTACCCCCAGTGACGGCACTTGTACTTTTGGTTGTACAGTTTTCAGATGATGTTGTTAGTGTTTCTGTCTGTATGTACGCTTTTAGACGCTCCTGCTTCTTGTCTGCTGCCGCGTAGACAGTACTTACTTTTCTGGCTATGTTGGAGCATTTACTGAGTTTTTTCAGCACATTTTTTTGTTGCATGTGCTTTCCCTAGCTGTTGCAGTGGTATGCATACCCGAAAATGAACACATTTACGCTTATTACCTTCTACCACGGCACGTCACTCCCCGTCTTCCTGTACTATGGAGGATGTGGCGTGACGGGTTTTGTGGTGGCCCATGCAGGTCACACTCACTGCGGCATGCGTAAGGAAGGTACGAGCAATGCTCCATTACTTCAGAATATGGTACTAATTCAGTTGTTCTGTTCTTCCTCCGCAAAATGGAGGGTAGGAACATGACATCTGATGGGACCGGGGCTTTCGGTGGCGGTCAGACTTCAAGAGACAGGACCTCTGAGTCATCTCTCCTGGCCAATGTCCTGATAGGGATTATGGACCATCTGGAGCGGCAGGAGAAGAGGATAGGTGGTCTTGCGATGCCTACACCTAAGGATCCAAGCTCCAAGCAGTTTTGGGCGATGCGCCCGAAATCCTTCTTGGGCAAGGAGAGCAGCCTGGAGGTGGATGAGTGGTTGCGTCACATGGAGGATGACCTGACATTGGTTGAGTTCTTGCGTGAGGGATGGGTGGAGATGGTCAAGAGATAGCTGACACATCAGGCCAGAGATTGGTGGGAGGCCCAAGAGAGGCATATGACTGGGGTCATTGCATGGGAGACCTTTAGAGAGCATTTTGAGGCCAAGTTCCTTCCAGAGACAGCGAAGGACGAGCTGGGGGAGAAGTTTGAGCACCTGACCCAGGGCCGCAGGACAGTGGATGAGTATGATGCAGATTTTTTGCTACTGAGCAAGTATGCCCCAGAGCTAGTAGCAACTGACGCAACTCGAGCTAGACGCTTTCGCATGGGACTGGATCCGGAGGTTAGAGGGGCTATGGCCACCCAGGAGTTGTTGATGCATGATGTCGTACTGAATGTGGCCAGTCGGTACGAACCATACCTGCAGAGTTTGGGGAAGCTATCGACCAGTGACCAGCGACCAGCTGTGCTACAGAAGACTGCCCCTCGGCCAATCCAGTAGGTGATATTCAAGCGACCAGGAGTTCTGCCACCAGTACCACCGAGGAGGACTTCTTGTTGGAAGTGTGGGAAGCCAAGACATATGGCGAGAGATTGCAGGGTCATAGAAAGACAGTTCTACCTATGCAGAGAGGTCGGACACATCAGCAGCTTTTGCCCTCGTCAAAGCCGACCTCCCGTAGCACCAGTGGCTGCTAGACTGCCTCAGCAGAGGGCTCTTCCGTCGATACCGCATCGATTGGCCCTTCCAGCACCGTCGGAGTCGAGGCCAACTGTTTCGAGGGGACCTCCCTTGTGCCCTCCACAGCAGGGATTACAGAGGATGACTTCTGCTCCCCAGAGACAACGACAGTTCTTGATGACTGCAGTTGAGGCCGAGCATTCAGGCCAGGTGACATCTGGCATGATCTTGACTCTTGCCTTAAAATGCATGGTTCCATTTCTAGCTGGTTGTTTAGATAGTTAGCTGTTCCTTGTGTTGTACTGTTATAGGTATTGTTAGAATAGCTTCCTATCATGCCTTGTCCTTATTTGATTCTGGAGCGTCTCACTGCTTCCTGTCTAGACGATTCATGACCAAGCACTCCATAGTAGTTGATTCAGCTGTTGGTTGGAATGTTCACACTGGTAATGGGGTAATAAGTAGTGTTTCGGGGTTACGTAAGTGTCCAGTTGAGATAGGAGGGCGGGAGTTGTATGCAGATTTTCTGGTAATTGAGTTACCTGATTATGATGCTGTGTTTGAGATGGATTGGTTAGGAATGTTTTATGCAACTTTAGATTGTAGGCTAAGGAGGGTATTCTTTCGGACCCCTGACCACCTGGAGTTCGAATTTCAAAATGGTAACAAGACACTCAAACCTTTGAAGTTCAAGGCATTATCCTTGGAGATGACGATGTAAGTGGAGCTGACTTTGCCAAAGGTTGTTCATGAATTTCCAGATGTATTTCCAGATGATATCTTCAGACTTCCCCCAGATAGGTCCTTAGATTCCACTATGATCTAATACCACGGACTCAACCGATTGCGAAAGCTCTGCACGGTATGGCCCCACCTGAATTAACCGAGCTTCATAATCAGTTAACTGACCTATCAGATAGAGGACTGATAGGTCTGAGTGTGTCATCGTGGGGATCACATGTGCTATTGGTGAACAAGAAGGATGGGACCCGGAGGATGTGCATTGACTATAAAGATTTAAATAAAGTGACTGTTAAGGATACGTACCCTCTCCCTCAGATTGATGACATCTTTGACAAGCTTGGTGGATCACAAGTATACTCGAAGTTGGATTTACAGAGTGGGTATCATCAAGTGAAAGTTCGGGGATCAGATGTTCCGAAGACTGCATTTTGAACTCGGTATAGACACTATGAATTCTTAGTGATGCCGTTCGGAGTGACCAATGCCCCAACGACCTTTATAAGGCTGATGAATCAGGTTTTCTTTGAGTACCTGGATAAGTTTGTAGTAGTCTTTATCGATGATATCCTGGTGTACTTAAAGGATGAGGACGAGCATGCTGAGCATCTGCAGATTGTGTTGGGGACTCTTAGACAGCATCAAATGTATGCCAAGTTTAGCAAGTGCCAATTTTGGCTATCCAAGGTGGCATTTCTTGGGCATATTGTTTCTGAAGGAGTGGCTGCTGACCCAGAGAAAGTTACGACAGTAGAACGTTGGCACATTCCTCGAACAGTCACAGAAATCAGAAGCTTCTTAGGATTAGCTGGCTATTATCGAAAGTTCATTAAAGACTTCTCTAAGATTGCTTCGCCTCTGACACATCTGACTAAGAAGGATGTTGACTATGTCTAGTCTGACCGGGTGAGAGGTCGCCACCTTGCTGGCCAGGAGCATGTAGTCTCTGGCTTCCGACTGTATTCCTTGAAGGGCACTGACCCCGCCAGTGGTGGGAAAATTAACCAAGAGATGGTAGGTGGAAGTCACTGCTCGCATGGCATTGAGGGTCGGCCACCCTATGATCGCATTGAAGGCTCCAGAGTAATTGACCACCAGGAAGTTGACATTTTGCACATGTCGACAAGGTGACATACCGAACTCCACCTAGAGGGTCCCCTCAACGATCCTAGATCGCTCTGGTGGATTCGAGATTTTCTGTGATGCTTCAGGTAAATGGCTTGGCTGCGTCCTTCATCAGCATATGCATCTAGATTGCTGAAGGTGCACGAGCAGAACTATCCACTCACGACTTAGAGCTGGCTCCAGTGATTTTTGACTTGAAACTGCGGAGACACTTTTTGTTGGGTGAGCATGTGAAGATATACACCGACCATAAGAGCCTAAAATATGTCTTCACCCAGAAGGAGCTTAATATGAGGCAGTGTTGATGGCTCGAACTAATGGCAGAGTATGACGTCGATCTGCAATATCATCCTAGGAAGGTTAACGTAGTACCTGACGCCCTTAGTCGACTCCCATCTGTGATGAGATTAACTACTCAGTCATGACTTCGTTGGGCACTACGGTAGATGGAGATAGAGGTTATACGCCCTGGAGAGGAGACAATTATGTTGGGTCTGCAGATTCGATCTGATCTGATAGACCGGATCAAGGCTGCTCTGGCAGGGGATGCGAAGCTGAAACAGATCCGGTAGTAAGTGAAGGTTGGACTTCGCACTGATTTCCTCATTCATGAAGATGGATCTCTGAGGTTTGGAAGTCGGGTCTGCGTGCCGAGTGGTGATATCCGAGAAGAATTGTTGAAGGAAGCACATAGTTCCCCATATTCTATCCATCCCGGAGGAACAAAGATGTATCGTGACCTGCGACATTTCTATTAGTGGCATGGAATAAAGCGAAGTGTAGCTAAGAGTGTGGCTTAATGCGTAGTCTGTCAGCAGTTAAAAGTTGAGCATCAAAGAGCTGCGGGTCTATTGCAACCTCTCCCCATTCCAGAATGAAAGTGGTATCATGTAACAATGGATTTTGTGACTGGTTTACCTTGGACCCCTAGGGGCATTGACGCGATTTGGGTGATCATTGATCGATTAACTAAGTCAATGCACTTTATTCCATTCCTAGTTGGTCAGTCTACAGAACTCTTGGACAGGAAATATATGGAAGAGATTGTGAGACTTCACGGGGTTCCTGTAAGTATTGTATCAGATCGGGATACCATATTTACGTCTCACTTCTGGAGGCGCCTACAAGCCAGTCTGGGGACTCATCTCAATTTTATTACTGCATATCATCCCCAGGCACATGGTCAATCTAAGTGCAATATTCAAATTTTGGAAGATATGCCAAGGACATGTATGCTGGATTTTAAGGGATCTTGGGAAGACCATTTGCACCTAATGGAGTTTTTCATATAATAACAACTATCAAGCAAGTATTAGCATGGCTCCATTTGCAGCACTATATGGAAGACAATGTCGATCTCCCTTAAGCTGGGATGATGTCGGAGACAGTGGAGTTTTAGGACCTGAGTTGGTGGCTGCTACGACTGATGTAGTGCAGACAGTCAGGGAGAATCTTCGCATTGCGCAAGACCGCTATAAGCATTGGGCTGATACGAAACGACGTCCCTTGGAATTTCAACCAGGTGACTAGGTGTTCCTGAAGATCTCACCGACCCGTGGAACTATTCATTTTGGCAGGCATGTGAAGTTGAGTCTGAGATACATTGGCCCTTTTGAAGTTTCAGCTCGGATTGGTGAAGTTGCGTATCGGTTGGTGCTGCCACCACATCTTGAGGGTGTACATAATGTGTTTCATGTATCACAACTCAGGAGATATATAGGAGACACCAGTCATGTCATGGACTATTCAAAGATAGAAGTACGCCCAAATTTGACTTATGAGCAGCAGCCAATGGTCATCCTTGATCGAAGACAGAAGATGCTAAGGAAGAAGGCCATCAACCTGGCAAGGGTCATGTGGCAACAAGAGTCTTCCCGGAAATCAACTTGGGAGTGAGAAGATGAGATGCGGGAGAACTATCCCCATCTGTTTGTATGATGACCCTCATATTTTTGTACCTCTCAGTCGTTTGTTACACCGGTGTGTATATACGTCCTTCTTTTCTTTTAAATTCCGAGGACGAAATTTGTTTTAAGGAGGGTAGGATGTAACACCTCTAAGGGTAATAGTAAGATAAATCCCCTTTTATTTAGTAAGAATACAAGCATTAGTTCCAAGTATTGGAGAAGTTTGCATTTGTGCCCATTGTATTTGTATTATACCCAAATGAGGGCACAGTTGCAATTTTAGGCATATGAATGGGTCTTTGTGCAAATTTTCTTCCTAATGGCATGAAATGTAATTGTGATAGCCATGTTGTCATGAGATAATAATAATAATAATAATAAAATGAAATGGCAAACTTGTAAATAAAATGGCATGAAATGTAATTTATTAAATCCCTCCTTCTCCAAACTTCTCCACTCTACTTCTAATTCTTTTCTTTTTCCTTCTCCCTTTCTTTTTCCCCAAGCCTGCCGAAATCAGCCCCCCGTTTTCTGGCCGAAATTTGATAGGCTCAAAAAAAGAGAGAAAAAGGAAGGAAAAAGAGAAAGGAAAAAGAGAAAGAAGAAGGGAAAAGAAAGAAGGAGAAGGAGGAGGCCATACTTGATCCTATGAGGAGGGATTAGCACTCATCTACAAGGCCTTAGGTAGGATCCTCAACTCCACTTAGTAGTATAATTACATGCATGATTATTAGCTTAATTACATGCATGACTATTAGCTTAATCTATGTTTAACATCATGAATTATCTTCATAATTGTTGCTGGGAAAGTTTGTACTGGATGTCTGAAACTTTAGTGAAGTGCCGCTCTTAATTGGCTATATGGAAATTCTTGGAAAAAATTTATGTTGTGCATCTTGATATCCTTAACAACTTTCATGTTTGCAACGTTTTCAAATTCGACCTGAAAATTTGGGTAAAAATTCAGTTTTAAAAACTGGTCTTATTTTAGCTAATCTGGACACATCTCAGTAAAAAGGGATACAACTCCCTGCACACTTAACAAAATGTGGCGCTCTTGGTGCCGTTGGAAATCTAACTATGAGACCATAAACTTTGTAGCTTTTTGAAAATTCTATAACTTCTCGTAACTGGTAGCAAATTGGACTTGAAACTGCTGCAAATTCTGGTACTGCAATGTTGGAAATGTAACTGTCGGGACAAAATCCAGCATAAATCACATATGTTGACTGAACTTATGAAAATTTGTCAGTGAAAGGTAAACACCCATCTGAACAACTTTGTAAACGTTAATCCAAATTCAAACCATAGATGCCTGAAACCTACTCTCCAAGTTGACTGTTCTGCTGTTCCAGCAACCAGAGTGCACCATGTGTGGAAATTGGCCATATGGATCACTATGTTTTCTTTTTACAAGTAGGAATGACACATGTTTAACCATATGTTTATGGTATTGCTAAATGTTGGATCTGGATCCTAGCCTAGAGAGGGGGGAGGGGGGGTGAATAGGCTTATAGAATAATTCGTGCAACCCACGAACAAACTCATGCAGTTATAGCAGCAGTAGGGTAAATAAAATGCAGACACACAGTACACTGCAGATTTACCCTGGTTCGGTCGACCATTCGACCTACATCCTGCCCCTAAAGCAGATACTAGTATTGAATAGCGCAATAGGTACAAAACCATAAGTTAGAGCACGCTCAGAGCACCCTCTATGTCTCTACACTCGCCAGGCTCTCAGTACCATACTCATTGTGTTTTCTCCCACTATCAATCCTAGTAACGCTCTCTAACAGCTAGTCCCAAACTAGCTGGGGCCTACTTGTCTAGCCCCAACCAGACAAGTCCCAAAATCCCCAAAGATGGTACAGTTTCCCCTACAGAGAACGTTACACTAAGACATGAAAATAAAGAGTAAATGGTTTAGAAATGCTCAGTTCATGTCCGTGTAGGCGTCTCTATCAATCAGCACGTCGTCAGCTCCAATTTGACGCAAACGATGTATCGATCCGAGTCCTGGATGTCAACCCATAGCCCTTAGAAGTTTAGTGTACAAGTCGATCTGTGCCTAAAGCAACCCAGTTCAAATCAATATATTCTTGGTCTGTGCGCACATCAACTCCCTTAAACTCTATCTACATCAGCACGCAAATGATGTTTACGCCTTCGTTTCGATTTCACGGAGCAGCAGTCGCCACGTCCGCCTGCGAATTAATTCGCTTCGTTTCAATTTCTTCGTTCGTGAACTAGGGCATGCAGGTCGACAAATAACGTTGCTTCTTCGAGCGACTTAATGACGGTGACTTCGAACAGTGGATGATCTCTGCGGCGACTTCAAAGGATGATGCAGTGACGAGCTCTCCGACTTGCAGCAGCGCGAGGTCTTCGATGGCGGCTGTTCCCGTGAGCAACTCAATGACGGCGGTGACTCGAACCCAACGGCGTAAGCACGACACTTCACCGACGGTTACTTTGGATGATCGGAGTTCTCGACAGGCTTCCACCATGGTGTGATCGTCGACTCGTTGACGGGGATCTCTGGTGTGATGGGTCGACGACAAGCGAAGACGTCCCTGACTCGACGTCGATGGCAATAGTGTCTCCATCTTCGGTGCGACTAAGAGCGATTTTCTCCGACTGTTCTGATCGCTGGGGCAGCAAGGACAACGGTGATCTTAGGGCATACAGGGAGGGGCTCTCCAATGTCGAGTAGCCTTCGACTTCTTCGGTGATGTTGTGCTAGCATGGGTACGACGGCCTCTTCTCCTTGTCACGACGGTGGCAGTACGGTGGATGAACTCCGGTGCGTTAAAGACATTGGTGAGCAGAGAGATGTAGGGTGGCCTTTGTATGTTTCTTGCTTGACTTTGCTTGGCCATGGTATGAGGCTTGAGATGAGATGTGCGATGTTGAAGCTCTGAAGGTTGATGAAGAAGAGTTTGCGTGAAGTCACCTTCTTCACGTGGACGTATAGAGAATTGGGCTCTTTTGTTACTCTTGGCCATCCCCTTCTTTTGATGTCCCTCTCCCTTTCTTTTGGTGTTGCAGTAGCAAGTAGCTAGGCTAGTCTTTTAATATGTTGCCTCTAGGGGTTTTGCCTTTTTATTGTATTTTCCACTTGAGGAATTAAGAATAGGCTTTTGGTTGCAGCAATGAGAGGTTGGCAATGTGGGACTAGGGTTTATTCTTTTGGTAATCAGCTGCACACTCCCTCTCTTTGAGTTGAGGGCTTTTATAGGAATAGATAGGAGATATCAAATCCTAGTAGGATCCCATAATAGAAGGGATTTGAAGTTTGAAATATGATTGTATGAGATTTGGTTTGATCTCTTTGGAATATGATTTTTGAATTGTTCTTCATAGCAATACAAATTGGTTTGATATAGGATTTAGTAGAGATATGAATAGGGATTCAATATATTTTGGCTTAATCTCTAATTGATTTGATTCAATCCCAATAGATATGAATTGGCTGCATCTCATCCTATATTGGACCAAGTCATCTTTGCTATGTGAATGGCACTTTGACCAAGTCCATTGGCTATGCGGATAGCAAATTCTCCGATGCTTAGAATAACGACTTTGCCATTCCTAAAACAGACTTAGCGCACACGTTAAATAGTTCGCACACGTTTGTCATCATCAAACTAAAGTTCCTAGATCGTTGCGTCCAACAATCTCTCCCTTTTGATGATGACAAACCAATGAGAGATTTGTACATTGAATATGAGTGTGTGAAGTGTGTTAAAGGGTGTAATGCAATATGATGTATGGATGATATGGAATGAGACATACACGCATTTCAAAGCATGCACAATAAGTATAGCAAATATAAGCATGCTCTGCCTTCTCTCAAACTCCCCCTCTTTATGTATTTTTCAAGCTCCCCCTTCAACATATAATACCGACACACCAAATCTGACTTCTCCCTCTTTGTTATCATCAAAGTGGGCTAATGAAGTCCCAGAAATATCGCATGTAAAAATAAACCATTATAAGTTATAACTAGCATGTACATAAGTTTTCTAATTAGCAAACAATTCAAGCTCATAGAATTCATAAAAAGACTTCTCCTCCTTTGTGTAAGTGTAGTGATATAGACAATAAAGTACTAAGGGAGATTCAATTTTAGAACAATCAACCAAATCAATCCACATTTCCAATTTGTCATGAATATCGAGAGGATTGAATTTTCCCACCTCATCAAAGATGAGTTCAAGTTACCAAACCCCAAAACATGGCCTAAAAGGACTTTTAAATGTGGGGTGGCATTGCTTGACTAGTTATATACACCAACATAATGATTACCTCTTTAGCATAAGTTGGATACTCGTGGGTTGTGTATTAGACATGAAGTGTATCCATTTTTCATATGGAGCTATTTTTTTTATTTCCATTTCTTTTGTGCTCAATTTTAATTCATGGCTAAACACTTCATATCCCGTATAAAATTTAGAAATAATCATTCCTACATTCACTTTCAATTGTTCTTCAAAAGAATCTCCAGAAGTACTAAAAGGTCAATTATCGTGAAAGTGCAAATGTAGGTGTAGAAGTCAAATTTGAAATGTTTGAGACATGTCATGGCTACTAAAAAGATAGCAACATGTTCATGTAGCTACAACAATAATGAATTAACTTCTACAAGGGATAGATTTGAACATTCATACAATATCACTTAAAATAAATCATGAAGGGTATTCTTTTAAGCTCATTTTTTGATTTTTTTTTTGGATATAAAAACATTAAAAATCATGCAAACAAGCACACAAACAAGAATAAATCAAGCACACACAAAATCTATGAAGGTATGCAATGAAATGCAAAGAGGGATAAAGATTATACCTTCTCGTCGCTATTTGACGAAGGAGCTAAAAGAATGAGACATTGAGTTTATTGCTCCATGCCAAAATTCCATCACACCTCATCGTGTATTCCCATCAATGCCATGCATGAGTGGGCTTCATGATCATCCTCCTCACTCTCAGCTTCGCTATCCATATCCCAAGTTAGCACCTTGGATTTTCCTTTTTCTTTAGCGACCTGAGCTGTTTCATGTGGGCAATCCCTCATTCGATGTCCTCTTTTCTTTCATTTAAAACAAGTCATTCTATTAGTAGCATTCTGATCATAAGTTTGCTTAGAAGACTGAAAAAAGTTAGAGCAATTAAACCTGTGTGCCATTTCTGTTCTTCCTTGCTTGGTCTGGACATACTTTCTGAAATTTCTGACCATTAGTGATATGTCCTCATCATCATCTATACTTTCGCTAGCTTTCAGCGCGAGGTCTTCAATGGCGGCTGTTCCCATAAGCAATTTAATGATGGCGGTGACTCTATTAGTAGCATTCTGATCATAAGTTTGCTTAGAAGACTGAAAAAAGTTAGAGCGATTAAACCTGGGTGTCATTTCTGTTCTTCCTTGCTTGGTCTGGACATACTTTCTGAAATTTCTGACCATTAGTGCTATGTCCTCCTCATCATCTTCACTTTCGCTAGCTTTCAGCGCGAGGTCTTCGATGGCGCTGTTCCCGTGAGCAACTCAATGATGGCGGCTGTTCCCGTGAGCAACACTAACTCATGCTTAATAGATTTACCTCATTCTTTACTCCTGTTTACTTGCATCATGAACTTGTATGCGATATCCCAATGTTGAAATTGCTATTGTGGTTGAATGTTGTTGTTGGTATTCAAGTGGCCATTGGGAGATTGTTACTGTTTTTATAAATGAAAGGTATCATATTATTGAGGTTGTTTTTATAAATAGGAGTTTGTATGTCTTATGGAAGGAATGGAAATGAGTATGGATGGCAAGAAGATGTACTAGTTTTATTCATGCAACAGTATATTTTTATTGAAATTTGCTTAGTCCTCCATAAAGGAGGGTGACACGGGGTGGGTGAAACAGAAGTATTGGGTAGGCATAAGGGATGGGACTGGGTTGTGATAGTTGTGTTGGGTACACTCGCACTCCTGTCGAGCTACCGGGGCGGGGAGTGGGCAGAGGTGTTACCGTATGCTCCTGATAGGCTAGCGCTACAGGGAGTCCTAGCTTTACCACCCGCCTTATTGGGGAGTATCCAGTCCCTTATGTCGTATCAGGTACCTGTGTTTATCAATCATAAATAACTAAAATAACTAATGAATTAGAATAAATGTTTCCCAAGTGTTAGTTTCTTGTCGTGTACCCTTAGAGGAAATCCTTGGTGTGGTTGAGTTTTCCTACTGGGCACACTGTGACGTGTCCACCTACTCCACAGGTACATGTCAGGCTTCTACAGGACTTCAGCCAGAGCGGAGACCTCAGGAGGGTGACGTTGCTCACCCGGGCACCTCGAGTCAGTGAGGCTGAGAGTGGGGGCGTTGTGGGTTTTTTGGGTCACCCGGGTGGGGTGAGAGGAGTTGTAGTTCTTTTGTACCCATTACCCCTTTGTACCCCCCAATGACGGCACTTGTACTTTTGGTTGTACAGTTTTTAGATGATGTTGTTAGTGTTTCTGCCTGTATGTACGCTTTTAGATGCTCCCGCTGTTTGTCTGCCGCCGCGTAGATAGTACTTACTTTTCTGGCTGTGTTGGAGCATTTACATTCTGAGTTTTTTCAGCACGTTTTTCTGTTGCCTGTGCTTTCCCTAGCTATTGCAGTGGCCTGCATACCCAAAAATGAACACATTTACGCTTGGTACCTTCTACCGCGGCCCCTCACTCCTGTCTTCATGTACTATGGAGGATGGGGCGTGACAACTTGACCTGGTACTTAGACCACTTGCCCAACCACGAACACGAGTTTAACCAATCCACACAGTACCACACTTGGGTTGAAGCACGAATTGGGGGTTTTGCAAATTTGGATCACCAATCTTAAAAGGAAGATTTACACGGCAAGGTTTCACAAGAGCTAAAGAAGATATAAAAATTCTCACAATTGAGAAGAAACTCAGTTCTGAATTGATAATCTGATTGATGCTTGTTACAAAGGATTACATGCTCTTTTTATAGATTGAGCTTGGAAACTTAAAAGACACACTAACCCCATGAATTCAGAATTAATGGTATAGCTCTTCATCTCTACATGAATTTAGAATTAATAGTATGGCTCTCATCTCCACATGAATTCATATTTAAATGATATGGTGCTTGATCTTCTCCATTACTCTTGATATTCTCCCATGAATTCTGAAGTATTGATTGCACTTGACTCTTCATATTTTCCAATAATTCAAGAATTTTAGTTGTCCTTTGGGCCTTAATTTTCTTGGGCTTGGATTAGCAAGATTAAGGCCTTATTTGCTTCTTTTAAGAAACTTTCTTGGGCCCCAATTGCATCTTGCATGCTTTTTAGCCTTCCTATTGTCATTGGGACTTCACTTAAAATTAGGTCTTCAGTTTGTAATTTGATGGGCTGGTTCACATCACATTGCTTATTCCATGTCGAGGTGTATCATATCATCCCTTTCTTTTTTTCTTTTCAGGAAATTATTGGTACTGAACTTCTCCTATTTTCAATCTTCCATACTATTATTTTTCAGGAAGAAGAAACATTAGTCTCATTAGGAGACATACACGATGGAGCAAGTTTGTTTCTATACTTCCACTTTTCAGTTTGTAGAAGGAGAAATATGCTAAAGAGGAACAAATACTTGGGTGTGAATCTTATAATATATTTCTCTCACTTATTTATTTAGCCATGACTTCAGGAATGAGCTTATATACAAGGCTAGATTCAAGAATCATTTCTTGTAGAGTGAGATTACTCTAAAAGAGTTTAACGGTGTTATGGCATACTTTTGGTATCCATATTGGTCTATTAACCATAGATCTGTGAGATCTATTTACTGCAAAGTGCGCATCATTAAGATGGTAGAAATTTTTTTCACATTCTCCTGTCGTATTTTATTTGAAAAAGGGTATTTGACATTTTAATTTGAACTTCTGGTTCGATTGTCAATATAGATGTGATTTTTAAACTTTTGAAAATTGTAATTAGTTGTGTGCCATAATGCATAATCATAGTTATGAGCATATATGCATGAAGTTTTTAACGTGTAAAAACATATGATGCAGACACTATAAGAAATGTAAGCTGAATATTATGCTCAATAATATCATCATAGGTAGTTCATATAAAGCCTATAAAGAAAATTATATGCATGAGAAAAACCTGAGTGACGCATTCAAATATTCTCAATATTTTTGAGATAAAAAATTTATGCAAACCAGACATATTAGCTTGTTGCGTGGATCGGCTAGTCACCATTAAAAAGTGCAGTCCAAAGTCCATATACAGTCACAAGAAGAATAAAGAGAAAAATACAACTTGGGAATCCTGTGGGCCTCATCTTCAGCAAGTTGGTCTCCGTCTTCATGGGATATGCCACCGGCCTTAGTTATTTACAATTTACTCATCACTGCATTGTCGCTTAAAAATAAAAAAAATGCAAGGAAAGTAAAATGGTGACAAACTAGCCGATCCAAAATCACAACGAAGCGAATAATATTCATTACAGATATTAAATATGCATTAGGCATATAAAGTTTGTATCGCAGACATATAGATATGCTACATGCATTAAAATATACATCACAGAAATTAAGCATGATGCAGGCATTTAAATTTGTGTTATAGGCATATAATATAATGGACCAAAAATAAAGGTGAAAAGAAATCAAGAATTTATTATAAGTTCCAAAAAATCTCCGTATAAAATTTAATATCCCATCGTACAAATTCGTCCCAAAACCCCTCCTTAGGGTTTGCTTTGGTTTTTGCGTGGTTTGCGTAGCGACGACAGTCAGGGCCGTGAAAAGTGCGCGATGGTGAGACAGCGGCTTGCAGGGCCGCGAAAAACACTGTGCTAGGGTTGCGGCCTTCAGGGCCAAGATTTCACGCAAACGGGGCTGCTTCGAAAGGGGCTGCAGGGGGTGCTGCAGGCACCCCGAAAAACACTACAGGGGGTGGGGGCGGCTGTCGGCCCCCACCAATACAAAGACAATGGACGGTTTTCAAACGGAGTAGCAGGGGGTGGCTGCCAACTGACCGGCGCCCCGTTTACGGTTTGGGCGCGGTGTCGTTTTACCGCAAGTGCATGGTTGGTGTAGGGTGCGGGTTTATCGAACTCAGGGAGGTGGATGGCTTGAATGGCTACTAGCCTTACCCAGGTTGTGCGCTAGCTACGTGGATAATGTGGGTGGAAGTGTAGAAATAAAAGAAAGAAATAAAAAAGACAAGAAATGA
Organism: Scilla litardierei; assembly: GCA_030789695.1. Classification (NCBI taxonomy): domain Eukaryota; kingdom Viridiplantae; phylum Streptophyta; class Magnoliopsida; order Asparagales; family Asparagaceae; genus Scilla; species Scilla litardierei. Next base: position 60,476,375 of record CM061136.1, read on the forward strand.
ATCCCCGCTAACACAGGCTAGAGCATTCATGACACTTGGCATTTGACTTGACCCAGGGTGAGACATTGCCCCAAAAGGTGGTACCTAGCGTCCATGGCCCGATATTCCGGTCAGTGCCTAGCACGCTAGGCCTACCCGGTTCCGGACGATGGGCATTCCCATGTCCATTAACACCATCCGCAACCGGGAGCATTATGGCCACAATGATAACTCCCAACATTTTGTCCAAGCCGTTCCCACGCGTGAGGACTCGATGTCTACGCTAGGAGCATGAGCTATGGCTAGGGAGTCAACCGCCAAGTTTATTCCCCCTTTGCCCGACGGTCAAAGGCGGTCTTTCTCCCGCCAATGACAATGAAACACCCCCGCGTAACCCTAATGGCCAAATAGGTCGAATGTGATTTCTAGCAATACATCGAAGCGGATCTTGACTGGACAAGACACCGGACCCCAATCCCCAACACAACTAGTGTGTTGCCATACGAATTGGACTCAGATTGCTAGAAATCCCCATTGACACATTTCATCGAACACATGCCATGCAACCAAGCCAAATGAGATAACACAAGCATCAATCCTACCCTAACATGTATTAGGGTTCATCAAGAGCTACTCAATGGTGAAGAACATAAAAGAAAGCAATAAAAATGACAAACACACATTCACTATTGAGCAAAATGAAAACAATACAAAACAATGGAAAACAAGAGAAAGAAATACTTATCTTGAGTTTGAATCTTCAATCCAATACAAGATTTATTGATCAAAAGACCTAATCTAAACTAACCTAAACCAGCAAAGGGGCTGAAAAAGCCCTCAAAAACTCCAGAAGATCCCCTTTGAGTCGGCCAACCTCGTGTATTTATAGCCCCCCTTCAAAACCCTAATGGTTCGTGTCCAAACCTGCAGAAAAATCGCCACCCGATCGGTTGATGAGTCAACCGATCGGGTGAGAGCTTTGAAGATTTTCAACCGGGCGCTGAGGCGAGCGGGTGCGTGACCGGGTCTTCGTTCGAGGAAGTGCGGCTACAGGTGAACCGATCGGGTGATATTTCACCCGATCGGTTGGAATTCAGTGCAAATAGACAGAGAGCTCTGTCGATGTCGCCCGATCACTGAACCGATCGGGTGAGCTCCTCTTCTCTTCAGCTCCTGTCTGGGTCGGATACGCGTGCATCAACCGATCGGGTGGCTCTGTCCACCCGATCGGTTGAGGGCTGAAATATGGATTTCTTCGTCGTTTGGCCCTCTGGATCGCGCGTGACTCCTTCTATTGCTCCGGGGACTCATGATATCGTCGTTTTATGTCCCCTACACCGGTAAACTCCTGCAAACATTCAAAAACACGGAAGAGTGAAAGAAAACAAGAAAATACAAGAAAACGGATACGAGACGGCAGAAAATAATGGAAAAACACAAAAGAAAACGTGCGTGAATATATGAAATATAAACGCACGTCAAAATCCCCCAAGTTGAATCCTTCCTCGTCCTCGAGGAAGACGAGTGAGAGTAGGACTCGGAGGGAGAAAATAGAGAGAAAGAGAGAAAAAGAGAACTCTAAATCCTAAATCGCTCATCAGGGCCAACAAAATCAAACACACCACGCTAAGCAAGCATACGACAAAACACAACACTAAACCAAGGAATGTGAGTCCAAACAAGTGTCGTGGGCCCACGTAGTGAAGCGCGAGTGAGTGTGGTCGTGTGCTAGCAAACGGTGTCGCTCTCTACATTGTGCAATAAGGCTCCATATACACATACCCAAAGAAGGACCCGAATATCGATTCAATTTGAAATTGCGGTGAATATTAGCTCAAGCATGCATGAGAAGAGTATAAGAATTGAAGCGTATCATGTATCGTGGACTCCATAGCTAGGGACAAGGAAATCACCATACTATCGCCTAGATAATCGCTAGAAGATCCATATGCCAAGTGTTTTCGAAAACGATGGAGGTTGAGAAGGTGTGGAGTAGGACACTCGGTGCAAATTCTCGCCTTCCCTTTATTCTCGATAGGTAGGGAAAATATTCACACACAAATTTTTTTTGGGTTTTGGATATATGAATTTTTTTTTGTTTTTTTGGCTATACATATTTTCTCTCTTTTTTTCTTTTTTCTTTTCTTTTCTTTTTTGGGCTTCTCTTTTCTCTCTTTTTTTGGATTTTTGGATATTGGGATATATACATGTGTACTCTCCCAAGTGGGAGAACGATACACGACGAGGGGATTTACACCAAGTAAAACAAAAAAGAAATCGGAATCAAAATACTTGGGCAAAGGAAACTATTCTCGCTAATTAGAGCATGGGCTAAATAGGTTATCCTAGTCTTTAGTTGTGGAATCCCGACACATGCGAAATGAAGTATACGATATATATATATATATAGAGCATGCAGAAGCAGACAGAAGAAACAAATACCACATATTCAAATCGAAGCGTGATAATCTAGGGGTCAACCAAGGGTAGGTATATAAAACAACATCACAAAGTAGAAGCACGCCACCTAGCTAGTCACGACTCATGACTCACATAAAAGCAAAGTGAACCTACGAAGCATGAAATGCAATAGGACTCGGCTTCATAGGGTTAGTGAATGTGATCATCGTAGCTATGCTAAGTGTGTGTATGTTTCTGTGGCAATTCATCATATGGGGTCATCTCTAGAGAGAGAGAGAGAGAGAGAGAGAGAGAGAGAGAGAGAGAGAGAGAGAGAGAGAGAGAGAGAACAAAAGATGAGAAGAAAAAGAAAAACACGATGGAAAACGACTCAAAAAAGAAGAAAAACGACACAAATGATGCACGAAGTGTGACTCCCCCAAGCTGAAACTTGTATTGTCCTCAATGCAATATTAGTGAATACGGGAGGGCAACGAAAATAGGGGGGAGTTACGCACCGACACAAAAAATGAAAAACACAAAAAACACACGAACGAAACTGAAAAATAAAGAAAAAGAAACATACAAAATAAAAGATATAAAACGCAACGAAGGACTCAAAGACACAAACACACGACAACGACACACGAAAATATGCACACAAAAGTCGATTTCCCCCAAGCTAAACATGACAATGCTAGCAAAATGATGTGATCAGTGGTGATGTAGATATATGCTAGGGGAAAAATCGGAAAAGAAAGAAATCAGAATGCAGGAGAGACGGTGTGCTCATTCTCCTGAGAAGAGGATGTGGGGTATGGGCGGTAGAAGTGATGGAAGGGCACGACATGATGGGTTGTTATGATGCAAAAGAAAATCCTAGATACGCTCCCCTCGCTAATGAGAGGAGACGAGATTATTCAAATCTAAACTAGAAAGCGGTAAAATTTTTACACTACTGGATTATGATACACCTGAGCATAGGCGGATCCAAGATCTGGAGTGGGGCAGGTAGCTGCTCTAACTGCTCCTTCTGTGGCTCCGCCAATATTCTGGTGCCACGGACACCAACAAACTCTAGCAATGCTCCCAAAAGCTTCTCTCGATGATGTCCACCTAAATCATTCGAAAGAAAAGGAGCATCAGTCCGTGGTGAAAAATCCTTCCCCGCAATAAATGTATCCCAAAGAGTATCGTCAAAGTGCAATGTAGAGCGTGGAAAAGATTGACGATGACTCCCTGAGAATGTGGTGCTATGCCCTGGTGGTGACGCGATGATCTCCTGCCCACGTTTAGCGACGAGCTCCTCAGGTGCTGACATGCCCTGACATATTTCCGTATAATGTGAATTTGGATCCTTTGGAGGGTATGCCATGTCAGTAGTATCTGAATCTAAAAATATGGGGAATGTAATATGCGATTCAGAAATAGGGTCTAAAAGATCTCCCTGAGTGGGAACAGTAAGCTCTGGTGGATGCGATGCCTCTGGTGGAGTGAGGGTGAGCTGTGGATGTAGTGGTAGAGGTAAGGGAGCATGAGGCTCAACAGAATGAGTCATGATGTTCACGGCTCCACGATCTCCCTCCTCGTCGATATGTACATCCTCCATGGCCTCCTCGGTACCATACGTCTCAAAAATTGTACCTGCATAGGGAAGGGGACTCATATCAAATTTTTCAAATTGTAAACCATAAGAATTACCTTCCGTGGTGCAAGTTGTAGATGATGTATGAGATGCGACTGCTTCACCCCCAAAAGTAGAAGTGGTAGGCGGATATGGAATTGGTGAATCCACCTGGCCCTGGGTTACCGTGGAATCCTCCATCAATAGCTCAAGGATAGATTTCTGGGATGGAGATGAGGGTGATGGTATTGTCGGGCCTTAATTTACAAAGGAATTCGCCACTAACAACTCAAGATCAGTCCCGGGGGTGGAAGTGAGAGCGGTGGAGTCATCTGACCTTGGTTTAGAATATTGTCTTCTAATAATAATTCAAGGTCAGACATCGGTGGGGGAAGTGGTAATGGGAGTGGAGGTGATATCAAGTGCATTTGAGTTGCAATGGAGTTTTCCAAGAATAATTCAAGGCTCGATCTTGGTGGAGGATGGGGTGTGTAAATTTGGGGGTAAGGATGGGAGGGTTCTTGATGCAGGTTGTAGGTATATGAGTGTGGGGTGTAGGGTTGGGCACTGAATTGGCAACGGATGGCCGTATGTCCTTGCATCCCACAAGCTTCGCAAACTGCCACGACATGTGGATAATTCTCATATCCCCCCATCTGAGCACCGTATGGCATGTAAGCATCAAAATTTCCAATGTATGATCCATCGGGCATCCACATAATTCACTTGACAAACAAAAATTTTGGCTACGACAAGCACGTCAGTGGTACAAAGAATAGCACAAATTTATAATGGTGGGGGAAAACATTTCTCGGTTTTTGTATTATATTTTTTTGTTTACGTAGTCTAACGAACCCAAGCTAAGCTAATATCAAACCGAACGCCTCCCTGGCAACGGCGCCAAAAACTTGACCGGCGCCCCGTTTACGGTTTGGGCACGGTGTCGTTTTACCGCAAGTACACGGTTAGTGTAGGGTGCGTGTTTATCGAACTCAGGGAGGTGGATGGCTTGAATGGCTACTAGCCTCGCCCAGGTTGTGCGCTAGCTACGTGGATAATGTGGGTGGAAGTGTAGAAATAAAAGAAAGAAATAAAAAAGACAAGAAATGAATCCCCGCTAACACGGGCTAGAGCATTCATGACACTTGGCATTTGACTTGACCCAGGGTGAGACATTGCCCCAAAAGGTGGTACCTAGCGTCCATGGCCCGATATTCCGGTCGATGCCTAGCACGCTAGGCCTTCCCGGATCCGGACGGTGGGCATTCCCATGTCCATTAACACCTTCCGCAACCGGGAGCATTATGGCCACAATGATAACTCCCAACATTTTGTCCAAGCCGTTTCCACGCGGGAGGACTCGATGTCTACGCTAGGGGCGTGAGCTATGGCTAGGGAGTCAACCGCCAAGTTTATTCCCCCTTTGCCCGATGGTCAAAGGCGGTCTTTCTCCCGCCAATGACAATGAAACACCCCCGCGTAACCCTAATGGCCAAATAGGTCGAATGTGATTTCTAGCAATACATCGAAGCGGATCTTGACTGGACAAGACACCGGACCCCAATCCCTAACACAACTAGTGTGTTGCCATACGAATTGGACTCAGATTACTAGAAATCCCCATTGACACATTTCATCGAACACATGCCGTGCAACCAAGCCAAATGAGACAACCCAAGCATCAATCCTACCCTAACCCGTATTAGGGTTCATCAAGAGCTACTCAATGGTGAAGAACATAAAAGAAAGCAATAAAAATGACAAACACACATTCACTATTGAGCAAAATGAAAACAATACAAAACAATGGAAAACAAGAGAAAGAAATACTTATCTTGAGTTTGAATCTTCAATCCAATACAAGATGTATTGATCAAAAGATCTAATCTAAACTAACCTAAACCAGCAAAGGGGCTGAAAAAGCCCTCAAAAACTCCAGAAGATCCCCTTTGAGTCGGCCAACCTCGTGTATTTATAGCCCCCCTTCGAAACCCTAATGGTTCGTGTCCAAACCCACAGAAAAATCGCCACACGATCGGTTGATGAGTCAACCGATCGGGTGAGAGCTTTGAAGATTTTCAACCGGGCGCTGAGGCGAGCAGGTGGCGTGACCGGGTCGTCGTTCGAGGAATTGCGGCTACAGGTGAACCGATCGGGTGATATTTCACCCGATCGGTTAGAATTCAGTGCAAATAGACAGAGAGCTCTGTCGATCTCGTCCGATCACTGAACCGATCGGGTGAGCTCCTCTTCTCTTCAGCTCCTGTCCGGGTCGGATACGCGTGCATCAACCGATCGGGTGGCTCTGTCCACCTGATCGGTTGAGGGCTGAAATATGGATTTCTTCGTTGTTTGGCTCTCTGGATCGCGCGTGACTCCTCCTGTTGCTTCGGGGACTCATGATATCGTCGTTTTATGTTCCCTACGCCGGTAAACTCCTGCAAACATACAAAAACACGGAAGAGTGAAAGAAAACAAGAAAATACGAGAAAACGGATACGAGACGACAGAAAATAACGGAAAAACACAAAAAAAACGTGCGTGAATATATGAAATATAAACGCACGTCACCCACCCCCGTCGGATCGCGAACGGAGTAGCGCGGGGGGGGGGGGGGGGGGGGGGGGGGGGGGGGGGGGGGGCTTGCCGCTGCCCCCGTCGGATCGCGAATGGAGTAGGCAGAGATCCCCAAAAAAATATCACCTTTTACAAATAAAAATCTAATTTTTGTAGTTAAAAATTGTTTTTTATCATTGAAATCAACGTTTTTATCTTAAAATTTTGATTTTTATTGTTAAAAACATTGATTTTGGTTCATAAACTAGCAGATCTAAACGTATTCTCGACTAAAAAATAGGTTTAGATCAAGTTTTTGTCTTATTACATCTAGATCCGTCCTCCAGATCTAGCGACGGTTGAGATGCCTACGGTGGATCTGACGAATCGATCGCTCTTCGTCCGCTAAAGATCGCCGCAAAATTCCTCAGTTGATCGGAGCGTGCTGATAACGTGTTGTAAACGTGACGGCTACTGAACCCGTAACCCTGTATTTATAGTAGAAAGGTTACAATTGGGTGGATACCCTAGCCTTGCATGGGCCATACATGGACCTACAAAAGTCCATTAATAACAAACATAGTTTGTTTATATTTAACGCTTGGTGTACATCGTAATTGTTTCCTCCGACAAACAGGAGGGAATTCAACCCAATCGATGGTAGCACAATATAAAGGTTACAGCAAATGTGAAAGGGAAAATTCGAAGAAGCAAAAAAGACACGTGCATAGAATCTCGTGATGCAAGCTTTAGGCAGCCATCTTTCCAGCCAACTCTCGCTCCACAACCTTCATAAGGAAGCTCCCTTCTTCGACTACCATCTGTACCGGCAAAAATCCGAGACCATTTGCCACAGCAAGCATCAGCTCCTTCATCTCCGCTTTGAACTCGTCAGGATCAATGCTTCCGTTCCCGTCATGATCGAACTGGGCGAAGAGACATCGGTAGAGCCTCGTGAGCTCCTCCTGGCTCAAGCCACCCTCATCAACGCCGAAATGAGTCTCGAGGACCCTCAAACTCGTTAGCTCCTTAGCCATCTCAGAGAATGAAAGGAGCCCGTCGTGGTTTGAATCCAGACGGGCGAAGCGATCCTTGACTGAGTTGCTGAAGGCCACTTCATCCTCCACGAACTCGCGAATAGTATCTCCATCCAAAATCTCTACACTCATTTTTTCTCCCCTGCTTAATGAATGCTAGCTCTAAGATATGGGTAAAAACTGCTAGTGGGTGAATGGCTGTGATATTTCTTTTATCTTTTTATGATGATTAATTGTTGACGATGATCGATTGCTTCTTCCTTCTATTTATAGAAAGACGGCAATGCGAGTATCATGGTTGAACGTATGTTGATGGTTTTGAAGGACTACGGCGTCGCGGGAGATGTTAGTAAAAAAAACGCGTGCGCTAGCTGCCGAATGGGCCGCATATGGCCAACAGAATGGGCGGTAGATTTCGTGCACCGAAAAGTTGGTCAAAATCAAAATCCATGTGATGGAGAAGTCAAAAATCATTGATTTTCTATTCCATTCCTAAATTGTGTAACAATAGTCAGACTCATCAAGAAGAATTTCTTTTAACCGTTTTAACTATGTGAGAGATTGTGAAATGTACCTCAAATCAATCTGACTTCCAAAGAAAACATGCACGAATAAATCAAAACGTGTGCGCGAAAGTGGAATTAAAGGACAAAGGACTATGGTTGTATCAAAAAAGTGAAATTTGTTGTATGATAATGAACTCAAGAGAGAGAGAGAGAGAATTTCATTGCTAAGAATAAGTCACCATGGCTAAGAGCCATGATGCTCTATTTATATATCTCATAGTGGGGAGGCCAAAAGCCTCTAGGAGACCAAGGGTCCACATTACTCTAAGTAATGGGGGCCTAATGAGTGGGTAATGAAGGAGGGGAGGCCAAAGGCCTCCCTCATTCATAACACTCCCCCTTACACATTCATCACTTCGGTCTCAGTTACTGAGGCAAGGGGTGGATACTTCTGGATCCAGAGTAAGTGTGTTTGTCTCGTTAAAACCTTAGCTGTGGAAAACCCAGTGGTAAAACCCAACAGCTTACGGAAAAAGAGTGCAACCCACATGTTACTCCCCCTGATCCGTACAAGCTTCAGGCTTGCAGGTCTTTCAACTGTCGCATACCAATGTTCTTTACAAGCTTTACAAAAGTACATTTAGGTAATGCCTTAGTAAAAAGATCAGCTAAGTTGTTGCATGACTGGATCTGTCGAACTTCAATCTGCTTGTCGTTCTTCTGCTCGTGCGTCCAGAAAAACTTGGGAGAAATGTGTTTTGTCCTGTCGCCTTTGATGTAGCCCTTCTGAAGCTGAGCAATTCATGCGGCGTTGTCTTCGAATAGGGCAGTAGGCTCCAGATCACTGGTCTTCAGGCCAGTGGATTGGAGGATGTGTTGGACGACGGAGCGTAGCCAAAAACATTCTCTGCTCGCCTCATGGATCGCGATGAGCTCTGCATGGTTAGAAGATGTAGCAGTAGTGGTTTGTTTTACCGATCTCCAAGAGATAGCAGTACCTCCGTAGGTAAATACAAAACCTGTTTGAGATTTTGCCGTGTGCGGATCAGAGAGATAACCTGCATCAGCATAACCAAACAATTTGGGGGAGGCGCCTCTCTGGTAGTAAAGTCCAAGATCAATGGAACCCTGAAGGTATCGCAGAAGATGCTTTACTCCGTTCCAGTGGCGCTTTGTGGGTGCATCACTGTGTCTGGCTAGTAGATTAACAGTAAACGCTATATCGGGACGCGTACAGTTAGCCAGATATAGAAGTGCTCCAATGGCACTGAGGTAGGGTACTTCAGGACCCAGTATCTCCTCCCCCTCTTCCAATGGCCGGAAGGGGTCCTTATGTACATCTAGTGATCTTACGACCATAGGAGTACCTAAAGGATGACATTTATCCATATGAAACTTGCGTAGAAGTTTCTTTGTATAATTAGATTGGTGTAATAGGATTCCACCTCTTAGGTGTTCTATCTGTAAGCCAAGACAATACTTTGTTTTGCCTAGGTCTTTCATTTCAAAAGTATGTTTAAGGCTTTCAGATATCTCTTTGATCTCTGCAGGAGATCCTTTGAGATTTAAGTCATCTACATATACAGCTATGATGACAAATCTTGTTCCCGTTCTTTTGATAAAGATACACGGGCAGACTTCGTTATTCGTGAATCCTTGCTGTGCAAGAAAATCACTTAGTCTGTTATACCACATCTTGCCCGATTGTTTTAGACCATATAATGATCTATGTAGCCTTACAGAGAATACGTCCCGAGGTATCTCTTTCATCTCTGGGGGTAGATTAAACCCATCAGGAAGTCTCATATAGATATTTTTATCTATATCGCCATATAGATATGCAGTCACAACGTCCATGAGCTGCATTTCTAGGCTTTCCAGAGAAGTTAGGCTGATTAAAAATCGGAAGGTGATCGAATCCATGACCGGGGAATACGTATCTTCGTAATCAATCCCCGGTCTTTGGGAAAATCCCTGGGCTACAAGGCGTGCCTTATAGCGAACGATCACATTATTTTCATCTCTTTTTCTTATGAAAACCCACTTATATCCCACAGGTTTTACACCTACTGGTGTTTGGACTACTGGTCCAAAGACTTTGCGTTTCAAGAGTGAGTCCAGCTCTACTCTTATTGCCTCGTCCCACTTTGGCCAATCATCTCTGCGTTTACATTCCGCTAGAGATCGTGGTTCGACGTCATCGTCATATTCAGTGACGTGAACGGAAATATCGAACGCAAAATCGTCGTCGACGACTATGCTATTTTTGTCCAGTACTTCTCCAGTACGTACAAAATTTAATGATGTTTCTCCTATTGTTTCCTCTGCTGGGGAAATCAGGAGGGGAGAAGTAGCTGGTCTGAGCTCAGCATCCTGTGGAGGGATAATCTTAGTATCGCCAGGAGTCTTCCTCTTTCGAGGAACTTTATCTTTTGAACCTGGTGGGCGTCCTCTTTTCATTTGAGGTACAACCAATTCTGCTGCCGGTGGGCTGCATCCATCTATGGGGATGTCAATCCTAGCTGGCGTATTGGCAGTAGGGACGTGTGAACGAACAATCTTCTGGTTGTCCGTGAATTTATCCGGTAAAAGATGTACTGTATTCTGGATGTGAAGGATCTTCAGGATCTCATCTTCACACAGATTAGTACGCGGATCATATAGGGACAAAGACTTCTGGTCCCAACTAATGGTCTCAGAAGCTTCTGGCTTCTTAGACTGTGTGCCCAGTTTTGGAAAAAATTTCTTATTAAATTCACAGTCTGCAAAACGTGCCTTGAATGCGTCACCCGTCAGGGGTTCAAGGTATCTGATAATAGAGGGCGAATCAAACCCAATATATATACCTAGACGACGCTGAGGACCCATTTTGGTCCTCTGCGGTGGTGCTATTGGGACATATACCGCACAACCAAACACTCTCAAATGAGAGATATCCGGAGGTGCGCCGTATGCTAGTTGCATCAGGGATAAAGTGTGACCTCCAAAGGGTCTTATCTTAATAAGTGATGCGACATGTAAAATAGCATGCCCCCAAGCATCCACAGGCAACTGTGATTGCATAAGCAATGGACGTGCAATCCATTGGAGTCTTTTTATAAGAGCCTCAGCTAATCCGTTTTGGGTGTGAACATGTGCTACCGGATGTTCAACTTCAATACCCGTTGCCCGGCAATAGTCTTCGAAGACTTGTGAAGTAAATTCTCCCGCATTATCAAGACGTAGTTTCTTGATATGGTTATCGGGGAAATGAGCACGCAACCTTATTATTTGTGCCAATAGCTTTGGAAAAGCTAGGTTGCGGGTGGACAAGAGGCACACATAAGACCATTTGGTTGATGCATCAATCAGTACCATGAAGTACCGAAATGGGCCACTTGCGGGGTGAATAGGCCCGCAAATGTCACCATGAATTCTCTCAAGGAAGCCAGGAGACTCTAATCCCACTTTCAGGAGGGATGGTCTCGTTATTAGTTTTCCCTTAAAACAAGGGAGACATGGAAATTCACCCTTTTGAAGAATCTTCAGGTTCTTCAATTTGTGTCCACGGGATTCAGTGATGATGCGTCGCATCATTGCTGTTCCAGGGTGACCAAGTCTATTGTGCCAGAGTTGGAATTCTAGTAGTGATTGGCACGTCTGGTGTTCAATCATATTGGCTTCTACTGGTTGAATGTATGTTTGGTATAGACCCGACGGGAGTCCCTTGATTCGCTCGCAGATGATCTTCCGGTCATCTTTTTGACGAGTTACAATTAGATATTCAACCTTATTTTTATCCCTGGTCTCTAAGTGATATCCGTTTAAACGGAAATCCTTGAAACTTACGAGATTTCTGTTTGATATGGGAGAGAATAATGCATTATTAATTTGAAGTCTTGTGTTATTTGGGAGCAATATAATTGCTTCACCAGTTCCTTCGATTATTTGGGACAGTCCTGAAATTGTGATAACAGGACCGTCATATTTGTTTAAGCTATTAAAATAGCAATGATCGCGAAGGATTGTGTGCGTCGAGGCACTGTCCACTAGGCACTCAGACATCATCTATATAAGCCAAAAAAAGAAATTTTATTTGAGGGAAAATGTAGACAACATTCATAAATAAAAGTCCGCACTAAAGCAAATAACAGATGAAGATACATCGAATTCTAAATGCATAGATAAATGATGATGCTCAATCTAGCAGATCGTCGTTCTCGAAGTCTTTAGCAGTAAAGACTGTTGGCGGCTGTACACCTGCCACGTTTGTTTCAGGTCGAGACTTCTGGCTCGCCTGGTATAGATCATGTAGGTGGCGAGGAGTGCGGCCGCATCTATGGCATTTGTCCTCCCAGGTCTTCTTTGGAAGTGACACGTGCTTGGTGTCCTTTCGCTTCCAAGTGAAGTTTCTTTTCCCTTTATTGTTTTTGTTTGTCTGGGGAGCTGCACCTCTTGGTTGCTTCATTACCGCTTTCCCTTTAGTATTTTTAGTCTTCCTCTTGTTTTTCCACTTCTGGGGAGAAACGTGGTGGGCTTCAGGGATAGGGGCAGTGCCAGCTGGACGTAAGTTATGAGTTGCTAGCAGTAAATCTCGATTCTGCTTTGCTCTAAGTAGACATGAGATTAGATCGGAGAATCTCGTGAAGTTGCGTTCACGATACTGCTGCATGAGGATTGCATCTTTCTCGTGAAACGAGGTAAATGTTTTTTCCAACATGCGCTGTTCTGTCACTTCTTCACCGCACAACTTCATGCGTGAGGTGATGTTATGAAGTGCAGAATTATACTCAGCGACGGACTTATAGTCCTGAAGTCTGAGGTTTTCCCACTCATAACTGGCACGTGGTAATATAACATCAATTTGATGTTTATACCGTGCTTCCAGTGCTGTCCACAGGTCCTTCGGGTCCTCAACCGTTAAGTATTCGGCCTTTAAGGTCCGATCTATATGCTTCCTAATGTAGATTATGGCTTTCACCTTATCTACATCGGATACAGTGGTTGTGGGGCTGCTGCTAGCTGTAGCAGAAGCTTCGGCCGCTGCTGGGGCCGAGGAAGGAGCCAAAATGGACCCAAGGAGGGCCATTGAACGCAAGTGGAACTTCAGGTCCACTCGCCAACTCAGGTAATTTGTCCCTGCAGAATCGAGGACCTCGAAATCGACGCTTGCTAATTTTGCCATTTATCTACGTATTTTAAAATGAGCATGAATTAATTAAAATTCAAAAATTCATGCATAAAGAAATAAACAAGTAAAAATGCGGGGATCGGCCAGATACCCAAAATAGTACACAGTCCAAAGTTCGTTTAAAGTCCATAATAGAAGAAAAAAATAATACAACTTTGGAAACCCAAACTGAACTGGGTCCCTATATCTCCGTCTTCATATGCTGTTGCATCGAGCTTTGGCTTACACAGTCATGAATCGACTCCTTGCGGTCCAGCGGACGCGGCCAGGGAATTGACTAAGCCAGGACCACTTGTTACCCAGTCAAGCTAGGTTGGTCCAGCAAACTTAGCCAAGCACATTGACCGACATCATGATCCATTGAAGGAGTTTTCATCAATTCTATGTGCTGTTGCATCGAGCTTTGGCTTTAAAATACAAATTTCCTCACTTACAAATTCTCTCAAAAGAAAATAAAAGTGCAAGGAAAGTAAATAGGTATACAATGGCCGATCCCGAAAAACACATTTTTACTGATTTAAACATCCACGCAGTTCTAAATATGCTACGGGCATAAAAGTAAACAACCACACATATATCTCAAGCAAAACATATGGTAAGGGAAACTAGAAAATATAAATATCTTGTAGACCACGTGGAAACGTCATACACCGTTAGGTTAGTTGACTAACGGCAGAGCGGTCTCAGGATCTTTAAGATAATTATATTTTGAAAAATAGAGTCCTAGTAAACCATAGATTATAATATGCAAGAGGGATGTTTAAAACAATTTGTCAACATGGAATATATAAATTATTTTTGATTTTACTTAGGGGAGAGTCCCGTTAAGGAATTGGCATAAGGCCATTATATAGTATGCTAAAATATATACCGTTAGGTAATAGGGGCTGCAGGCCCTAAAACAAGAAAAATAAATAAATTAATATGTTGATTGGGGCTGCAGGCCCATAAGTCAAATATTAATCATTTTAATAAGCAATTTTATTCACTTGGATTCTAGTCCAATAAAAAATAGCCAAATAAAATTATTATTAATATTTGGGCTGCAGGCCCATTTTGCAAATATTTAATTAACATATTAAGTTTGCAATTGGATTAACTGGGCTTCTGGCCCAATTTTGGTAATCAAAATTAATAATTACTCTGAATGGGGCTGCTGGCCCATAAAACTTCCAGGCTATCTGATTTATTAAAGATTACAGGCTATCTGTGCATCTAGAAGACCATCAGATTATCCAATTCGACGGTTACAAAGAAACATCAATCCTCAAATGCTAATGTTAAACAAGTCATAATGATAACGTCCATTACTATTGGCCAAGTTAAGATATCAGAATTATCAAGTCTTGTCTGATTTATTTATTTATTTATAAATCCATGCTAATGCTAATGTTAAATCCTCAATCTACGGCCCACGGACAAGATTTCATTACCAGAAATTGATTATTACCAAAAGATTATGTGGCAAATTTAATACTTATTTAATACCTACAACTCTCAGGAGGGCCTGTGCCTTACACATGGAGGCGACAGATCCAATATTCAAATTAGCCGTGGGCTAGTACTGTGCCAGGGCCGAGTGGAGTAAAGATAGAAAGGTTTAGACCAAAGAATAAAGGATAACCATGGAGATCGTGTTCCATAAATATGATATGTTATTATCATTCTTCGCATAATATAAGTAATCATATGTGACATAGGTATAAAAAAGAAACACTTCGGGGGTAGCCGAAGGGTTTTCAGAAAATTTTTTATATATATTAATTTTGATGAATATCAAATTGTTATAGATTTATACATGTCTATAGAATTGCCTATAGTAAAGCTATATAAAATCTTAGCTTACAATATTTTGTAAGTATCTACGGGATAGAAAAAGTTACCTCTAGATCAAAGATCTAGGGAAGATCGTGATAATAAAAATCCGTAGATAGTTCCGCTCCCGATACGCTCCAAAAAATTTCCGCAAAGCTTCGTCGCAACAATAGATTCCTTTGCGCGTACGGGTTTAATTTTTGAGGGGAGACGGGATGAAAAGCTCAAAGAATTTTAGAGCAAACGAGCTGATAACGTGTTGTATGATAATGAACTCAAGAGAGAGAGAGAGAGAGAATTTCATTGCTAAGAATAAGTCACCATGGCTAAGAGCCATGGTGCTCTATTTATATATCTCATAGTGGGGAGGCCAAAAGCCTCTAGGAGACCAAGGGTCCCCATTACTCTAAGTAATGGGGGCCTAATGAGTGGGTAATGAAGGAGGGGAGGCCAAAGGCCTCCCTCATTCATAACAAAATTAAAGGAAATTGAATATGGCTGCAATTTTTTTTGGGGGGGGGGATTACATTGCGAATATGCAGAGGAAAAGAAGACGCTCGGTATGCCGGTGAAAGAAACAAACATTATTATTTCAGAATTAACAACACCTACAACGACAGCTGTATGTGGTCGAACGATCCAATTAAAGACTAAACTTGGAAAATTACTTAATTGTTATGAATGGGCCTTGAGACTTTTCATATCAAGGACCATTGGTATCCACCATCATTTTGCAGACCCTTGATATCCATCTTCTTGTAACAGCTAATTCTAAGATATATATGATCTATGGTTTTCACCATGGAAGTTGATTCTTAACACGTTATCAAGCACGATAGTTTCTACCAAAAAATCCGAGCAAGATCAATTTTTTGTCGTGCTTTTGCGAACTTCATAAGGAGCAGGATCAGTTTATTTGCTTCGGAACTTCCCTAGATCTAACGGATCTAGATGTACATTGCTCAATTTTTTTAGATCTAAACTCATTATTTTTATCATATAGTTTAGACCTATATAATTTAAATGTCGGACAACTTGATGATACTAGACTTGCTGGCTTGAAAATGCCGATTAAATGAAGCAACTAATAATGGTTAGCATTTTAGCCCATCTTTTCTTAATGCCATACTGTCAAATATGATAATCATCAAACAAGTTGGACCTTTTATTCATTCAGATTGATCCCAAAGCACATATATTATCACCTGATGCACTCAGTTTAATCACCAGACTTTAATTTTCAACCCTCAAGACTTGTTTATTTCGAAAATTCTTGAACGTGAGGGTGCCGTCTGGGTATTTGTATCAATTGATGTATCAATAACCATTTGTTTCTGAACAAACCATTCTAGATATTGCCAACTTTCTTGTACACTTGAGAGCCATCTAGATGTTAATTGTGGTCACTTTGTCTCCCGCACCGTTACCCCTGAAGGCAGGGGGCGCTGCCCTGAAGACAGTGCCCCCTCTATGCCCTCTGCAACCGTTGGCGAAGAGGGAGGGGGTGGGGGTGGGCGCAGCCCTGATGGCTGCGCCGATTCCCCCTCTCTCATTCGACTAACGCCGGCAAGGGCTTAACCCTCCGTAGCCCTGTTAGCTACGCCACCCCCTCCCTAATTCGATCACGGCCGGTAAAGGGAGGGGCTCCGCGGCCCTGACAGACGTGCCTCCGCACCCAAAATCCGAGCCAAGGGGTTTTCACAGCCCAGAAGCCCGCCAACAGTATCCTCGTGCACCCTCTGCGTCCCTGATAATTTGTCACGACCCGCTTCCCTAAAATGGAGGCGAGGCGTGAGAAGTCCGCTCAGACTTGGAGCTGTGAGGCTCCAGTCTGTAAAGCGTCTAGAATAACCGAGTATAGGTCCTTGCAAATGTGAAGCAGAACAAAGATAATAATAAAGAAAAGAGACAGATAAAATTATTTCAATCTCAGAATGTCCACAATAAATTCCAACATCGTAGAAAAGCCACCATGCTAAAAAGAAGAGTCTAAAAGGAGAGTACAAGAGTCTGACAGAGGCCTAAGGCATGGCCGACACAATACATAACATCAACAAGAAAAGAGAGGTTCTACGCACCGACAGCCTAACAACGACTAAGCAGAAAACAACAACAGCAAGAAGGAGCTCTAGGACTGGTCTCCAATGTCCTCGAACTCAACACCTGCAACTTGTTCGTCCTCGACGACCAACTCTGGCTCACAATCTAACATGTGACATCCAAAAGAGAAAAGGGGCACATGTCAGCAAGTCTACTAGAGACTTGTGCAAGGAAACTAAAAGAAGGAAAGCAACCTAGCAGTTCTAAAATGTGCGATGACATGGCAGTTTAATGCATGGATGCAACAAGTGAGACAATGCAATAAGCATGACATGTCAGCAAGTATAACATTCACACGGATTTTTACAAGTCAAGTAACATGTCGTGCTCCGAGTTTACGCCTTACAGCTGAAGTGGCTGTACGGGCACACTTCTACGCTGAGTGGTCACTTAACCCTACCCCTCCACGTGTAATCGGGTATTGGCTTTTGACCAACACATGTAGCCCACTTCTGGATCACGAGCCAGGAAATGTATTTGGCATAGGGTTGTGCCTGCAACGCAGGTGCCTAGACTCAACAAGTCAGGCATTGGCTTTTGACCAACACATGTAGCCCGCTTCTGGATCACGAGCCAGGAAGTGTATTTGGCATAGGGTTGTGCCTGCAACGCAGGTGCCTAACTTGACAAGGAAGTACATAGAGTGTGATACAAATGCAACATTCAAGCATGGATGACATGGCATGTCAAGTTATAATTTAAGAGCATACAGATAAGGAATTTAAACGTGACAGGCAGAGCACAAGTAAAGAGCATGCAGTTTTGAAAATTTAAACGTGACAAGCAGAAATGCATGAATGACATGGCTGTGTGACAGACCTAGATTCGTTGTCAAACTAGATCTTAAAATTGCATTTAGGCGAGTATCATTCGTCGCCTAGTCTCTTTTACACCTAAAACAAGAAATGGCCTAAAGCACGGCCTAAACAAAGAACTGGCAAGTTTCACTTGCCTGCAGTCAACCGTTCTGCAAAACCGTCCAATCAGTCCAGTCTACCTATGTGCTCGGATCACCAGCCTATAGTTCCAAATTAAATTATCTTTATTAGTGAATTACCAGACAATTAAAATACCGATTTTTATCTTGTTTAACATGGATGGGTTGGGGGTCCTAAGTGTTCAGAAATTTACCCTTACACGACGCGAGAGCTAACTGGCGTCGGGTAGCGACGCCAGAGGTTGGATTAACGGAAGTGTGCGACGATCCACTGTCCAGCAGCTATCAGCGACAACGATGGATGACAGTGATCCCGAACGACGACCAACCGGGTAGCGGCACGATCACCGAACAACGTCACAGAGAGGGAGGACGGCTGCATGCCGTTCCATGACGTCGGGAAGATACCAACAGTGGCAACGGGTCCTACGGTATCGGGAATAGCCGTGTTACGTACGGCTACGTCGCAACGGGGCACGGCAATGACGCGGGCTGTTTTGTGTGGTTTACGGCAATTGGCTGCAGCAGAGGAGGAGAGTTCGGCCTTGGGGTGATGCTCGAGGAGGGGGATGGCCGGAAGGTGACAGGCCGCGAGCTACAAGGGCTGAAAACGGCAGCTTGCGTGGAGCAATGATAGTTTTATAGGAGGGAAGGGGTTTCATGCGGTTTTAGGGAGGAGATGGAGGAGATCGGATCCATGGGGAGAGGAGCACCGCTCGAGGGGGTCTGAATGCCGCGGACTGCCGGAGCAACCGGGGACGACGCTGGCGAAGCTGGCCGCGAGAGGGGGCGTCGTTTGATGGGGTGAGGGATGCTTGCGTGGAGTGTTGCGGGAGCACGGGCTGCGGGGTCGTTACCGGAGGCTGCTGAGGGCCGGCGATGGTGCTGGCCGACGGCGAGGTGGCCGGGCAAGGGGAGAAGTCCGATGGTATGAGGAGGGTGCGGAAAAAAAAACCCTGATGGCGGCTGCGTGATAGAAGCTAGGGTTGGTTGCGTAAGGTGATAGATGTTAGGGTTTTTGCTATATAGATTTAGAGTTTGTGTAAAGTTAGGTGGTTGGGGAGAGAGAATGTGAGAGGGAGGGGTGGAACTTAATCTAAATTGGGTGGTGATTAGCTAGGAATAAGTCAACATGATACATTAATCCTATGGCTTAGATTAATTCAGATTTAATTAAGATTTAAATCAGGGATTTATAACGCTAAATACAAAATGAAGGAGATTAGTGTGGAAGGCCATCCAAACGGTGTCCGAAAAATATAATAAAAATACCGTGACGACCGTGTCGACGAGAGAATCGAGGCTACGATGATTGGTCACTGGTCACTGGTTAGGTCACAGAACTAAAAATAAAGAGATTTAACGACGAAGGTGGAATCTACGACACCTCTTCAAACAAAGTCAAATTGTGGAAGAACGACCCGTGAAATGACGTTCCAAATTAATTCCACAATTTAATACTCTCCGAGAGGGTCACAACGACATATCACACTATAGGATTTGGATACTGACAAGATCTAAAATAAATACGTGCACGAACAGGACTACGTGCATGAAAAGCGCATAAAGGATACGGGGCTCTAAAGGCGACAGTAATTTCAAGTTGGGCACACGTCGGGGGTTGGCTTGCTAAGGATGCAACCAAGGTGCTATGGCCCTATCGACACAATGACACGACTCACACACAAAGCAACAAAACCAATCAGGTACCCGAAATTGCTATACGCATAGCCGTATAACGAATAGTGGGTACCGGCCGTTACATCCAACCCACCTTAAAATAACGTCCGTCCTCGGACTTTCTAACTATAAATATAACTCTAGCCAGACTAGTAGTTATCCCAATCACATCACACTATAATTCAACCCGGTATAGTCATTACAAGTGCTTATATATGCACTAGATATTCAAACATTAACGTCACAACGTACATATACCCACATATACATTCCATAGTTGTATCGATCACGGAAAGTCAAATTCACACACATATTCCAATCATATAACACGCATACATCCCTTATATAACTACTACTTATCTAGTACAAAATAATAGTTCAGATACT
Organism: Scilla litardierei; assembly: GCA_030789695.1. Lineage (NCBI taxonomy): Eukaryota > Viridiplantae > Streptophyta > Magnoliopsida > Asparagales > Asparagaceae > Scilla > Scilla litardierei. The sequence goes on from CM061136.1 coordinate 60,496,566, forward strand.
CACATAAGAATAGTCTCACACTAGCAAATATAATCATTGCTCTACGTATAGATGACCACATATGCAAAAAACAAACATGGGTATACTACTCTCTAATATTTCCTAGTATACATCCAATACCAAACACATCAACACATGTAGTCACACCACACCATTATTAAATCAAGTTATTATATCTAAGATACATTTACCACCACTATAATTTCACAATTTTATAGTCATTCAAATGCATGCAAATATTTCACCATATATTCACATCACATACGATCCTATAACTATATTCACGACACGCCACATATACCATAGTCACCAATACCTATAACTAAGCACATACTTACCCGTGCATGGTGCACACCCATACACGCTTACATTTCATTCATGTATACCAATCATACCACTATATAATCAACACATCTACACACCTAGTTTATCTAGCACACATATGTTCACACATGCAAGTCCTCAGTAAATAACTATACCACAAGACCAACACATATAACTATATACTGGTATAACGACCCACAGTCATGTGTGTAACACAACCAGGCTCAAACAATCCTATCACTATACATACACCATCCATCGCTATAATCATGGCACTACACGCAACCACATACATATGTAACAATATACTTAGAGTATACCCACTCAAGCTTGAGTGAGACTCAAGACACATATCAGAATACTCTATATACGTAACACGGTATTTATACCTATACCAATACCACTCCAATGTATACACATATACCAATATAACCATATACATACCATAATGTCAATCACACTTAATATCTAGTCAGGTAACACCCACATAGTTCAACCACTTTATATACCATAATAATATTACAGACATCAGCACACGTACAATTATAATACCCTCCTAATATATATGCATTCATCGTATAGTCACACACATGTAACATATATATTCACACCATATCCATCTACCTATAATTAGTATACCTATACATCTACTTATCCGTACATAACTAAGATATGTAATAATCGAGTATACCTCATGGTATACACACACGCAACATCCAGTAAAATCAAGCAATACCAACCAAAATTATAATCCTACTACCATATGTATATCACATATATACACATGCAGCAAATACATAACTACTTGCGTTTAAGCACAATACATATCTACGTACGAGCACACACACTCACACGTACTAACATATAGGTCATATAATAGGCTTACTCACTTAACTATAAGTGCACCTATTATCATTACCCTAACATTCACCTGACTTACTAATATTTATATTTATACATATCAAGCATTCACAAGTATCTTCAAACTACATACACTACTAGTCTATACTCCAACACAATTTCTAAATATATACAGACATTACTAAAGTGTCATAGCTACCCATACATATTTAACTAATATCATCTATACAACTTCATATATATCACGAATAACACTGAGTATGTATATATCACACAATAGGCCAACATTAATATACTACAGGGGAGTACACTCATACGTGAGTGATACGCCGGGGTTCACACACACGGGTCCACACACTCTACTTATACATGCACCGCAACGACGTCGCATTAAAATCAATGGGCTCGCTACTATGCTAAGGTTGACACAGTCAACGACGAAAACTACAATTGAAAGGAAACCGAAACCAAAGCGTAACGAACAAGATCGAAAGGAGCGACTTCAGATTAAGGTGAGGATAAGGAGATAGCTTGGCTAGGTGAATCAGGGGTATAATTGTGAATGATTAGGGGGAAAAGAAAGTGTAATGATACTCTTATAGGATACAGGAAGTAGGACGTAAAAGATATAAGTTAAAACACTAACAGTATAAAACGATCATTGTAACGGTCCATATTTTTCAATGCAACTATTCACGGATTTTCAATTTTTTAAACTATTTTACAAAGGTTCGTCAGGAGTTTTACGATTTAAAAAATTTCTTATAAAAATATTTTGAAGTACCAGACTAGTTATGGAGTATTTTAGTAAGTTCGGGTTCCATCAAATACCTCTAACAGATTTGATAAAAATTCATTTTCAGTTATTATCGTTTTGGTTTAATAAATTTATTTTCTATATAAACATCATCAAAACATTTTCAAACTTCTACGGTAACATTCTATGATCATTTAAGGCTTCCCACATTAATTTCGTAATTTTCTGATATCATTTCAATAGAGAACCCGCAAACCCGCTTTCTAAACGTTTTGGCCTAAAACTAGTATCTCTGTAGCTCAAACCCTGAAACGGACTTCGTATTCGCCATCCTCACGACGATACGATACCGTGGGTATGTTTTCGTAATTTTTCGGACACGTTTACTAGTAGGGGCAAAATCGTAATTTCGTTTTTGTATTTTACTAATTACTTTCACTAATGGAGTTTTACTTATTACTAATTAACTTTAACCCTATATAACCATTCCCTAATCTCCCCCCATATTCATCTTCCCCAGGCTTTCGAACCCAGCCCAAACGAAACAACCCACAACCCATCATCTCTCTCCCTCCGAATCTCTCTCCCCCAAGGACAACCCCGTGCAACCCTCTCTCTATCTCTCTCACCCACGTTGTTGGATATGGAAGACGTTAGTACACCCTTGTAGGGGATGTATGAGGGAATACGGACCTCGAACGTCGCGTACACGAAGTCGTACGCAAAGGGAATATGTTCCCTTGCAGAGAGGATCTCTAGATTGATGGGAAAGTCGCATTATATGTGCATAAATGCATGCGACATATGGCTAATAAAGGGGTAATATCTTAAGCTTATATTGTACCATGCATATGGTACAACTTAAGCTTATAATATGCCATGTACGATGGTACACCTTAGTTAAATTGTTCCAAAGGAACAATTGATCCTAAAATAACTACCTTGGGGGCTATAAATAAGACCCAAGGGTTAGCCATTTCCTTACACTTTTGCATGGCATTCTTGCATGCATTTTCATTCTAGCGAAGCTCTGCCGAAATACTTCCTCTCCCTCTATCCAAGTTCTTAATCTAAAAGTAGAGATTTAGATTGTGGATTTAGTAGCCTTACTCCGTTCGTGAGAAGACTCGATCCGTCGTGGCGAATCCGAAGGCAAAGTTCCGAGACTACCGTGCCGCATACGCAAGCGTAAGTCTCAACTTTATTTATCGATCCTAACTCTGTTTTGGCAGGATCCTACATTGCCCTGGCCACTACCAGGGCCTGGCCGGCCCTGGCAGTGGCCAGGGCCTGGCCGGCCCTGGCAGTGGCCAGGGCCGGCCTGGCCAGCCCTGGCAGAGGCCAGGGCCAATGCCCTGGCCTCGGCCAGGGCATGGCCGGCCCTGGCCGGCCTCGGCCAGGGCAGAGGCCCTGGCCGAGGGGCCAGGGCCCCTGGCCGGCCAGGGCAGAGGCCCTGGCCGGCCCTTGGCCAAGCCTCAGCCAGGACAGAGGCCCTGGCCGGGAGAAGTTGCAGACCAAAATAATTGGTCGACCAATTTGGTCGTTTTGGTCGACCAATCCGACAGAAGGTCTTGGTCGATCGTGAACTTGCCGAATAACCCATACGGGGTGACAAAAGGCCTTGGTCAAACTCGAATGTGCCGATTAGCCCATACGGGGCTAACGACAGTCGCCTACTCTTGTTTTATAAAATTTTTTTTGGGCTCTACTGCTTGAAGATTAGCCATAATGCTCTACTTCATGCGAGATTAGCCATGTCATTGTGCTCTACTCTACGGAGATTAGCCAATGTACTTGTGACATTGTGCTCTACTCTACGGAGATTAGCCAATGTATTTCAAATTTTTGACAAAGATGTTTTCAAATAGGTTATGTCCCGTCCTTAAACTGGGATAGCGCAATTTAGAATTCCAAGTCCTACCACGATCCGGCCATGATCATCTAACCCATGGGTGTGTAGAACAGGTCTCGTGGCTTGGCAATTGTTGCGCTAAAATTCTTTGCGCAAACTCTCATCTATTCCATTTTGAAAGATATGTTTTTTAAAAATATTTTTCCGCTGCTGGTACCATACGGGTATCATTTCTGATTTCTTTTTACTTGAGATAAGTAAGAGGGATACTTTGAAAGTTACTTCTAGATGGTAGTTGGGAACGTAGTGAACTTCTCGATTCTAGAGTAACATTTCAACGCATCCAAGGAACTTATCAAGTGTTTAAAGAATCGAAACTATATGCATAGAATTTTGATCGTGTTTTTCATTCTCTTTGCAGTTTTTTGAATCGAATATGTCTACCGCTTCTAAGAACATTGTCGCAGAGCTTAACAAAGGTGAAAAGCTCAACGGCGACAATTATAAACTTTGGTCAATAAAAATCCAATATGTTTTGGAGGAGCAAGATGTGCTTGAAACACTCCAAAACATAATGGAAGAACCTGAGTTGGGCAATACGGCCCAACACAAGAGGGACCGGGAAGCTTATGAGACTTGGACTCGAAAGAACAAAATAGCACGTATTACGTTACTGTCCGCAATGGACAATGACATAATGCGTCTATTTCGGGAATTCGACCTATCCAAAGACATATGGTCTGAGCTAGAAATAAAGTTTGGTGGAACTTCGGTTACCAAACTCCGCTCCTTAAATATTCAATTTGATTCGTACAAGATGCGGCGAGATCATTCTATGAAAAAGCATCTCCGCCACATGGCGAATCTCATATCTGAATTAAAGGATGCGGGTGTTACGCTGTCTGACGAACAGCAGATCCAAGCAGTCATTCGTTCACTCCCAGATAGCTGGGATAACATGAAAATGCACCTCACTCATAATGAGTGCATTAAAACTTTAAGCGATGTATCGAAACACCTCGAACTCGAGGAAGAGCGGATGCAAGCCGCAAAACCAAGTGCAGAAGTGCACATGGCCGCTAGTTCCTCACATGGAGGAAATAAGCGGAAGAATAAACGCTTAAGTTTTGTGAACGAACGAAAGCAAGAACCAGAAATGTAACGACCACTTTTCGTTGAACGTTTTTCGTGCACGTGCTTTTGGCCGTGCACGTGTTTGTTTTAGACTTTGTTCGTTGCGAACACTTTCGTGTGATATGCCGTTGTGAACGTTTCTGAGAGTATTAAATAGTGGCACTAAATTGGAACGACGTTTCTCGAGTCGTTTTCCCACAATTTAAACTTATTCGATGAGACGTGGCGATTTTCACTTTTGACGGGAGACGTTTCCATTTTTGGTTTCGTCGTCCGACGTCGAAATTGAGATCTGTCTTCTTAGTTAGCTCACATTCATCGTCACGATCACCACGATATTTATTTTATAATTTTTGGAGTTCATTTGACCACTTTAATATTTTTAACAAGTTTTATAATATTTTTAATAATTTATTTTTAAATTAATTTCGGCCAAATAAAATTTATTTGAGTTTTAAACGTTTTAAAGAATTTTTGAGCCAATTTCCAGCTCATTTGGACCAAGTCAAATCCTTGGGTAAGTTGGAGAAGTTGATTTCAAATTTTAAATTATTTTAATATTCTAATCCTATTAGATTTAGCCCTAGACCAAGTCAACCCATCTATACTATATAAACAACCCCTAGGAAGACCTATTTTCGCAAGAAATTAGCCCTAGCCTATTCCAAAACCCAAATTGGACGTTGCGACGATTCGTCGCAACGTTGCGACCGAAGGAAACGGCCCCGTTCCCCCGCTCCGACCGAAGGCCAACCCCGCATCCATCGCCGCCCGCACACTGTAGCAGCACCGCTCCGTTCCCTCGGTCTGACCGAGGGATTGGCCCGCATCCAAGAAGCCCCGCATCGCAGCACAGCGCCCGCATCGACCCCGCTTGTCGCCCCGCTCCGCACCCCGCACGACCGACTCTCCCCATCGACCTGACCGACGAGAACCCTCGCACCCAGCCACCCCACAGCCGCTGCACACCCCAAATCGCCGCAGCCCCGCATTCTCAGCGCACGACCGAGAGTTCTCCCCGCATCGGCTGTGTACGACCGAGAGTCACTTGTCGCAACCCCGCACCCGTCGCACCGCTTGCCACCGTGGGCCCCCCCCAAGTTCTCCAGAGTTATTGTGGGTCCCCCAAAGGCCCCTAGGACTACTGTGGGCCCCACCTAGGTGCTTGCTCTTTGAGGATCCGTCGCGTACGACGTCGTCGCACGTCGTAGCCCGTCGTCGCACGTGCTAGCTTTGGAATCTGGAACCGTCGCCCCGGTTGAAGCTCTGAATTTTCCAGCGAGGAATATATATTGGAATCAGGACTTGGAGCGCGATCTATTATTCCAACCCCCGGCGTCGCTACCCGACGCCGGTGTAGCTTTCGCGTCGTGTTGAGGTAACGTTTTGCACCCTAGGACCCCAACCCAATTGCATGCTAATCAAGACTAAAATCAGTATTTTCAAAGTATTTTAAATGTTTTAAATTCACTAATCAAGATTAATAATATGGACTTTAGGCCGGTGGACTTGTGCACGTAGAATAATTGTGATTTTTGGACTCATTGGACGGTGTGCTCAGACGTCGTGCTTGCAGGCAAGTGAAACTTGCCAACTCTTGTGTAGGGCCATGTTTTTAGGCCACTTCCTTGTTCCTAGCATAAAAGAGACTAGTCAGTGAAATGATAGCTGGCTAGACGCCTACTTGATCTAGTTTGACAACGAAACTAGATCCGTCACCTAATTGATCTAGCTTGACAACGAAGCTAGATCCAACCCTTTAAACTTGTTGTTCATGCATACTAAACTGTCACGTTTACTTTTCTTATCTGTACGCACTTTTAACTGCCATGCATTGCATTCTACATGTCATCCAAGTTGATTGTTGCATTCGTAGCACACGCTACAATACTTGTACTCCTTGAATACTACTTCCGGGGGAAACGGGCCTCATGTGTTGGTCAAAAGCCAATGCCCGGGTTCCCTGGACCGGCTAGGTGCACCCCTACGCCATACTTATTTAAACACTTCCTGGCTCGTGGTTCAGAAGCGGGCCTCATGTGTTGAATAGAAACCAATGCCTGATACACGTGGAGGGGTAGGGATAAACGGTTACTTGAGCTTAGGAGTGGCCTGATCCGCCCTCTAGCCAAAAGACGGAATCTCTGTGCACGAGGTGCTAACTCTCCTTGTCTTGTACTTGTCTTGTGAATGATTCATGTAATACTTGTCATCCATGCCATGCCATGCTCGTACTTTACTTTACTTTACTTTACCTGCTGCACTCATACTTTAACTGCCATGTCATTGCATCATGCTAGAACTGCTAGGTTGCTCTCACTTGTACTTTCAGTTTCACTTGCACAAGTCTTCCAGACTTGCTGATATGTGCCCCTTTCTCTTTGGGTGTCACATGTTAGACCCTGAGCAAGAGATAGTTGTAGCGGACGAGGTAGTTGCTGACACTGAGCCTACGTTCGTCGAGGAGTTCGTGGACACCGGTGACCATTCTTTGAGTCTTCGTTGAGCTTTATTTTGTTTTAGGCCTTTTGTTAGTTGTTGGTGCGTAGCACCGTTGTTTTGTACTTGTACTTTGTTGGCCATGTTTGGGCCTTTAGCCTCTTTTCTTTTAGCCTGGTGGCTTTTCTGCGATGTTGGAATTTATATTTATGGATATTCTGAGATTATTCTTTTGTCTCATTTCATTATTATTATCTTGTTTCGCTCGCGTTGCAAGGACCTACAGTTTTAAATTTGATTGACGCTTATCGGACTTGCAGCTTTGTAGTTTCAAGTCTGAGCGGACCTTCTCACGCTTCGCCTCCATATTTTTGGGAAGCGGGGTGTGACAGGTTTTGTTGGTGGCCCATGCAGGTCCAGTCTTGCAACTGCGAATTAACGAAACAACGATAATAACGGAATGTCCATTAAATAAATTGCAACATCCGAGTCAGAAGCCCTAAGTCTAGTCGTTTTCTTAGGACACTAGGAGTAAGAAGTCTTAGTTAGACGCCTGTGTTTGCTAGTTAGAGGCCCCTGATTGTTAGTTAGACCCCCTCCTAGCAATTGATTTAATCGTCGTAGGAGTTACCTTAGTGGTTATTGCCTAACCCTGACCATATTAGACTTTTAGATTTTCCTTCGGTCGTTCGCTTTTGGGTTCATCGATTTCAGACCAAGCTGAACGCATTTCTTTACCGTCTAACCTTTAGAAGTCTTAGCGCTTAGTTTTTAATCCTTAGTTGGTCGACCGTAGGAGTTTCCCGTAGACTCTTCTGATTCATATCCTAGGCGTATGAATGTTTCGATCATCCGACCAATTTCCCTGCCTCGATTCACGAGATCGCCTCATGACGATCGTCGTCAATTTTCAAACCTTTCCGTTACAAATCTTGAATCTTCCGAAAGTATTTTTCGATTTCCTCTTTCCCTAAGTTTAAATTTGTTCAAAATTTTAATATACCTATATTTCATCCTCCTTCATTGATTTAAATTTTTAAAAACTTTTGTCGGAAATTATGAACTCTAGCTTATAATATTTTTCCAGCTAATAATTTTCGTACTCATGTAAATGCGTTGCCCCTCCATATATTAATTTTGTTCTGAACCGTACTTTTGCTTTGCCAATTCAATTTATAATTTCCCATTCTTATTTGTGTTATACGAATGATGCGTCGTGTTTACTTTAATATACTTTCAAGACACATGGAATTTCAGCTTTCAGCAAGTTGGTCCTTGCCCCTCGTTTTCGCTACTTCAGATTTTTGCAAAATTACTATTTTCACAACCTCTTCCTGCTTTAGACCCTCCCTGATTTGATTTTAAAGATTTACTATTCGATCTTGATAATTCTTATGCTAAGTTACTATAATTTTCTTTCCGCTCACCATACACACTTTTAGAAAATTTCTAAACCAAATTGAATCTCAATTATTTTTATGCCCGTATCAGGCTCGTTGTGCTTGTACGCTAAGAGCTTAGTGTAACCAGTTTTATTTTTGACAAATCCTGATTTCACTAAAAGAAGTTTCAATATTGATTTTCCATAGCCTAAAAGTTTTGAAAGCATTTAACATGAGTTTAAATCCTTCCGTTACTTGATTTCATTCTTTGACTTTCAAAACTTTTGACAATATTATATTAAATTACTAACGTATAAAATTTTCTAAACCATGTCCTTAATATTCGTGTAAATGATTTTACTTCCTATTACATTGATTTTTAAAACCAATAGACCATTTTCTTTTATTATGAATGCCCGACTCAAAATTATTTTGAACAACTCGTTTTATCGATTCTCAAATATTTCTTTTCAGACGAGGATTTTAATTTTGAAGAACAACAGTTTTCAGATTTCACGTATTTTAGCTTGTGCTACTTACCACATTTTCTTTTCCCCTCCTATATAAGCATCACTACATCTCCCTTTTCCCTCAACCTAAACATCACCATTGAGTCAATGTTCCGTCTAACCAAGCTGTCTCCTTGTATTCGTTCTAACTGAACTCGTGCTTATCGATCCTTCCCTCGCCACGCTCTCGACCTCCCTTGTTGCTAGACTTTAGTGCCCGTCAATATCTGTGTCAACTCTTAGTTGTTAGTAGGCCCTTGGACCTTTGTGAGGTGTCGTAGTGCACGTACCTAAGTTGTGTACGTGGGTTGAATGAGTCTAACCCCATAGTATATTGTTGCTTGCCTATTGTGTGATATATATAAATATACACTCGGAGTTATTCGTGATAGTATTAAGTGATTGTGTGTTAGTATTTATAGACTCTTGTGTGGAAAGCTATACCATACTAGGGATGCTTGTGTATATAAGAGTTGGTGTTAGAATATCTAAGTTGTGTATGTAATTAGAGATACTTATAATGGTTGAAATAAATGATTGGTAAAGCTATGTGTATGTTAGTAGTGATAGTAATAATAGTACGTATGGTTAAGAGGGTAGGCCTATTATGTGATCTATATGTTAGTACGTATGAGTGTGTGCTCGTATGTGGGTATGTATTGTGTTTAGACGTAAGTAGTTATGTTTTGTTGCCTGAGTATATAGGTGATATACATATGGAAGTAGGAGTATAATTTTGATTGGTATTGCTTGCTTTTCGGGATGTTGCATGCGTGCATACCGTGAGGTATACACGACTATTGCACATCTTAATTATGTACGTGTGGATGTGTTAGTGTACAAATTATAGGTAGTAGGCTATGGTGTGAATATATACATTATTTATGTGTGACTATACGGTGAATGATTGTACTAGGGGGGGGGGGGGGGGTATTATAAATATGTGGGTACTGGTGTCTGTATTATTATGGTATATAAATTGATTTAACTACGTGAGTATTGCCTGACTAAAATATTAAGTGTGATTGATTTATGGAATGTATATGGTTGTATTGGTAGATGCATATATATATATATATATATATATATATATATATATATATATATATATATATATATATATATATATATATATATGTTGGAGTGGTATTGGTATAGGTATGAATGCAGTGTTACGCATATAGAATATTCTAATATGTGTATTGAGTCTCACTCAAGCTTGAGTGGGTATACTCCAAGTATATTGAATGTATGTTTGTAGTTTGAATATAGCAATGCTTGATGTATGTATAGTGATAGAAGTGTTTGTGCCTGGTTGAGTTACGCACATGATTGTGGGTCGCTACGCCAATATATAGTTATAGGTGTTGGTCTTGTGGTATAGCTAATTACTAAGGACTTGCCCATGTGAACATATGTGTACTAGCTAAACTAGGTGTGTAGATGTACTAGTAATGTAATGGTATGATTGGTGTGCGTGAATGAAAAGCTAGCGTGTATGGGTGTGCACCATGCACGGGTAAGTATGTGCTTAGTTATAAGAATTATGACTATGGTATATGTGGCGTGTCGTAAATACAGTTATAGGACCGTACGTAATGTGAATGTATGGTGAAATATTTGAATGCATTGAATGACTGTATATATATTGTGAAACTATAGCGAATGTATATAGTGAACTTGATTTAATAATGGTATGGTGTGACTATATGTGTTGAGATGTTTGGTATTGGATGAATATTAGAGGGTAGTATACCCTTGATGTTTGTGCATAGGTAGCTATCTATACGTAGAGCAATGATTGTATTTGCTAAGTGTGAGATCATACTTATATGAGTACCTGAAATATTGTTTTGTGATTAGGTAGGTAGTAGTTATATAAGGGATGTATGTTTATATACCTGATTGAAATACATGTATGAATTTGACTGACTATAATAGGTATAAGTGTATACGTATGTGAATGTATATGTATACGTGGTGGTAGTGTAAATGTTTGACTACCTAGTGCGTATATAAGCACTTGTAATGACTATACCTGGTTGAATTATTATATGACTTGATTGGGGTAGTTATTAGAGCGACTAGATATATTAGAAAGTCCGAGGACGGACTTTATTCTAAGGTGGGGAGGATGTAACGACCACTTTTCGTTGAACGTTTTTCGTGCACGTGCTTTTGGCCGTGCACGTGTTTGTTTTAGACTTTGTTCGTTGCGAACACTTTCGTGTGATATGCCGTTGTGAACGTCTCTGAGAGTATTAAATAGTGGCACTAAATTGGAACGACGTTTCTCGAGTCGTTTTCCCACAATTTAAACTTATTCGATGAGACGTGGCGATTTTCACTTTTGACGGGAGACGTTTCCATTTTTGGTTTCGTCGTCCGACGTCGAAATTGAGATCTGTCTTCTTAGTTAGCTCACATTCGTCGTCACGATCACCACGATATTTATTTTATAATTTTTGGAGTTCATTTGACCACTTTAATATTTTTAACAAGTTTTATAATATTTTTAATAATTTATTTTTAAATTAATTTCGGCCAAATAAAATTTATTTGAGTTTTAAACGTTTTAAAGAATTTTTAAGCCAATTTCCAGCTCATTTGGACCAAGTCAAATCCTTGGGTAAGTTGGAGAAGTTGATTTCAAATTTTAAATTATTTTAATATTCTAATCCTATTAGATTTAGCCCTAGACCAAGTCAACCCATCTATACTATATAAACAACCCCTAGGAAGACCTATTTTCGCAAGAAATTAGCCCTAGCCTATTCCAAAACCCAAATTGGACGTTGCGACGATTCGTCGCAACGTTGCGACGTTCAGCCACCGCACGACCGAAGGAAACGGCCCCGTTCCCCCGCTCCGACCGAAGGCCAACCCCGCATCCATCGCCGCCCGCACACTGCAGCAGAACCGCTCCGTTCCCTCGGTCTGACCGAGGGATTGGCCCGCATCCAAGAAGCCCCGCATCGCAGCACAGCGCCCGCATCGACCCCGCTTGTCGCCCCGCTCCGCACCCTGCACGACCGACTCTCCCCATCGACCTAACCGATGAGAACCCTCGCACCCAGCCACCCCGCAACCGCTGCACACCCCAAATCGCCGCAGCCCCGCATTCTCAGCGCACGACCGAGAGTTCTCCCCGCATCGGCTGTGTACGACCGAGAGTCACTTGTCGCAACCCCGCACCCGTCGCACCGCTTGCCACCGTGGGCCCCCCCAAGTTCTCCAGAGTTATTGTGGGTCCCCCAAAGGCCCCTAGGACTACTGTGGGCCCCACCTAGGTGCTTGCTCTTTGAGGATCCGTCGCGTACGACGTCGTCGCACGTCGTAGCCCGTCGTCGCACGTGCTAGCTTTGGAATCTGGAACCGTCGCCCCGGTTGAAGCTCTGAATTTTCCAGCGAGGAATATATATTGGAATCAGGACTTGGAGCGCGATCTATTATTCCAACCCCCGGCGTCGCTACCCGACGCCGGTGTAGCTTTGCGTCGTGTTGAGGTCACGTTTTGCACCCTAGGACCCCAACCCAATTGCATGCTAATCAAGACTAAAATCAGTATTTTCAAAGTATTTTAAATGTTTTAAATTCACTAATCAAGATTAATAATATGGACTTTAGGCCGGTGGACTTGTGCACGTAGAATAATTGTGATTTTTGGACTCATTGGACGGTGTGCTCAGACGTCGTGCTTGCAGGCAAGTGAAACTTGCCAACTCTTGTGTAGGGCCATGTTTTTAGGCCACTTCCTTGTTCCTAGCATAAAAGAGACTAGTCAGTGAAATGATAGCTGGCTAGACGCCTACTTGATCTAGTTTGACAACGAAACTAGATCCGTCACCTAATTGATCTAGCTTGACAACGAAGCTAGATCCAACCCTTTAAACTTGTTGTTCATGCATACTAAACTGTCACGTTTACTTTTCTTATCTGTACGCACTTTTAACTGCCATGCATTGCATTCTACATGTCATCCAAGTTGATTGTTGCATTTGTAGCACACGCTACAATACTTGTACTCCTTGAATACTACTTCCGGGGGAAACGGGCCTCATGTGTTGGTCAAAAGCCAATGCCCGGGTTCCCTGGACCGGCTAGGTGCACCCCTACGCCATACTTGTTTAAACACTTCCTGGCTCGTGGTCCAGAAGCGGGCCTCATGTGTTGGCTAGAAACCAATGCCCGATACACGTGGAGGGGTAGGGATAAACGGTTACTTGAGCTTAGGAGTGGCCTGATCCGCCCTCTAGCCAAAAGACGGAATCTCTGTGCACGAGGTGCTAACTCTCCTTGTCTTGTACTTGTCTTGTGAATGATTCATGTAATACTTGTCATCCATGCCATGCCATGCTCGTACTTTACTTTACTTTACTTTACCTGCTGCACTCATACTTTAACTGCCATGTCATTGCATCATGCTAGAACTGCTAGGTTGCTCTTACTTGTACTTTCAGTTTCACTTGCACAAGTCTTCCAGACTTGCTGACATGTGCCCCTTTCTCTTTGGGTGTCACATGTTAGACCCTGAGCAAGAGATAGTTGTAGCGGACGAGGTAGTTGCTGACACTGAGCCTACGTTCGTCGAGGAGTTCGTGGACACCGGTGACCATTCTTTGAGTCTTCGTTGAGCTTTATTTTGTTTTAGGCCTTTTGTTAGTTGTTGGTGCGTAGCACCGTTGTTTTGTACTTGTACTTTGTTGGCCATGTTTGGGCCTTTAGCCTCTTTTCTTTTAGCCTGGTGGCTTTTCTGCGATGTTGGAATTTATATTTATGGATATTCTGAGATTATTCTTTTGTCTCATTTCATTATTATTATCTTGTTTCGCTCGCGTTGCAAGGACCTGCAGTTTTAAATTTGATTGACGCTTATCGGACTTGCAGCTTTGTAGTTTCAAGTCTGAGCGGACCTTCTCGCGCTTCGCCTCCATATTTTTGGGAAGCGGGGCGTGACAAGAAACCTCAAAGAAGACTAAGAACAAAAAGTGGCAAAAGAATGTTCACTCAAAGAAGAAAAACTTGAAAAAGATCAAGGGCTTTAAGTGCAACAAGTACGGTCACTTCGCCCGTACGTGTACGGATGGAAGTGATAAGGTAACTTGTAGGGCTAGTTACATATGTGTTTCTAGTTCCATGTTTCTTACTGAATCTAACTATTTTTGGTTGATTGATTCAGGGGCCACAGACCACGTAGCGAAGGACAGAAGGTTCTTCGTAGAGTATCGAAATATAACTCAAGAAACAAAGTGGATATACGTCGGCAACAACACACGTGTTGAAGTCAAAGGCGTCGGAACATGCAAGCTAGTTCTCGACAACGGCCGGACTTTATTATTGCACGACGTCCTCTTTGCTCCAGATATTAGAAGAAATATCGTATCCGTGGTCATGTTAATGTCTTTAGATTATGAATGGAGGTTCTATAAACAGAATGTTGACCTTGTTTGTAATAGTTCTTTAATTGGGTCGGGTAATGTTTGTAATGGATTAATTGTTTTAAACACAATGTATGATGATTCTTCTTCCATTAATGAAAGTTTCCATTTGACAAATGCTTCTAACTCTGAATCTGAGATCATTTGTTGGCATGCAAGACTTGGTCATATTGGACCAACTAGAATGGATAGACTTGCCAAAAGTGGCTTGCTATCTAATGTTTCAAAAGTTGAAATGTCAACTTGTGAACATTGTCTTGTAGGGAAAACTTGTCGCAAGCCGTTTGGAACTGGCACAAGGGCCGAAGTTCCATTACAGCTTATCCATTCGGATATTGCGGTCCAATGAATGTTAAAACAAGATGCGGGAAGTCCTATTTCATCACCTTCATTGATGACTTCACTCGTTTCGGTCATATTTATTTGATTTCTCACAAACATGAAGCTTTAACTTGCTTCAAAAACTATATGAGTTTAGTAGAAAATCAACTAGATCGCAAGATAAAGGTCTTGCGAACCGATCGGGGTGGAGAATATCAATCAACGAGTTTTAAGGAACTCTGTGATGAAAAAGGCATAGTTCATCAAATAACTATTCCTTATACTCCGCAACAAAACGGTGTTGCGGAAAGAAGAAATAGGACATTGATGGAAATGGTCCGATCAATGATGTCTCAGGCAAATTTGCCCATCACCTTTTGGGGTGATGCATTATTGACGGCAGCATTCATCTTAAACCGTGTACCCTCGAAGTCGGTAAGTTCTACTCCTTATGAGTTGTGGAACAATAGAACTCCAGACTTAAGCATTCTAAAACCTTGGGGTTGTGCCTCTTACGCACATTTATCCTCTCACAAATATGGCAAACTTGGGCCACGTGGGAGGAAGTGTATCTTCATCCGATACGCTGAAAACTCCAAAGGATATGTTTTCGTCGGTCAAGAGGACAATGTGGGTCTAATAGAATTCGAATCGAGGGATGTTGTCTTCTTGGAAAACGAGTTTCCAAGACAGGGTGAGATAAGTCAAGACTTATCCTTGTTTAAGACTTGGGATCAAGAAGGATCGGAACGTTCGAGTGGGAGAATTCTTGGTGAAGAAGAAAATACGTTTCAAACTTCACCAATGGTTGATACGAACGATACCAATCCTATTCCGAGTGGGAGTGATATTATTCCAAGTGGGAGTGATGTCATTCCAAGTGGGAGTGATCAAACTCAAACAAGACGTAGTAATCGAACGAGGCTAACACCTCTGAGATTTGAGGATGAATTTCCTCAAACATTCATGACATTACTACAAGATGATGACGAACCTACAAATTTCAAACAGGCCGTCACATGCCCTGCTAAAGATAAATGGATAGCGGCAATGGAAGAAGAACTTCAATCCATGAAAACAAACCAAGTCTGGGACTTGGTTGATTTACCTAAGGGACGTAGAGCCATTGGGAACAAGTGGGTTCTCAAAATCAAGCATAAGGCTGATGGCTCCATCGAGAAATATAAAGCTCGCCTTGTTGCGAAAGGTTTCACGCAACAGGAAGGAATAGACTACGAAGAGACTTTCTCTCATGTCGTGCGTTTTACCTCCATTCGCTTAATTCTGGCAATGGTGGCTTGTTTGGACCTCGAGTTACATCAGATGGATGTAAAGACTGCTTTTCTTAACGGAGAACTAGATGAGGAGATCTACATGAAACAACCAAACGGGTTCGTACAAGAAGAAAACAAACATAAGGTTTGTAAACTTCGTAAATCCGTATATGGTCTTAAACAATCCTCAAGGCAGTGGTATATGCGCTTTCAAGAAGTCGTTTTGTCGTATGGTTTCTCCATGCTCGACGAAGACAACTGCGTATATATTAAGAGGATTAAAAACAAGTATGTAATTATGTCTCTTTATGTAGATGACATACTTATAGCCGGAAATGATAAGCGTCTTATCATGGATATCAAAGCTTGGCTTTCATCCGTCTTTGAGATGAAAGACATGGGTGAAGCTGCATATATCCTTAGGGTTAAGATCTCAAGGAATCGTTCCAAGAAACTTCTCTCTCTCTCTCAAGAGACATATATAAAGAAAGTCTTAGAACAGTTTAATATGTAGGACTGCAAGCCAATTGATACTCCAATAAGCAAATGCGAGGGTCTATGTTTGGAAATGTGTCCCAAAGATCCAAAAGAAAAGAAAGCTATGGAAAAGGTTCCATACTCCAGTGCTGTCGGGAGTCTGATGTCCGCCATGATGTGTACCAGACCAGACATTTGCTATGTTGTTGGTATGGTAAGCCGTTACCAATCCAACCCAGGACAGGCACACTGGAAAGCGGTGAAGAGGATATTAAGATACCTCAAAGGGACTGCAGACTATGCGTTATGCTATCAAGGCAATACCTTGAGACTCGAAGGCTATACCGATGCTGATTGGGCGGGTGATCTCGATGAGCGAAGATCTACCTCAGGCTTTGTTTACTTGCTCGGGAATGGTGCAATATCCTGGAGCAGCAAGAAGCAAACCTGCATCGCCCTGTCAACCATGGAAGCCGAATTCGTAGCATTCAGCATGGCGGTCCAAGAAGCTGTTTGGCTTAGGAAATTCTTAGACAGGCTGACGAATGCCACTGACTCGAGCACTGTTCCTATATACAGTGATAGTCAAGCTTCGATTGCCTATGTCAAAGATCCTAAATTTCATTGTAAGACCAAACATATTGACATTCGATTCAAGTTTACGAAGAACTATGACAAACGGAAGGAAGTAGACATAGGATACATATCCACGCATGAGATGATAGCGGATCCCCTTACTAAGGCGATCCCCAGAGATGTGTTTTTCAAACAATTATCATCTATGGGAATGCGTAGGTGCTGAGCTGTATCATGTAATATTTCCCATGTCTATAGAAGATCAAAGTTTAATTTGCATACAAGTTTCTTACAAATGATTTTATATACATTTGTGTTTAAGTCTCAGCTATTTTATTGTGTGTATGTCGGACAGATTAAGGTTGACTCTCTCACATGAGCAACCGCCTTATCTTATCAGATGGATAAGACGGAGATGAGACTAGTTTAAAGTCAAAATCATTAGACAAATGATTTAGAGTCGTGACTTAAACAAGATAGTCGAATGAAAGATCTGCATCATATGGATGCTTACAAAAGATCTGAGATCTGTATCACAAGGATATTTGAAAGAGATCTCATAGGATTTTTTAAATCCTATCTGTCTTATGAAGGATGAGAGTCCGGGAATATTTCATGAGTAGTAAGGGGACTCAAAAGATAGGCACTGTGGTGTCTGATCTTTCATCCGTACAACATCATTAAGACATACTCTCCCTGGGAAAGGAGTGATGTTGTAATACGTGTTCATACCACGTATGCATTTCGACCACTGAGTTAGTAGCAATAGTGTTTGCTATTATGTGAGACTCAAAGACCATACGGGTCTTAACTCTTACCCTCAAGGACTCCAATTGGTTCCTTTAGATTTGACGAGATGATCGCTCTCTTAGCGCGTTGCTAATGGGCTATGATAATTCGGCTCGGCGGGGCACGTTAGAAAAGCGAATCAAGTCAAGATCAGAAGGTTCGCAAGAAGAGGAAGATTGATTTCATATTCACATTTGGACTTTAAATGATTCAAAGCTGGCCAGCCAATTGTAATCCAGATGGGATTCAATTGTTGAATATAAAGTATAAGAAATGTGAAGAAATAATCTAGGGTAAAGCATGCGTTGAACTACTCAACTTTGCACCTTCGAGGTCGTTGTGTATCTCTAACAAGTGCACAACAACAGACTCTACGCGTATGACGGTCGCACGGTCTATTTCTCGGTATGATAGATGAAAGAACTAAGAGAAAGACGTTCTCTTACAATCCCCTCAAGTGTGAGTGGGAGATCTTGGATATGGAAGACGTTAGTACACCCTTGTAGGGGATGTATGAGGGAATACGGACCTCGAACGTCGTGTACACGAAGTCGTACGCAAAGGGAATATGTTCCCTTGCGGAGAGGATCTCTAGATTGATGGGAAAGTCGCATTATATGTGCATAAATGCATGCGACATATGGCTAATAAAGGGGTAATATCTTAAGCTTATATTGTACCATGCATATGGTACAACTTAAGCTTATAATATGCCATGTACGATGGTACACCATAGTTAAATTGTTCCAAAGGAACAATTGATCCTAAAATAACTACCTTGGGGGCTATAAATAAGACCCAAGGGTTAGCCATTTCCTTACACTTTTGCATGGCATTCTTGTATGCATTTTCATTCTAGCGAAGCTCTGCCGAAATACTTCCTCTCCCTCTATCCAAGTTCTTAATCTAAAAGTAGAGATTTAGATTGTGGATTTAGTAGCCTTACTCCGTTCGTGATAAGACTCGATCCGTCGTGGCGAATCCGAAGGCAAAGTTCCGAGACTACCGTGCCGCATACGCAAGCGTAAGTCTCAACTTTATTTATCGATCCTAACTCTGTTTTGGCAGGATCCTACACACGTTCTCGCCGTCGACAAGTGACCCAGCCCCACTCTGATCTACGCTCGCCCAACCCATGCTCCGGTGACCCCGCCACCGCCTCTAGTGCCCCAAGTATCCGTCTCCTCGCCTAGCTCCGAGGCGCTGCCACCCTCACAGTGGCGTCGTTGCTTCTCCGATAGCAACCTTCGCCCCTACGCCCTCGCATGCTCCGATGAACGGCGACTCCGACTGCAGCTCGAGCCCACACCGAGCTCGTCTCCATCGCCATCGACACCACCTCGCCACCGCCTTCCTCACCTTTGCCTCGCTCACCGCCACGCTTCGCCTCCACCGAGCTCCGGCCAAACTTTCCCCCAAAAGCGGCCCCCTCCTCTGTTTTCAGACCGGACCCTGCATGTTCCCCCTCTCCTCTCCCCTGTCTCCGACGAGAACCCACCAACACCCACAGCGCCACCCTCCTCCGCTCAAACACCCGCTGCCTTGGACGCCGCCACAGCACCACGCCCTCCTCCCCTCGAGCTCGCCTTCGCTCTGCCTCGTCGACGACGAAGACACAGCATCCCGCCCAGCTGATGTCATGCCCACACCCCCACAGGCGCCCACCGTCACGTCCCACGCCACCCTTCGTCGCTCTCCACTGACAGCTGCTCCGCCCGCTCCTCGCTGTTGGCCTCCGCCGCCGCATCGCCTCCGCCGTCCGCCGTCACGGCGACCCGCTCGCCCACTGCCGCCGCGAGAAATCCCCCCCTCCGGGGTTTGAACACGAAGCAGCGAAGGTTTGCTCAATGGCAAACTTGTAAATATTAAGAAAATTTCATATTTTCTAATTTTTAATTAATTAATAATTGGGTTTTATGGTGAAAAATCCATAACTTGAAATATAAGCCCCAGAAAAATATGAGACTAGCTCCAGAAAATCAGAAATGACATTCTGGACCCAATGGCGCTAGTTTCATCTCAATAGGACGCTTAGTTTTTTTAAAAATAATTTTTAAGCCTAAAAGTTAAATACGTTATTTTCGATTAAAAATCCGTAACTTGTTATTTTCACATACACTTATATATGAGAAAAATATATGTTAAAGTACTTTCCGAGACGGCCATTTTGACAGTTCATTTGCAACTTTACGATGCGGATTGCATCCAGAATAAATTGTTGAATAATTACGTCACAAATTGAAAAATAGTTTTAAATTATTTTTGAGCTTTTAAAAATTATGAAAAAAATACCTAGGAGCTTTAAAAAAATATTTTATCCTACTATAAAATTATTTTCATCATATCTAGGCTATAGAAAAATTTAGAACGGTTTTCGACAACGTTTTAGCCAGTTTTAAAAATCAGAATGATTAGATTATTTAGATAGGAACGTTGTGTGTTTTAATCAATGTTTTTGTGTTGCAGGTACAAACTATTGTGCACCTACTTCAGAGGAAGCCCTAGATCAAATTCCGGCTAGCTACGACAGCCTCGAAATTGGTAAGTCACGACTAATTCTAAAATTAGAAAATTAGATAAGTGTCACCGTATGAACTAGGAACACCACTATAGCCTCCGAACGGCTACTTGACTTGAACCAAACTAGAAACCTAATCTAATAGGAAAGTAATCAACTATAGATTACTTTGCCAACTTTCAACTTTGGTGGTTGTTAAACACAACCATCAACTTGGGTAAATTGTATGCTAAACAATACTTCTACATGCTCGAAGCATGGAATCGGTATTACTGTTGTTGGACTTGTCTTTATCCTCAGTTCGCTTTGGCACAGTCAGCTTTGGAATGAGTTACCACCCTCTGGTTTTCAATGAGAAAGTCAACCAGTGGACTTGGTTTGGCTAACATGTGATACACCGTATGGAACATCTTGTGAAACTTGTTGTGGAATATCTTGTGGAATATCTGGTGGAACATCTCATGAAACATCTTGTGGAACATCTCGTATAAACATGTACATAGAACACTTGACACTTCACGGGGGGTTTTAGGGTAACTCATAGTTTGAGATAGTATGGGAGTGACTGGAGTTCAATCTTCCCGTCCCGCTACCTGTGTTTCGGCATACCGTCCCACTGCCTGAGTTTCGGCAAAATACATGTACCGTGCCTGTGTTTCGGCATTCGTCTGGGTCGCACCCAGGCAAGAGATGGACTTGATGGTCACATATTGTACTCTCCTACTTGAGTCACATAGTGTAGTTATTTTTGCACAGTCACTTTTACTTTACGCACTACAGTCAGTCACCTTTACTTTACACGTTCCATGCACGTTACTTACTACACTTGTACAGCCACCAGTACTTTACTTATCGTACTTTTAGCTACAGAAGTAGTACGTTTCACTTGCTTAGCCTGCTTTACACTTGCACTACCACAGTACAGCTGTTCTCTCCTTTCAGTTCAGTTTGCCTTTACTTTTCAGTTGTGCTCAGTACTTTACTTTTCACTCTGATCTGCTCGTACTTAGTTACTTTTGTCATACTTGTGCACTGCTTCTTTTCTATGTTTAGAATTGTTGTGACTTACCTACGGTTCCATCTCCGTGGCACCGCAGCCGACGTACATATGAAGGTAGATGCTCCTGAGCTAATAGCGCCAGAATTCGACCGCAGCTTCCAGAGCTATTTTCAGCTGTGTACTTTTCTTCTTTTATGTATATTTGTGGGGACATCTTGTACAGTATGGATTGTAATAATTGGACACTATTTGGATATTTTTGTACATCTCTGCATCGTGGCTATTTTGTTTTCACTGGTAACCTACAGGACCTGCGCAAAGATCAAATAAGTAACGGGCCCCCGAGAGCAGGTCGTTACAGGTTTGGTGGCCCACGCTGGTCCGCGCTAACTACCTCGTGAACAATATAGCAAGATCAGGATGCACAATATAAAATACTCAAATTGAACTCTCGAGTACTGGTTATCTCGAGTGTTTACCTGTATTGGATATATAGGTGAAGTGTCCTTATTACCATCTTCATTACGTCTTCCTTGATCCTCATCACTTCCTTTAAACTCTTAACCCTTGCTTAGGAACTCGTGTTTCAATCTTGGTTATACCCTCCATAGTAACCTCTTTTGCTAGCAGTTATAGTGACTTTTCATAGGTTGAACCATCTACCTACTTCATCACCTTTCTTTCAATTGATGATGGCACGCATATAAATGATAAGCTTCCTTCAATGGACCATGATCCGGTCAATGTGCTTGGCTAAGTTTGTTGGATCACCCTTGCTAGATTTGGGGTAAGTGATCCTGGCTTAGTCACTTCCCTGGCCGTGTTCCGCTGGACCGCAAGGACGTGAATCATGATTATGTAACGCCATCGATCTTCATCACTATCACTCTTCCTTTAGCGTGATGTCCTTTTGATCATTCTACTGATTCGTATAAATCTTCCTAATCGCATTTAGTTCGCCTGAACTCTAGCTACGTCTATTTTAAGGAGGGTAGCATTCGAATTTTCTATCGCCAGAAATTCGAGTTCAACAACAGAAGCGAATCGAAGGACACCCAAAAGTATTGGAGGATGGTGCTAGAGAAATTAAGACAAACCAAACCGAGACGTGCAAGCGTGAGCCGCTACCTCTTCTTCGTCTTTTCTTGAACTTGCAATCTTCTTTTATATATTCTGTGCCCGATTCTTCATGAGTTAACTTCTTTTCCACCTACCGCCTTACCCCTCTTTATTTCTTTTGTCCTTATTCTCACCTCGAGCCCCGGTCCCACCTAACCTAGCCTACCCTACGGACTGAAGGATCCTATCAAAACAGCGTTGTTAGGATCGAAATAAAGTAGAGACTTACGTTTGCGTATGTGGCACGGTAGTCTCTGAACTTTGCCCTCGGATTCGCCACAACAGTCGATACTTCGTCACGGAGGATCGAAGCAGAGTTTCACCGCCTAAATCTCTAACTAGAAGAGGATTTTAATGGAAGGGAGAAGAAGAACATAAGGATGCCTTATGCAAACTTATGGCATGGAAAGTGTGAATGAATGCCTTACCCTTGGGTCCTATTTATAGGCTTTAGGGGTAGTTATTGTAGGAAATAACTAATTATAAGCTTATTAGCCTATATTAGCACATTCATTTATCTTTTTCTTTATCCACTTATCAAGTGCCATTTTGCACTTATAAAGTGGCCTTTTCCACTTATCGAGTGGCTTTTTCCACTTATCGAGTGGCTTTTTCCACTTATCGAGTGGTCCTTTTCACACGAGAAAAGGTTCCCTTTGCGCACGCCTTCGTGCACACGACATCTGAGGTCCGTATACCCTCATACATCCCCTCATGGGTGTATTTATATCGTCCATATCCAACATCTCCCACTCACACTTGAGGGGATTGTAAGGAAACTTATTTTCCTCTAACTCTTCTGTTTTATCATACTGAGAAATAGACCGTGTGACCGTCATGCACATAGAGTCTGCTGTTGTGCACTTGTTAGAGATACACAATACTCCTCGAGGTGCAAAGTTGAGTAGATCAACGCATGCTTTACCCTAGATTATTTCTTCACATTTCTTATACTTTATATTCAACAATTGAATCCCATCTGGATTGCAATTGGCTGCCAGCTTTAAATCTTTAAAGTCCAAATGTGAATGCGAAATTAATCTTCCTCTTCTTGCGATCCTTTCGATCTTGACTTGACTTGCTTTTCTAATATGCCCCGCCGGACTGAATTAACCATAGTCCATAAGTGACATGCTAAGATAGCAATCACCCGGTCAAATCTAAAGGAACCAATTAGAGTCCATAAGGGTAATGAATTAAGACCCATGTGGTCTTTGGGTCTCACATAATAGTAAACACAATTACTATTCTAACCCAATGGTCAAAATGCATACGTAGTATGAATATGTATTACAACATCACTCCTTTCCCAGGGAGCGTATGTCTTAATGATGTTGTAAGGATGATAACCAGACACCACAATGTCTGACTTTGAGTCCCTTTTACTACTCAAATAATCTTCTGAACTCACATCCCGCATAAGACAGATATGATTTCAAAATCCTCTTAGATCTTTTGAAAACATCCATATGATGCAGATCTTTCATACGACCATTTTGTTTAAGTCATGACTCTAAATCGTCCGTATGACGATTTTGACTTTAAACAGGTCTCATCTTTATTTTACCCGTCTGATAAAATAAAGGCGGTTGTTCATGTGAGAAAGCCAACCTTAATCTGTCCGACATACTAAAAATCAGCTGAGATTTCAAAAATGCACACAAACATTTCTTAAGAAATTTATATGCAATGTTGAAAAGAACTTTATTCTTTTATTAAATTTGATCATTTTACAGGCGTGGGAATTTACATTGGTACAACTCAGCTCTTACGCAATCCTTAGGATGATAAGTGTTTGTAAAACACATCTCTGGGGATCGCCTTCGTGAGCGGATCTGCTATCATCTCATGCGTAGATATGTACCTTATGTCCACCTTCTTGGTCTTATCATAGTCTTTTGCAAATTTGTAGCGGATATCAATGTGTTTGGTCTTACAATGAAATTTAGGATCTTTGACATAAGCTATAGATGCTTGACTGTCGCTGTGTATAGGTACAGCACCTGAGTCACTTGCATCAATTAGCCTGTCTAAGAATTTCCTAAGCCAAACAGCCTCTTGGACTGCCATGCTAAATGCTACAAACTCGGCTTCCATAGTTGAAAGTGCGATGCAGGATTGTTTCTTGCTACTCCAGGATATTGCACCAGATCCGAGTAGAAAAACATATCCTGAGGTCGATCGTTGCTCATCGAGATCACCCGCCCAATCAGCATCAGTGTAGCCTTCGAGCCTCAAGGCATCTCCTTGATAGCATAAAGCAAAGTCTGCAGTTCCTTTGAGAAACCACATTATCCTCTTAACCTCTTTCCAGTGTACTTGCCCTGGGTTGGATTGGTAACGACTTACCATTCCAACGGCAAAACAGATGTCCGGTCTTGTACACATCATAGCGTACATAAGATACCAACTGCACTGGAATATGGAACTTTTTCCATAATCTCTTTCTCCTTTTGGTTCTTAGGACATGATTTTAGACATAAATTATCGCTTTTGCTTATAGGAGTATCAATGGACTTGCAGTCCTGCATATTAAATCGTTTTAGAACCTTCTTTATATAAGTCTCCTGTGAAAGAGAAAGAAGTTTCTTCGAACGATTCCTTGAAATCTTAACTCCAAGGATATATGCGGCTTCTCCCATGTCTTTCATCTCAAAAATTGATGAAAGCCAAGCCTTGATATCCATCACAAAGCCCTTGTCATTTCTGGCTATTAAAATGTCATCTACATATAGAGACATGATAACATACTTGCTTTTAATCCTCTTGATATATACGCAGTTATCTTCATCAAGCATGGTAAAACCATTTGATAAGACAACTTCTTGAAATCGTATATACCATTGCCTCGAGGATTGTTTAAGACCATATATGGATTTAAGAAGTTTACAAACCTTATGTTCGTTTCCTTCTTTTACAAACCCTGTTGGTTGTTCCTTATAGATCTCCTCGTCCAATTCTCCATTGAGAAAGGCAGTCTTTACATCCATTTGATGTAATTCGAGGTCTAAGCAAGCTACCATTGCCAGAATCAGGCAAATCGAGGTAAAACGAACAACAGGTGAGAAGGTCTCTTCGTAGTCTATCCCTTCATGTTGCGTAAAACCTTTCGCGACAAGGCGAGCTTTATATCTGTCAATAGAGCCATCAGCCTTATGCTTGATCTTGAGAACCCATTTGTTCCCAATAGCTCTACGTCCTCTGGGTAAGTCAACTAAGTCCCAGACTTGGTTAACTTTCATGGATTCTAACTCCTCTTGCATCGCTTCCATCCATTTGTCTTTAGCAGGGCAAGATACGGCATGTTTGAAAGTAGCAGGCTTGTCATCTTCTTGTAGTAAAGTCATAAAGGTTTGCAGAAATTCATCCTCAAATCTTAAAGGAGCCAACCTTGTACGACTACTACGTCGTATTTGAGATTCTTCAAGTCCTTTTTGACTCGAATTTAGATCAATTCTAATATCACTCCCACTTGGAATGTCGTTAGAATTGCTCCCACTTGGATCATTATTCCCGTATGGAATAGGATAATCGTCATTCGTATAATCCATTGGTGAAGGTTGAAACGTATTTTCGTTTTCACCAAGAATTCTCCCACTCGAATGAGGTAATCCTTCTTGATCATAAATCTCAAATAGAGATAAGTCCTGACTTATCTCGCCCTGTCTTGGAAACTCGTTTTCCAAGAAAGTGACATCCCTCGACTCAAACTCAATTAGCCCACCATTGTCTTCCTGACTAACAAAAACATAACCTTTGGAGTTTTCTGCGTATCGTATAAAGATACATTTCCTTCCCCTTGGCCCAAGTTTGCCATACTTATGGGAGGAAATATGTGCGTAGGATGCACAACCCCAAGGTTTCAAAATGTTTAAGTCAGGTGACCTTTGGTTCCACAACTCATAAGGAGTGGAGCTAACTGATTTCGAGGGTACGCAGTTTAAAATGAAAGCGGCCGTCAATAATGCATCACCCCAAAAGGTGATTGGCAAGTTAGCTTGCGCCATCATTGAACGGATCATTTCCATTAAAGTCCTATTTCTCCTTTCTGCAACACCGTTTTGTTGAGGAGTATAAGGCATAGTTACCTGATGTACTATGCCTTTTTTATCACAAAGTTCTTTAAAACTTGTTGATTGATATTCACCGCCCCTATCGGTTCGCAAGACCTTAATCTTGCGATATAATTGATTCTCCACTAAACTCATATAGTTTTTAAAGCAAGCCAATGCTTCACTCTTGTGGGATATCAAATAGATATGTCCGAATCGGGTGAAATCATCAATAAAAGTGATGAAATAGGACTTCCCGCGTCTTGTCTTGACATTCATCGGACCACATATGTCCGAATGGATAAGCTGTAATGGAACCTCAGCCCTTGTGCCGGTTCCAAACGGCTTGCGACAAGATTTTCCCACTAGGCAATGTTCGTAGGTCGACATTTCAACCTTTTAAACATTGGATAGAAGGCCACGTTTGGCAAGTCTATCCATACGCGTTGGTCCAATATGACCAAGCCTTGCGTGCCAACAAATCACATCAGACTCATAAGTCTTAGAATTTGCAATAAGGAAATTTTCATTACACGAGGAATCATACATTGTACTCATTACAATAAATCCTTTAAATACAAACCCAGTACCAATAAGAGTATTATTACAACTTAAGTCCACATTACAATCATGAAAAAACCAGTTATAGCCAAGACACATTAACACGACCACAGAAATTATATTCCTTCGAATATCTGGAGCGAAGAGGACATCATGAAGTAGGAGAGTGCGGCCGTTGTCTAAGACTAGCTTGCAAGTCCCAACGCCTTTCACTTCAACTCGTGTGTTGTTTCCTACATAGATCCACTTCGTTCCTTGGGGTATCCGGTGATACTCCACGAAGGACCGTCTGTCTCTTGCTATGTGGTCGGTGGCACCTGAATCAATTATCCAAAATGGATTAGATTCCACAAGAAATATTGAACTAGAAACACATATGTAACTAGTATATTTACAAGTTACCTCGTCGCCTCCACTCGTACATGAACGAGCATAGTGACCGAGCTTGTTGCACTTAAAGCACTTGATCCTCTTCAAGTCTTTCTTCTTGTGCCATTTCTTGTGCCCACCCTTATGTTTAGGTTTCTTGGTAGACTCAGGTTGCTTATTACGTTCATTGGTAGACTTCGAACGATCTTTCCTTTTCTTTCCCCCGTGTGAGGAACTAGCAACCATGTGCACTTCTGCACTTGGCTTGGCAGCCGCAAGCCGCTCTTCCTCTAATTCGAGGTGCTTGGAAACATCGCTGAAGGTCTTGATGCTCTCATTGTGAGTGAGATGCATCTTCATTTGGTCCCACCCATTTGGTAGGGAACGTATGACTACTTGGATTTGTTGCTCATCAGTGAGCACATGACCCGCATCATTTAACTCTGAGATAAGATTCGCCATATTTCGCAGATGTTTCCCCATGGAATGATCTGGACGTTTCTTGTATGAATCAAATCTTATAGTTAAGGCGCGAAGTTTGGACACCGATGTGCCACCAAACTTTTCCTCAAGCTTGGACCATATGTCCATGGCTAAGTCATGCTCTCGGAAGATGCGCATTACGTCATCAGCCATACTGCTTAATAACGTAATGCCTGCTATCTTCTTCTTCCAAGACCAAGCATCAAAAGCTTCCTTGTCTCGTCTGTGTTGGGCTGTAGTGCCCGACTCGGGTTCAATCATTACGTTCTTTAGAGTTTCGAGCACTTCTTTCTCCTCTAAAACGTATTGTATCTTGATGGACCATAGTTTGTAATTATCGCCGTTGATTTTTTCACCTCTGTTTAACTTAGCGACGATATTCTTTAAAGCGGAAGACATTTTACTTTTAAAATGCTACAAAAGACACAAAACCGAAGGTTTGATCAAAAACATTGCATTGAAAAATTCTTAAAATAAATACAATTCCCACTTGAAATGAGAATACAATATCCCATTTGGATAGTTCTAATTTCAACTCCCACTTGGAATGATATTTACAATTTGATAAGTTACTTTCGAAAAATATTGAAAATGTTACTCTAGAATCGGAAAGGTCACTACGTTTCCAATCACCATCTAGAGTAACTTTCAATATTTCCCCATCACTTTATCAAATGTTAGTACTCTTATAGTACTTCGCAGCGGAAAAGCATTTTTAAAAACGTATTTTTCAAAACGTATGAAAACGTATTTTTCAAAATTGTATATTTCGACTTAGTACCCTTATGATACTAGCGAAATATTCGGCAATCCCTGTCCATTTGTCGGGTAGAGCCGTAGCCGTGCCAAGGTCGGATCCCCCTTGTGGGGATTTCTCTGCAAGCCACCGTTGCCAGTTCCCGTATGGATCCAAGCGTTCCCTCCTTCAGGGGAATTTGCAGCAGAGAATTGCCGTCGGACCCATAGGGGTTGTCCATGCAAGCCACTGCCATGCATGCCACCCCTTTCGGTCACGTAAGCCCCATCCCCAAAAATTTGGACAACAAAGGCTCGGCAATGGCCCCATTCCCTCGGTCAAGGGCCTCTGCCCTGACCGGGGCCGGCCAACGCCGACCAAGGGCATAAGACTGGCCTGCCAGGGCCTCTGCCTTGGCCGGCTAGGGGCCCTGGCCCCTCGGCCAGGGCTGCTGACCTGGCCGGCCAGGGGCCCTGGCCCCTCGGCCAGGGCCTCTGCCCTGGTCGAGGGCCGACCAGGGCCTCTGACCTGGCCGGCCAGGGGCCCTGGCCCCTCGGCCAGGGCCTCAGCCCTGGCCGAGGGCTGGCTAGGCCCTGGCAGAGGCCAGGGCGCCGGCCCTGGCCCCTGCCAGGGCCGGCCAGGCCCTGGCAGAGGCCAGGTTGCCGGCCCTGGCCCCTGCCAGGGCTGGCCCGGCTGGCCCTCCCCACTGGCCGAGGCCGGCCAGGCCGGCCCTGGCCTGGCCATGGCCGCGGCCGGCCAGGGCCGGCCAGCCATGGCCCGGCCATGGCCTATTGGCCTAGGCCAGCCATGGCCCTTTGGCCATGGCCGGTCTCCCCCTTGCATGGGGTGGCCGCATGCACTCCTCCCCCTCGACGGGGTGGTCGTGGTGGTTTTCGTTGTTATTGGCCATAGCCAACCTGTTGGAAACAGCATCCTAGCCAATGTTTGATGATAACAAACCCTACTGAACTATTCTAATATGTTTGTTAAGTGTGTCACAGGTCCCTATACAGTGAGATGGTCATGATTACTCAGCTTACACATGTACGTATTCAAGTACGTTGAAATACGGAGCTGAAACTTCATTTGGAATTACACAAGCTGCTCAAACAAGAGAGTATAGCTATGAAACTCTACCCTAGAGTTAAACATAGGCTATAAACATCATGGAAATTTTCTCAGGATTTATGGAGATTGTTTGAAGTCAAAATACGGGGAAATACGAGAAAATACAGAGTATACAAAGAAGAAACTTTTTCTGCAAGTGGAGAAATGAGGTGAAACAATTCTAACATGAATATATGGGGCTCTGGGATTTTTGAGAATTTTTTCAGAATTTTTAGGATTTATTTGGTGCCAAAATACTCAAGAATACGTCTGAAATACACTGGAAATTAGAGATACGACACTGTTCAAAGATACAGCTTCTTCGCAGCCCATACGGTCGACGTGGCGCAATCCTGGCCGTTCATTTCGCATCTGACGGTCGATCGAAGCGGGGCGACGTGGCCTCTTGTCCACCGCCCGATCTCGATCCAACGGCCACCAACCACGCCCACGATTCGCAGATGGCGGGCGCCGCTGAGTCAGCCACGTGGCGACGTGGCACAATCACCGCCGTCGGATCGCCATCCAGCGGTCCAAACGCTGCCGACTTCGAGTCAGCGCTGGCGGGCGGCTCGTGGGTCCGGGTCAGCTGAGGCGGGCGCTGAACGCAGCGGATCCGCGTCGACGTGGCTCAATCTCGACCGTTGATCTGCGAGCGAACGGTTGCCGACAACACGTGTTTTGCGGGTGCGGGTCCCAGCGCTTTAAACCCGCTAAGCCGTCGCTTTATCGGATCCCTTCGCACAGTGCACAGACCCGTTAACTCAATCCTATATATACCAATGTACATCTCTTCACATTTTCATCAATAAGTGGAGTTCTAGAGATCCAAATTGAGTTCCGTAAGAAGCGTTGCGACCGTGACTTCATCCCCGACGCAGTGATAGCAAGTTGAGCAGCTAGTTCCTCCTGTGCAGAAAATGAGATCACTTTGAGTGAGGAACTTCTACCGACTACTTCCACGGCGACAGCGACTACTTCTTCTACAGACATCCGATCATCATTCCGTAAGAAGCGTTGCGAAGCTACTGATGTGCTGAAAGACGACAACCAGAGAGATCTTCACAAATGAGCTTTCTAAACTCTTGATCTTATTTATTTGTGAAGTTATTAATGTTTTGATCAGCATTTCTGTAATATAATTTCTTCCGTTATTTGGGATTCTGGGAACCAAACTTGTTGGGGCAAGTTGGGTTGGGGAGTGATACTTGTATGTTTCTTTTTGGCTTTGGTGAGCTTGAGTTGGTCTGACAGGTTGGTGTTGGTGCACCAATCTAAGGGAGATTGTAACTTCTTAAAGAAACAGTATAAGTGATTGCTCATTGGGGTGGACGTAGGTCATGGGGACCGAACCACGTTAAATTCTGTGTCTTCTGTGAATGCTTTGATTGTCTGATTCCTAAACTGCATGCTGTAAACTAGGCTTAATTTTTATCTTGCGATAATTTGGTCAAAGGCCTATTCACCCCCCCTCTAGGCCTTATTTAGATCCTACAAGTGGTATCAGAGCTCCAGGCCTGGCCATTTGAGTCTAGTTCATAATGAATACATATGATTCAGCATTTGCTGAAGGACAGTCTACAGTTAGACCACCCAAATTTAATGGGACTGATTTTGCTTACTGGAAAGCTAGGATGAAAATTTTCCTAGTCTCTTCAGATCTTGAAATTTGGAAAATTGTTGCTAAAGGCTATCACCCACCTACAATCAAAATTGAAGATATTGAAGTACCAAAACCAGAAGATAAATGGGATGATAACGATAACAAACGTTATGCTCTAAATGGTAAAGCTATGAATGCAATTATCTGTGCACTTGACAGAACTGAGTTTAACCGTATATCTCATTGTCTTACTGCGCAGGAAATCTGGAACACTCTCGAAGTCACTCACGAAGGAACCTCTCAGGTGAAGGAGTCCAGATTAGCGCTGCTGAGCTCAGAGTACGATGGTTTCCACATGCTACTAGGAGAATCCATCAAGGACATGTACACTCGCTTCACCGACATCGTATACAACTCAAAAGCCTTGGGAAAGTCTTACGACAGCATCGACCTCATTCGGAAAATCCTAAGAGCGCTTCCTAGTTCCTTCCGACCTAAAGTGACGGCCATCCAAGAAGCTAGAGATCTCACTAAGCTGAAGCTGGATGATCTGATTGGGAATCTGTTATCCCATGAGCTGGAACTCAAAACCGTCGAGACAAGAGAAAAAGGTGAGGCTAAACCTTTAAAGACCATCGCTCTCAAAGCCGAAGAAAGTGAAACAGAAGATCTCGACGAGGAACATGCACTGATGGTCAGAGGATTCCGACGCTTCATCAGAACTCCTGCCGGAAAATCTGAAATGGCAAAACGGTTCAATCGTTTTAATAAGTTTAATCCTTTGAATTCCTCGTCTGAACAGAATACTACTAAATGTGTTCAATGTTTCAACTGCAAGAAATTTGGACATTTCATGAAAAACTGTCCAACAAAGAACGCGTCATCCGAAGCCAAAGGGAAATCATTTGCGGTAACATGGGATGATGACGATGAAGACGAACCACAAGACGAAGTAGCGCAATCATCACTTTGCCTAATAGGTGAAAGCGACACGAACAAGGTAAGAGATGAATTTTCTTTACCAGAATTAATGAACATTTGTGAAAACATGAATTCAGAAATTACTTCTCTTGAATCCTCTATAGAAAATTATAAAGAAATGAATTTCCAACTACAGCAAGAAAATTATAATGTTTTGCAAAATGAAATAAAATTGAAAAATGAAATTGCATCGCTCAAAATTACCATTGAAAAACTCAAAGGAAAATCTAGTATTACTGAAGCTATACCTTGTCAGACTTGTGCTTCATTAAAGCTAGAAATTAAGAATGGTAATGAAAAGATTGTTGGCCTAAATAAAAGAATAGAAACTCTCGCTAAAAATGAAGATAATGTTAGAAAGAGTTTTATAAATAAAAGTGTCATGCTAGTAAATGAAAACATCTTTTTGAAATCCAAAGTCTCTGATTTAGAACTGAGTATCAGAAAATTTGGTGTAGGAAGGAAATCACTAGACATCATTCTTGGATACCAGTCAATCAAAAACGATAAACAAGGACTAGGATTTGGAAATGTTTATAATGAAAACATGATAAAGAAAAATCATTACATCAAGAAAAAGAAACGGAACGCCAAATGTTATACATGTGGTTCTTTTGAGCATTTATATAGAAATTGTCGTTATAAGAACCAAAACATGAAGTTCAAACAAGTATGGGTTCCGAAAGGTACTATGACTAACCATTGTGGACCTATTTGGCTACCCAGGTCACACATACCTTGTTCTTCTTATGTGTAGGGACTCAGCGTGGCTAAGGAACAACTGTGTGAGTGGTATTTGGATTCATGCTGCTCAAGACACATGACAGGGAACATCGACAAGTTCCTTAGCCTCGTAAAGCAAGAAGGAGGAAGTGTTACATTAGGGGACAACGGCAAGTGCAAGGTAATGGGTAAAGGTATTGTTGGCAACAATACTTTTAAAATTTCTGACGTCCTCTGGGTTGAAAATCTCAAACACAACCTCATCTCCATAAGCCAACTCTGTGACAAAGGTATGAAAGTACTTTTTGATGAGAAAATTTGTAAAATTTATGACTCGGTCACAGGTAATACCCTCTTCATAGCCAATAGGAAAAATAATGTTTATACAATAATAATTGAAGAAATGACAATTGCTAAATGTTTGATTGGCAGGGAGGAGGAGGCTATACTATGGCACCGGAGACTATCACATGCCAGCATGAAGTTGCTACATAAGCTGGAGAATAAAAACCTGGTCCGAGGCTTGCCACATCAACAGTACGAGAATGGTAAGTTGTGTGTTGCATGCACAAAAGGTAAGCAAACTAGATCCACTTTTACGGGAATTCGGGAAGTTACCACTTCACGAGTCCTAGAATTGATTCATATGGATTTGTTTGGGCCTACCGATGTTGCTAGCCTCAATGGAAAGAGATTTTGTTTTGTTTTGATCGATGATTTTTCTAGATATACATGGGTTTACTTCTTAGCCAAGAAATCGGATTCCTTTGAAAATTTCCAAAATTTTTGTAATCAAGTTTCAAATGAGAAAAATCTTTCGATTATGAAAATTAGAAGTGATCACGGTGGTGAATTTGAAAACTCTGTTTTTGAAAACTTCTGTTTGGAAAAGGGGATTTTACATGAATTTTCTTCTCCTAGAACACCTCAACAAAACGGAGTGGTCGAAAGAAAGAATCGAACTTTAAAAGAGATGGCAAGAAGCATGCTTAATGATTATTCTCTTCCTATGTATTTTTGGGCCGAAGCAGTGAATACAGCCTGCTATGTTTGCAACAGGGTTATGCTTAGACCTTTAATGAACAAAACATCCTATGAACTGTGGCATGGCAAGACTCCTAACATTTCATATTTCAGAGTATTTGGATGCAGGTGTTTCATTTTAAACACAGGAGATCAGCTGGGAACATTTGAATCCAAATCAGACGAAGGAGTGTTCGTAGGATATTCATCAAGGAGCAAAGCATACAGGATCTACAATAAACGAACCTTAACTGTTGTTGAGTCAATTAATGTGAAATTTGATGAAGCTGAAATAGATCCTTTAAATTGCAGGGAAACTGAAGCTGGAGATGCAAATAGGGAAACTACAGAGTCTGAAAACATAGCTGAACCATCTGAAGGCCAAAAGGAAGCTGAACCAGAAGTACCACAAGGAAATAGACTGGAAAGAGGAGAGCTTAGGTTCAATCCACATCATCCACCTGAGCTGATCATGGGGACTCCTACGGAAGGTATACGCACTCGATCCACTTTCAATAACTTGTGTGCCTTATGCATTCATGGTGACCTCATTTCTGAAATTGAACCTAAGAACGTTGAAATTGCTTTAACTGATGAAAGTTGGGTTATGGCCATGCATGATGAGATTAATCAGTTTGATATAAATAATGTTTGGACATTAGTGCCCCGACCTGATAATTACCCAATTGTTGGCATTAAATGGATTTTCAAAAACAAACTTGATGAATCTGGAAATGTAATCAGAAATAAGGCAAGATTAGTGGCCAAAGGATATAACCAGATTGAGGGAATTGATTGTGATGAAACTTTTGCACCCGTTGCTAGATTAGAAGCCATTAGAATATTGCTGGCTTTTGCAAGTTTTAAAGGTTTTAAATTGAAGCAAATGGATGTGAAAAGTGCATTTTTAAATGGTTATTTGAAAGAAGATGTTTTTGTTGAACAACCCCCTGGTTTTGAAAGTCATAGTTTTCCAAATCACGTTTACAAGTTGCAAAAGGCTTTGTATGGTCTGAAGCAAGCTCCCAGAGCTTGGTACGACCGTCTCAGTTCATATCTTTTGGAAAATAACTTTAAAAAGGGTAGTGCAGACAACACTTTGTTTATCTTGCATGAACAGGATCATTTTCTTATTGTTCAGATTTATGTGGACGATATTATTTACGGTGCTACTAATGATCTTTTATGCCAAAAGTTTGAAAAGGTTATGCAGGATCAATTTGAGATGAGTCTGGTCGGAGAGTTGAAATACTTTTTGGGCTTTCAAGTAAGACAAACTGGAGATGGCATATATGTTTCACAAACCAAGTACATAAAAGAACTGTTGAAGAAATTTGGGATGGAAAATGCAAAGCCAATGCGAACTCCAATGAGTCCGACGACGAAGCTTGAAAAGGATGACAAAGGTATAAATGTGGACCAAAAGCTTTATCGAGGTATGATTGGGTCCTTACTCTATTTAACTACATTTAGACCAGACATCATGTTTTCTGTCTGTTTGTGTGCACGATTTCAAGCCTGTCCAAAAGAATCACATTTGATAGCCATTAAGAGGATTTTTTCGATATCTTATTCACACTCCTACACTTGGACTATGGTATCCCTCTTGTGGTAATCTTAATTTGGTTGGCTATGCTGATGCTGATTATGCTGGTAGTATGATTGATAGAAAGAGCACTAGTGGAACATGTTTTATGCTAGGACATTCATTGGTTTCTTGGTCTAGTCGTAAGCAGAACAGTGTTGCTTTGTCCACTACTGAAGCTGAGTATATTGCCCTTGGCAGTTGCTGTGCCCAAGTACTTTGGATGATGCAAACCCTGTCTGACTACGGCTTGGATCTTAGAAAAGTTCCATTACGATGTGATAGTAAGAGTGCTATAGATCTTTCTAACAATCCTGTTCATCACTCTCGGACAAAACACATAGATGTAAGACATCATTTTCTTAGAGATCATTTGGCAAAAGAGGATGTATCCATTGAATATATTTCTACTGATTCTCAGTTGGCAGATATCTTTACAAAACCTTTGCCAGAAGATCGTTTTTGTCGTCTACGTCTAGAACTAGGCATTATTGATTATATTTAGAGTGAAAATATTATTTGGTGTGCTTTTATTGTTTTTGTGTGGTGTGCTACAAAAAGAAAAATAAAAAAAAAATAAAAAATAAAAATAAAAAAAATGAAAAAGAAAAATATAAACAGAAAGGGAAAGTGAATTGTCTATCTCCTCCTTTTGCATTTTTTTTCATCAGAAACAGCTTTAAATGCAAAACATATGTCTTATGGATTTTGAATATTATATTCTTAACAATGCTTGCATTCAAAGACTACATGTTTAATTAGGTCATATTCATTAATGAGTAACTAACGTTTTTCATCATCCAATCACACTTACACAGATCAAAATGTTTTGCTATGGAATTGTAATCTTGAATAAGAAAAGTGGTTGTTGGTGGACTAATTTATGTTTTAATGGGATATGATGTTTCAAGGCATGGGTAAAAAGAAAAGCTCTCTTCAAAATATACGTGTATAAAAAAAATAGCAAGACGAGTGTCTTCCAAACATATACACAGAGCTTCGTATGAAAAATGGATACGATTCATGTCCTTGATACTACCCTTGGACATCCAACTTATGCTATAAATGTCATTTTTTTAGCGTTGGTGTTAAGTCCGTCAAGCACTGCCATTTCACATTTAAAAATCCTTCTCGGTCATGTTTGGAATTGGTAACTTGAACTCATATTACATGAGAAGGGGAAACTCAATCTTTGATGTTCATATATTCAGTGGAAAAGATGGTTATGACAGGTTGTATTCCTTATTACCTCTCCATATGTACTAAACATTTGATCATCACACTTGAGCACGGAGATGAATTCTGCTAGTTATGATTTGGTGATTATTGCTTATTTATTCCTTGTGGTCATCGATGTATTGTCTTCTGTTTTGCTTTATAATGTTCAATTTTCCATTCATCATATGCTATTTCATACTTATTTGATGAAAACAAAGGGGGAGAGAAATATCAAGATTAAGCATGTCAGAGATAGGGGGAGCATGTCAATAGGGGGAGCATGTCAATTGGGGGAGCATATCATTTTGCCATTCATGCTCATATTCATGCTTCACACACTCACACACTTCACACATTTTTGATATAATCTTAATGTCTGGTTTGTTCTCATCAAAAGGGGGAGATTGTTGGAAACAGCATCCTAGCCTATGTTTGATGATAACAAACCCTACTGAACTATTCTAATATGTTTGTTAAGTGTGTCACAGGTCCCTATACAGTGAGATGGTCATGATTACTCAGCTTACACATGTACGTATTCAAGTACGTTGAAATACGGAGCTGAAACTTCATTTGGAATTACACAAGCTGCTCAAACAAGAGAGTATAGCTATGAAACTCTACCCTAGAGTTAAACATAGGCTATAAACATCATGGAAATTTTCTCAGGATTTATGGAGATTGTTTGAAGTCAAAATACGGGGAAATACGAGAAAATACATAGTATACAAAGAATAAACTTTTTCTACAAGTGGAGAAATGAGGTGAAACAATTCTAACATGAATATATGGGGCTCTGGGATTTTTGAGAATTTTTTCAGAATTTTTGGGATTTATTTGGTGCCAAAATACTCAAGAATACGTCTGAAATACACTGGAAATTAGAGATACGGCACTGTTCAAAGATACAGCTTCTTCGCAGCCCATACGGTCGACGTGGCGCAATCCTGGCCGTTCATTTCACATCTGACGGTCGATCGAAGCGGGGCGACGTGGCCGCTTGTCCACCGCCCGATCTCGATCCAACGGCCACCAACCACGCCCACGATTCGCAGATGGCGGGCGCCGCTGAGTCAGCCACGTGGCGACGTGGCACAATCACCGCCGTCGGATCGCCATCCAGTGGTCCAAACGCTGCCGACTTCGAGTCAGCGCTGGCGGGCGGCTCGTGGGTCCGGGTCAGCTGAGGCGGGCGCTGAACGCAGCGGATCCGCGTCGACGTGGCTCAATCTCGACCGTTGATCTGCGAGCGAACGGTTGCCGACAACACGTGTTTTGCGGGTGCGGGTCCCAGCGCTTTAAACCCGCTAAGCCGTCGCTTTATCGGATCCCTTCGCACAGTGCACAGACCCGTTAACTCAATCCTATATATACCAATGTACATCTCTTCACATTTTCATCAATAAGTGGAGTTCTAGAGATCCAAATTGAGTTCCGTAAGAAGCGTTGCGACCGTGACTTCATCCCCGACGCAGTGATAGCAAGTTGAGTAGCTAGTTCCTCATGTGCAGAAAATGAGATCACTTTGAGTGAGGAACTTCTACCGACTACTTCCACGGGGACATCGACTACTTCTTCTACAGACATCCGATCATCATTCCGTAAGAAGCGTTGCGAAGCTACTGATGTGCTGAAAGACGACAACCAGAGAGATCTTCACAAATGAGCTTTCTAAACTCTTGATCTTATTTATTTGTGAAGTTATTAATGTTTTGATCAGCATTTCTGTAATATAATTTCTTCCGTTATTTGGGATTCTGGGAACCAAACTTGTTGGGGCAAGTTGGGTTGGGGAGTGATACTTGTATGTTTCTTTTTGGCTTTGGTGAGCTTGAGTTGGTCTGACAGGTTGGTGTTGGTGCACCAATCTAAGGGAGATTGTAACTTCTTAAAGAAACAGTATAAGTGATTGCTCATTGGGGTGGACGTAGGTCATGGGGACCGAACCACGTTAAATTCTGTGTCTTCTGTGAATGCTTTGATTGTCTGATTCCTAAACTGCATGCTGTAAACTAGGCTTAATTTTTATCTTGCGATAATTTGGTCAAAGGCCTATTCACCCCCCTCTAGGCCTTATTTAGATCCTACACAACCCCCTCCGCATGGGGAGAGGGGATGCATTGCCTCCATTGCCCATATGGCTATAGATTTCATGCACCAAAATTCATCTTCCTCGATGGGAATAACCACCATCTTCTTCTCCGGTGAAGCACCCGTTCGTCGAGAAAGTAGTTATCCTCCAATGGCCGTGTGCCAAAAAATAACTTACTTCAAAAAGTTCGTAAACTACGCGCTCCACATGAAGAGAGTGCCCATTCCCTATGAATGGAGACTCAGCATCCATGAAGATAGCGAGTTTGACGATATGAACGGTCGGTTCTTCCCGTCACGAAGAGTTCCGACCATATCCGTAATGGTAGGAGACCCTAACGTGAAAAGAATAACCGCTGCGTTCTCTCCGTCACGAAGTGTTCCTACCATATCCATAATGGTAGGATACCCATTCGTGAAAAAGATAACGACTCGTTCATAGTTTCGACGGGGCGACGGTCTGACCGGAGTGAATCCGTATGGCTTCGATACCAATGTTGGATTCTGTCAAAACAGCGTTGTTAGGATCGAAATAAAATAGAGACTTACGTTTGCGTATGCGGCACGGTAGTCTTTGAACTTTGCCCTCGGATTCGCCACAACGGTCGATACTTCGTTACGGAGGATCGAAGCAGAGTTTCACCGCCTAAATCTCTAACTAGAAGAGGATTTTAATGGAAGGGAGAAGATTGAATGCCTTACCCTTGGGTCCTATTTATAGGCTTTAGGGGTAGTTATTGTAGGAAATAACTAAATATAAGCTTATTAGCCTATATTAGCACATTCATTTATCTTCTTCTTTATCCACTTATCAAGTGCCATTTTGCACTTATAAAGTGGCTTTTTCCACTTATCGAGTGGTCCTTTTCACACGAGAAAAGGTTCCCTTCACGCACGCCTTCGTGCACACGACATCTGAGGTCCGTATACCCTCATACATCCCCTCATGGGTGTATTTATGTCATCCATATCCAACACGGACGACTTTCGGTGCCCCTTTTTTTCTCTTTAAAGACCCACCTCTCCTTCCTCACCAAGCCACCCTGTGTTTTACTACGCCGTATCGACTATCACTCCTCTTCCCGGCCTCTTCCCAAGCGAACTCGACCCATCTCGCCTCCAGCTCCACCACCTCACCCTACTCCGGTGACACCCGCCACGTCAAGCAGTCGCAGCCACCATAGATCGACAACCATCGATGGCCCTCCGACGATATTTTTTGGGATTTTTGGCCTTAGCAACGACCCTCGCAGCCACCTTCGCTACCACTGTGTGGCTAAGATCTTGGGAAGCCGTGATCCTTGGGCTTCTCTTGAGCTCTCTGCCATGGATCTCACCCAGGTTGAGATCCCGTTTAGGCTTCCTCTTGCGTCTACTCCTTTTGGTTTGCGGAAAAGTGTGTTTTTGATTGTTTATTTTTGGGTAATGTTGGGTGTTGCGAATGTCAAGTATTGGTCTACGGAAGGAGTGATGGCGATGCTTACTGGCATGATATTGGCCTTGGGAGTTGAAGTTGGATGTAGGCCTTGTGCTTGGCTCTGGATGAGAGCTTGGATCTTGCCTTATTGTGGGATATTATGGAGATTGATAGAAGAAATACTGGCAGTGAGTATCGACTTTGGGTATTGGCCTTGTACTTACCTTTGGGCGTTGATTTGGACGTTAGCATGTGGTTGGGCATTATGGAAATTGATGTTGTTTGTACCCGTGGATTAGTCGATACATGCTATATTATGAACAACATCTGTGGCAAGACCCCGTTAGTCGCCAGTAGCACGAATAAACTTTATAGTCTTCCGGTTTATATAGTTTAAATAGCTTGCTACTGGCTTATCACCTCAGGTTCCAAGTTCGAACAGATGTTGTCATCATAATAGCCCTCATTTTCATGTGATGATATTATCTTATGTTAATTTTGGGATACTTGAGAAGTCAGGGTAACTATTGTGACGATACTGGTCTCAGGAATAGTTACGGAAGCTATGGTGATGTCAATAACATCTCTTGTTTTTCTTGATGCTGTGATATAGCATTATATTTCATGTTATTTACAACCTGATTTACTAGATTACCATCTTTTCTATCATTTATTTGCTTGAGCTTCTTCATAACATCAATTATTTTCAAAAGAGATTTTTAAACAAAAGAGATTTTTAAATTCCGAGGACGGAATTATATTAAGGATGGTAGAATGTAACGGTCCATATTTTTCAATGCAACTATTCACGGATTTTCAATTTTTTAAACTATTTTACAAAGGTTCGTCAGGAGTTTTACGATTTCAAAAATTTCTTATAAAAATATTTTGAAGTACCAGACTAGTTATGGAGTATTTTAGTAAGTTCGGGTTCCATCAAATACCTCTAACAGATTTGATAAAAATTCATTTTCAGTTATTACCGTTTTGGCTTAATAAATTTATTTTCTATATAAACATCATCAAAACATTTTCAAACTTCTACGGTAACATTCTATGATCATTTAAGGCTTCCCTCATTAATTTCGTAATTTTCTGATATCATTTCAATAGAGAACCCGCAAACCCGCTTTCTAAACGTTTTGGCCTAAAACTAGTATCTCCGTAGCTCAAACCCTGAAACGGACTTCGTATTCGCCATCCTCGCGACGATACGATACCGTGGGTATGTTTTCGTAATTTTTCGGACACGTTTACTAGTAGGGGCAAAATCGTAATTTCGTTTTTGTATTTTACTAATTACTTTCACTAATGGAGTTTTACTTATTACTAATTAACTTTAACCCTATATAACCATTCCCTAATCTCCCCCCATATTCATCTTCCCCAGGCTTTCGAACCCAACCCAAACGAAACAACCCACAACCCATCATCTCTCTCCCTCCGAATCTCTCTCCCCCAAGGACAACCCCGTGCAACCCTCTCTTTATCTCTCTCACCCACGTTCTCGCCGTCGACAAGTGACCCAGCCCCACTCTGATCCACGCTCGCCCGACCCATGCTCCGGCGACCCCGCCACCGCCTCCAGTGCCCCAAGTATCAGTCTCCTCGCCTAGCTTCGAGGCGCTGCCACCCTCACCGTGGCGTCGTCGCTTCTCCGATAGCAACCTTCGCCCCTACGCCCTCGCATGCTCCGACGAACGGCGACTCCGACTGCAGCCCGAGCCCATGCCGAGCTCTCCTCCATCGCCATCGACACCACCTCGCCGCCGCCTTCCTCACCTTCGCCTCGCTCACCGCTACGCTTCGCCTCCACCGAGCTCCGGCCAAACTTTCCCCCAAAAGCGGCCCCCTCCTCTGTTTTCAGACCGGACCCTGCATGTTCCCCCTCTCCTCTCCCCTGTCTCCGACGAGAACCCACCAACACCCACAGCGCCACCCTCCTCCGCTCAAACACCCGCCGCCTTGGACACCGCCACAGCACCACGCCCTCCTCCCCTCGAGCTCGCCTTCGCTCTGCCTCGTTGACGACGAAGACACAGCATCCCGCCCAGCTGCTGTCGTGCCCACACCCCCACAGGCGCCTACCGCCGCGTCCCACGCCGCCCTTCGTCGCTCTCCACTGATAGCTGCTCCGCCCGCTCCTCGCCGTTGGCCTCCGCCGCCGCATCGCCTCCGCCGTCCGCCGTCACGGCAACCCGCTCGCCCACTGCCGCCGCGAGAAAGCCCCCCTGGCGTTTGAACACGAAGTAGCGAAGGTTTGCTTAATGGCAAACTTGTAAATATTAAGAAAATTTCGTATTTTCTAATTTTTAATTAATTAATAATTGGGTTTTATGGTGAAAAATCCATAACTTGAAATATAAGCCCCAGAAAAATATGAGACTAGCTCCAGAAAATCAGAAATGACATTCTGGACCCAAAGGCGCTAGTTTCATCTCAATCGGACG
The DNA here is from genome assembly GCA_030789695.1 of Scilla litardierei. Taxonomy (NCBI): domain Eukaryota; kingdom Viridiplantae; phylum Streptophyta; class Magnoliopsida; order Asparagales; family Asparagaceae; genus Scilla; species Scilla litardierei. The sequence goes on from CM061136.1 coordinate 60,539,735, forward strand.
CTTAGTTTTTTCAAAAATAATTTTTAAGCCTAAAAGTTAAATACATTATTTTCGATTAAAAATCTGTAACTTGTTATTTTCACGTACACTTATATATGAGAAAAATATATGTTAAAGTCCTCTCCGAGACGGCCATTTTGACAGTTCATTTGAAACTTTCCGATGCGGATTGAATCCAGAATAAATTGTTGAATAATTACGTCACAAATTGAAAAATAGTTTTAAATTATTTTTGAGCTTTTAAAAATTATGAAAAAAATACCTAGGAGCTTTAGAAAAATATTTTATCCTATTATAAAATTATTTTCATCATATCTAGGCTATAGAAAAATTTAGAACGGTTTTCGACTACGTTTTAGCCAGTTTTGAAAATCAGAACGATTAGATTATTTAGATTGGAACGTTGTGTGTTTTAAGCAATGTTTTTGTGTTGCATGTACAAACTATTGTGCACCTACTTCAGAGGAAGCCCTAGATCAAATTCCGGCTAGCTACGACAGCCTCGAAATTGGTAAGTCACGACTAATTCTAAAATTAGAAAATTAGATAAGTGTCCCCGTATGGACTAGGAACACCACTATAGCCTCCGAACGGCTACTTGACTTGAACCGAACTAGAAACCTAATCTAATAGGAAAGTAATCAACTATAGATTACTTTGCCAACCTTCAACTTTGGTGGTTGTTAAACGCAACCATCAACTTGGGTAAATTGTGTGCTAAACAATACTTCTACATGCTCGAAGCATGGAATCGGTATTACTGTTGTTGGACTTGTCTTTATCCTCAGTTCGCTTTGGCACAGTCAGCTTTGGAATGAGTTACCACCCTTTGGTTTCAATGAGAAAGTCAACAAGTGGACTTGGTTTGACTAACATGTGATACACCGTATGGAACATCTTGTGAAACTTGTTGTGGAATATCTTGTGGAATATCTGGTGGAACATCTCATGAAAGATCTTGTGGAACATCCCGTATAAACATGTACATAGAACACTTGACACTTCACGGGGGTTTTGGGGTAACTCATAGTTTGAGAGAGTATGTGAGTGACTGGAGTTCAATCTTCCCGTCCCGCTGCCTGTGTTTCGGCATACCGTCCCGCTGCCTGAGTTTCGGCAAAATACATGTACCGTGTGCCTGTGTTTCGGCATTCGTCTGGGTCGCGCCCAGGCAAGAGATGGACTTGATGGTCAAATATTGTACTCTCCTACTTGAGTCACGTAGTGTAGTTATTTTTGCACAGTCACTTTTACTTTACGCACTACAGTCAGTCACTTTTACTTTACACGTTCCATGCACGTTACTTACTACACTTGTACAGCCACCAGTACTTTACTTATCGTACTTTTAGCTACAGCAGTAGTACGTTTCACTTGCTTAGCCTGCTTTACACTTGCACTACCATAGTACAGCTGTTCTCTCCTTTCAGTTCAGTTTGCCTTTACTTTTCAGTTGTGCTCAGTACTTTACTTTTCACTCTGATCTGCTCGTACTTAGTTACTTTTGTCATACTTGTGCACTGCTTCTTTTATATGTTTAGAATTGTTGTGACTTACCTACGGTTCCATCTCCGTGGCACCGCAGCCGACGTACATATGAAGGTAGATGCTCCTGAGCTAATAGCGCCAGAATTCGACCGCAGCTTCCAGAGCTATTTTCAGCTGTGTACTTTTCTTCTTTTATGTATATTTGTGGGGACATCTTGTACAGAATGGATTGTAATAATTGGACACTATTTGGATATTTTTGTACATCTCTGCATCGTGGCTATTTTGTTTTCACTGGAAACCTTCAGGACCTGCGCAAAGATCAAATAAGTAACGGGCCCCCGAGAGCAGGTCGTTACAGGTTTGGTGGCCCACGCTGGTCCGTGCTAACTACCTCGTGAACAATATAGCAAGATCAGGATGTACAATATAAAATACTCAAATTGAACTCTCGAGTACTGGTTATCTCGAGTGTTCACCTGTATTGGATATACAGGTGAAGTGTCCTTACTACCATCTTCATTACGTCTTCCTTGATCCTCATCACTTCCTTTAAACTCTTAACCCTTGCTTAGGAACTCGTGTTTCAATCTTGGTTATACCCTCCATAGTAACCTCTTTTGCTAGCAGTTATAGTGACTTTTCATAGGTTGAACCATCTACCTACTTCATCACCTTTCTTTCAATTGATGATGGCACGCATATAAATGATAAGCTTCCTTCAATGGACCATGATCTGGTCAATGTGCTTGGCTAAGTTTGTTGGATCACCCTTGCTAGATTTGGGGTAAGTGATCCTGGCTTAGTCACTTCCCTGGCCGTGTTCCGCTGGACCGCAAGGACGTGAATCATGATTATGTAACGCCATCGATCTTCATCACTATCACTCTTCCTTTAGCGTGATGTCCTTTTGATCATTCTACTGATTCGTATAAATCTTCCTAATCGCGTTTAGTTCGCCTGAACTCTAGCTACGTCTATTTTAAGGAGGGTAGCATTCGAATTTTCTATCGCCAGAAATTCGAGTTCAACAACAGAAGCGAATCGAAGGACACCCAAAAGTATTGGAGGATGGTGCTAGAGAAATTAAGACAAACCAAACCGAGACGTGCAAGCGTGAGCCGCTACCTCTTCTTCGTCTTTTCTTGAACTTGCAGTCTTCTTTTATATATTCTGTGCCCGATTCTTCATGAGTTAACTTCTTTTCCACCTACCGCCTTACCCCTCTTTATTTCTTTTGTCCTTATTCTCACCTCGAGCCCCGGTCCCGCCTAACCTAGCCTACCCTACGGACTGAAGGATCCTATCAAAACATCGTTGTTAGGATCGAAATAAAGTATAGACTTACGTTTGCGTATGTGGCACGGTAGTCTCTGAGCTTTGCCCTCGGATTCGTCACAACGGTCGATACTTCGTCACGGAGGATCGAAGCAGAGTTTCACCGCCTAAATCTCTAACTAGAAGAGGATTTTAATGGAAGGGAGAAGAAGAACATAAGGATGCCTTATGCAAACTTATGGCATGGAAAGTGTGAATGAATGCCTTACCCTTGGGTCCTATTTATAGGCTTTAGGGGTAGTTATTGTAGGAAATAACTAATTATAAGCTTATTAGCCTATATTAGCACATTCATTTATCTTCTTCTTTATCCACTTATCAAGTGCCATTTTGCACTTATAAAGTGGCCTTTTCCACTTATCGAGTGGCTTTTTCCACTTATCGAGTGGTCCTTTTCACACGAGAAAAGGTTCCCTTTGCGCACGCCTTCGTGCACATGACATCTGAGGTCAGTATACCCTCATACATCCCCTCATGGGTGTATTTATGTCGTCCATATCCAACATCTCCCACTCACACTTGAGGGGATTGTAAGGAAACTTATTTTCCTCTAACTCTTCTGTTTTATCATACCGAGAAATAGGCCGTGTGACCGTCATGCGCATAGAGTCCGCTGTTGTGCACTTGTTAGAGATACACAACACTCCTCGAGGTGCAAAGTTGAGTAGATCAACGCATGCTTTACCCTAGATTATTTCTTCACATTTCTTATACTTTATATTCAACAATTGAATCCCATCTGGATTGCAATTGGCTGCCAGCTTTAAATCTTTAAAGTCCAAATGTGAATGCGAAATTAATCTTCCTCTTCTTGCGATCCTTTCGATCTTGACTTGACTTGCTTTTCTAATATGCCCCGCCGGACTGAATTAACCATAGTCCATAAGTGACATGCTAAGATAGCAATCACCCGGTCAAATCTAAAGGAACCAATTAGAGTCCATAAGGGTAATGAATTAAGACCCATGTGGTCTTTGGGTCTCACATAATAGTAAACACAATTACTATTCTAACCCAATGGTCAAAATGCATACGTAGTATGAATATGTATTACAACATCACTCCTTTCCCAGGGAGCGTATGTCTTAATGATGTTGTAAGGATGATAACCAGACACCACAATGTCTGACTTTGAGTCCCTTTTACTACTCAAATAATCTTCTGAACTCACATCCCACATAAGACAGATATGATTTCAAAATCCTCTTAGATCTTTTGAAAACATCCATATGATGCAGATCTTTCATACGACCATTTTGTTTAAGTCATGACTCTAAATCGTCCGTCTGACGATTTTGACTTTAAACAGGTCTCATCTTTATTTTACCCGTCTGATAAAATAAAGGCGGTTGCTCATGTGAGAAAGCCAACCTTAATCTGTCCGACATACTAAAAATCAGCTGAGATTTCAAAAATGCACACAAACATTTCTTAAGAAATTCATATGCAATGTTGAAAAGAACTTTAATCTTTTATTAAATTTGATCATTTTACAGGCATGGGAATTTACATTGGTACAACTCAGCTCTTACGCAATCCTTGGGATGATAAGTGTTTGTAAAACACATCTCTGGGGATCGCCTTCGTGAGCGGATCTGCTATCATCTCATGCGTAGATATGTACCTTATGTCCACCTTCTTGGTCTTATCATAGTCTTTTGCAAATTTGTAGCGGATATCAATGTGTTTGGTCTTACAATGAAATTTAGGATCTTTGACATAAGCTATAGATGCTTGACTGTCGCTGTGTATAGGTACAGCACCTGAGTCACTTGCATCAATTAGCCTGTCTAAGAATTTCCAAAGCCAAACAGCCTCTTGGACTGCCATGCTAAATGCTACAAACTCGGCTTCCATAGTTGAAAGTGCGATGCAGGATTGTTTCTTGCTACTCCAGGATATTGCACCAGATCCGAGTAGAAAAACATATCCTAAGGTCGATCGTCGCTCATCGAGATCACCCGCCCAATCAGCATCAGTGTAGCCTTCGAGCCTCAAGGCATCTCCTTGATAGCATAAAGCAAAGTCTGCAGTTCCTTTGAGATACCGCATTATCCTCTTAACCTCTTTCCAGTGTACTTGCCCTGGGTTGGATTGGTAACGACCTACCATTCCAACGGCAAAACAGATGTCCGGTCTTGTACACATCATAGCGTACATAAGTGTAGTTATTTTTGCACGGTCACTTTTACTTTACGCACTATAGTCAGTCACCTTTACTTTACACGTTCCATGCACGTTACTTACTACACTTGTACAGCCACCAGTACTTTACTTATCGTACTTTTAGCTACAGCAGTAGTATGTTTCACTTGCTTAGCCTGCTTTACACTTGCACTACCACAGTACAGCTGTTCTCTCCTTTCAGTTCAGTTTGCCTTTACTTTTCAGTTGTGCTCAGTACTTTACTTTTCACTCTGATCTGCTCGTACTTAGTTATTTTTGTCATACTTGTGCACTGCTTCTTTTCTATGTTTAGAATTGTTGTGACTTACCTACGGTTCCATCTCCGTGGCACCGCAGACGACGTACATATGAAGGTAGATGCTCCTGAGCTAATAGCGCCAGAATTCGACCGCAGCTTCCAGAGCTATTTTCAGCTGTGTACTTTTCTTCTTTTATGTATATTTGTGGGGACATATTGTACAATATGGATTGTAATAATTGGACACTATTTGGGTATTTTTGTACATCTCTGCATCGTGGCTATTTTGTTTTCACTGGTAACCTGCAGGACCTGCGCAAATATCAAATAAGTAACGGGCCCCCCGAGAGCGGGTCGTTACAATCATATTTGAAAAGTAGGAGTTCTCTTTCGCATAGGAAAATATTTAGGAGTCGGTAAAATAAGTTGTTGAATTAAACTTGTGTAGTTTATATATAGTAGAGGAGGAAATGGTATTTTGAATTATCGAAATGTCATTATATGAAGAAATTAAGATATTTACGCGAGTGTGGAAGACATAGGTTAGTAAATATGATAAGATAATAATTTTAAAAATTTCAGCGAAAAATTTCGAAATTCGGAGAATGTATGGAGTCTTAAATGCATGTTGAATGTTTTCAAATAACTTAAACCGAAAAAGAAAAAAATTCAAAATAGATATCAGCGAAATTATTCCTCGAATGGTCAAGATAGTAATGGAGAAGTTTCAACGATTGACGATGGTGACATGTAGATTCACGTGATTCGAAAGGAAGGAAGTGAATCAAATAAAATATAAATATGAAGGGAAATAATTTAGTGAAACTGCTACGATGGAGTTCTACGGTTGATAACACGAAAGTGTAATGGTCAGGAAAAAATGGTGGAAGCAGGGTTCTAATTACCGGGTCGACTGAAGATCAAGAGAAACTTAACATTAAGACTCTCTAATGAACGAAACTGTAATAGAGATAGCTGGAAAGCGTCCTAAGAGAAATTAAAATTACGTTCTACTGGGCCCGAAATCGATGAACCCGAGCGAACGACTAAAGAATTTCTAGAAGTCTATCATGGTCAGAGCTAGGCAGGAACCACTAAGGTAACTCCTAAGACGATTATATCAATCACTAGCATGGAGTCTAGCTAACAATCAGGGACCTCTAACTAGCAAGCACATAAGTCTAACTAAGTCTTACTAATGTCCTGATCCAATGGATTCCCTACTAAGCTGAGACAGATGTTCGGGCAACACGTCTACTAGCCACCAAAGACATATGAAACGATAAAAAAATTAGACTCAGGGCGTATGATTTGGATGTTTTAATTTATTTAATGGACATTCTATAATTATTATCGTTGTTCCGATAATTTGCAGTTGCAGTGACCTGCATGGGCCACCAATAAAACCTGTCACGACCCGCTTCCCTAAAATGGAGGCGAGGCGTGAGAAGTCCGCTCAGACTTAGAGCTGTGAGGCTCCAGTCTATAAAGCGTCTGGAATAACCGAGTATAGGTTCTTGCAAATGCGAAGCAGAACAAACATAATAATAAAAAAAGAGACAGATAAAATTATTTCAATCTCAGAATGTCCACAATAAATTCCAACATCGCAGAAAAGCCACCAGGCTAAAAAGAAGAGTCTAAAAGGAGAGTACAAGAGTCTGAAAGAGGCCTAAGGCATGGCCGACACAATACATAACATCAACAAGAAAAGAGAGGTGCTACGCACCGACAGCCTAACAACGACTAAGCAGAAAACAATAACAACAAGAAGGAGCTCTAGGACTGGTCTCCAATGTCCTCGAACTCAACACTTGCAACCAGTTCGTCCTCGACGACCAACTCTGTCTCACAATCTAACATGTGACACCCAAAAGAGAAAAGGGGGCACATGTCAGCAAGCCTACTAGAGACTTGTGCAAGGAAACTAAAAGAAGGAAAGCAACCTAGCAGTTCAAAAATGTGCGATGACATGGCAGTTTAATGCATGGATGCAACAAGTGAGACAATGTAATAAGCATGACATGGCAGCAAGTATAATATTCACATGGATTTTTACAAGTCAAGTAACATGTCGTGCTCCGAGTTTATGCCTTACAGCTGAAGTGGCTGTACGGGCACACGTCTACCCTGAGTGGTCGCTTAACCCTACCCCTGCACGTGTAATCGAGCATTGGCTATTGACCAACACATGTATCCCACTTCTGGATCACGAGCCAGGAAATGTATTTGGCATAGGGCTGTGCCTGCAACACAGGTGCCTAACCTCAACAAGTCGGGCATTGGCTTTTGACCAACACATGTAGCCCGCTGCTGGATCACGAGCCAAGAAGTGTATTTGGCATAGGGTTGTGCCTGCAACACAGGTGCCTAGCCTTGACAAGGAAGTACGTAGCGTGTGCTACAAATGCAACATTCAAACATGGATGACATGGCATGACAAGTTATAATTTAAGAGCGTACAGATAAGGAATTTAAACGTGACAGGCAGAGCACAAGTAAAGAGCATGCAGTTTTGAAAATTTAAACGTGACAGGCAGAAATGCATGAATGACATGGCAGGGTGACAGACCTAGCTTCGTTGTCAAATTAGATCTTAAAATTGCGTCTAGGCGAGTATCATTTCGTCACCTAGTCTCTTTTACGCCTAAAACAAGAAATGGCCTAAAGCACGGCCTAACAAAGAACTGGCAAGTTTCACTTGCCTGCAATCAACCGTTCTGTAAAACCGTCCAATCAGTCCAGTCTACCTATGTGCTCGGATCACCATCCTACAGTCCCAAATTAAATTATCTTTATTAGTGAATTACCAGACAATTAAATACCGATTTTTATCTTGTTTAACATGGATGGGTTGGGGGTCCTAAGTGTTCAGAAATTTACCCTTACACGACGCGAGCGCTACACTGGCGTCGGGTAGCGACACCAGGGGTTGGATTAACGGAAGCGTGCGACGATCCACTGTCCAGTAGCTATCAGTGACAACGGCGGATGACAGCGATCACGAACGACGACCAGCCGGGTAGTGGCACGATCACCGAACAGCGTCACAGAGAGGGAGGACGGCTGCACGACGTTCCATGACGTCGGGAAGATACCAACTGTGGCAGCGGGTCCTACGGTATCAGGAATAGCCGTGTTACATACGGCTACGTCGCAATGGGTCACGGCAACGACGCGGGGCTGTTTTGTGTGGTTTACGGCAATTGGCTGCCGCAGAGGAGGAGAGTTCGGCCTTGGGGTGATGCTCGAGGAGGGGGATGGCTGGAAGGTGACAGGCCGCGAGCTACAAGGGCTGAAAATGGCAGCTTGCATGGAGCAATGACAGTTTTATAGGAGGGAAGGGCTTTCACGCGGTTTTGGGGAGGAGATGGAGGAGATCGGATCCATGGGGAGGAGCGCCGCTCGAGGGGGTCTGAATGTCGCGGACTGCCAGAGCAACCGGGGACGACACCGATGAAGCTGGCCATGAGAGGGGGCGTCGTTTGATGGGGTGAGGGATGCTTGCGTGGAGTGTTGCGGGAGCGCGGGCTGCGGGGTCGTTACCGGAGGCTGCTGAGGGCCGGCGACGGTGCTGGCCGGCGGCGAGGTGGCTGGGCAAGGGAGAAGTCCGATGGTATGAGGAGGGTGCGAAAAAAAAACCCTGATGGCGGCTGCGTGATAGAAGCTAAGGTTGGTTGCGTAAGGTGATTGATGTTAGGGTTTTTTGCTATATAGATTTAGAGTTTGTGTAAAGTTAGGTGGTTGGGGAGAGAGAATGTGAGAGGGAGGGGGTGGAACTTAATCTAAATAGGGTGGTGATTTGCTAGGAATAAGTCAACATGATACATTGATCCTATGGCTTAGATTAATTCAGATTTAATTAAGATTTAAATCAGGGATTTATAACGCTAAATACAAAATGAAGGAGATTAGTGTGGAAGGCCAACCAAACGGTGTCCGAAAAATATAATAAAAATACCGGGACGACCGTGTCGACAAGAGAATCGAGGCTACGATGATTGGTGACTAGCTAGGGCAATAAAATACGGAACTAAAAATAAAGAGATTTAACGACGAAGGTGGAATCTACGACACCTCTTCAAACAAAGTCAAATTGTGGAAGAATGACCCGTGAAATGACGTTCCAAATTAATTCCACAATTTAATACTCTCCGAGAGGGTCACAACGACATATCACACTATAGGGTTTGGATACAGACAAGATCTAAAATAAATACGTGCATGAACAAGACTACGTGCACGAAAAGCGTATAAATGATACGGGGCTCTAAAGGCGGCAGTAATTCCAAGTTGGGTACACGTCGGGGGTTGGCTTGCTAAGGATGCAACCAAGGTGCTACGGCCCTATCGACACAACGACACGACTCACACACAAAGCAACGAAACCAATCAGGTACCCGAAATTGCTATACGCACAGCCGTATAACGAATAGTGGGTACTGGCCGTTACATAATTATAGAAAAATCCAGAAAAATCTAGGAAAATCCAGAAAAATTCTGGAAAATTCTGTAAAATTTTCAGAAAAATCAGGGAACAAAATATGAGGGGATTGATAATGAAATAAATGTTTTTTGGGGATAAAACGTTGCTTGGTGATATCGATAAAATATGTTTTCGGGCGTGTTCAGTTTTAAATTTTTTTCTGAACATGACCCGATTGACCTGTTACATACTGCGGGTGGCCCGAAGCCTCCGCTTCTGCCGCATACCCCACGAAAATTTTCTTTTGGGTTAAAATCCCATGAAATTTTCATGGGTTGGTCATATAATTCAAGGCATCTTATGAACAAAAGACTAATGCACAATTGATTTAATACCTTGTTTGCATTCCATTACTTAGGTTATCTTCATGTATATAATTTTTTGTATACTTCAAATGAATTGCCTACTTAAATGCTTTATAATCTACAAGATTTTTTTTGTAAACAATTCATGCATTTACGCTCACATATATTATGGCACACAAATAAATAATTATTCAAAAGTTTAAAAATCATATTTATATCTGATAATTGAATCTGAAGTTCAAATTTATTGTCAACACCCTTTTGCTTAAATAAAATAAAAATGACCAAATACGAGGGTTTATGCGAAAACTTTTAATGCAATGTTCTTAAAAGATGCACACTTCACGGTAAATAGATCTCACATATCTATGGTATAAATAGACCAATATGGACACCAGAAGTTTGCCATAACATCGCAAACTTTTTTAAAGTAATCTCACTATACAACTAAAGATTTTTGAATCTAACCTTGTATATAAGCTCACTCATGAAGTCGTGACTTAATAGATAAGTAAGAAATATATTTATGACATTCGAACCCACGTATTTATTCCTTTTAAGTATTTTTCTATATCCACATAAAAACTGAATGACTCAAGAAAATAGTGGCCTAACGACCATATATGAGCATTCAAATGGACTTTCAAAAGTCCCACATAAATTTTAAAATTGGAAGTATAGAAACAAGCTCATTCCCTTGAATATGTCTCCTTAGAGATACTAATATGCATTCTTCCTTATAAATAACAACATGGAAGACTGAAAACGGGGGAATTCTAGGACCAACGACGTTATGATATATATAAAGAAAGGAAAGATATGATATACCTCGACATGGAATAAGCAATGTCAAACTAGACCAAACTCAGATGTTTGTGTAAGACCCATACGACTATTTGTAAAATGAAGGCTCATTAATTTATGCCATAGATAATATATACAAAGCTAATCTAATGACGAAATTCAATGTAGCTATTGTATACTAAGCAATTTTTTCCGAGAACACATAGACTTTGAAAAACTATAATTAGTTGCCATAACATAATTAAGAGGAATATGTTTCTAAACTTATTAATATGTGTATACTTTTTATAAACTCTTTTTTTTCATTTCATTCTACTGCAAAATTTTATGCTTTATTTTTAGCATATGTCAAACAATTATAGATTGACACCTCAAGACGTATGATATTAATAGCATTTCACCCTAAGAATAGTCTAGTAGAAAACTATTTTGGGACATTTGACTTGAGATTCGGGCTTTGCTAGCCTGAATACTCTGTATGAGGATGCCCAGTACTCTCTGAAAAAGAAACTTACAAAGTTTCGATGGATATTTGTCAAAACGAAATCCTAATAAATGACTCAAGAATATAATGGCTTGAAGACCATACTTGAGCATTCAAATGGATTTTCAAAATTCCTAGTTAAATTTGAAAAGAGAAATTAAATGAAACCCCTGAAGTGTCCAGAATCGTCCAAGTTTTAAACTTTATAATGATACAATATACCACACTAGATTGATGATGCAAGACATCATTAACCAATCCGATAATTCTGAAGAACATGAATTTTCTTCAAAAGGGTGCGTTTTCATTATCCCATTTAACGGGAAAAATGTTTACGAGATCATCTCCATTACACATGGACATTGACTCTCAAAACTTCCTCTAATAGAATTTAAGATGATATATTTACTATCATCATTAATATAATAAGACCTCTGGGTCTCTTTAGAGTTCTTGAGGGATTAAAGTGGACTTACCCACTCCCCACATAGGGCTGATGATGTACCTTAGTATACTCATCGGTATATTCTCTAAAAATGGTCATAATCAAACCTATTATCCAACTGCAGTCCATCTTTTTCACAGCGTATATGACACACTACTAAATAGCTGAAACATTAGATAATACTAAAAAATCAACCGTAATTTGTAACTGGAATAAAGTTGAACACCTTGAAGTTTGTGTTCCCATCCAAAATGTGTTATATGAATTAATAATTAAAATAATTTATACGAATTACTCGTCTGTTAAAAATCCAGTTGCTGGTGACTGCATGGGGACATGCAATTACACAGCATACCATCAAAACACTTCTTTAGAACCTATTTATCTGGGCCTGATCACCCCATATAAACAGTTTCCGAGAATCCCTAACGGGGAAGCGTATAGAGCGCATCTTAAAGATTATGCCATGATGTGTCCACATCCTCATAACACCTCTACAAACAATCAAAATGTCGTCTTAGGACTATTTATAGGAAGTAATTACCCCAGATAAATAGATTCTGAGCACTCCAAACTGGGGAAGCATTTAGAGCACATCTAATAGATTAAGCCTTGATGGGTCATCATATAAAGAATCAATTGTGAAGATTAGATCCTGAAGATCCTTCACATTCAGAACACTTTAATTTTCCAGTATTAGGTCCAACATGGATATTAGAATCGTCCCTGAGCTTGAAGCTCAGTTGACCATTTCAAATATCTAAATCGTGATGAGATCCTGAAGATCCACACTTATGAAACTGTTAAACAGTTTTTGGACAAATTTATTGACAATCCGAATATTGTCAAAATCACACATCACTGCTACTAAAAATTCAGCTAGGATTGACATACCAAAAATAATGGATGCAATCCACAAGTAGCAGAAGTTGATGTCCTAAATGAATGAGAGGACATACCACGAGGCTCCAAAGAGAGAAAAACTCATGGCGACTGATTGACCGCGAAACGTGCACAATCCAAGTAGGATGCACACGCTCACCTCCCAAGGGTAGGAGTGTCAAAGCAATATAATCCCGATAAGTACGAGGTCGAATCCATAGAGACAGTTCGTTTCACATTCACAATCTCAATTGGTTAAGGAATGCTAAAAGTGTTGGCACAACCAACTAAACTAACAAGTGTAGTGTGGAGTGTGGTGGTAAGGCGGTCGAACCAAGCCCAAGGTAGGAGGGTGGAGAGCAAAGTGTGGAGCAAGTCAAGCGAGGAGAAGTGTGTGGAATGGGGTGTCATTAGGTTTATGGGTTGATTAGCAATATGTTCATCCCAAATGAATCAACCCTCGCATCCACTTCGAGGTATGCGGGGTTGTGCAAATAGGTAATGCCCTTAAGGCACACCGCCGTTCTACGGCCCCACCAAGGGTATGCACGATACATTGACGTGTTGATTAGTGGGTTGGAAATCCATAACTTAAGCTCGTGAGTCAATCCTTGCATCAGTGTCAATAGAATGTAAGGATGGTGCACATAGGTGTAACCCTTAAGGTACACCACCGTTCTACGGTCCCACCAAGAGTAGCGCACGACTCAATGCAATCTAGGGCATAATCCATCAATCAACACTATCTAGCGCCCATTTCAAGGCATGCTAGGTCTATTAATTGCAAGAGATGAATAATTACTAATCAACCACACAACTCTAGTTAATCCCAAGTCCACACACAAATGGCTCTAGGCCTTCATAAAGAAAACAAGATGATAACCATTCAAAATGGAAACACAAATCTTCATTACAAGCTATTAAGTAAACAATTATCCAATGATTCTCACCATCATTCAACAATCATTTACAAATTGAGAAATACAAAGCAATAAAGCCAAATGTTACTAGAGAGGGAAGAGATCACCAATAAAAGCCCTAGAAATACAGGTTCTCCCCTTCCTTGAAGCTCCTCCAAGCTCTCCTAGCCTCCAATGGCTCCAACCCTAGCCCTAGCTCTTGGGGAAGAAGATGGGGGTCTAAAAACCCCAATGGAACAGTAAAACGTCCCTTGGCCGAATCCTCCCATTACATCAGAGTTTAGGGGTTTTAAACCCCTAGGGCATTGCATCCTAACCCTCCAAAGAAGCATCCAGTGGCCCACATCGACTGGGAAGAAATCGGGTTAAGAAAAACCCGTTTCTCGTAACTCAGATCCACCAGGAAAAACCTGCGACAGGTGACTGCTGAACAAACGTCAGTTGTTTGTCGTTGGTCAGACAGCGTAGCTTTCAAAGGAGGGGCAGACGACTATCTTGAAAATAACAATTGACTGTGAATGACACATGCGACTGTCGTTTGTGCTTCAGTCGCCTGCTGTAGAAACTTCAAATCGACAGAGATTTGGATTTCCTTCACCCTTCAGGAGGAGATGAAACAGTCGACTGTTGAAGAACTAGTAGTCGACTGCACAGTGGTACAGTCGACTGTCAATCCTTCTACAGGCGAATGTGTTGCACTTTGGCTTGCTCCAGGCGACTGTCGAGATAACAGGCGACTGTCATTGTAAAGACAGTCGACTGTCCTGGCCCCATGTTCACTTCTCCAATTACTTGATTTTGTCCCCTTCGGGACTCCTGAAAAATCCAGAAAAATATGTGAAAATACAATTCATGTCTATAAAGCTTTAGAGAGTAAATTTGTGCTGAAATAAGATCATATGCTCAAATGATGATGAATTAATGCAAATATAGATAAGAGAGCATGATTCAATGAATTATATGCACAAGATGGGGGTAGTAAGGGGCGTAAATATACACTTTTCACCACGAATCACACCCCCAACTAGAATTTTGCTAGTCCCTAGCAAAATAAGCGATAATTTCGGATTGAAGTGAAAACATGCACCAAATTTAAGATATCATCATGGCATATTTCATATGTTATTTCCAATTGATTTTAAAGCCAATGTATACAATGTATGAAAGTAAACAATAAATGATATTCTCCTCAATCCAATTCTAAGAAAAGTAAGGAAATAACCACCGTATCACATTCTTTGGGAAGATGCGCACATGGCAATGTTTCTAATTTTCATGAAAATGGCCAAAACCAAAAGAAATTCCTTCTAAGTGGTGGGAGATGAGATTGCATCACTCATGTTGCTTATTCTTTCATTTATTCATTTAATTTTTTTCTTTTTATTTTCATTTTCTCTCTCCTTTTGTATTCTTTTTGTTTTAGTATGTTTATGTTTTGCATTCACGCAATAGTGCTATGAAATGCAAACACCGCCACATTCGCATACACGCGATAACGCTATATATGCAAATGGATGGAATGATCTCCAAAATCTCATCTTTGGCGTCCCCCCCAATGTTTCTTGGGGCACCGGCTACTCAATTTGATTAGAAAAACCATTCACTTATGTTAATTACGTTTCTCATTCTAAACATGAATTATCAACTCATCCACCCACTCCTTAGTAGGAAAACAAAACATGCACCATTGGCCACATCCTATCTAATCAAAAACTAAGTCATTCATCCCAATTCATGCAATCACTTGCACCAAACTATTCCCGAATTATTTCAAAGAGAGCATCAAAACATATAAAATCGTTTCATACCTGGCATATTAGCATTTGACTCCAAAATGGAAAAGAAATTAAAACACGCCAATCAAACATCTATAAATTTGATACTAAAGTAATAATCCGAAAAAATTGCATATCATTAAGCATGTAGGGACTAAGCAAAAGAAATGTGATGGATGCAAGGATGGAGGCATCAAAATGATATTCTCAAAATGAATGAATGATGATGATGAATGCAAAATTTTTTATTAACATCAATAAAATTTTTCAAAACTACCCAAAACTAGCATCCAACTTCATAGTTCACTCCCTCCAACTAGAAATGAGCATTGTTCTCAATGGTTGAAATGAAACTAGATTTTATTTAATGATGCTAGAGGGAAAACACACATACTAAAGCAAACTAAACTAAAAATTTTATTTTTTTACACTAAAGAAAGGAAGGACTACACCTAAGCAAAAGGCAGATCCTGAATGTGTTATGGTGGAGGTAGATGCTCAATCATATCCTTTCGTTCCTTAGCCAGATGCTTTGGAAACGAAGCTCCTCCACTTTCCGTGGATCCTAGCAACACAGCTCCAAGCATCTCCCTAGAATGTGCTCCTGTGTCTAGCAGAAGACAAGCTGTGTCAATCCAAGAAAAATAAGTAAGACTTCCAATGAAGGAAGTCCAAATAGGGACGTCATAATAAAAATAAGGAGATGAATATGTATGATGACAATCTAAATCTAAAATGTAAGGAAATGGAGTATGAGATTCATAAATGAAGGGAAAGTATGATAAGAACTTCCCTGAATAGCGATGCTATTGCCTGGCTGATGCGACTCCTCAGGAGGAGGGTGAAATGGCTATAGGGACAAGTGTGGAGGAGAAGGCAGCGCACGCTCAATGTAGATCATCTCGCAGTCACTGTCGCTTGTCGAATCCTCGCCATCAAAAGTAATGGCATCTGTAGTCATCTCTGGACTCTGTGGTCCACCCTGAATATCCTCGTCCTGTATGATGAACTGATGTGTGTCTCGAGGTGTCTGAAGTGATGGCTACTAAACTGAATCTGAAGGGAGGGAGGCCTCGGGCTCCAAAGTAGTCTGTAGGCTATATCACGTGCACTATTCCTAGTCAATATCATAGTATTAAACCATCTCAGCAGTCCATCCAAGATGCTCGCACACCTCCAGTTGTAGTAATGGACCAGATAGGCAATGTGACTCAGGTTCTCTTATGTCTTCTATCTCACTCTTGCCTGGACACATCTCCATCTCATCATCACCACCAACCCAACGAAACTGCATCGTGTCTCCATCGTGGGAGACACACACTCCATCATCCATCTCCTCCTGATCCTCAATACACAATCTCTCAATATCCTCTACCTGGCTCTCATGCAACCCATCCTCCTGCTCTGTTATGTATCCCATGGGGTCGTAAGAAAAACAGCCCAAAGGTGGCTCCTCAGACTGGCACTGGACCTGCTGCTCTGCATCCTGAAATAGAAGCTGGGACTGGCAATCATCCTCATATCCAAGTGACAGCTCTCTAGATGGCGCAGTCTGCTCCCACTCTGCAAGGTCCCTCGAGTATAACCATGCATCCTCTGTAGTGTATGCAAAGAAATCTCCACTACTGCTCATCTACACAAACTCACGCATAGACGGCTGCATGATTCGGAGCGAAAAGTGTATATTTATACCCCCTAACTACCCCCATTTTGTGCTAAAGATTAGACTTAATCTCGCTCTTTTGGGCGTAATCTCGCTTGATGTTTCATTAGGGCTTACTCTCATTCTTGGCACAAAATATGGATTTTATCGTCGTTATTGGCTTCTTGATATTTTTCATGTGCTCCTGATATTATTGCGATCTTATTGACAATTTTTAAGAATTATTTGAGCAATGGATTGTTTTATATGAATTTTGGAAGTCAATATTGTTTTATATAAGTCATTATATTCATTTTATAATCAAATGGACTAATTTCCTCTTCTCCTATTTTTTAGGTACTCCTGGGAGCCTTGGAGATTTTCCAGAATTTTCTAGGATATTTCTGGGATTTCTAGGTATTTTTGGTGATTTAAATGGAGGAGAAATGTGGGTTTAAAAGCAGGAAATAGGATTTTAAAGGGCCGTCACGTGGCGCGATCCCGCGGCGCCACGTGGTGCCAGATCAAGCGGGCCTCCGCTGTGTTACATAAAAATATTATTCGAGCTTTGCGGGCCGGCCCAGCGGCCGGCCCCTTGCGTGCACAAAGGTGACTGCGGGCCCCGCATTTTGGTGCGGGCCCGTTCGAAGATTTTAAGCGGGCTTCCCCCGCTGCTTGAAGCGAGAGCGACCCGATCGAAAATTCCAGAGGGCTTCGTCCCGCTTCAAGCAGCGGGTGCGGCCCGATCGAATTTTCGAGCAGGCCTTCCCCCGCTTCATTTTTTTAGCTGCGCACGCTTGGGAGCTTTTGAGCGGGCGGGCGCAAATCTGCGGTGACCCGACCCGCAATGCAATTAAGCTGGGCTGTGCGAAAAACTGAGGGTGGGGATTTTTTTGGGTTCTTCTTCGTTTTTGGCTGTTTGAGTTTTTTCCAGGGTTTGAGAGAGCTTGGAGGGGGAGGAGGCCATTGGAGCTTGGTGGAGGTGCTAAAGTGGAAGGGAAGCTTCATTTGGAGAGATCTAGGGTGAAATCCTTCTTTTCCCCTTTTGTATTTTGCATCTCTCATTTGTATGAAACTTGGGAAAAATTTGTATGAATTTCCATCTTGTTTACTATGATTGAGTAGTGTAAATTGCTAGGGTTGTGATTCATTGTGATTGGTAGTTAATCTTGGCACTAATTGCCTCTTGCTTATTATCATGCTAATCTTGGATGAATTGTTAGGGCACACTTTAATTGGTTAAGTCCCAAGAGGGCAATTTGAGAAAAATCCATGTTCATATATTGATTAGTGCTATATGATGCATCCATGCCTATTGCTAATTGTGGTGTTCTTTAATGCTAAATTTTCCGATTGAGTGTCCTTAGCCGGATGATCAATTGAGTTATATGCGGTAATTAGAACTTGATTAACACCAACCTCACACCCACAACCTATGCTCTCTCGCCTTGCTATCCTAACTTCCCATTTAGTTCTCTAACCCTACCCACGTAGGTTAGGAATTTAGATTCACCTCACATTTTCACACACTTTTCCACCGTTAGCGAGGTGGTTGTAACACGCTTTATTTTTCTCTATCGATCAATTTTGTGAATATAGAACGACTTGTCCATGTGATCTGACCCGGTACTCACCGGTTATTTTTATTGCAATGACACTCCTACGCTTGGGAGTGGAAGGCGTGCTCCTTGCGCGTCATCCGGTTCAATCACTGTAACCATGTGTAGAAAATCCGAAGTAGATCCTCTGCGCTGAAAGCATGGCATAGACACCCAAGCACTAAATCATCGAACCTCTCCAAAACCTGGCAGTAAGTCTCACCGTCAAACTGGACAAAGCTCTCCATGTGTTCCTCAAATGACTGGCGCATCTGTACCTGATTCCGGTAATAAATAGGAAATAAAGCTAGAAGGAAATCAGTCTGAAAAGAAAGCCATGTAGAAAAAGAATCTCGAGGATAAGCATCAAACCAGATTTTAGCATCATCTCTCAAAATATGAGGGAGCACTTTAAAATAAACAAAATCTGCACAAGTGGTCTCATCAAACAAATCCCAAAACTCTTTTCTACACCATTTTTCAAACTTTGGCATAAATGAACTAGGATTTTCCAACCCCATCCCGTAAAAGAACGGTGGTAGTTGGGAGTCCTCCACATAAGCATCACTAAAGTTTGAAAATGAATCCATAAGAAAAAAAATTTATATACAAAAGATTTTTAAAACAAAATAAAGAAAGAAAGAAAAATGACTCAAAAAGTATAAAATAAACAACCAAAAAGACTCAACACTAAGCAAGAAGTACTATACCTAAAGTGTCCAAAACCAACCAAAAATGTGAGTGTGAAAACCGTTGTCCCCAGCAACGGTGCCAAAAAGATTGACCGTAAAACGTGCACAATCCAAGTAGGATGCACACGCTCACCTCCCAAGGGTAGGAGTGCCAAAGCAATATAATCCCGGTAAGTATGGAGTCGAATCCATAGAGACAATTCGTTTCACGTTCACAATCTTAATTGGTTAAGGAATGCTAAAAGTGTTGGCAAAACCAACTAAACTAACAAGTGTAGTGTGGAGTGTGGTGATAAGACGGTCGAGCCAATCCCAAGGTAGGTAGGGTAGAGACCAAAGTGTGGAGCTAGTCAAGTGAGGAGAAGTGTGTGGAATGGGGTGTCATTAGGTTTATGGGTAGATTAGCAATATGTTCATCCCAAATGAATCAACCCTCGCATCCACTTCGAGGTATCCGGGGCTGTGCAAATAGGTAATGCCCTTAAGGCACACCGCCGTTCTACGGCCCCACCAAGGGTAATGCACGATTCGTTGACGTGTTGATTAGTGGGTTGGAAATCCCTAACTTAAGCTCGTGAGTCAATCCTTGCATCCGTGTCAATAGAATGCAAGGATGGTGCACGAAGGTGTGACCCTTAAGGTACACCACTGTTCTACAGCCCCACCAAGAATAGCGCACGACTCAATGAAATCTAGGGCACAACCCATCAATTAACACCATCTAGCACCCATTTCAAGGCATGCTAGGTCTATTAAATGCAAGAGATGAATAATTACTAATCAACCACACAACCCTAGTTAATCCCAAGTCCACACATAAATGGCTCTAGGCCTTCATAATGAAAACAAGATGATAACCATTCAAAATGGAAACACAAATCTTCATTACCAGCTATTAAGCAAACACTTATCCAATGATTCTCACCATCATTCAACAATCATTTACAAACTGAGAAATACAAAGCAATAAAGCCAAATGTTACAAGAGAGGGAAGAGATCACCAATAGTAGCCCTAGAAATACAGGCTCTCCCCTTCCTCGAAGCTCCTCCAAGCTCTCCTAGCCTCCAATGGCTCCAACCCTAGCCCTAGCTCTTGGGGAAGAAGATGGGGGGTCTAAACCCCCCAATGGAACAGTAAAACGTCCATTGGCTGAATCCTCCCTTTACATCAGAGTTTAGGGGGTTTAAACCCCTAGGGCATTGCATCCTAACCCTTCAAAGAAGCATTCAACAGCCCACATCGACTGGAAAGAAATCGGGTTAAGAAAAACCCGTTTCTCGTAACCCAGATCCGCCAGGAAAAAACCTGCGACAGGCGACTGCTGAACAAACGGCAGTCGCCTGTCGTTGGTTAGACAGCGTAGCTTCCAAAGGAGGGGCAGTCGACTGTCTTGAAAATCACAGTCGACTGTGAATGACACATGCGACTGTCTTTTATGCTTCAGTCACCTGCTGCAGAAACTTCAAATCGACAGAGATTTGGATTTCCTTCGCCCTTTGGGAGGAGATGAAACAGTCGACTACTGAAGAACTAGCAGTCAACTGCACAGTGGTACAATCGACTGTCAATCCTTCTGCAGGCGAATGTGTTGCACTTTGGCTTGCTCCAGGCGACTGTCGAGATAACATGCGACTGTCGTTGTAAAGACAGTCGACTGTCCTGGCCCCATGTTCACTTTTCCAATTACTTGATTTTGTCCCCTTCGGGACTCCTGAAAAATCCAGAAAAATATGTGAAAATACAATTCATGTTTATAAAGCTTTAGAGAGTGAATTTGTGCTGAAATAAGATCATATGCACAAATGATGATGAATTAATGCAAATATAGTTAAGAGAGCATGATTCAATGAATTATATGCACAAGATGGGGGTAGTTAGGGGGCGTAAATATACACTTTTCACCATGAATCAGAGACCTTTAAACAATACCACCACAGGAAAGTGAGCTCATCTACATATCATCTCCCTTTCCAGAACCTCCAGAAGAGATGAATCTGGAATAAATTAAAATGTTAATGTATAATATACGTACATGGGAGGTTTTTGGATACAAAAAATAACACACTTGTCGACAACTTATTCACGTTTCATTTTGCCAGTGTATGTAATAATTATAAATATCGTTCTACACTCCGTTGCCTAAATCAAACGTAGAGATTAGCCAAAAATGTGGACCGAGACAATAATAAGTTGAGTTGGACTCACTTATGAAACATGAAGTGTTTGGATCAGAAGTCCTGATATCAAAAGATATCAAACCTATGGGCATAATGAGAATTGTATAAATACTAATAAAATAAATAAAATTGTATACTAAAAGCAACATGTTATAGCTTATAGGTTCATTTCGCTGGAACCAAGAAGCAAGTAAGATGAGCTTGATTCCCTTACGAAATAAAACTGATACATTAAGCTCTCATGTTATATTTGGGAAATTCCT